>CM035411.1:127427734-127492734 GCA_020310875.1 Ceratopteris richardii
CCCCCCCCCAATTTCTGGAGAAAGTCGGTCCCGAAATGCCGTTTTTGGGCCGAGCCATTTCCCAGAAATGGTCGTTTCGTTTCGGGGGCCCAAAAACGGCGTTTTTGGGTACTATGGTTCCATGAATTGATCTTACCTTAACATGATACCAGATCATCTCACAGATATAGAGGACTTAGCTGGAGCATTGGCGTCGTGTTAGAGTTGAAAGAGGCCGCGGAGAGCTACGTCGTGGTGTGCTCAGTTGCTCCAAACACCAAGGGAGTGGGCTGCTGCGTGAGGAGAGAGAAAGTAGAGAGAGAAACCTGCGCAGAAATTTGGAGAAGAAGATGGAGAAGCTGAAGTTGAAGAAGTCCCAATCAAGTTATGAGAGATTTGGGACCAAGTCTTATTGATAAGTGACTTTTAGGTCATTTGGGCATGTTCACACATGGCCAATGACCAAGAGTCATAAAAATAATGTAAGTGCCTATAACTCCCCAATTTGGGGTCCAAAAAATACAACAAAAATATGTCTAGAAAGCTCTCGAAGAGAGCTTTCACATGGAAGGGTCAAAATATACAAAAGGAGAGTCCTTGGGGCCTTTATCCCCAACAACCTCCCACTTAAAGGACCAAGGAGGCTCCTTTAAGCTAAGTAACTCCCACCATCTGTATACATAGCTGATGTTGTGCCTTGGGTAGACACTTCGTGAGAGCATCTGCAGGATTCTGTCTAACACCTCTCTGTCTAACACCTCTATGATGAAGTGATATCTCACATCAATATGCTTTGTGCGAGCATGAAACATGGCATTCTTTCCCAAACATATGGCACTCTGGCTATCGCATCCAAGAACAGGTGCCTTTTCAGGCATCCCAAACTCACTGCAGAGGCGGGCTAACCAAATGGCTTCTTTGGAAGCCTCTGTGGCTGAAATATATTCAGCCTCTGTATTAGATAGTGCAACTATCCTCTGAAGTCTAGAGCACCATGAAATAGCTCCACCTGCAAGTATGTATACATAGCCACTTGTGGACTTGCGTGTGTCCACATCACCTGCCATGTCTGAATCACAAAATCCTTTTAACTCCAATGGACCCTTTCCATAACATAAGCATTTACTTTTGGTCCCTTTCAAATATCTCAAGGTAGATTTGACTGCCTCCCAATGAGCTCTACCAGGATTAGCCATGAACCTGCTAACAACTCCCACTGCATGAGCAATGTCTGGCCGAGTGGCAACCATAACATACATAAGTGAACCACAAGCTGATGCATATGGAACACTCTTCATGTAACTGGCTGCATCATCATTTTTGGGACAGTCATCCTTGGAAAGCTTAACATGTGGCTGCAATGGCACTCCAAGAGGCTTAGCATCAGCCACATTAAATCTGTCCAGCACTTTTTCAATGTACTTTTCTTGGGATACCTGCAAAGTATGCTGCTGCCTATCCCTTTTTATACGCATACCAAGAATATGCTCAGCTTCCCCAAGGTCTTTCATTGAGAATGCAGAGTTCAGCTGCTGTTTTAGAGCATTCAGAGAGCTCTTTTTCTTCCCAGCCAGCAGCATATCATCTACATACAGTACAAGAATAATTGGGCTGCCATCTTCATCCTTTTTGGTGTACAAACAGTGATCTGCATGGCTTCTTTTAAACCCATGTTTGAGCATAAATGCATCAAACTTCTTATACCATTGTCTGGGGTGGGGGCCTGTTTCAGCCCATATAAGCTCCTTTTCAGTTTGCATACCAGATGCTCTTTTCCAGGAATGGCATATCCTTCTGGCTGTTTCATGTACAACTCTTCATCTAAATCACCATGCAAAAAGGCTGTTTTAACATCCATTTGGAATAATTCCAAATCCAAGGCAGCTGTGAGAGCAAACAACACACGTAAAGTGGTCATCTTCACCACTGGAGAGAACACTTCTTGGAAATCAATGCCCTCTTTTTGGGCATATCCCTTAGCAACCAGCCTTGCCTTATACTTGGGTTTGCCATCAACAGTTTTGATTTTGTACACCCACTTGTTGGGAATGGCTTTCCTTCCTTTGGGTAACTCAACCAAATCCCAAGTATCATTTGCATGCAAGGCCTTTATCTCTTCCTGCATGGCTAACTCCCACTTCTTCTTGTGCTCACATAGCTTTGCCTCTTTATAAGTAAGAGGCTCACCCTCATCTGATAACATAATATAATGTATAGAGGGATCATATCTAGTCACTGGCCTCCTAGGACGTATAGATCTTCTTACCCAATGATCCACATTACCAGGCAATGGATCTACATCAGGAGGTACATTAACTTCTTCATTGTTAACAGGCTGCTGTACATCATTTTCAGCCCTGTTTTCAGCATGAATAGGTGGCTGCATATACCCTTCAGGAGCATCATTTTGCTGTCCAGCATCATCTGGCTCAATAACCACGGGCTCATTGTCATTTCCAGCCATATGTGGTGCATCTTGAGGGTTCATATCAGATTTAACTGGTGGCTGTACATGCTGAAATTTGACTCTTTTATGGTCATCTTTAGAGGCACAATTGTTTTTGAGCAGCCTTGCCTCATTAAATACAACATCTCGGCTGCGTATTACCTTCTTGAGGTGAGGTAGCCAAATCCTGTAGCCCATTTCACCTTCATCTCCATAACCCATGAAGATTCCTTTCATGGACTTTGCATCTAACTTGCTTCTCAACTCAGGCCTTATATGCACAAAAGCATCACAACCAAAGATGCGTACGTGGTCATATGAACATAGTAAAAAAAATCGCACGATTTTTTTAAAATAAAAATCGTAAAAATCGCATTCGCGATTTAAATCGTTTTTAACGATTTTTATTCCAATTTTTTTTTTTTTTTTTTTTTTTTTTTTTTTTTTTTTTTTAGGTTTTATATGGTAGATCACCTTTTAAAATTAAAAATTTGATCACTATGATACCTATGCTTGCTAATAGTCTATCATATATTACCACTTTGCTCTCTGGATAGAACTATTTTATTTTCTTGCCTATTAGAGATTTGACTAACTAAATTAAGTTAAAATCCATGCTCAAAGCCAAGTTCCTTCAATTGTATATGTACATTTTTTGGCATCAAAATAAGTCCCTATCCAGTATAAATCTATACCAACCTATAGCTGAATGACATTATAGAGTTTATGTGACTGAAATGTTATCATAAACTCTTTGTTGGCATCTCACATATGACTGAAGTACAAGAACTAACAAGCATCCAGGTCATATAAACTTTTCACTACTTTCACTACTGTCCAATATTGGAGCATATATGAGTTGAATAGGTATTGTGCATACCTTAGATACAAAAAAAAAATAAAAATCTCTTGATGAATAAAATCCCCGATTTTTATTTTTATTTTTAAAAATCTCTACGATTTAAACGATTTAAATCCCGATTTAAATCTACGATTTAAATCTCTACTTTGTACTATGCATATGAAGCTGGTTTGCCAGACCAAACCTCTTCTGGAATGCCACCTTTTAAGGACATACGAGGGGATCGATTGCAAACATGAACTGCAGTTTTCAAAGCCTCTCCCCAAAATCCATGAGGGAGATTAGCTGTGGACAGCATGCATCTCACCCTCACATAAAGTCCTATTGTACCTTTCAACCACACCATTGGAAGAGGGGCTGTATGGGATTGTTAGCTCCCTCTTAATACCGAGATTTTCACAAAATCTATTGAATTCAGCACTTGTAAACTCACCCCCATTATCTGTACGTAAGCATTTCAGCTTTCTACCTGTTTGAGTGGTCACAAATGCATGAAATTTCTTAAATGCAGCAAAGGCTTCATCTTTAGATTTTAACAAATATACCCAAAGCTTCCTAGAGTAGTCATCAACAAAAGAAACAAAGTAAAGAGCACCCCCTATAGATTTTGTGGGCATGCTACAAACATCAGAATGAACAAGATCAAGCACATTAGACTTACGAGAGACACCAGAGTAGTAGGAATTCTTTACTTGCTTACCATATTGGCATTCATTACAAAAATCAAGTTTTGCACCTTTAGCATCAAACTTGTCCAAATTACATAGTTTATCAAGGCCTTTTTGGCTCACGTGGCTAAGCCTTTTATGCCATAATTCCATATGTGAATGGATTTCAGCCAAAGCAATAAACTTGCCCAACAAGGCTTTACCATGCAAGCAATAAATAGTCCCTTTCTTTGTACCTTTAACAATCAGCCTAGAGCCTTTGATAAGCTTCCATGACCCCTTCTCAAAGAGGGTACTATATCCATGCATATCCATTTGCCCAACAGACAATAAGCTTTTCTTGATGTTTGGTACATACCTTACATCATGCAAAACAAGCTCATTGGTATCATCCACTATGAGATGCACTGTGCCAATACCTTCAATAAAACAAGCATGGTTATTTCCAAGATATACATGTCCATGGCTGCCTGCATGAAAGGTAGTGAAACACTCCTTAATAGGAGTTACATGAAACGATGCACCTGAATCTACAATCCATGTTTGTGACAAAGCATCATTCACAGTAAGCAAGGCATCAATCAAATCCCTCTTTGTGATCTGCATATCTTGTGCATGAATATTAATAGAAGCATCAATAACTTCAGCATGCTCTGCTGCCATAGACAAAGAGAAGGCCACATTGGCCTTCTCTTTGTCTTTGTCCTTTGAGGTATCATGTGTTTCATTCTTGGTGTCCTTTTTCTTCTTGTCACCTGTGTTCTTCTTTCTTTCTAGTTCAGCTTTATAAAATCTGCAATCAGGCTTCTTGTGACCTTTCCTACCACATTGATAACAAGTCACTTCAGCCTTGCCTTTGCTTTTGCTCCTGTTCCTCTGTACATTTCCACTTTTCTTTTCTGTTCTTCCTCTAGCCACATTGGCTGAACCACTGCCCTCTCCACTAGCTTTCCTCCTGATTTCCTCATTCAAAATAGAACCCTTTACACCATCAAAGGTAAGACTGGGGCTATTCGAAAGTGAAACAACCAATGTTTCCCATGAATCAGGTAAGGTCATCAACAAGAAGATGGCCTTAAGCTTATCATCAAATGGAGGTAATCCAGAGTCATGCAATTGTGAAAGAGTACCTGTAAACGAAGATAAGTGCTCAGCCGCACTTTTTGACTCATCAAGCTGCACACTAGCTTACGCATAAGATGCACTTGATTTACAGGCGTGGTATTTTCATAAGTGGCTTTCAGCTTCTCCCATACTTCAAAAGCATGTGTAAGGCCTTTCAAATTCACTAAGATTTCATCTGATACAGCCATCTTGATGTAAGTGATGGCCTTCTTGTTTAGGTTCATCCATGCTGCATGTGTCATATCTTCAGGCTTGACTTCCTCAAGAGCCCCTTCACAATCTTTAAGAAAGAGGATGCCCAACATTCTCTCTTTCCACAAATCGAAACCATTACCTTCAAATCTCTTGATCTCAAACAAGCTTTTGACATCAGAGGAGGTAGAGGCCATGCTTGCACACTAAGAACTTCAAAATTTCACCAAAAAAGGTAAAATTCACCTGTTGTCATGTGCGCAATTACCTTACGAGACTTTAGCTAGAAATTAAGCCCAGAAACTGTTCAAAACTTGCAAAAATCAATTTCTAAAATTTTCTACAGAAAATTTCAGAAAATTCCAGCAAGCTGTAATTGCATAAAAAACAACAAATTTGTTGTTTTTCAACCGCAAAAGGCATACATAGATGCAAAACCAAGTCAACGGGTGCTTGTTTTCACAAAAGCCCAATTTTCGAAGCAATATGACCTGTAAAATAAGAGAAATGACCTGCTGTAATAAGTTTCCAGCAAGTATGCACTTCCTCAATATTTGTACATGTCCTCCCACTTGAAATGAGAGAGAATTTCTGCCACAAAAGACCTGTAGATGAAAAAATCAGCAATGTGGATGCTGAAAATTACCTGTGGGGATACAAAAAGAAGAATAGAAGAGATTCTTCGCGATGAAACTCTCTAAAAAGCACAGAATTTGCTTCAGCTTTGCTCCCGGCTGAAGTAATCCTCCAAAAACAGCACTTTTATAGTGAAAAAAGAAGGTTTTTCGCGATGAAATTCTCCCAAATGCAAGAAAACACCTTCAGCTTAACATGGCTGAAATAGAAAAGCACTTCGAGCAACTTTGTCGCGATGGAACAGCTCAAAACTCTGATACCAGTTGAAAGAGGCCGCGGAGAGCTACGTCGTGGTGTGCTCGGTTGCTCCAAACAGCAAGGGAGTGGGCTTGCTCCAAACACCAAGGGAGTGGGCTGCTCCATGAGGAGAGAGAAAGTAGAGAGAGAAACCTGCGCAGAAATTTGGAGAAGAAGATGGAGAAGCTGAAGTTGAAGAAGTCCCAATCAAGTTATGAGAGATTTGGGACCAAGTCTTATTGATAAGTGACTTTTAGTTCATTTGGGCATGTTCACACATGGCCAATGACCAAGAGTCATAAAAATAATGTAAATGCCTATAACTCCCCAATTTGGGGTCCAAAAAATACAACAAAAAGATGTCTGAAAAGCTCTCGAAGAGAGCTTTCACATGGAAGGGTCAAAATATACAAAAGGAGAGTCCTTGGGGCATTTATCCCCAACAAGAGTGACAATGTTTGATATTGACATTTGAGTCTTTGACATTTGACATTTGATATATCATGATATGTGTTTACTATTGTGATGGCACTTGTGACTTCAAATTTATCATTTGCCACTTATGATTTATGTCATGACTCATATGATTTATCATAGTGATTTTCTATGTTTTTATTTTGATGTATCAGAGATCATGTATAATGTATCATGTTTGATGTTACATTATTAAATAATATGCTTGAATCATGATGCTTAATGTTAAAAATTAGAAACTTAGAAAGTTAGATGTTAATTGTTATGATGCTAAATGATCATTATGATGTCAGATGAAGATGTGGAATTTGCAGGCCAGCTAATAATGATCATGTCCTGGTTTGTCCAACACCTGTGGCCTGTGCAATTCAACTTGAAGGTTAATTAGGTGTGTTGTACAGTCTTCATGTCCTTCATGGGATTGTGACTGGGGTTATTAATCTGTACACAATTGTCAAGAACCAGATGTGTCAAGTGTTCATAGGACAGCACAGGTGCAAATCATATCTTTCAGAGGCCTATATGATGAGATCTAGTTTCCTAAAAGCGAAGGCTTTGGCTATGCTTTGGGGGGGGTGTTCGACAGTCTTCAGGTGCTCGACAGGATTGTGACTAGCATAAATTGGGAGATATTATTCTGTACACAACTGTCAAGAACCAGACGCCCCAAGTGTTCATAGCAAATCACAAACCAGGTCCAAACCATATTGTTCAGAGGCCATGGTGAGAGCTAGATTGCTAAAAACAAAGGCTGTAGCTACGCACGCAAATGTTTGGGAAAAGAGATATAGACGTTCTTGTTAGGCATTGGATGCATGCTTCATTTTTTGATGCCAATTTCATCAAGGTGGTATGAGCTGGGGGGGAAACAATATTGCAGATACTTCTCATCATCGTGGTCTGAGCTTGGATTAGATCAGGCCATTTCTTCCTTGGATGTATTTTCCCCCCCACCTATTGAGGTTTTGGCAAACATATTATTTGAATGCAGGAAGAACAAAGGTATAAACCATGCTCTTCGATTATATGCATATATGCATACACACAATCCGGAAGCTCTTTCATCATTGGGGAATCGACTGGTTGCATCACTTGTGGATATGGGGAGCATCCAAAATGCACAGCAAGTGTTTGATACCCTGGAATACAGAAATGATATGTCATGCTATGCTCTGATCTCGGGTTACCTCAGGCAGGGAAAGCCTCATCTTGCTTTTTCTTCATACTTGAAGATGCAAGATGATTATGGGATAAAACTAAGTGGTCGTACATTTGTGGCTCTCTTAAAAGCTTGTCTGACTTTACAAGATTTTGCTAAGGGCCTTGAAATACATGCTGATATTGCCAGATTAGGTTTGCTGGAGACAGATGCCTTTGTAGGTAGTATGCTTGTAGATTTTTACACAAAGTGTGGCTCAGTTCACAAAGCTAGGCAAGTATTCAATAAAGTTAAAAATCGAGATGTTGTTTTATGGAACACACTCATGACAGGCTATGTGAACCATGGTCTTGGGGAGGAAGCCTTTCATTGTTTCAAGCAATTGCAGCTAGAAGACATCCAACCTAATGTTGTTACATTCATATGCACTCTTAAAGCTTGTGGGCTGATAGGATCAAGTGAAAAGTGTCTGGCTATACATGTAGAGATTGAAAGAAGGGATTTATACAAAACTAATCACCTCCTAGGAACCACCTTGGTTGATACTTATTCTAAATGTGGCTGTGTAGTTAAAGCGCAAGCAGTGTTTAATGCACTTCCCACTCATAATGTTGTCTCATGGACAGCTTTAATCTCTGGATATGCTGATCAAGAGCATGGCCAAGCTGCATTGGCAGCCTTTGCAGACATGCAAGTTGAGGGAATTTCACCAAACAGTGTGACCTATATTTGCCTGTTGAAAGCATGTGGGTGTCAAAAAGCATTGGAGGTTGGCCAGGAACTGCATTGTGAGATTGCTAGGATGGATCCATTATATAATGACCTCAAGATTGGCAATGCATTAGTTGACATGTATGCCAAGTGTGGTATCTTGGATGTTGCGCATGAACTTTTTGATGAGCTGGCAAGGAAGGATGTTGTTTCGTGGAATATCATACTAGCTGGTTATGTAGAGGAAGAGCTTTTTGAAGAAACTTTCCACTGCTTTGGGCACATGCAAGTAGTACCTGATAATCTCACTTTCATTACTGTTTTGAGAGCTTGTGCAAACAGTAAGTCTATCATTCGAGGTCAACTACTGCATGCAGAAATTGACAAAAAAGGCCTGTTTCAAGGAGAACCTGTAATTGGAAATGCGCTAGTAGACATGTATGCCAAATGTGGATTGTTTGAAGAAGCAGAGCAGGTATTTGACGATATCTCATCACAGGATGTTCTTTCATGGAATGCACTGTTAGTTGGATACACAGAACATAAACATAGTGAGAGAGTTCTGGAGCTGTTTGAACAAATGAAGCATGCAGGGGTCTGTGCTGACATGGTCAGCTTCATCTGCAGCTTGAAAGCTTGTGCCAACATTGGCTCAGGAGATCTGGGTGAACAGATTCATGCTGAAATCGAGAAATTGGCTTTACTCAGCACAAATCCATCAATTGCAAATGCTTTGGTAGACATGTATGCCAAATGTGGCCTTTTGAGCACCTCTCAATATCTATTTTTTAAACTAAGTGTTAGACATCCAGTTGCATGGAATGCTTTAATTTTGGGATATGCTGACCATGGATATGGTGATGAAGCCTTAGAACTATATGAAGAAATGCAATTACATAAAGTCCTGCCAGATTTGGTCACATTTGTTGGCCTCTTGAAGGCATGTGGCAGTTTAAGAGACATCAATCAGGGTAGAGATCTACATGTTGAGTTAGCAAGACAGAATATGCTGGATTTAGACATTTCTGTAGGCAACTCCCTTGTTGATATGTATGCCAAGTGTCATAGGCTTTCTTTCGCACAGGAAGTTTTTGATAGGCTTAGATGTAAAGACACAGTTTCATGGAATGTTCTCCTTACTGGATATACTGACAATAGTCAAGGTGATATAGCTTTAAAGGAATTAAAAAAAATGAAATTCTTAGGTGTCTCACCAGATGATGTCACATTTGTCACATGCCTGCAAGCTTGTAGTAGTGTAGGAGCAGTATATGAAGGACAAACTCTACATTCTCAAATAGAAGAAATGGGTTTTTTCAACTGTACTTTCATCAATAGCCAACTGGTTGACATGTATGTGAATTTTGGTTTGCTAATGGATGCACAACATATATTCAACAAACTTCTGGTTCATGACATTTGTCAATGGAATGTATTGATTGCAGGTTATTCCGACCATGGGCACCATGAGAAAGCTCTTAAATGTTTGGAACAACTGCAATCTAAAGGAGTTCCTCCTGACATCTTAACATTCGATTATTCCTTGAAGTCTTGTGGCAACTTAGGAGCAATAGACAAGGGTATGCAGTTGCACCAGGAAGTTGTGAAAAAGGGTCTCCTTGCGAAGGATACTGTCCTTGGAAACACCCTCATAAGTATGTATGTCAAGTGTGGATCGCTTGAGGTGGCACAAAGTGTGTTTGATAGACTTCTCATTAAAGATATAGGCTCATGGAATGCAATGATAGCAGGATATGATGAGCTTGACAATGGTGAGGATGTTTTCCTGTTCTTTGAAGATATGCTCCAGGAAGGTATCAAACCAGATTCAATCACATTCATTTTAATACTCAATGCATGCAGCAGAAGAGGCTTGCGAGAGAGAGCCACTCAATACTTCAAATCTATGAGCAGCGACTATGGAATTGATCCCTCTGCTGAGCACCATACTTGCATGTTAGACCTTCTTGGACGCACTGGTCATTTGCATAAGGTAATGGCTAGCATTAATGAGTTGTCTCTTTCTCCTGATCTGGCCATATTGCATACGGTCCTGGGTGCTTGTGGAAGGTTAGGGAATGCGGAAGTTGGAAGGCAGGTTTTTATGCAAGCATTTAGTTTGGAAAAATAATAATGTGCATGTCCCCTTTGTATGCTCATTAAGTTTGCAGGAATTTTCCAGATATTGCTGTTACAGTGCACCTGAACTTTGCACACATAACATGCATAATAAGTCAAGAACACCATCTAAAATTTTCAGATAATCGGTATCGAAGTTTAAAAGTTTACATTGTTTGCAGCCCCACCAGATTTTTTGCATTACCATATAATCGACCTTTTATGTTGTGCATTTACTCTCTGTCTTTATCTCTTCTGAGATGGAGGATCACCTTTACCATTCTCTCTATCACCAGCTGTACACCCCATCTGCACTGTTTGTTGAATTGATCCTCAATTCTGCTACCCAACATATACCTGCACTCTCAGCCTTGCTTTAATGCCTAGTGACTTTTTTGGCTCTAGGCCACAGTTTCTACTATGTCCCTGTCATTTGATTACTTGGAATCTGTTTTTCTTCTTCTTCCGTGGGCATGATGTGATAGTTTTTCCATCTTGGAGGACATTTGGCATTTGAAACATATTGTCTGAAATGGCATTTCCAGATGCCGATGCTGTTTTTGTTTCTATGTTTTCTAGAAACATGTTTCAGAGCCTTTTTTTCTTAAAATAATATAATATCTAAAACCAAGTCATTAATATTGACTTTTGGGACCGGTTTTTGGTTCATTTTGCACGCAACCAACATTAGGCGAGTCCCATGATCTCCCATTGAAGATGCTACATTACTTGGAGTTCTAATGAGTCAATGATGACCTGCATACCAGTGTGGAGCAGGCTGCAGTGCTCAAACCATATTTATATATGTCCTCCACACTCTGTCCTCAATTTCAACCTTCAGTCTATTTTGAGCGAGTGTTTGCTACATATTATTCAGCCATTTGTGTGTTACTGGCTGCTCATGTATGAAAACCCTTGGACATTTATGTTATTGGCTGCTTTATATTCGTCTAAACACAAACTGTTCTACATTTATCTACTAGAATTTCCATAGCAGAGAGATTAGAACTATGCTTAGTGCAATGATGAATAGATCAAAGCAATGGTTTTGACCATAGCATATGTACATTGTATATGTATATATAACCGTTTCTCATTTCATTAGAGGCCAAAACTTAGTTTCTTTCATTTCTATAGTGTTTTTGTTTCTTTGTTTCTGAAACTTGACAACTAAGATTTGGAAGCATTAATATATCATTTCATTTCATTGAAGAATTGAAAAAAAGAAATACTGCCTATGACACAGATCCGCTTTATGGAAGTCTTGCATTTTCTCTCTGTGATGATCTTACCCTCTCAGTTGGCCCACAGGAAGTCATACATAGAATAAGGAAAGATACCATTCTATAGAGGAATGGTTGTAACTAAAGAGAGACACTCTAAATGGCAAGTGTGAGATGAATGGGACCAGACTTGTGGTAAAAGTATGAAATTGTAATGAACATCTCAGATTGAATGTTGGTGTCTCTGAAGATAGTTTCAGTGGTAGAGACAAAGTCTTCTATTTGGGAGCTCATCAGGCTGCAGCTCAGTAGATGCCTCACATGACTGGATATAGATGGTAGACAGCCCATCATGCAAGGGAGCAATGGATGAGGTGGTGCAACAATTTCTTTAAACGAGGAGTTGCAGTGATTGTTGTTTGGTGGAGAGAACTTGCAAAATTTTTCTTTGAACAAGAGACCCTAGTAGGAGGGGGTTGCCCCAACGCTAAATGGGATATTTGTACTTGTCCCCAGGACATGGGTGGTTTTGGAATTCTCGATGTTAGAAGCCATGGCTAACAAACTTGCGGTTAAATGGCTAATAAAGCTTGGAGAAATGATAAGGAATTTTGAGCTTCAGAAATAACAAAAACCTGTCCCTTTTCGGAGTCCCCAGATGGAAGGACCTCAATCACTTCATGCTTGTGTTTTCTCCTACTTGAGTGATCCCCAAAGGCTCTGATTTGGTTGGCTCTTTGTGAAAAGCTTGGAATAAGTTGTAACCTCACCATTCTATCAGTAGTGATTGGAAGTGGTTTGCTGGCATCCATCAACATAATCCAATATGGTTTCCTATTGCTTGAACTAGGGGAGTCAAGAAATAGTATATTTGGAGGGCTAAAAACTTTGGACCAAAGGGTTTCGTAAATGGAAGCACATATGGAACGAAGACAATAAACAATGGATCAGTTTTGAGGAAATCGATCCTAGTCGCAGAGTGGAGTATGGAGATTGGCACCTTTTTAAGGCATGGTTCAACACTTGGGATGCTTCGGAAACTCGTCTCCTTCTTGGATAGGATCTCCACCATTCGAAGGGTATGAAGTGGGCCAATGGAAACAAGTTAGAGGATATCCCGAGACTTAAGAGAAACCTAGATACTCATCATTCACAAAATAATAAATGGTGCACGAATTGGTTATGGGTTAGATGGGAATTCAAACTCAATGAGATGTTGCACCCGTTAATAAAGAACAAGTTGGTCCTCATGTGGAAAATTATCCATAGAGGTATTTGGATCAATTTCAAAGCCAGCAAGATCTATGGCGACCTTGTATGAGCGAAGCTATCGGCTATTCGACAACTCTTTGGAATGCCATTAGAAGTGAGGATCTTTGAAAAATTTGGAAAGAAAGATGTGTAGCCAACTTTGGGGAGCACCTCAGAGAATGTTATTTCACAGGAAGTGCGAAGGCATGTGATGCATTATGTATGCCTACAATGGATAATTAGAACCATCCTACTTATCCGCAACAACCAACATACGAAATAGATCATTGCTTTCAACCATGGCCAATGATTGTATACCATGATGCAAAAAATTGATTGTATCTTAAAAAGCTGAACAAATGTACCAAAATTGAGCTCTGCTAGATCTGTAGAAGACTTTGAGGCACTTACATTGGCAAATAGAAAATTGTATATGTGTTTGGCACAAAAGCATGAAATTGCTTGCATAGTTATTGCGATAGTGTGTTTGGAGGCTCAAACCAACTCAAATCAACTTTTCAATGCCACATATCGAAGCAGTTTTGAACTACTAATGATATCATATATGGTCATCCATTTTCGTGCAATTTTGAGACTATGTTCAGAAGGGTGTCGACGATGCCCTAAAGAAAGTGGCAACATGCTTTCATACCAATTGTTGGAGTTCAAAGACTTTGGAAGCACATAAACAACATGAGGAAGAAGAAGAAACTTGGAGCACAACAATGAGTGTATTACTAAGTTAATGTACAAGGCAAGTTAAGTAGCCTATTGGGGCATATATACAAGCTAGGGGTAAAAACCTTCTAAAGAGGGAGGAAAAAAGTGCCCCAGTAGTCTTGTGTTCAGATGCATCACTACCAAAATACATAAACACACATGTGATCTCTGTGTATAAGAATTCATTTTATTTTGCTTGAATTGTGATATGCATCCTAGAGTAACCATTCCTTACATGAGATTCAAAATGTGGCATCCAGTAATATGTTTTTAAACACAATATGTGTGCAACAGTCAGCCCCTCTGTTCCTATTCATGTTTTAAAACATACTATAACTTTTTTAAGATCGACAAAGATAGAATGTGGAATGGATCTTTTGGCAATGGGAAACGAGCTACAATCCATCGAAGTAGTCAGCTCTTCTTGTAGGCTAGAAATCAATATTTCCTCTGTTGAAACCTATGTCTTGTTCAACAATGATTGATGGGCCAAGATGAACATAACAATAGGAGATTAGATATCGATGAAACCAAGGAACACATAGAAATCCAAAACTAAAGACATGTATTTGGACTCTTGGAATGGTAGAATTCTTGGTTTCCAAATTAAAGAAGGAAAGTTAGTGAAAGAAGTTTTGGTGTAGCATGTCTACATGCATAAAGAGATAGTACTTAGCACGTCTACATGCATAAAGAGATAGTACTTGCAAAATATTCAATATATCTTCTGACACACATACCTAATTGTAAGTATTCCACATCATTGTAGTATGTAAGCTATGTTATAATATAGTAAAGTTTGTTAGTTCCACAAAATTTTAAATATATATCCCTCACCTTACAAAGAATGGAAGCTAGTGAAATGCATTACATGTCATTTCTATGCTACAATCAATACCACAAGAGAAAAGCAAAGCAACTATCTGAGTTTGAAAGAATAGAATACATGGGAGCTTTCAAAATCTACCAATGGAAAGGTCGGAACATCGACCATAGCTAGATATCTTGGAGTTTTAATGCAAAGAATAGAATACATGGGAGCTTTCAAAATCTACCAATGGAAAGGTCGGAACATCGACCATAGCTAGATATCTTGGAGTCATTTCAGACCAGAATATTCATTGACTTACAAACCCTTGCAAAAGTGGTGGTTGCAATACAAATTGTTGAAGTACACTTTCCCATGCCTATTGAAGTGTTTGCTTACTTTTCAAAGAATGCCATGCAAGATTTTGTTTAATCACGCATACAAGGTTAGAGATCAAGAAGATCATGTCAAATTTATTTATATTGAATGGGACACTGTTTCATTCTAGAATGCTATATGCGAGGTGGTACACAATATGATAGAAACTAAGTACATGATTGCCTCTAATAACTTTGTATTTTCATTCTCTTAGAAACATATAAGGCTAATACGACATAAAATGGTTCCAATGGATGCAGAAGAGAGCTCCCTAAATCTTATTGTCATAGCAGTCATGGTGTCTGGGAATGATATTGTAAATCTCTCTTAATGAAAGTTGTAATTTAGAAAAATTTTGTCATGACGTCATCATTGAGATTGAAAATGATGGAGGGCACTACTTCATACTCAACAATAAGAAAGTAAGTATGATGATTCCCGTATTATAATAAGAAAAAGATTAAGATAATTGTTCTTATATGATGAGCAGGTAGAAACCCATGTTGAAATCTCAAGGGCATGCGCATAGGCCTTCGCTAAGACCATGCATTAGAAGAAGAAAATATCCATGCCGAGAAGGAGAAAGATGAGTAAGATGGATAAGGTTTCATCTCATTCTCTCCTTTATTTTTAAATCTCTACTCCTTGCCCATTGTCTAGGTTGTTTTGTAATTCTTTTCCCTAATGACATTTGCACTTAAACTAAATGTTCATTTGTCTAGACTCCTAATTATGTGCGATTACGTGCTATATCTATATGTTTGCATATGTTTGCATATATGAGAGAGAGAGAGAGAGAGAGAGAGAGAGAGAGAGAGAGAGAGAGAGAGAGAGAGAGAGAGAGAGAGAGAGAGAGAGAGAGAGAGAGAGAGAGAGAGAGAGAGAGAGAGAGAGAGAGAGAGAGAGAGAGAGAGAGAGAGAGAGAGAGAGAGAGAGAGAGAGAGAGAGAGAGAGAGAGAGAGAGGGAGGGAGGGAGGGAGGGAGGGAGGGAGGGAGGGAGGGAGGGAGGGAGGGAGGGAGGGAGGGAGGGAATGAGGGAGGAAGGGAGGGAGGGGGTTGGGGGGGGTGAGGGAGGAAGGGAGGGAGGGGGATGGGGGGGGAGGGCGGGGAGAGGGAGGGAGGGAGGGAGGGGGAGAGGGGGGGGGGGGAGAGAGAGAGAGAGAGAGAGAGAGAGAGAGAGAGAGAGAGAGAGAGAGAGAGAGAGAGAGAGAGAGAGAGAGAGAGAGAGAGAGAGAGAGAGAGAGAGAGAGAGAGAGAGAGAGAGAGAGAGAGAGAGAGAGAGAGAGAGAGAGAGAGAGAGAGAGAGAGAGAGAGAGAGAGAGAGAGAGAGAGAGAGAGAGAGAGAGAGAGAGAGAGAGAGAGAGAGAGAGAGAGAGAGAGAGAGAGAGAGAGAGAGAGAGAGAGAGAGAGAGAGAGAGAGAGAGAATCCAACAACCTATTGATAGAAAACAACATCAAATGCACCTCCAACATCATGAAGAATCAACCGTAAACCTACTTCCATAGGAGTGGCAATAGGTTTGCAGTCTTCAAGGCCAAAATGCTGCAATAATGTGTCATTATATTTTGTTTGACATAATGCTATTCTGCCATCAACTTGTATAAATTGAATGCCCAAATAATGATGTAAATGCCCCAAATCTGACATCTCAAATGCGGCATGCAAATCAATCTTAAAATCAGCAATGTGCTTCTCATTAGGACCAGTGAGTAGCATGTCATCAACATAGACAACAATGATCAAAAGCACATCATTTGCATGCTTTGGACTATTCTCAAAACCATGTGCAATCAAGTAGGCATGTATCTTTTTACACCAACATATGGTGCTTGCATCAAACCATATAATGCCTTTTCATGCCCTTTCTACACAAAAACACATGGCTAAAAATCATACACTTCTTCATGTAAGTTGCCATTCAAAAATGCAATTTTAATGTCCAACTAATGTACATTCCAACCATGATGAGATCCAAGTGCACAAATGCTTAGAACAATAGTCATTTGGCATGTGGGAGCAAAGGTCTCATCAAGATCAATGCCTCTTTCTTGACCATAACCTTTTGCAACAAGCCTAGCCTTATACCTGTCAACTGTTCCACGAAGCTTATGCTTTAGCTTGTATACCCACTTAGTGCCAATGGCATTTTTGTTAGGAGGAAAATCACATAAAAAAGACCAAGTACCGCTCAAGTAGCAAAATATGCACTTATATAGAGGAGGTGAAATTGGTACCCGACTACTTGGATTGTTTTCTTCCAAGGGGGGATCACTATTGCCAAATTTACATGATTTTTCTGACTCTGATTGGGCTGTTTGCTATGACACTCATGTGTCCACCAGTGGTTTTTGCTTCATTCTTGGTAGTGAGGCTGAGTATGTTGGAACATCAAGCTTACACTATGCTTGTGGTGGATTTGATCTACATCAAAAAGGCTAGGTTTGGATTATGCCAAAATATCCATTGAAGCGTTCTTTTACCCATGGTCACTTATTGTATTTTTTTAAAAAGATTTTTCATGGATCTTTTACCATTGTAAAAGCCTAGAGCCTTAGACATGTAAAAGGATAAAAAGAGAGCCCAAATTCCAAGAATTTGTGGTAGTTGAGCTGCAATCAATCAATCACCTAAATGTAGATCAAACTAGATGTTCACTTTTCCAAGATTGTAGGAAAGTGAATTGATTCCCTACAACAACTAATCTTGCATTTATTTGAATTCAAAATCCACTTGTAAAAGTGGTGGAGCACTTCAAGATTCTATATAAAGACTTCAAATCACTTGCACATTACATGAAAGCAATATACATACACTTGTGGCCATCATTCTCTTGCTGCTTCATTTTTCTGCATCATCCTCTTCAACAACAGTAAGCTTGCGGAAGCTGCTTCTCTCTCTATAGAGCTCCAAATGTTGGAATTAGACGTCTATGGAAGCATGTGAACAATGAAAGGAAGAAGAAGAAGAAGAAGCTTGGAGCACAACACACAATATTGAATGTATTACCATGAGAATGTACAAAGATAAGTAACATGTTAGGGCTATTGGCGTATATACCGGGGGGAAAAACCCTCCTAAAGCGGGAAAAAAGTGCCCTAGTGGTCCTAGTGTGTTCACACACATCACTACCTAAAGATATCAACAAATCCCCCCTGGGAGTGATGTGGTGAACAAGGAGCTGACACTCATGTATAAGGAAGTGCCAAGCTATGTGGAATCAATCCACAAAAGGAAGTAAGCCCAAAGATTTGCAGAAAGCTTCAAACTTCTCCCTAGGTAGATTCTTCGTGAAAAGGCCTGCAATGTTCTCCTGTGTGGGCACATATGCCAAGCCGATCTCTCCAACAGAGTGACATAATAATAAATGCACCTCAATGTGCTTAGTGAAAGCATGGAACACAGGGTTCCTCACAACTGCCAATGCGCTCTGACTGTCAGCAAAGATGGTGGTGGTAGAAGACTGACCAACACCCAAATCAGCCATAAGGCATCTAAGCCACACACACTCAACAGCCGCTCTGAAAGCTTCCCTATACTCAGCCTCACAACTAGAAGTGGCTAGAGTAGGCTGCTTCTTGCTCAGCCAGGTTATGCATGAGCTACCAAGCATGAAGCAAAAACCACTAGTGGACACACGAGTATCATAGAAACCAACCCAGTCAGAGTCAGAAAAAGCATGCAAATCTGGCTATAGTGATCCCCCCCTTGGGATAAAACAATCCAAGTAGCCGAGTACCACTCAAGTAGTGAAAGATGTGCTTAACTACCTACCAATGCTTGATACCTAGAAATGCATACATTTGCTCATCTATGAGACAGTAAACTGAATATTTGGACGATTAATGCATAAGTAAATCAAGCATCCAACAGCCTGCTGATAGAGAACAACATCAAATGCATCTCCAACATCATGAAGAATCAATCGTAAACCTGTCTCCATTGGAGTGGCAATAGCTTTGCAGTCTTCAAGGCCAAAACACTGCAATAATGCGTCAATATATTTCATTTGACACAAAGCTATTCCACCATCAACTTGCATAAACTTAATTACCAAATAATGATGCAAATGCCCCAAATCAGACATCTCAAATGAGGCATGCAAATCAGTCTTAAAATCAGCAATATGCTTCTCATGAGTACCTATGAGCATCATGTCATCAACATACACAACAATGATCAGAAGTACATCATTAGCATGCTTAACATATAAGGTGCTTTGAGTTGGACTGTTCTCAAAACCATATGCAATCAGATAGGCATGTATCTTTTGTTGGAAGTGAGGTAGGCCCTTGGCTTATGTCACAGGTCTATGGTTCCATAGGTCCAATCATGTACAACATTAATTTAGCAATCTTCCATATTGACAAAGCATGAACATATCACAACTTAATCATACAGATGATGAGATAAAGATAGAGAAAGGATAGACGACATGTGTAAAGTGTTACGTAAGCCATCGCTTACTCATAGTATCATATATACCAATGTTCAGTGTACAATGTGGGAGCAAAACTCTCAACCACTCTATGTGATGAGAAGTAGATGAATGAGTGAATGTACAATGTAACAAACATATTCAGATGTGTGGGTAGTAATCTGAATATACATGAGATGTGTAACCTTATAGGTTATAGAAGAGTGAATATGAGTGACTGAAAGAGGAAGGATCAGTGTGAAAATGATAGTCAACAAACCCTCATCTGAACTTAGGCTATGGAAGACCCTAAGTCAGATACGTGTGTGAAAAGATCACATACTTATAAAGTAGCATAGAATGCTAACAAGTTTGCTGCTAGAAATCCTCAAACTCATGTGAACACACCTTCTTAAACACCTCATCAAATATGCATAAAGCATATACGTACTGTTTCTCTTGTACCTATGCCAAATAGGACTCCTCCTAATATGAATGCCACGGCCTCCATAAAATTCAAGTAGTACCTGTGTGCATAAAGAGAATATGTATCTGAATACTTAACATAAGATGTAAATCTTATGTTAAACACCATCCAATGTCTTTGAAGTAGCTCGATATCTTCTTGTAGAAGACAATCTTCAACCTGATATCTTCTTGTAGAAGACAATCTTCAATACATCTTCTTCAAGAAGAATCATTAAGAAGAACTCCATAGCTGCTCCTCAACATGCTTCAAATTAGCACCATGGCTGCCCCATGTGCTAGAAGAAACACCACCTCTACCACCTCTACTGAGGTCCAAGCTCCAAGCTTATGTTGAATACTAGGTGAAGGATATTTTACAATGAGCCCAAAGTGTTTCTTTTATAGTATTGTGTATTCTCTGAAAAGCTCCTCAAAAGCAATAAAACAATAGCGATCGCGGACTCAAAACACCATCCATCGCTGTCAAAACATAATTCAATCGCTATTGCTGTCCGTACGTTTTTAATAAAACAAAAGCAAAAAGGTGTATTCGTGCTGCAGGGATCGAACCCACGCCAATTCTTTAGAAGGCTTTTGTTCTATCCAAGGCGCCCAGCGCCGTTTGAGTGTATGTAGACAGAGACTGCTATACATACTGTAAACAGTGAGTTATATGGATCAATTTTGACCATGGGATTGAGACTTTGACCATGGGATTGAGACCTTGACCTTTGGGACATTGTTTTCCAACAATCCCCCCTGCAATGTCACAATGGTACAATCTGAACTGAATCTGCAAACTTTATAATCTGCAAATTACCACAAGCTTCAAATAGCCTGTCACAAGCTTCAAGCTTGTACTTCTGACACTTTAGAAAAAGTCTTCTTCAAAATTGAATTTGACTTTCCTTCAAAAATCTGAACTTGCTGAATATGAACCATAATACCTGAGAAAATATGCAATCTAGATATCCAAAAGTGTACTCATAAAGCAATCACTGCTTGACAACAAATATAGCATGAACTGTCTCCGAACTTGCTATCTCTTGTTTTCAAAAACCTGAAAACATACACTAAGATCCATATATTTGCATTTACCTTCCAAAAAGGTTTCTCAACGTACTTCTGCTGTGTCAGGTAAATACACTAAACAAAATCAGGAACTAAATCCTGGAACCTGTGACTGAAAACTCACAACTTAGTGTATTATGAAGACTGCTGGTTCATCTCTGACTGTACTCAAGTCAAATCAACTCAACTTAATTGAAATCAATTGAAATATGAGTCAAAAAAATCTATGATGTCATCATGTCTTCATCCTTTAAATCCTTCATACCTCTTTCCTTCAGAACTTGGTATAAACATATATGTGCGCACTTCTGAAATATACCTTTCTGAAATATCAAGCTTCTCTTCAATAGAACTCTTGAATCTTCTCCTGAACAGGAACATCCTAACAGGAACTTTCTCCAAACATTCTTCTTCTTCCTTCTTCTTTCAAAGCTGGAACATAAAGAGAACTTGACAAAGGAAATATAGGAATACCTTAAATAGGAATACCTGTAGGTATGACTCTGCATTCTTTTACATATGGCTGAAAATAAGTCTTCATGTTTCATCACCCCCCTGGATGATTTAACACTAATATCCAGTATTCTTCAAATATATCAGACTTTATGAAATCTGGAACGTCTTCCTTCATAAATCTGATGTTCAGTGATCAATACTTGTATCTGAAACAAAATCTCTGAACCCTTTTTATTAGCACTACAGTTGCTAATAACTTTCACTGTAAGTCTTCAGCTTCCCATATTGTAGAATAAGGTTAGCTGATAAAACCTTGCTGAAAGCATTTTAGGACTCATAACCTTCTGCAACATAACAAGTATTTCTATCTCTCTGTAACACAAATCTGATAGAATCTGAATCTTTGAATTACTTCTTCCAATGTTAAGAACCTTCACAAACAAAGGATAGACAACTGAATCATAAATACTCAAGATCATACAAGATCAGTGATCTCTCCTGTGTAGAATCTGCTGTCATCAAACCTTCATGACTTAATGTTTGATTTACTTCCTGAATGTCTCCAAGTGTCCATGCTTCTTACAAAGTTGTAAAACTTTTCTGCAAACAAATCCTTCCAAGAATTTGCAATTCCTACTTGAAACATAAGTGGACAAAACTTCTCACCTTGAGAACTCCAAAAGCTGCAAGTTGATACTTCATAACTTTCATATTTTACCCGGGTGAAATGTGACAGTACCTGCTTGACTTTCTTTTGGCTAACTCCACTTTTCAATCAAGTGATAGGATTTGATGGTCCACCTTTTTTTAATACAAACATGTATCAAAAAATCTAGACAATCATAAAAAGTAGATTCTTCAACTTACTGGTACATCAACAAGATTCTGAATTTTTTGAAGTTTTCTGAAAATACTGAATATGAGGTAACCTTTTCCAAACATAAAAACTCAACCCAAGTCTTCAACATCTGCTACAGAAAACTCTTTTACCTTAAGAGTTAGATAAAGAAGAAATAAACTTCTCTGCAACTTGTCATATACAAAGTAGCTCTTTTGAGGGAACATATAAGCTGCCCGCTTAAAAGCTTCAACATAACTCATACACATATGAGTGCTTTTGTTTCTCTCAATGCAATTCTTTTGACCAAGTGTAATGCAAAACAAGAAACTGCTTCTTCTTTAAACAAGATGTTCTCGTAGACTTGTCTTTGGGTGTAGAGGATAAAATAGGAAAAGTATATGGAAAATATGAGAAAAGGAAGCCTTACTTTTCTTTTGGAAATGATGGACTTTCTTCTTCTGCATCTTTCTTCCACCTGATGATGTCAACATCTTCAGACTTCTCTTCCATACCTTTTGTTCTCTTCATCTTGAAGTAGCAAACACTCTTGACTTCTTCGAATGAACTTTTCTCTTTCTCTAGTACTAAGAGTAAGAGATAAAACAAACATGGTATACAAATAGAAGTGAATATAGAATCATGTTTTATCATCTCCTCATATCTCTGAATCAAAATTTTGCTTCAAATATCTGAAACAACTAAATTCACCAATCTTTTGTCTAAATGATGAAATACCCTTCTAGAGTTACCTTCTCTAGATACATTTGTACCTTGATATCCAACCAACTTACAACAGAAAATTGGCTGAAAACAAAACTCATCTCATCTCTGCACTTGTCTTCTTAGATGAACTTTCTTGCCATGAAAGAGATCTCTCAAAACTCTCTAGAAAAGACCTCTAGATACCTGTTTTGATATAGCCTTTAACTTTCAAATGATGAAAGCATATAAAAGCATTCCTTGAATTTCTTCAAATCTCTTCATAACTGCTCTTCTAAGATATGACCTGCAAATGATAATCTGATAGTAAAAATTGATACCTGTGATTTGATGTTGATCTGATTTCTTCATCTTCTCTAAACCAATTGTTCTTCCTTGAATTTGAAGTAGCCTTCTCTTCATCAAGTCTGGGTCTTCAAACAATACTTTTGTAAAGTATTTGCATACTCTTCCAAAAATATTCCGCTGCTAACAGATCATCAACTTCATACTCCACACTGATGAATACACATGTAACTGAATTGTCTAATTCTCAAATCTCTACTCATCTAGATTAAGTGTGTATGTCAAATGTCAAATGTTAGAAGATGCTCTTAAATCATATGTTGTAAACTTGGAAGTCTGGAAACCTGAGAATATGAATGAGCCTTAATTCATTGATGCCAAAGATCTAAAGTTCTGTAACCAAAACCTTAGTGCTATGATACCAAATGTTGGAAGTGAGGTAGGCCCTTGGCTTATGTCACAGGTCCATGGTTCCATAGGTCCAATCATGTACAACATTAATTTAGCAATCTTCCATATTGACAAAACATGAACATATCACAACTTAATCATACAGATGATGAGATAAAGATAGAGAAATAATAGATGACATGTGTAAAGTGTTACGTAAGCCATCGCTTACTCATAGTATCATATATACCAATGTTCAGTGTACAATGTGGGAGCAAAACTCTCAACCACTCTATGTGATGAGAAGTAGATGAATGAGTGAATGTACAATGTAACAAACATATTCAGATGTGTGGGCAGTAATCTGAATATACATGAGATGTGTAACCTTATAGGTTATAGAAGAGTGAATATGAGTGACTGAAAGAGGAAGGATCAGTGTGAAACTGATAGTCAACAAACCCTCATCTGAACTTAGGCTATGGAAGACCCTAAGTCAGATACGTGTGTGAAAAGATCACATACTTATAAAGTAGCATAGAATGCTAACAAGTTTGCTGCTAGAAATCCTCAAACTCATGTGAACACACCTTCTTAAACATCTCATCAAATATGCATAAAGCATATACGTACTGTTTCTCTTGTACCTATGCCAAATAGGACTCCTCCTGATATGAACGCCACGGCCTCCATAAAATTCAAGTAGTACCTATGTGCATAAAGAGAATATGTACCTGAATACTTAACATAAGATGTAAATCTTATGTTAAACACCATCCAATGTCTTTGAAGTAGCCCGACATCTTCTTGTAGAAGACAATCTTCAACCTGATATCTTCTTGTAGAAGACAATCTTCAAATACACCATGTAGATGGCCGATCCTCACCATCAAGCTGCTAATGACCAAGTCTTCTTGCCATGAACAAGATATAACCTCCTCTCCATGAGCTAGAGTGTGAGCACACCCTTCATCTTCTTCAAGAAGAATCATTAAGAAGAACTCCATAGCTGCTCCTCAACATGCTTCAAATTAGCACCATGGCTGCCCCATGTGCTAGAAGAAACACAACCTCTACTGAGGTCCAAGCTCCAAGCTTGTGTTGAATACTAGGTGAAGGATATTTTACAATGAGCCCAAAGTGCTTCTTTTATAGTATTGTGTATTCTCTGAAAAGCTCCTCAAAAGCAATAAAACAACAGCGATCGCGGACTCAAAACGCCATCCATCGCTGTCAAAACGTAATTCAATGGCTATTGCTGTCCGTACGTTTTTAATAAAACAAAAGCAAAAAGATGTATTCGCGCTGCACCAATCAGGGATCAAACTCACGCCAATTCTTTAGAAGGCTTTTGTTCTATCCAAGGCGCCCAGCGCCGTTTGAGTGTATATAGACTATTAGAGACTCCTATATATGCTGTAAATAGTGAGTTATATGGATCAATTTTGACCATGGGATTGAGACTTTGACCATGGGATTGAGACCTTGACCTTTGGGACATTGTTTTCCAACATCTTTTAATACCAAGCATGTGGTGCTTGCTTTAAACCATATAATGCCTTCTTTAACTTGCACACCTGGTTTTCATGCCCTTTCTACACAAAGCCACGGGGCTAAAAAACATACACTTCTTCATGCAAGTCACCATTCAAAAATGCTATTTTAATGTACAACAGATGTACATTCCAACCATGATGAGCCGCAAGTGCACATATGCTATGAACAATAGTCATTCGGCAAGTAGGTGCAAAGGTTTCATCAAAATCAATGCCTCTTTCCTACGCATAACCCTTTCTAAGAAGCCCAGCCTTATACCTGTCAACTGTTCCATCAGGTTTATACTTCAGCTTGTATACCCACTTAGTGCCAATGGGCTTCTTGCCAGGAGGCAAGTCACATAAAGACCAGGTACCATTTTTCACGATAGCATCATATTCAGATTGCATTCTAGCCATCTAGTGTTCAAAATTTTGTGCTTCATCAAACGAAATAGGCTCAATCTCATCACAGAGACTAGAGGCAGCCATAGCATAGCAATCTCATGCAAAAGGGGCACTATGAGAGTGTGAACGAGTACGGTATGACAGAGCTGCATCTACTTTGCTATCATGCAAAGTGTGCACTAGACATTTTGGCATAGTTTTTGCCTCCTCAATATCAACTCTCTCATCAACAAGTGCATCACGTGAATCTGCATCAGAAATGGAATGATCTGCATCATCACATGAAACTTGCAATGGATGAGAATTTGCCTCATTAGGACTAGCACTAGACTCTCCACCTGTAAAAAGAGGCAGCAAAGTATCATACATGTCTTTGGAGTTAACAAATATCTCCTTCATACATGAAAGTAAAGGCTGAATAACATCTTCCACAAAAACAACATCACGACTAACCAAAATGCGTTTAGTCTATGGTGGATACAGATGATAGCCTTTGCTTTCAGAACTATACCCAACAAAAATACATTTTATTGCTTTATCATCCAATTTCCTGTGATGTTGTTCAGGCACTAATGCATATGCCAGACAACCAAAAACACAAAGATGAGCAAAAGATGGCTTGCAACCATGCCAAGCCTCATATGGAGTGATAGACTGCACTGCTTTAGTGGGACACGTGTTAAGTACATATGCTGCACACATGACATCCTCAAGCCAAAAACTATGTGGTAAAGCCTGACTCTTGACCATACACCTCACCATCTCCATGAGTGACCTGTTCTTTCGTTCAATAACTCCATTCTGTTGAGGTGTATATGGAATTGTACACTGATGTTTTATCCCATGTTCAGCTAGAAATGCATTAAATTCAGAAGACATATATCCCCCCCTCGATCAGAACAGAGGGTGCCCATTTCACATACTGATAGATTTTCAGCGAAAAGCAAAAACTATTTGAAGCACATAAACACTTTGAACTTTTCTTTGAGTGGATATACCCATGCATGCCTGGAAAAATCATCAATGAAAGTCACGAAGTAAAGATAGTTTCCAAAAGAAGGTATTTGCATAGGACCACAAGCATCACTATGCACAAATTGCAATTTCTGAGTAGCTCAAACTGAACCATCTTTTGGGAATGAACGCTGCATTTTGCCCAAAATACAACCTTCACAAACATGTTTTCCAGGTGCCTCAAGTTTAGGAAAGAGGACACCATTTCAGATTTTTGCAGGCGTAGCAAACTAGCAAAATTTAGATGACCAAAGCATGGATGCTAAAGCTTTGCATCTGACATAGCTTGAGAATCATGTACTGCACATGCTGAATCATAGATAAAGTTTTCATAGTCTATGAGCTTATATAGCCCACAACACAAAATGCTAGAAGAAATAATCATGTCATAATTTGACATATCATGAACTATACATTTGTCATCAACAAACTTCACAACCAAGCCAATCTTGGCTAATGTCGAAACTGATAAGATATTTTTCTTGATCCCTGACACAAATAAAGCATCCAACAAAGTGAAACAACTACCATCAACAGTAGTCAGAATGATCTTACCAACTCCCATGACATGATAAGAGGAGTTTTTGGCACATGTGATAGTATTCCCTGTAGGGGTAGGCTCGAGTGAAGAGTCTCTCTCTCTCCCCCCCCCCTTCTCTGTCCGTCAATTTGACATAGGTGATGGAGGAGGGGAAGGAGGTGCTTTCTCTCTCTCTCTCTCTCTCTCTCTCTCTCTCTCTCCCCGTCAGTTTGTCGCAGGCGATGGAGGAGGGGAAGGAGGTGCTTTCTCTCTCTCTCTCTCTCTGTCTCTCTCTCTCCCCCTCCCTCTCTCTCTCTCTCCTTCTCTCTCTCTCTCTCTCTCTCTCTCTCTCCTTCTCTCTCTCTCTCTCTCTCTCTCTCTCTCTCTGTCCATGAGTCTGTCGTAGGCGATGGAGGAGGGGAAGGAGGTGCTCTCTCTCTCTCTCTCTCTCTCTCTCTCTCTCCCTCCCTCCCTCTCTCTCTCTCTGTTCGTCAGTCTGTCGCAGGCGATGGAGGAGGGGAAGGAGGTGCGTACTCTCTCTCTCTCTCTGTGGATGCGCACCTGCAAGAAGACCATTAACCAAAAAAGCAAACAATCATACATACATATACTTTACATACACAACTACGTACACATTCATACTCTTAGTTTAGTTAGATCATGCATTCATTTAACTAACACTAACTCATGCATACTTAAACTAACTCATACATATCTATAATTAACTAACACATACGTTTACTAATACTAATACACACACGTACAACTATAATAATAATAATAATAAATAGTATATTAACTATATTAAATAAGTATTTCAATTAAATATTATAATTTCTTTAATTATTACCCTCAATGCTATTTCCTTTAACTTATAAATTAAATACATGTATATTAATTATATATATATATATATATATATATATATATATATATATATATATATATATATATATATATATATATATATATATATATATATATATATATATATATATATATATATATATATATATATATATATATATATATATTATTAACTATATATATGCAATACGATACGTAGACATAGACACATTTACACACATACAAACATATTAACACACATACTCAAATATGCTCAATTATGGAAAACTAAAAACACATACTCCTATATTGTAAAGATTAATTGAATTCAACTATATAAACATACACAGAAGTTTTTCTCTCATACGAACATTCATTTTCACCCTCATATCATGATATTTAGACACATAATTCATAGGCTTAATTGTAACCACATACATCATGGAACTCCATAAATATAACCATGCTTAGGTAGGCAAAAATTCATAAACACTTAGACATAGGTGCACACATATGTATCTTTTTAAGTATACATATGCAAATACATATATATAGGCATAAAACCCACATTCACACTCACGCTCATAAACACATGAACACATACATAATTAAGTGCATTCACATATATATAGATATACAACCCTATAAACATAGGCACATATACATATCCATACTTAAATTCTCCTTCATTCTCACATAGATATCCTCATATGATCATGGACACACATAAACGCACTTAGTAATCTCATAAACATATAAATGCACATAAAATGAAGAGTCCAAATAAGGGTTCAATTAACCCACCATTCTTTGTTCAGAAAATATTTTCTTCTTTTTCCTGTAGGTACTCAAGAGAAAAGTTTAGTCAATTTAAACCAATGCATTAAAAAATCTTTGAGAGAGATATCAATTAATAAACTTTAAATCAAAACATTTTTATTTTTCCATATGTTAACTTGAGTGATGAAATCTTTTCGACATCTGCCCCCACCAAACCTGCACATCGTCCTCGATGGGCCAACCTGCAGCTCAATGGAAAACATCATCAAATTCTTTGGAAAAAGTTTAATAAATAACTTTAAATATGATAATAAAAAATGCTTCTATATTCAAATTAAGTTTCTGATAATAAAGAAAATTCATAAAATTATGTAAATATGAATTGGAAATTGTTTTGGTCAATGCATATAGTCAAAAATACAAATTTAGAAAATCCTATAATGGTCATTTAGACAGTAGTGGTACTTACCATTTCATTAACCCTGTTCACAAGTAAGATTTAATCTATATAAGTATTCTGTTTTCTATTTCTTAGATGCCCGCCATAAGATACATCCAACTAATTCTTATGTAGTAGACCTCCACCTCATATAGCCCGCATTGTATTTCAGAAGTGATTTTGAGACCACAACTGAATCATAATATTTTTTTTCTTTTTCTTTGTTTTCTTTTTTCTTTTTCTAATTTCTTTTTTTTTTCTTTTTCTTTTTACCATCTTGCAGTAGCCGTTAATGTACTGCTTGATGTTCTCGTTTTTCTCTTTCTTTTTTTTTCACAACTTTTTTTTTAAAGGGGAAAGGCTTAACCCCTAATCAGAGCAGAGGATCTAGAAGTATGCTACAGTCAGAAATAGGATCTCATTTGCTAAACAATTTCAGAAAATAAAGAAGCCTACTTGTATAAAGTAAAGTCACTTTTACTAAGGGTCACAAGTCAAGTGTTCCTCTCTCCTATCATCACAACACATTATAAGTTCCCTAAATCAGACCTTCAACTTATATACATATTCCTACTTTAATTTCTTTTTCATTATTTACATAATTTTAATAAATTTCCTCTTTCTATAAAAAACAAATAAAACCCTAATTATGAAATGCATGAAAAGAAACGTTTTTTTATAAACAGTAAATAATAATTAGAATTAAATCACCTAATTATTCTTCATCTTCATCTTTGTCTTCCAGGAAGTCTTCGTCCAACTCGAACTTACTGTTAGCTCTTCTTTTAAATAGCTTTATTCTTTTCCCTACAATCACATTTCTTAATACAGTACCATCAAGTTCTCGTAATTTATATGTACCTGTCTCAAAAACCAAAACAACAACATATGGTTCGGACCAATGTTTAGTTAGTTTACGGCATGCATCATATTGAGTCTCAAAAGTACTATCATATACAAGCACCTAATCACCACTCTCTATTGGTTGCGGCCTGAATCGATGTTTCTTGTCAAAATATATTTTATTTTTCAATGTGATGTTTTTAATTTTTTAATAGCTTCACTACAATAGATCGACCGTATACCAAGGTTTTTACCGAGAGAAATTAACGCGCCTATTTTTGCCGTGACGTCGGTGTAGCTATCGGTATGCCTCGGTACTAAAGCGCCGGTATGGGTATCAGTATGAGCATTGGTATATGCATCGGTATGGGTATCAATATAAGCATCGGTAATATCGACGCCCATACCGAAACTTCTGCTGGGTGCACCGTGTATACCGGCACCCGCTAGGTGTACCGATGCTTATTCTAATGACATTACTGGGTGTACCGTTGTGTATATTGACGACCATATCTGCAATTTTTTTTTTGGGCAGAGTGTGTTGTCTTTTGCTACAACAACATTACCATGATGTTGCTTAACAAAAGACAATACACTCTGCCCAAAAAAAACTAAGTACATGTGATGTGTACTCTAATGTCAACTGAAATATAATTTCATAAAACAGAATATTATTGGACACAAAAGAGATAATCAGAATGAACCATGAACCATGTACAAAAAAAGTGATATATTTCATAAATGAAGCATGTACAAGAGTGTGGCAAACCACTGTCATATATGACGCTTTTACAAAATGTGGCAAAGCAATGCATTGCCATACAAAAATCAAATACAAAAGTTTGGTGTGCCACTGCCATACACATGCAAAGAATGTTCCATATCAATAGTCCTACAACAAAGAACATTAATGGAATGAGATAAATTCACATGAAATTACAAACAACAAGTAAGAACCAAGTTTATAAATTAATCACCTCATCGCAAACGCTCCCATGAAACGACCGCACCGCGTCCCTCCAAGTCCTCCAATAGTGCAGTCAATCCGTGATGATATCCGTAAGCCTCCTCCGTTCGTGTTGGAGGATGACCCATTGCCCGCTCCTGCAACAAATTTACAAAATATTAGAGGAACATACATGAGAAACTTAACACAAATAAATTCAATAAATTAAATGGTACTTACAAACTCATGATGCATTGTGTCATATCCGCTGCTGCCCAAATGTGACGGTCCAACCGTATTTAACGTGTGGTTGCGGCATCTCACTACTGGCGATATCAGTCAGGAGTCTGCTGTTGCTCATCGCGAATTAGATCCCACTCCTCAGCATCTAACCATACAGGCTTTGGTAAGCCTGCTCTGAAAGCATCATGACCCTCGGATCGTCGATGGGACATAACCTCACGTGCGGTGTGCAGAATCCAATCTAAGACTGACAAGAGACTGTCCATCGGCTGGTCGGAACTCCTGTTCACTCCATTTAAGCATGATGGAGTGTCCAAACTATATGGAGCAAAGCTATCGTATACATGCATGCATTGCTTTGCCAGTCGCATCCATCACCGGAGCTCCATCTCGGATACTATGCACCTTGGAGTCATCATGGTCATGAGCACCACAAGGTGTACGTGTGTTCCATGTGGTGTACTACATGGCGTACCTACATCTGAGGTACTCGTCCTAGGAGTAGAAGCGGGCGACACAATGTCCGTCACACTGCCTCCACAACAGCTGCCTCCTCCAGATCTACCTGTAGATCCACTCCTAGAACCTCCTTCTCCAGAGCGTGACCTCGACCTACGAGATGGGCCAGAACCTATATCGCACTAAGGCGTAGAACGCACATGTCTACTACTAGACCCAGTAGGAGATGGCTGAAAAGATGGTCGTGGTGGAGTCACAAAGCTAGGAGACATACCTCCTACGGGAGTAGCACCACCCGCAGGAGTGACATCGACGGGAGTGACCACCGCGAGAGTGAGGCCGGGAGGAGTGCTACCACGAGCGATCCAATACTGTGATGCAGTGGCCATATACGCGGGAGGTACCTGAGAGATGAACTCTAAAAACTGCTCCTCTGTCATGGAATGTGGAGTGACTGGAGGACTCTCTCCCATCGTATTTTGTAACAAAAGAACTAAAATAATTAGCATGTGATAATAAAGGTAATATAGAGAATAAACAAAAAAAAAAAACAAAATTTAGTATGTACAAGTGTTTTATTAAAAAATCCTCTAATCTAGCATCCTCTTGAAGATCCGATGCACCAAGAATATCTATCTCTATATTGATCGCTTCTAAATTGCTTGCTATGCTGGTTTCTTCCTGATCATCGTCGATTGCTTCGTCTTCTCGAACAATGACCTCTTCTTCTCGAACAATGATCTCTTCCTCCTCGACTATCGAGTGAATCTCTGAGTCCACTATAGATGGACTTTCTTCTACATCTATGTTCTCACAAATTTGTCTACTACATAGGGTGACTTGTAAAACAAATAGCCACTCTGGTTCTTTTGAATCTGATATAAAAACAACTTGCTCACAATGTTCGGGAAGTACAAATGTATCCCTTTCATCCGTTCATAATTTTGTGGAGTCGACTTGAGGCAAACCGCTTTTATCTCGCCTCACTGTTGCGTTTCTTCCAGAGGTGACTACTGTGAACCATTTCACATCAAAAACAAAATAATCAAACTTCCTAAAAGATAGTTTCAAGATATCTTGAATCACACCACAATAATCTAGCTGGCCTTCTTGAGCGTTATCATCTCTTGCACTCGCTCTACTTTTTTGTAAAAAGTTCACTATCACCCCACTATCAAAAGTAGACCTATTTTTATCGATTCGTGCGATCCAAAAGTGTCGTCCATGAGACCATAGTGCACCGTATTTAGTATACTCCCAATCACATCCCTTTGTGAGTTTTTCTTCTTCTTCAGAGATATCTTCGCCCGTTGCCTTTGCTTGTGAAACCACTGTATCTAGCCATCTACTCATTGGAAAAGGTGGAAGAGGTCGAAGACTTTCTGGAAGAGGCAAAAATTGAGTGGAACGATTCCTTCAAAACTGAGCTCTTTCCTTTGCATTGGTTTCCTTGGCAAGCTCATACCTTTCTAACCACTTCTGCATAGGCTCAGAGTTAACTATGCAAAACTTCATTGCCTTCTCTCTGAAAGTTGCATCCATTTTTCTTTGCAATCCTTTACCTTGTGGTTCATCGCCTACGAGACGAACATCTTCATCATCACCCCATAAGTGAGGCATTTCGGGATCCGACATACGTAGAAACTCAGTTATGAATACAAGAGACTCTTGTACAATCCATCCCTTTTCCATGTTACCCTCTGGACATGCTCTCTATCGAACAAACCCTTTTAATGTCTTCATAAAGTGCTCTAAGAAGAACATCCATCGACTATGGAGAATTCCTGCTATTGCAACTTCATCTACCACATGAACTAGTAAATGAAGTTGAATAGTGAGAATACATGTCCATCATGTAAAACATGTCCATCAGGCAAATATCTATGGTGTCCTTCATAGACAGTTTTACGTAGTGCTTTGGAATAGCATGCTTTGAGTCGTGGTCCGCATAAGGGACAAGCATGGTAACCCGAAATCGATAAACATGAACATTCACCATAACCAGGCCAATCATGCATCGTCCACATAAGTATGCCTTGCACTCGCACGTCTCGTCTTCTTATAGGTTGAGACATGTCACGCACAATAATCCCATCCCATAAAATGCGCAGTTCTTCCACAAGTGGTGCAAGATATACATCCATGTTTTTTACCTTATACTTACCTGGTACAATAAGAGCTAATAATAAATGACCTTTCTTTGTGGCCAGCCATGGTGGGATGTTATAATTGACCAAACATACAGGCCATGTGCTCCATGAAGAACTGTGTAAACCAAATGGATTCACTCCATCCATAGCTCGGCCTAGATGTATGGACCGAGGCTCACTAGCAAACTCTAGCCACTTACTATCTATGTGCTTCCAAGTATCAGAGTCAGCAGGCACTCGCATTACACCATCTGTAGATCTGCTCTTTGTATGCCATGACATTAACTCAGCTATAGATTTGCATCTAAACATGTTCTTAATTCGTGGAATGATGGGAAAGTGGCGAAGAACCTTTGCGGGGATTGCTTCACCTACAAGGTCTGTAAAAGTTTAGTATAATCCATTCCAATGGACTGTAAAAGTTCTTTTGCATCTCCACGTGGTGGAGGCATGTCATTGCCCTCTGGCAAAAATTGATCTTTAAGAAGCCTGCAATAAGAAATTAAAACGATATTAGTAAATAAAGTTATTTTGATACAACAATGAAAGCCAATTTGTTCTCCACTTACCTGAACAATTCAGTGATACTACTATCTGACCATCCATAAATGGATTGCAGATTGAGCATCGTGAGTGACCCATGTAGTACAGATATCTTTGCTCCAGTGTAAAGTGGTAAACGAGCTAGTCTTCACATCTTTTCATATTCTTCATCGACTTCTGATCGTGGAAATTTTGTTGTGTCCATGAAACTCTCGTCATCTTCTCCACCATCATGATCTTCGTCCATCTCATAAAATGCTTCGAGCATCTCTTCCATATGTTTATTCTGTGTAATATTATTAGTACTTGCTTGTACATCTAAGTCCTTCTTTGTTCTCTTTTGTCCACGACAGATTATCGGTGCAATATCGTTTGGGTCCATCTGCTCACTTGGGGGACCATGCGAATGGTAGCGTAGGTTTTCTAGTCGACTCCTATCAAAGGATCCATACTCTCTAACATGTGCAATACAAATCCGTTGTTTTCAATAAATTTGATACTTGCACTAAGTGCAAGGACATGCCATTCTCTCCTCTGGATCCAAGAAGCCATCTACTACAATATGGGCATTTTAGATCATTTGTATTTTTTATTAAACCTAAAAATCTTACTCCTAAAGACTTAAACCTGAAATACTAAAACCTAAATACTTAAACACCTAAAAAAACCTAAAACCCTAATCTATATAATTATCCTATTTTATCTATATATTCAGATTTTTTCTTAATTAATCTTATTTTTATATATTTAATTATATATATTTAATTAAATATTTAAAACACTAGTTCTTTTTATATTTATTTATCTATATAATTATCCTATTATATATATATATTTATTTACTTATTTAGATTTTTTCCTTAAACACTAAAACCCTAAAACCCTAATCCTAAAACCCTAAAACCCTAATCCTAATCCTAAAAACCTAAAACCCTATTTTATATATATATTTATTTATATATTCATATTATTTCCTTAATTAATCCTATTTTTATATATTTAATTATATATATTTAAATATATATATGTAATTAAATTATTTAAAACACTAGTTCCTTTATATAATTATCCTATTTTATATATATATATATATATTTATTTATTCAGATTTTTTCCTTAAACCCTAAAACCCTAAAACACTAATCCTAAAACCCTAAAACCCTAATCCTAATCCTAAAAACCTAAAATCCTATTTTATATATATATTTATTTATATATTCAGATTTTTTCCTTAATTAACCCTATTTATATATATTTAATTATATATATTTAATTAAATTATTTAAAACACTAGTTCTTTTTATATTTATTTATCTATATAATTATCCTATTATATATATATATTTATTTATTTATTCAAATTTTTTCCTTAAACCATAAAACCTTAAAACCATAATCCTAAAATCCTAAAACCCTAATCCTAATCCTAAAAATGTAAAACCCTAATTTGTTTCTATATATATTTATATATTCAGATTTTTTCCTTAATTAATCCTATTTTTATATATTTAATTATATATATTTAATTAAATATAGTTAATTATATATATTTAATTAAATTATTAAAAACACTAGTTCTTTTTATATTTATTTATCTATATAATTATCCTATTATATATATATATGTTTTTATTTATTTATTTATTCAAATTTCTTCCTTAAACCCTAAAACCCTAAAACACTAACCTAAAACCCTAAAACCCTAATCCTAATCCTAAAAACCTAAAACCCTATTTTATATATATATTCAAAATTTTTTCTCAATTAATCCTATTTTATATATTTAATTATTTATATTTAATTATATATATTTAATTAAATTATTTAAAATACTAATTCTTTTTATATTTATTTATCTATATAATTATCCTATTTTATATATATATTTATTTATTTATTCAAATTTTTTCCTTAAACCCTAAAACCCTAAAACACTAATCCTAAAACCCTAAAACCCTAATCCTAATCCTAAAAACCTAAAACCCTATTTTATATATATATTTATTTATATATTCAGATTTTTTCCTTAATTAATCCTATTTTTATATATTTAATTATATATATTTAATTAAATTATTTAAAACAATAGTTCTTTTTATATTTATTTATCTATATAATTATCCTATTTTATATATATATATATTTATTTATTCAATTTTTTTCCTTAAACCCTAAAACCCTAAAACATTAATCCTAAAACCTTAAAACCCTAATCCTAATCTTAAAAACCTAAAACCCTATGATATATATATATTTATTTATATATTCAGATTTTTTTCTTAATTAATCCTATTTTTATATATTTAACTATATATATTTGATTATATTTATTATATATATTTAATTAAATTATTTAAAACACTAGTTCTTTTTATATTTATTTATCTATATAATTATCCTATTATATATATATATATATATATATTTATTTATTTAGATTTTTTCTTTAAACCCTAAAACCCTAAAACACTAATCCTAAAACCCTAAAACCCTAATCCTAATGCTAAAAACCTAAAACCCTATTATATATATATATATATATATATATATATATATATATATATATATATATATATATATATATATATATATATATATATATATATATATATATATATATATATATATATATATATATATATATATATATATATATGTATGTGTATGTATGTGTAAATAGCGTAAAAACCCTAATCCTATTTTTATATATTTGATATAAAAAAACTTCAAAATAAAAAATTTATATATTTAATTATATATATTTAATTAAAACACTAGCTTATGTGTGTGTATATGTATGTGTGTATATGTGTGTGTGTATGTGTATGTATGCATATGTGTATATATGTGTGTGTATGTATGTGTGTATGCATGTGTGTGTGTATGTATGCGTGTGTACATGTGTGTGTGCATGTATGCATGTGTGTATATGTGTATGTGTATGTATGTATGCATGCAAGTGTATATGTGTATGTGTGTGTATGTATGCATGCAAGTGTGTATATGTGCATGTGTGTGTATGTATGCATGCATGTGTGTATGTATGTATGTATATGCATGCATGTGTGTATGTATGTGTGTGTATGCATGCATGTGTGTATATGTGTGTGTATGTAAGCATGCATGTGTATATATGTGTGTGTATGTAAGCATGCATGTGTGTACATGTATGTGTGTATGTATGCATGTGTAAATGTGTAGATGTGTGTGTGTATGTATGCTCTATTTTCCTATGTGTATGTATGCATGTGTGTATATGTGTATGTGTGTGTATGTAAGCATGCATGTGTGTATATGTGTATGTGTGTGTATGTATGCATGCATGTGTGTATGTATGTGTGTGTATGTATGTGTGTATATGTGGGTGTGTATGTGTATGTATGCATATGTGTATATATGTGTGTGTATGTATGTGTGTATGCATGTGTGTGTGTATGTATGCATGTGTGTATATTTGTATGTGTGTGTATGTATGCATGTGTGTATATGTGTGTGTATGTAAGCATGCATGTGTGTATATGTGTGTGTATGTAACCATGCATGTGTGTACATGTATGTGTGTATGTATGCATGTGTAAATGTGTATATGTGTGTGTGTATGTATGCTCTATTTTCCTATCTCTATCTTCTTTTCTTTCATCATTCTTTATCTCTCACTCTCTCTCTCTTTATCTCTCTCTCTCTCTTTCTCATCTCTCTCTCTCTATCTTCTCTCTCTCTCTCTCTCTATCTTCTCTCTCTCTCTCTCTCTCTCTTTCTCCCTCTCTCTCTCATCTCTCTCTCTCTCTTTCTCTCTCTATCAATAGACAATGAAACAATCACTTACACGTATGTCCCTCTTTTGGATCGTTGTCGTCAAAGCGTAATGTATGTCGTCTATCATCGAATTCCAAACAATCAACGCCAAAGAACTTCTGCAAAATCAAAGAGAAGAGAAATTATAAGACCTAAAGCATAGAGAAAGACAAAGGCTAACAGTACACGCACCACTTACCAAGATGTCAGATCTAAACCGAGAGAGAATATGTGTGTGTAGAGAGAGAGAGATCTGTGTGTGTGTGTGCGTGCACAAGACAATGCAGTTCGCAATTCAATTCGCGCACGCAAGTTCGACAGAAGACTAACAGTACTCAAACACGCACAAAAATATGAAGTTTTGCTCTCGGGTTCCCGGTATGTTTAAAAATCAGCCTTGATATGGGCGTCAGTATGAGCATCGATATGGGCGCCGGTAACTTCTAGTAAATTACCAATGCTTATAGCGACGCTTATACCGATGCTTATACCGACGCTTATATTGATGGCTACGGGGCACACGGACGATCTATTTAAAATAGCTATACCGACGGTCACTTGACCATCGGTATCTTTAAGTGACCTTTTCCAATGTTTATACCGATGCTGAGAGTGACCGTCGGTATAAGCAGTGTCCGTATGGCCCTCATATGTTGTAGTGCTTCTTTTAAATTTTCATTATCTTTTTTTAGTTCAATAATTCTTAATGCTAATAATTCTTCTCTTGATACGTTGTCTTTCCAATCTAAACTCATCCAATTAACTATCTGAGTATGTATGGGAAATATCAACTTTTGATAATACATAGCCGGCATAAAACCAGTTGTTCTCGTGTACGTCATCCTATCGGCCCAAAGAGCAAATGGGAGATATTTTGGTCATTGTCCAATATCTCCATGGCATGCTTTTGAAATAGCCTTCACTATGGAAGGATGCCCTCTTTCAATTTTTCCATTTGGCTTTTTATTGTAGGCGGTCGTTAGAGACAATCGAATTCCATAATGTGCAAAGAACTATCTTGCCTCTCTAGCATCTAGCTCACCTCAATCTGCTACTACTTTTTCTACATATCCAAATCTGGATATTTACTTCTTCTAAAAGGAATAAGCATACATTATAAGTAGTATTGGAACGAAGTGCTCTACCCTCATATGACCAGCCCAAAGGCTTTCATGCATCTCTTTCATAACTTGCACTTGAAAATCTTTTAAGCCTAATACTCTTTGCGGGTTTCTTACCTTTCCTCTAGCATGTCTCCAGATATCCATCTTTCAAGAAGAAGTTGAAAGACTTCTTCCTGATGTTTTGGAATCGATTTGAGGACCAACTTGGAATAGGCTGAAACGTACTCAGATAGTATCCTATATCTCGCCACTCTCCTTCATATGCATCTTCTCTAAATCTCTCATACGTATAGGCAGATGTTTCATAATTAATTAAGTTTATATGTTTATCTATTGCTTCATTATCATTGTCAAACTTTGCTCTTGAGAGCATATCAGCAACGGTGTTATGTTTACCAACAATATGTACAAAAGCAGGGTTAATAAATTTAATAAAGGCTATCCATCATAACATAGATATATCTGGAGATGAACAGTTAGCGATTAAACCTATTAATGGGAGACAATCAGTCTCTATTATTACATTAGCTCCTATAAAGTATTCCTTATGTGTTTTTAAAGCTGTAACTAATCCCCATAATTCTCTCTTAATCTGAGGATAATTCTTTTGAGTATCATGTAAGATTTTCGCTCCAAAGCGAACTGCATATCTTTGCTCCTTCTCATCATCCTCCCCAATGACCCAGCCTATACCAATAGGACTAGTGTCAATGGTTAGGATTACATGTTTATTTCCTGTGTAGTCAATACATTTCAGGATCGGAGCATTGATAAGCAATTGCTTCAGACGTCTCATCATTCTAGTATGCTCATCAGTCCAACAAAATTTCTTTCTTTTTCATAATAAATCATAAAGTGAGTTCGCTACGTGAGCAAAATGAGGGATCTAGATGACATAGAAAACACATGCACCTAAGAATCTCCTTACTTCACTAACATTGCGAAACCTGTCAGAAATCCTACTAATGGCATCAACATTTGCTAGATAAGGCCTACGACCATAATGACCACATAAATGCCCAACTATAAGCACTTCATTAACACCAAAAGTAGATTTCTCTAGGGAGAAAGTTAGTCCAACCTCTTCAAATATTTGAAAGATCTTCTCACAATCAGAAATATGCCTGGAAACAAACTTTCTACAACCAGATGAATCTAAACTTTCATCTTTTTCTTTTTCCACACACCCTTTTATTGGATTGTCATAAATGAAAGTCATTGTCACTTTTGGGATAAATTCATGTAAGACTAGATTCATAGCATTCATCATGTGTGCCACAGAATTCTTCGCTCCTTGTGGTAAAGTATACATGCATACTAAACTCAAAGGATTCTTCATTGTGGTCACATCTCGACTCTCAATAGCTAATTGAAACTGATCATACCCTGAATACAGGTCTCCCATTGAATAGATGGAATGACCGGCAAATGCCTCGGCAAACATCTACAATAGGACCCATTCCTACATTCCTAATAGTGACTTTATTCACAGGCTACAGATCCTGAATAAAGCATAGCTTTTTGCTTTTTTTGGTATCGTGAACCACCTATTGGAGTATGGTGCCGAAGATGGTTCCAAGGTTCTCATGGCAATCTTCTCCTTTAATAGTCTCATTAGCTCAGGTAAATGAACCTTTGGGATTGGTATCGGACGAAGATTCCAAGGAATGTGTGGTAGAGTAAATATAATCATCGGAGCTACAAGCTTTGGGTCTGCACATCCCATTTTATGTGGGAATAAAGAAAACGCTTTACCATGACGAACGATCATCTTTGTAAACTAATCTTCTTCTATCTTTGAAAGAAACTCATTGTCGAATTTAATATATTTCTTAGTTTCCTCTGTAAACGTATGACCTATCTTAGATCGGTCTCTAAGAATAGGATCATCAGATACTCGTCAAAATATATCATGACTATCCTTAGGTAAGGGTTGAGCTACAAGCTTTATTTCTACAGTCCTATATTTAGTTTCAATGTTAACTTCATGTTCTAGGATGAACTCACTAATAATCTCATATTCTTGAATAGAATTAAGAATAATTAGATTTGATTCTAATTTCTCTTGGGAAGTAGTTTCTAGCTTTTCTAGTAAGGTAGTACTTTTTGAGAGTTCAATTATACACTCATTTTTTCATTAGGTTATATTAATCCTAATTTTTTAAAATATTTTTTATTTTGTTTTCTAAATATTTTTGTAAGATTTTCTTTTGTAATATAATGTAAGCTAGTTGTAGGAGTACAAACTAAATAATTTTCAAATTTATGTACATTGTTAGGCAAGACATCAAAACAATGTCCACTATTGTCCCGCTCAATAGTGGAGTCTAACAGAAATTTTGGTCATAATATGCCCCATATTCTCTCACAGCTGGTGAATCATCACATACATGACTGATTGAGTCAATGGGGTTTCTTCTTAAGTTCTTTCTATTTCTAGTATGATTTGGACAGACTGTCATGTCTTGCAAAGAATACATCCCTGATTTCAAATTCTTGCATATGCTGACCCATTGTTCATCGCTTTTGTTTCCATTCTCATCTCGGCTATAAATGGCTGCCCGAGAATTACTTCATACGAACAATTATCTTGAACGAAGTAGTGAAACTCTTCTCGAACGCCACTTATCATTATAGGCACATTCGCACATGCACCTAATAAAATTCCAGAGCCATTGTCAGTTGTTCTTATCCTCCAGCCGTGCTCTTTGTCAATTGGCCATCTAAACTTGTGAAAAAAATTCTTTGAAATAGCGTTTATCTCTGATCTCGAGTCAATGAGAGCTAGAGCTAAACAGGAATGCTTTTCATCTCCAATCCTAATTTTCACCTCTGGCGTTCCTTGTGCCGAGAAGGTTGTGTTGAATTTACTTTCCCTTTTTAACATCTCCTCTTCAGGTTGAATCGGTCCTAAAAAAATTCTATTCACACTCCCAATTGTAAACTCTTCATCTTCTTCATAATCACTCTCACTTAATGTTACTGCATCATTCATATCTAGAGTTTCTTCAGCCACATTCTCAGATTGAGTTTTCCTTTTAGGGGAAGGTGGAAATAGGATTTCTCTTTTGTTGGAATCTGGGAAAGCAATTGAACAGAAGGTTCTAAATCTAGATAATCTATAATCATAAGATGAAGAGTATAAGGTTTTAGTTACAATATGATCTTTAACTTTTTCTTTTTCTTCTAGATCTACACTATCCTTGCTCTCATTGATTTGCGTAGTACTATTCTCTAATGGAGCAGGTAAAAATGTATCTAGAATAAAAGAGCTATCTATTTCTTTATTTTTAGTTGAACACTTACTTGTAGATGAAATATTCGTAAACATGAAAAGTAAAGTCTCTATGATCCATATGGATGCATCTCTAAACCTAGAGATAGCATCTAAATATGAAGGTAAAATTAATTCTTTGTTAGTTATTCTATCTTTAATGAGATCAACTATGGCGTTTTCTTTTTGTTGTGCAAGAGTATTTCTTTTTAAGGTTGGAGGAAATAAATCTTCTCTATTTTTTGGTTCAAGTAGGAAAATTGAGAGTAAAGGTAAAACTCTAGATAAGTTATGATCGTATTCTAAAGAATGTAAGGTTTCATCTACAACTCGATCTTTAACTATTTCTATTACATCTAATTTATTACTAGTTTCGTTTTCACTGATTTGAGTTGACGTATTCTTAATAGGTGCAGGTAAACGAGTTCCTAAAATAAAAGAACTATCTATTTATTTATTTTTAGTAGCAGATTTACTTGTAGATGCTATATTTTCAGACATAAGAAAGTGCAATATAAGAAATTAATTAAATTGTACAGTGGAAATGCTAAAACTTTACAACCAAAACTAGTCCTATACAAATGCTTGTAAAAAGTTCTAATACAACCTTTAGAAGATATTCCTATACAAAAGCTTAATACATGAATTTATAATTCAAAGATCATATAATGGAGCTAGGATCAGTGGCATTTAAAGTAGCTTCTATCTCGTAAATCTCGTCAAGTTCTCTTCAGTGCTCGTTAAGTTTTCTTCACAATGATCTGTAGGAAAACCATTAGGAATCAACACAAGTATGTCTTTATTAATATAAAACACTCATGTATAAATCTAACACTCAAAATTTAACATAATTTAAACCTATGCTAACACATATTAATTCACTCTTTTATGTTTAACATGCTAATACACTTCTTATATATACTAGTGCACTTTATATGCATACTCTCATCATATCATAAATGCTCATGCATACTTTTAAACACATTCACATGCATATGCACTTATACTAACACATACTTCTAAGCTTATTATTATGCACACATACATTAAGTTTCATATGTATGCATACAAACTATGCTCATTCTTACTAATTTGTGTTAATTCAAAAATATATAAACATATCACTTATATGGGCTTAACATAACTTAAATTTATACTAACACATACTAATTAACTTCCTTATGCCTATACTACTACCCACTCACATACATTCTCATATATATCTATTTTATATAGCTACACACAAACATTAACTTAAACATGCATACTCATATATTACTAGCATGTACTTCTAATGCAATCTCATTCATGCCTATCATGCATTTATGCACAAGTAAACACATGCATTTAACTCATGCACACATCTACTTCATATAGGCATATGCACATACATCACACATGCACATACACTTATTCATATCACCTATCTACTTCATTTATGCACATGCACTCCTGCGTTCTTACACATGCACTTATGTGTACATACACATGCATCATTCATACAACTCATTCATATGCATATGCATTAACTTTTATATGCACATGCACTCTTACATACTCTAATGCTTATGCACATGCTCTTATGCACATGCTCTTATGCACATGCTCTTATGCACATGCACTCTCATATGCATTCATGCATACACCTCAATCATATGCATATGCACTTTCATATGTACTCTTTCATATGCACATGCATTCTATCATATGCATGCACTTCATATAACTTCAATATGCACATGAATTCATGTGTACATACACATTCATATGCATATGCACTCACATAAAGAATTCTTGTCTCTCATCGAGAGCTTCAAAAGGAACCCGCATTCCGAGTTCCAAGCTAGGAGAAAAGTTTGAATTTGTTCTTACTACTGTAAATGGTATCGCGACATGCGTTTTTCAGAGAACTAGTGAGTTAGAGAGGTAGTTAAGTCTTTTCACATGCATTGTAGCTCAACCACTTCACTTTCCATCATGTGCGCACACGTCTTCATACACTTGGTTCATGTGGTTCCTCGGATTGATAATCAAACGTGTATCGATCCACCACTATATGCACTTGTGGGGCGATTGAGATTTAGTCTCATCGACACAAGTCCCTAAGGCTTCACGACTTAGATACACACGTTTTTGGCACCGTTGCCGGGGAAACTTAACCAAGGTGCCTTCGTGATGGTTATAGCTCTAGAGTCAAGGAATCGTACTTGTAGAGGTGATCAGCGGCAAGTAGTCAGCACTTCAGCACTAGTTACTTCACACTCTTGAGGTGTGTGTAGAGTTTTTAGGTTTAGGGTTAGGAGTGAGGAATAAAGGGAAGAGTTAGGGTTAGGTTAGAGAGAGGAGTAGAGTAGGAATAACTAAAAAACCCCAAGAAAAAAGATAGATTGTCAAAATTAGTGTAGAGTAGGTCTCAGGTATCCCAAAACTATAAAAACAAAAAAAATCGGTTCATTTGACACGTGTGAGAGCAGGTATCGTGAGCAAGGCAGCGATCGGTATCGCTAGTATGGTATCATGACTAGCAAGCTAAAGAGTGACTTTGGGAGCACAAATTTGGGTGGACTATCCTTGAAGGTAAGCTACACAATTTTTTGATAACAAAATTACTATAGACACACACTCGCACATGATTAGAATCATTTTTGATATCGTGGGGAAGTACAAAGAGTTTTTTGAGGCTTTTTGAGTGATAGAGAGGGCCAAGAAGGAAGAGATGAGGTGAACAAACACTTTGCACCAAAAAGTTTTGAGTTAAGATGAAATTTGGCTGAAGTATCACAGTCGGTTGAGTTTTGGTATCGCGATACCAAAATTCCCTAGTATCGTGATACTCGTCTGATATCCTTATCGTTGCATACCCACTTGAGATATCCTGACCATTCTGGTATCATATGATCGAGTACTGATATTGCGATCACGATCAGTCGGTGGTATCGTATCGCGATCCACCTCGGTATCGTATCGTCCTAGTCACGGTATCATATCGTCGACTGAGAGGTATTGTATCGCATGCAAGGTTAGTATCATATCACCAACTCAGTATCGTATCATGCTTAATATAGTATTGTATCATCCTCTATTTTGGTATCGTATCGTCACTTGTATTAGTATCGTATCGTGCAAAAACTGGTATCGTATCGTCCGACCAGCCTGATATCATATCGTGAGAGTTCTAGTATCGTATCGTGTGATTTTCTAGTATCGTGTCATGCAAAATTCTGGTATCGTATCGTGAGGAATCTAGTATCGTATTGTGTAGTGGTCAAGTATCGTATCCTCCACTGACTTGGTATCATATCGTCGAATGTAGCGATATTGTATCGTGTAAATTTTGGTATCGTATCGTCGCACTTGATGGTATCGTATCATCGGAGGATTTTGGTATTGTATCGTGCTAAAACCGGTATCGTATCGTCTGCGTGGTATCGCCAAGAGTGGTATCATCCAGAACCACTTAAGCTATTTTAGAGCAAAAATTGAAGAGTTTGAGAAACTAATTGAGGGGAAGTAGGAAGCCAAGGTAAGCCCAGAAAGGTGAATGAACTTGAGATCAGGACGAATACTAAGTATCCAGAGGAGTGTCATTTCATCGGTAGGAAGTGCAACCCAAGCAAGCCATCACTCTATCTATATGGAGACCTCTAGTGATTCAGAGGAGGAGCTACCCATGGCCTCAGAAGACATGCAGGGTTCTGTCCCTAGGGAGAGCTTTATGTCAACGGTAGAGGGGGGATACCGCACCTCTCTGCAATATATGTCCACTAATCCACAAGGGATCCCTATTTACTTGGATGGTTTAAATAGGTCTGTAACAAGGATGGTAAACTCTACTAAATCAGCAACAGTGCCCAGACCCGCTGTCAAGTATGAAGGAGTATACATGAATAAACTAGGACACATCTATGTGGTGACAGAAAACCCAAATCGGATCAATAAGAGAGGAGAGTTGGAAGGACAAGGAAACTCAGGGAGACCTGATCCTGAAGATTAGTAACTATACCAAGAGGCAAGTTAGTGGTGACTCGAGTCTTGAGAGGGGATTTGATACCTCAAGATGATTACCTATTAGAAAATCCATGGGTCATACCTACTGTTACAAATAGATTTACCCACACGAGGACAAGAACTGAGCCCAATGACTTTCTATGAGTTAAAGGATCCCGAAGATGAGTCTAGAGTCACATACCTAGACCAAAACCAAAGAAGATACTGGCTGGTAGACGCTGTTGATAGATCTCAATTGAAGTATATGCAGTTGCCTGTATTCCCTCCTAGAGAACAGGCAACTACCTCCCACAACCCTTTTGGAATGCATCAAGAGCCAGAGAATACAATGTCAGGACAAACAAGCCAACGAAGTGTTCCTAACCAAACTCATGTGCAATTCACCATGCCAGGAGTGCAATCACACAACCAAACCTACTCAAGAATAGGTAACCTGAATCGGCCACCAGTTAGGCCAAGGCCACAACTAGGGATGTAGCCTAGAGTACCTCCATTAGACAAGCAATTCCTGTGATGCTCAGACCACCAGAACTGATGAGAAGGCTAAGACCAATTCAAGTGGCCAAATGTATGAGAAATCACTATGACGGGATGGGAGAACCCTATGATCACATAGTTGAGTTTAAACAAGTATTATGAGCTGAGCAAGTGGATGATTTCTTTGTGCAGTATGAATCCTTTGGACTTACTCTCATAGGGACAACCTTGACTTGGTTCCAACCTTTGGATCCAAATCAATTTGGAAATATTGAGCAATTTTTCTAAGAGTTCATTAGAGAATTCACTAAGAGGGGAATTAAACAGAACTCGTCAAGTAGAAAGTTCCAATAAAATGTTGTGTACGGTGTTGATAAAGATAGTTAATAGTGGAGGGTCAGATTGGGACAAACAATTGCATCATGCAATTTGGGCCTTCCGTGTGGCTTACAAAATAGCCATTGGAACTACTCCTTTTAACCTAGTGTATGGACAAAATGCAATTTTGCCAATTGACTTCCTGGTGCCTACTTTAAGAGTAGCACAACGGTATGAGTGGACAGGACGAACTATCCAAGCAACTCGAGCAGATTGAGAAGTGACATGAAACAAGACTACAAGCGGTTGTGGGAATTTATGCCGCTAAAAGAAGACAAAAAGCATATTATGATGCGCACATCAAAGATAAAGGCTTAAAAGAAGGAGATTTAGTCATGGTGTATACATTGAAGCAACATGCCAAAAAGCTATAGAAATGCGGATATGGACCCTTACTGATTAGTAGAATCTCGACTAGCGGAGTAGTGAATCTAGCCACATTAGATGGAGATATACTTCCTAACTACATAAGTGGTTGACGAGTAAAACGATATATGGAGCCATTGACGAATCATATGTTAGCTCGACTCATAAGAGTGCAAAATCGAAAAAACAAAGAAGAGATATTTAGAGAAGAAGCGCGGCAAGAAGCCTTGGAGCATATCAAAAAATGGAAGGAGTGGATAAGACAAAGGGACGAAAGATATCTACAAGGAGAAGAACCCATACCCATGGCCAATTACCAAGTCAAGAAGACCGGCAAGGGAAACCTTAGTAGATCCCAACCATATCTAAACCTAGGGATTGGAACCATAGAATACCAGTTGATAGATGCCTTGATCAACTCAAGAGCAGCCCTAAGCTGCATACGAATGACGTTTATTATGCATCTTCAAATGACCATAAACCCAACTAAAGCACGCATGATAAGCATTGGAGTCCAAGTCATAGAATGTGTTGGAGAAGCCCTAATATCCCTCCACCTAGGAAATTGCTCAATGGAGCCACGAGTTTTGGTATGCAAAGTAATAGAAAACCTGATCCTAGGGCAAGATTGGATTATCAAGAATGAAGTGAGCATTCATCTAGCACAAGGATACGTCTCAGCCAAAATAGGGCATAAGGAAATATTTAGCCTGTTAGAAGAAAGACCTTCTCACGTTTATGAAGTTATCAAGCTTGAGAAAGAAGCCCTAGAAAAGGAGCTAGAAGCTGAATCAATCGAGAGCATACCCAAAGAATACCCTAAGCTAGAATTGCCTGCAAATACAAATGTGTTACTTAATGATGTGCCTTCATTTCCCATGAGAGATGAATCTAAGAGAGAACGTGAGGACAATGCTCCTAAAATTACCTACACCAAGGGAAGAACATCCACATGGAAGTCTACTACTCGAACGCCACAACCATGGAATGCTCATCTACAATGGGTTCACAAGGATCGAATGATGGAACCAGAGAAGACAACACTAAAGCAAGTCAACCACCCCATGAAGGCAAGGAGCAACAACCAATCCTCTTCATTACAATCAAAACCAAAAAGGCTCCTAAACGTATGGCTTCCAAAATCACTAGTAGCAGCTCAAAAGACACATTGATGTATGTGGATTCCAAAAAAGGTCAAATAGATTGCTACCCAAGACCTAGGCAAGCTTAACAAAATATTATGCCGACAAGGTGAAATAAGGCGGTCCAAAAGGACTCATCAAAGGTACAAGAGGAACACGACATCAACCGATCAGACTTCAAAAAAGAAAGAGGCAAGGTCCAGAGCACGACAAAATCAAGAGAAGCCAAGGCCTCAATCACCAACTACAGAATGGATATGGAGACCTAAGAGGCAGCCAGGATTGGAACAACCGACTCCACAGGATTCCACTTGCACTCATGAAGAGTCCAATGCACATAGAGTATGCATGCCAGGGCCACATTACAAGGCCATGCATTCGGCACGTAATCTTTTCAACAAAACTGGTGGTGCACATTTCCATCATGGGAATATGTATGAGATTCTACTACCATAGTAATGACCTTCAATGTAAATAAATAAATGCTTCGGCTAAAACTAACTGTTATTTTCTTTCAGGAATATAAATCAAAAGAAGTGTGGTAAGAGACCTTACATACTTAAGCAAGGGGAAATAGAGTGATGCAATAACGATATATCACTAAGCCACATATAACACATGACTTGATCTCTGCTAGAAGCTGATGTTCTCTCTATTACAAGTGCAGATGGCTTCCGAGTATTCCGAAGCAACTGTTCAAGAAGAGGTGCTAGATTTCCAATTGTAGAGTGTGACAAAGGCCAAAGGTCATTGGTTTTGAGAGGACCTGCCCACTAGGGACTATCTTTTCTTAGTAACAATAAAGATTATGGACATTGACCATTAGTTTCCAATGATGTCTCAAGATTTCAAAGTCGTAAATGAACTTCCATCAATAGTGGATATAATGATGAAGGCAGGTATTCAAAAATACTTCCAACTACCAATTTACAAACCAGACTTCCAAAGATGCACACAAGTGATGAATACCCTCCAACCAGCTTTACATGACCCATTAGTGCCCGAAGCAAGAGTCCTAGATGCAGCAGGAGAGTGGGTAATCATCCAATTCACCCATGACTTAATCAAAGAATCTTTTAGTTGGGAAAAGGATGGACACACCATTCTAAAAGATGAAAGCTGAGGGACTAAGACAAGAACCTTCACGGACATCAATCGTATCAATTTAGAAGAGGAATTCCCTCTGATTCATCAACATTTTTGCTTTCCAAATATGCATCAATATACCGCACCATAGAAAATCATAGTGCAGATGCTATCTCATGCTATCAAAAAGATCAGTAATCAAGTGAACATGAAGCCATACATCAAAGAGAGTCTTTTTGAAGCTAAGAAGCAATGGAACCATAAAAAGTTCTTGAACAGAATTGTCGCACTAACGATACTTATCTATCATGCATTAGGTATCCAAGAACATTTGAAAGAGATGCCCTCATCTTGGGAGATGGCTAAGTATGCTAAGTTAGCCACAGTTCCAAGGAAGAAGAAGGGAGTAAAAGTAGTGGAAGAAGTCGAAACCAGCTTGCAACTGAGAATGAGAGGAAAGACTACGAGAAATGATGGCTTCCAGCTTCAAAGAGGATACATGTACTTCCAAGGACAAGGCTAGAAGACAACAAACCAATTACAGAAGAGGAACTAACCAAAGCAATGGAAGCAACTCGTCAGTACATGGAAGGTCAAGTTAACCTGTCAGTACAAGGGCATCATTACCACCTGTTTCATGAAGACACTGAACAGAGAAAGAGGCTGACCAAAGTTCATTGATATAGAGAGTTGGGGTTGACCAACTCTGGTTCATCATCCGATACTCAAGAAGAGAAAGAACCATCTATGATGAATATGGACATTAAAAGTGACCCAAAAGATGATGGTAGCTGGGAGGAACTGAATCAAGTCATGGATAACTTTGGAGTGGAAGGTACAAAAATAAGCCAAACTCATAATGACACTATCAAGGACACAACAAGGCAAGAATCAACTAAAGAAGGAATTCATGTATTCAAATGAATGTAGAGACAAACATTCACATCATAGAGACTCTCCTAGATGGAGAAGCTCCAATAAAGAGATCAAAGCAAGAGAAAGAATAGGAAGAGATGGAGAAAACCGAGCCATTCACACCAATAAGGGTGGTAGCGTAACCTTCTAATTTTTATGTTACCTTTCAAGGAAGCGCCATGAAGTCAACCACAAACAAAGAAGAAGAAAGGGAGAGAGACGTGCACCTTCAGATAAGACAACCGCACAATGAAACTATCCACATGGAACAAGGAAGAGACATATGAATAGGGGAAGAACCAAGCATCCCCAAAACATGGCTGAATGTGGATGTGGCTCAATTAAAGCTTGTAGTAAAGCAAATGATACAAAATGCTATGGACACTCAACAACAAATGCTCAAAGCCGATGCAGATTACGACAACGCTATGAGAGAAAGAAGCCAATTCCAGGTTATAAGTGAAAATTTTACTGCACAATTAATTCAAGCTCAACAAGCACTCTCAGCCAAGGAATCAGAAGCCAAAGAAGCCAAGGACAGATGCACCATGCTAACAATGGAAAACCAAAAGCTCCAAGAGCAACTCAAAGAGCTACACAGAAAATATGAAGCTGGTGAGGCAGAGAAGACAAGACTGAATGCTAGAAGTAAGCTGCTTGAATCTCAAATCAAAGTATATATGAGAAGCAGACAATCTAAGAAACAGGAGTAAAGAACTTATGACGGCCATACTATGCAACCAACCAATAGAAGCATCAGAAACGACCACAAGCAGCACAAAGGTATTGGAAGATCAAATTGAAAAGTATGAAGACCAGCTAAAACAAGAGCAAGCTATTAGAGAAGAATGGGAAAAGAGATATATGCATGACACTAATGAACTTAGGAAAAAATGGAAGATGGCAGACAATAAACGTATTGAACAATGTAATGAAGATGCTAATCAAATGGTTACCATAGGAGAGGAACCCTTCAAGAACAAGGAAACAATCATGTGAGCCAACGATGAAATCAAAGAAAAGGACGAACTAATTGCAAAATTAAAAGCTCAAATAGACCAGGTAGCAACGGGGACACCAGTAGTTCCAAGCTCCACAACGGCTATTGAGGAGACGGAAGTACGTCCTCTTTCTCCCCCCATGCATCATTCACCGATACGGGAGGAAGCAGAGCCAAACACTGAAAGACATAATCAGGCTATTGCAGAACTAAGACGACATGAGAGGGCACTACTGGTGTCCTAGCTTATGGAGCAATTTGAAGAACAGGTAGTCAAGGTAATGAAAGAGGCAAAGATTGAAAGCAAGGGCCTAGAAAAAATTTTAAAGCCTTTCAATATACCTTACAGACTACTCAAAGAAGAGACACGCCAGTATATAAACAAGACCACCAATAAAGAACCAGATAGCGATCTCCAATTCAAAATACATACATTCATATATACACAAGAAGAATTTGATCAAGCAGATCCTATCTGGAGACACAAATTTTTGGAAAAGAATCCTACGTTGCAGGTACACTGGGAATTGGCACCGTATGTACTTCAAGTCAATCCATTTAGAAGATGCTCCTGGATGCAATTTTGGGAAGCACAGCACCAAGGTAGCTTAAATATCAATGGCTAAATTATCCACTATTACCGAGTCCACCATGCAACTACTTACCAACAGAAGAATACATGGTTAAAACCATCAAGTTTTGGATCTCCAAATATGCCATAGTACCGGATTTAACCATTAAGATGACAAACAAAATTTTAAGTATGCTACCTACAGTATTAAAGGTATTCCAACACACACAATACACATTGTTGAATTTCATCGGAATTAACCAGGGATCAGATGCACTAGTTTTTGACCTATCTACTATCCCTAGTTGCTTAACGCTCATGGCAATATACTCAAGACTTATGTTTTTGCGGATTCCATACATGCAAACATTCGAAAAAGCATTCTTTACATGATTTTTTGACATGGACTCGGAGATCTTTGTAAAAATATCTTTTAACTTAAATGCACGACTAGTGGGCTACAAATTAAGTTTCTTTGCAGACCATAGACAGGCACCAGATGACGGAGTAAAGTCGAGCCAATGGAAGAAACTGATGATATGTCAAGCAAATTTGCTTAACCGTAGAGAGTAGAAAGTCATACAAACATATGCACGTCGCCACAAAAAGCCTGTCAAGGATGATAGAGTTCAGGAGGAGGGACATGTGTTGGGAGAATCAAGCAAAAAGAGAAGAAGAAGAAGATCAAAGACCAAAACAGCTCAATAGAGAAGAAGCTCAAGAAGAAAGAACCACCCACTGCCCAAAGCCCCGCAGGGGCACACATCAAACGACAACACCAAAGAACCAGGTTCTGAAGAATGGAAATAAAGAAAGATAACAACCAAGACTTTTCATGGGAGGTTGCATAGAGCTTCCTCATCCTCCAGGTGCATGCAGTGGAAAGAAATGAACATGCTAAGAAATGCATCAGGTCCTGGAGGATGCGAAAGAAGATTTAAGAACAGGGCCTTTAAAACGTAACACCAGCCTAAAAGGGAGGCAAGGCCGACAAAGTGATGCATGCGGTGGAAGGAAATAAACAAGCTCCAGAAACACATCAGTGAGAAGTACGCAACAGTCAAGGATGGATCAAGGCAGTAATTATCCATGAAGAAGTGCAAGAAGATATCCGGCAGATCCTGAGCCCCAAGAAGGTGCTTCAACCTCTTGATCTTTTGGAGGTCCAGATCGAAGACTATAAATCCAGACATTCATACCTTCCGTATGGTGCTTGCAGTGCAAATACAAAGAGGCGATGGGAAAATTAGACTACAAAGTTATTGTAGTCCATCTTCACTGGTTGCATGCGTGGCAGCCCGACTTAACACAACAACCCAAAGTTATGTGCGTGTACTAAGGAGCTATAAACAAGCTACAGGCAAAAACCAAAGCTTCTCAAGGGACGATAGAGACAAAGAGGGGGACAGTGTTGCAGAGAAAAGAGGCACAAAAGAAGAGCCCTAAAATTTTCAAAATTAGTGTAGAGTAGGTCTCAGGTATCCCAAAACTATAAAAACAAAAAAAAGTAGTTCATTTGACATGTGTGAGAGCAGGTATCATGAGCAGAGCAGCGATTGGTATCGCCAGTGTGGTATCGTGACTAGCAAGCTAAAGAGTGACTTTGGGAGCACAAATTTGGGTAGAGATATCCTTGAAGGTAAGCTACATAATTTTTTGATAAGAAAATCACTTCAGACACACACTTGCATGTGATTAGAATCGTTTTCGTTATCGTGGGGAAGTATAGAGAGTTTTTTGAGGGTTTTTGAGTGATACAGAGGGCCAAGAGAGAAGAGGTGAGGTAAACAAAAACTTTGCACCAAAAATTTTTGAGTTTAGATGAAATTTGGCTGAAGTATCGCGGTTGGTTGAGTTTTGGTATCGTGATACAAAAATTCCCTAGTATCGCAATACTTGCCCGGTATCGTATCGTTGCATACCCACTTGAGGTATCGTGATACCATTCTAGTATCATATTGTCAAGTGTTGGTATCACGATCGCGATCAACTGGTGGTATCATATTGCGATCCACCTTCCTATTGTATCATCTTGGTCATGGTATCGTATCATCGACCGAGCGATATCGTATCGCGTGCAAGGTTGGTATTGTATCGCCAACTCAGTATCGTAATGTGCCTAATATAGTATCATATCATCGTCTATTTTGGTATCGTATCGTCACTTATACTAGTATCGTATCGTGCAAAAACTGATATCGTATCATCCGACCACTCTAGTATCGTATCGTGAGACTTCTAGCATCGTATTGTGTGATTTGCTAGTATCATATTGTGAAAAATTTTGGTATCATATCGTGAGGAATCCAGTATCGTATCGTGCAGTGGTCAGGTATCGTATCATCCACTAACTTAGTATCGTATCGTCGAATGTAGAGGTATCATATCATGTAAATTCTGGTATCGTATCGTCGCACTCGGTGGTATCATATCACCGGAGGATTCGGGTATCGTATTGTGCTAAAACCGGTATTGTATCATCTGTGTGGTATTTCCAAGAGTGGTATCATCCAGAACCACTTAAGCTATTTTAGGGCAAAAATTGAAGAGTTTGAGGAACTAATTGAGGGGAAGTAGGAAGCCAACATAAGCCCAGAAAGGTGAATGAACTTGAGATCAGGACGAGTGCTAAGTAGCCGGAGGAGTTTCATTTCATCGGTAGGAAGTGCAACCCAAGCAAGCCATCACTCTATCTATACAGACACCTCTAGTGATTCAGAGGAGGAGCTACCCATGGCCTCAGAAGACATGCAGGGTTCTGTCCCTAGGGAGGGCTTTATGTCAATGGTGGAGGGGGAATACTGCACCTCTTTGCAATATGTGTCCACTAATCCACAAGGGATCCCTATTTACCTGGATGGTTTAAATAGGTCTGTAGCAAGGATGGTAAACTCTACTGAATCAGCAATAGTGCCCAGACCCACTGTCAAGTATGAAGGAGGAGTATACATGGATAAACTAGGTCACATCTCCGTGGTGATAGAAAACCCAGATTGGATCAACGAGAGAGGAGAATTGGAAGGACAAGGAAACTCGGGGAGACTTGATCCTGAAGAGTTAGTAACTACACCAAGAGGCAAGCCAGTGGTGCTCGAGCCTTGAGAGGGGATTTGATACCTCAAGATGATTACCTATTAGGTGTCTTTTTAATCCACGGGTCAGACCTACTCTTACAAACCGATTCACCCACAGGAGGACAAGAAGTGAGCCCAATGACTTTCTATGAGTTAAAGGATCCCGAAGATGAGTCTAGAGTTACATACATAGACCAAAACCAAAGAAGATACTGGCCGGTGTCGGAAAGATTTCCTCACTCAAGTTAACATACAAAAAAATAAAAATGTTTTGATTTAAAGTTGATTAATTGATATCTCTCTCAAAGATTTTTTAATGCATTGGTTTAAATTGACTAAACTTTTCTCTTGAGTACCTGCAAGCAAAAGAAGAAAATAGAGAGAGAGAGAGAGAGAAGGGGAGAGAGAGAGAGAGAGAGAGAGAGAGAGAGAGAGAGAGAGAGAGAGAGAGAGAGAGAGAGAGAGAGAGAGAGAGAGAGAGATAGAGAGAGAGAGAGAGAGCGAGGGTTGTATCAATTTATACTTTTATGTCTATGTGTTTATTCCCTATGCCTGTGAATAATGAGTCTACAAATAGGAATGCTATCTCTTCATCTTTTATTTTTGAGTTTTTATTACCTACACCTATAGCTAAATCTACTCCCTCTAAGAAAAAAGTAATTTCTAATATATGTCCAAGAATATCTAGAGGTGTTCCGCTTGATCAATCAACAATTTACACTTTTATTTCTATGTATTTATTATCTATGCCTGTCAATGAACTAGTTAATATAGAAATAGAAGAAGAATAATTCATAAAAGATCGCATTACTAGTGAAACCTTAGTATCACAGTCATACGATTATGGCATGTCTAGGTATCAAGCCGCACAACCGTATGGTCATAGTAATACCTCTCTAAACTTGAACACATCTCTTGTCCTAAACATTCTGCCATATAGTTAAATAGTTAAATAGGTTGATCATAGACATTCTATAGCATAGGCCAACAGAATTTAGATAAACACTTCTCATAGCACTGAATCATGTCTTACATCCTAAAGCACACTAAAAAACACCCCGCGTGTAGTCACATGATAAGACCTATCACAAAGCCTAAATTGATCCACCCGGTGGTATTCATGTCACGCCGACACGGCCGGGGCAAATTTTTCCTTCTTTAGGAGGTTTTTTTCCCCCGGCTTGTATATACGCCTATAGCCCTAATAGGTCCCTTATCTTTGTACATTCTAGTGCTAATACATTCAGTATTGTGTGTTGTGCTCAAAGCTTCTTCTTCTTCCTTGTGCTGCTCGCATGCTTTCACAGACCTCGAACTCCAATAATTGGTATTAGAGCAGGTCGCCGCTTCATCTAGGGTGTCATCAACATGCCTTCGATCACAGTCTCAAAATCACATGAAAATTGGTGAGCATACTCAGGGTGATTAGGAGATAAAAACTACTTCGCTTTGTGGTGTCGAAATCATGATCTAAGCTTGTTTTAGCCTCTAAATGCATTATCATAGCACTTATGCAGACAAAGATATATACATGTTTTGGTTTGCCAATATACATCTCAAAGTTTGCTACAGGTTTAGTAGAACTCGACAGGGTACTTTTGTTCAATGTTTTGAGATACAATCATTTTTTTGCATCAGGGTATTTTAGTTAATGGCCATGACTAAAAGTAGTGATGTATTCCATATGTTGGCCATTGAGGATGAGTTGGATGGTACCGATTACCCATTATGGGTTTATATGATGGGTCACGTATTGGTTGCAAAAGGACTGGGGAATATTGTGCAGGGTGTTGAAAAACATCCTATTACACCTACAAACACAATTGCTAAAGGTGATGCAAATGGCATTGAAGATGGTGATATTTTTCATGTTCCTATTTGTGTTGCGGTTCCTGCTGCACCTACTATGGAGAAAACTCATTGGGATGACAGAGATGCTCAAGCACATGTATTGATAGCTTTGTGTGTTAAACGTGCCACTATTCCTCACATTCGCTCTTGTAGAACAGTTGAAGATGCTTGGGATACACTTACCACTTTATACCAGGCAAGGAATGAGGCTCGTGTTGCTTACCTCCGAAAATAGTTGGAGAGTGAGCACATGAATGAAGGAGATTCCATGGACAATTTTTTGACAAAAATCAAATATTTGAAGGAATAGTTAATTTTTGCTGATGAAGTCTTGCCTAATAGTCTAGTTATGCAGACTGTTCTGAATGGTCTTCCCAATTCATATAAGAGTTTTGCTTCTACTCTTTGTTTGATGATGAAAGGCAATCCAAATGCCTTAACGTTTGAGGAGTTAGTGTCTGTTCTATTGCATGAAGATCAGTCTAGGTAGAACATGTCCATTATGCATGCTTTAGATCAAGCTTTCCTAGCTAGTCAGAAGGGCAAAGGTAAATGGAGCTCTTCTAGTAGTAAGCAAAAATTTGCTAATTTTGCATAGTCAAAGAAGGATGACAGAGACAAGAAGAAAACAAAAACGTAGAAATTGTTTTGCAAATACTGTAAAGAAAATGATCATATCATAAAGAGTTGTCCAAATCTGGTTGCTAAAGAGGCAAGGAAGAAAGAGGCTAGAATGGTTGTTGCAGAGGCCTCTACACCCAAAATAGAGTCTGCTAATCTTTTGTAGAATGAAGAATGGGCATTTACCACTGTTTGCAGTTATGACCCATCTTCTTATGAACAATGTATGTCTACATTAGGCCTAGATGTTTGGTACTTTCATAGTGGGGCAACCAAACATATTACCTCGTAGCACAGTTTCTTCACTTCACTCAAGCTTGCCCCTACAGGGAAACATGTGACAACTCCTCTTATCCTGTCATGAAAGTTGGTAAGATAATTTTGACTACTAAAGATTTTCTTGGTCGTGAAATTTGTTTATGATAGATGTACAGTTCATGATCTGTCAAATGGCAACATCTTTATTGCTTCTAGCATTTTATGTCATGGGTTGTATAAGCTAATAGATTATGCAAAATCTATGAATTATTCAGCATGTGTTGTTCAAGATTCTTAGGCTATGTTAGATGAAAAACTTTGGCATGCACACTTTGGTCATCTAAATTTTGCTAGCTTGCTATGCCTACAAAAATCTAAAATGGTCTCCTCTTTGCCCAAACTTGAGGCACCTTGTAAACATGTATGTGAAGGCTATATTTTGGGAAAAATGCAGCATTCCTCCTTCCCAAAAGATGGTTTAGTTTGAGCTACTAAAAAATTGCAGCTTGTTCATAATGATGTTTGTGGTCCTATGCAGACACCCTCTTTTGGAAAATATCTTTACTTCGTGACTTTCATTGATGATTTTTCCAGGCGTGCATGAGTATATCCATTGAAAGCAAAGTCCAAAGTGTTTATGTGCTTCAAAAAGTTTCTAGATTTGGCTGAAAATCTATTAGCATGTAAAATGGGCACCCTTCGTTCTGATCGGGGGGGGGGGGGTATATGTCTTTTGACTTTAATGCATTTCTGGCTGAACGTGGGATAAAACATCAGTGTACAGTGCTGTATACACCTCAACAGAATGGAGTTGCTAAAAGGAAGAACATGTCACTCATGGAGATGGCAAGGTGTATAGTCAAGCTTTACTAGATAGTTTCTGGCTTGAGGCTGTTATATGTGCAACATATGTACTTAAAATGTGACCCACTAAAGCATTGCAGTCTATGACTTCATATGAGGTTTGGCATGGTCATAAGCCATCTATTGCTCACCTTCATGTTTTTGGTTGCCTTGCATATGCATTAGTGCCTAAAGAAGAACGTAGGAAATTGGATGATAAAGCAATGAAATGTATTTTTGTAGGGTATAGTTCTGAAAGCAAAGGCTATTATCTGTATCATCCACAGACTAAATGCATTTTGGTTAGCCGTGATTGTTTTTGTGGAAGGAACTATGTAGCCATTACTTTCATGTACTAAGGAGACATCAGTTACCTCCAAAGACATGTATGACACTTTGCTGCCGGACATTCTAGTGCTGGTCCTAATGAATCAACTTTTCAGCCTTTACAAGTTTCACATGCTGATGCAGATCATTCCATTTCTAATGCACATTTACATGATGCACTTATTGATGAGAGAATTGATATAGAGGAGGCAAAAAGTATGCCAAAATGTATGGTGGAGACTTTGCATGATAGCAAATTAGATGCATCTCTATCATATCGTACTCGTTCAAGCTCTCATAGTGCTTCTTTTGCATCAGATTGCTATGCTATGGTTGCATCGAGTCTTGGTGATGAGAATGAGCAAGTTTCATTTGATGAAGCACAAAATTCAAAAAATTGGATAACTACTATGCAATCAAAATATGATGCTATCATGAAAAATGGTATCTGGTCTTTATGTGACTTGCCTCCCAGTAAGAAGGCCATTGGTACTAAGTGGGTATACAAGCTGAAGGGTAAGCCTAATGGAACAGTTGATAGCTATAAGGCTAGGCTTGTTCCAAAGGGGTATGCTCAGGAAAGAGGCATTGATTTTGATGAGACATTTGCTCCTACATGCCAAATGACTACTCTTCATAGCATTTGTGCACATGTAGCTCATCATGGTTGTAATGTACATCATTTGGACATTAAAACTGCATTTTTGAATGGTGACTTGCAAAAAGGTGTATGCTTTTTAGCCTCGTTGCTTTGTGCAGAAAAGGGCATGAAAACCAAGTGTGCAGGTTGAAAAAGGCATTATATGGTTTGAAGCAAGCACCACATGCATGGTATGAAAAGATATAAGCCTACCTGATTGCACATGGTTTTGAGAATAGTCCAACTGAGAGCGCCTTATATATTAAGCGTGCAAATGATGTGCTTTTGATCATTGTTGTGTATGTTGATGACATGTTGCTCTATGGTCCTCATGAGAAACATATTGCTGATTTTAAGGTTGATATATATGCCTCATTTGAGATGTCAGATTTGGGTGATTTGCATCATTATTTGGGCATTCAATTTATGCAAGTTGATGGCAGAATAGCTTTGTTTCAAACAAAACATATTGACACATTATTGCAGTTTTTTGGCCTTGAAGACTATAAACCTATTGCCACTCCTACGGAGATAGGTTTATGATTGAGTCTTCATGATGTTGGAGATGCCTTTGATGCTATTCTCTATCAATAGGCTATTGGATGCTTGATTTATTTATGCATTACTCAACCATATATTCAATTTTGTGTCTCACAGATGAAAAAGTTTATTTGTTGCCCAAGTGTTAATCATTGGTAGGCGGTTAAGTGCATCATTTGCTACTCGAGTGGTACCCGATTACTTGGATTGTTCTATCCCAAGGGGGAATCACTACTCCCAGATTTACATGTTTTTTTTGACTCTGACTAGGCTATTGCTATGACACTTGTGTGTCTGTTAGTGGTTTTTGCTTCATGCTTGGTAGCTCATGCATATCTTGGTTGAGCAAGAAGCAGCCTACTATGGCCACTTTGGATTGTGAGGCTGAGTATAGGGCGGCTTTCATAGCAACTGTTGAGTGCGTGCGGCTCAGGTGCCTTATGGCTGATTTGGGTGTTGGTCAATCTTTTGCCACCACCATCGTCCCTGATAGTCAAAGTGCATTGGCAATTGCAAGGAGCCTTGTGTTCCATGCTCGTACTAAGAACATTGAGGTGCACTATCATTATGTTAGGTAGAGGTTCTCTACTAGAGAGATTAATTTGCCATATGTGCCTACACATGAGAACATTTCAGACCTTTTCACAAAGGCTCTACCTAGGGAGAAGTTTGAAGCTTTCCACAAAGCTTTGGGCTTACTTCCTTTTGTGGATTGATTCCACATAGCTTGAAACTTCCTTCTACATGAGTGCCACCTCCTTGTTCATGGCATCACTCCCAGGGGGATTTGTTGATATATTTAGGTGGTGATGTGTGTGAACACACTAGGACTACCAAGGCACTTTTTTCCCTCTGTAGGAGGTTTTCCCCCCCAGCTTGTATATATGCCTATAGCCCTAACGAGTCACTTATATTTGTACATTCTAGTGGTAATACATTCAGTATTGTTTGTTGTGCTCCAAGCTTCTTCTTCTTCATTGTGATGTTCACGTGCTTCTGCATACCTCAAACTCCAACATGAAATTTGTAGACAAATGTGTAATTCTTAGTTAGCAAGGGAGGTACTAGGTCATCTTGAGAATGGGAGAAGAAAATTTATCTACAAGATTCTAAAGGTTTAGGAATCAAAGATGGAAAAAGATTCGATGGCAAAGAGCCAAAATCCTCCCTAGATATATACTTTCCAAGTTTACTGACATGAAACACTGGATGAACTCTGCAATCTGGAGTAAGCTCTAATTGGTATGAAACATCACTAAGGTTCTTAAGTATCTTCCAAGGTCCACAAAACCTTGGTGAAAGCTTAGAACACTTCCTTGTGGATAATGAAGTAGACCTAGCTGGAACTTGAAGAAAAACTCTATCTCCTTCTAAGACTCTAGGAGATATCTTCTTATCAACATATTCTTTTGACCTATTAGCTACTTGCTGCATCTTGTCTTTAGCTATCTCTAAATTTTCTTGGAGATTCGCTAAGAACTCGGAAGCACTAGGAAATTTCTTAGGCATTCCTATGGTACTCGGAGCAGTGGGATTCATGACATTCCTATCACTTTATGAGGTCTATTGTTATAAGTGAACTCTACTAGTGGCAAGTAACTATCCTAATCTGTCTGCCTCTTAGACACATATGCTCTCAACATGTCCTCTAGAATCTGGTTGACCCTCTTGGTTTTACCATCTATGTGTGGATAATCACCACTACTCATTTTCAATGACACTTTTATTTTTTCAAATAAAAACTTTCAAAAGTGTCCTATGAATTTGACATCTCTATCTAATGGATGTCAATAACCCATGCAATCTGAAGATGTGCTAGATAAATAACTGTGCTACCTGTTGTGCTATAGTTTCCTATGTGGGTATGAAATGAGCCATCTTTCTCAATCTATCAACCACAACTAGGATAGTATCCCGCTTCCTTTGGGTCCATGGTAACCCCACTATGAAGTCCATGGATACACTGTTCAAGTTGTGCTTTGGAATCTATAAAGGATGTAAAAGACCTAGTGTCTTTACCCTTTTTGCCTTGTTTACTTGACACATAAAGCATTGTTGAACATATGTGTGGACATCTCTAGCTAATCTAGGCCACCAAAATGTTCTTCTAACAAGCCGAATTGTCTTGTCAATACCAGGATGACTTCCACAAGGAACATCATGGTTATCATGCATGAATTTTCTTCTCAAATCCTAGGAATCTGGTATGCAAACCTTTCCTTTCTGTTTAACTATTCCATTCTCCTTTAACAAGTTGGAATACAAACTTGGTTTATTTGATTTACTTGGGGAAGAAATAGCTAAAACTACCTCGTCTCCTATGATAAAGTCATCGTTGATGGCTCTAATGATCTATAATAATGTGTATATTCCACCTGTGTTTCCTTAATATCTTGAAGCAATGAGCTTTCTAGAACTATAACGCTTATCTGATACACTGTGCATGACAATGCATTAGCTACTATATTCTCTTTTGCCTCTTCTATATAGGATTTCCAGGTGAAACTCCTGCATGAGCTCAACCCAACGAACTTGTTTGCCTCGAAGATTTGGTTGACTACCAAAGTACTTGAGTGTATGGTGATCTATGTATACCTTAAGGTATGCACCATAAAGATAGTGTCTCCAGACTTTAAGAGCATGTGCCATTGCATACAACTCCTATTCATGCATTGGCCAACTACGTTGTGTACTACACAATGCTTTACTTTCAAAAGCTCTTGGCCTGCCATCTTGGCTCTAGATTGCCCCTATGGCTATGCCACTAGCATATGTCTCCAACTCAAATGGTTTCTGCAGATCTACCAATTTGAGTATAGGTGCCTCCAAAACAACTTGTTTTAGAGTATCAAAACTTTCTTCTTGCTCTTGCTTATGCAAATGATACGTTGCCTTGAATCAAGTTCATCATAGGCACTGCTATCGATGAATAAGAGGAAATGATTGTTTTATAGAAATCAAAAAGTCCTAGAAACAACCGTAATTACCCCTCATCTTGAGGAGTAGGCCAAGCTAGAATAACCGAGACCTTCTTGGGATCCATCTGAACCACATCAACTGATACCACATGCCCTAAATACTCTATCTTTGGAAGGGACAACTGACTCTTATCTAGATGTACAAACAATTGATTTTATTTTAACTTATTTAATACTAATCTCAAATGAATTTCATGCTCATGTACATACCTAATATACACTAACAAGTCATCAAAAAAGTCCACTACAAATTTTCCAATGAATGGTTGTAAAATATCATTCATTAACATCATGAAAGTAGTAGGTGCATTAGTCAAACCAAATGCATAAGTAAACACTCATAATGCCCAAAACAAGTCTTGAAAGTTGTTTTATATACATCTTGATCCTTTAATCTAATATGATGGTACCCACTTTTCAAATCTATCTTACTATATACAACAACTCCACCTAGAGCATCTAAAAGATAATCTATCCTAGGCATGGGAGATTTTTGCTTGATGGTAATCTTATTAAGTGCTTTGTAGTTGACACACATCCTATAAAATCCATCTTTCTTCTTAACTGGTGTTGAGAAGCGCAAATAGCTGGGTTTGATCAGGCCTTTTTGCAAGTACTCATCCATGACCTTGCGGAGTTCATTCTCCTCTTGCAAAAGGCAAAAGATTCACACAATTTTTTTTTTCAAGTTTGCATCCCAAAGAACTTCCAAAAGAGGTTCTGAATACCAACTATAGGAAACCTCTTAAAAACTCTCTTGATATTTGAAAATAAAGGAACTTGTGAATTATATGTGCCACTCTCCTCCCATCCAATATATCCTCTTGCATCCAAAATAGTAATGCTCTGGAATGTTCTAGTGTCACCATGTGGCCATCATGCAACATTCATCCCCATTACCATTGAATACCTTAGGATATCCCCCAAGTTTGGGAGCTTTTCTAAGGTTGGCCTTTGTCCCCACACACATGGAGTGGTCTCTCTAGACCAATGTCTGACACAACCATTTCATAGTAATTTAAAGTGAGATGAAGACCCATGAAAAATGGTTGAGGGATCAAAAGATCACATCAAATGGAGAAATAATATTATATTAACCTTCAAACATCATTTTCTAGAGACACTAATTCTTTCCTTTAGTCACTTGTTATCATGCACTAACTTTGGGATCCATTTAGAGAAAAGCATGGTGATATAAGGGAGTACCACGTAGTAATTTTGATGCATGTCCCTGATTTTTTCCCTCCCTCCTCCTACCTCTTTTGTCATGTCCAAAATTTGATGTGAGTAATTGTATCTTGGGTCCTAATGATGCTTTAACTTGCTTAAATTCTACTACTGATTCTTTGAATTTCTTAAATTCTACTTGTATT
>CM035411.1:127500234-127540234 GCA_020310875.1 Ceratopteris richardii
TATATCCTTCTCTAATTTGTGCCTAGTATGCTTTAAACATCATATCTAAGTCTTCAAGAATGGGGTGTGCGAGGAGTGAGCCTGGCTTAGGTATGGGTGGTGTCTATGTTGGGGCTTGAGATGTGAGTTTCACAATCTTAGCCTTTGTTTCTTTGATGCTACCGTCTAATTCATCTAGTTTCTTTAAACACTTTTGATTGACTCTTTCCCTAGTGTCTTTCCATGTTCTAGCTTTATTTTCTACTAGATTCTCCTGTGCTCCTTGCTTGGCTTGTTGCAAGGCTTGCACTTGAATGATTGTCTAGCTTGGAACTAATCTGGGTGGACTTCCATTTTGGTTCTACAATACACCTATTACATGACCACGTTTATTTATTGGTAGGGTTCTTAGGGCACTCATGGTTGAGATGTTCCTTACCACACTTGGAACAAAAACCTTGGATCGTGATAGATTGAGGTTGTCTTGTAGATGGGGGATGGGGACATTAATGTATGAAATGATCTAGGGCATCTAAAACATGGTACTCTAGGAGCTTATGCCTGTGTCATTGAGGCCAATCCACATATTATGAAACAAAAAGAAATATCAATCGTTAAAGTAGTTATGGCCTCCCGGGCTAAAGTAATTAGATAGGCTGGCATGTCCCTATTCAAGGAGCCTCAATCCATTGAGGTGAAATACGTGCATTTATCGGATGACTCATAGCGAGGACTTGCCGGTTATGTGACTTTGATGAGAGGGATTTGGGATAGAACTACCGAATTCTTGTGAAATTAGCTACAGTTAAAGGTAGACATGGAGGTTAGGGCAAAACATATTTCTTTTGGAAAAGCTACCTTGCATACTTGATATTGACATAATTAGGTTCCCAACTATATTCCTATGGAGGGGCTTCGTATTTATATGTCACATGGTGCTTTGGTGACTCTGGTTGGTAGGATGGTACATTATTGTCATGTGAAGAGCCAAATCTATTTGCATTTGGATCATTTTTTGTGATCAAAGGGGATACTAGTATCAAAGCCCTATCCTAGTATTCTTATGGTGCTGCATACTTGACTAAAACTACGTTGGTAGGAAGTGGTGATTGCTGACCTAATACGAATTGTGGCCTTTGTTTTGATTGATAAGGTTGTTGGTATGTGTTGAGCCCATACAAGTCATATTGGTCAAAGTCAACCGCAATCAAAGTCAAAAGGTCAAAGTCAATTGGTCAAAGTCAACAAGGATAAGGTCAAAGTCAATAGGTGCAAAGTCAAAGTGCTAAACTGCAGGTGTCAAAGTGCACAGGTAGTGCACAATTAATTGTCCACAAAGGGTTAATTGGAGAAAGTGGGGTGCAGGTTGCAGAGGTATTTCTCTAAATTCCCTAAGGTTCAAAGTGTTTTTTAAAGTATTTTGGAAGGTTCAGATGAATCCCCTCTTATGTGCAAAAGTGAAGACTTAAAAGGAAAGGTAAAGGTATGTGAAGCGGCAGCGTATGCACAGGGGAAAGTATGGCCCCCCAATTAAAATTTTTGGTTTTAGTCTAAAGTCACTACATGACAAAACAGGGAGTCGTTGGCTGCCACTTGTGAAGACAATCTTGGGACATCAAAGTGAGCACCAAGATACTATTGCAGTTAGGAGCGTACGTGATCGACACACTCAAATCAAGGCAAGGACCATTATTGGATTTGCTAGTGTAAGCAAGAGAAGCATAGTCTAAGTGAAGCAAGAGAGAGAAGTGCAAGAGTCACCAGTGTGCGACGCAGAGAAGTGGAAGTGAAGGAGTGCATGGAGAGTGACTATGGGATTGTGCAGAGAGTGCTAAGCTAGTCCCCCAAGGATCTCAAATTCTCCTTGCAGTGTGAGCGTGCCGACAGAAGGGATTCATTCCTCCCCCTTAGTGGAAGCTTGGTGCAAGGTGTGCACAAGGGTAAGCTTGAAGCAGGTGGAGGTCTGGTGCAGAGGAGGCCGGCAGCAAGAAGACTTTGGAGTATTTGGTATTTGTAATTGAGCACTATGTGGGATTGTGCACATAAGTATTGGCTTGTATTGTGCTCCAAACATTGTAATTGTCTTACTGTAATCAATCGATAGAGGCTTCCAAGGTATATTTCCTCTTCTGGTCTTTTCCTTTTCTCCTACAAACCCTCAAACTCCTTCTTGTCTAAGAATCCCCCCAACAAAATTTGGCACGCCCGGTGGGACTTCCAAGGAGATTTGAGCTTAGGAGAAACCAAGTGCAAATAGAAGAGATCAAGTGTCGACAGTACTACAGTGCTACTTCATCAACCAAAAGGTAAATATTTTTATCAAGTGTCTTATATTAAGTGGATATGAGCTGCTAATGACCACAACCCAGTCCCAAACATTGAGGGTCACCTGCAAGCAAACAAGAAGGAAGGTTGTTAGAAGGTCCTCCAGTCCACTATCTTCAACCTCATCAGTAAAGAGCATGGCGAGACAGGTAGACTTGGAAACCTTACTCTCAAGATTAAATATAAAGTTTCCTTCTTTCAAAGGCCTAGCTCAGGAGGATCCGGATGAACACATTAGAAGGTTTTTGGCACTATGTAGAACTAGAGACTTAATGGGTAGGGAGGATGCCTTTTTGATTCTCTTCCCTGCCACATTAGAAGGATTAGCAGATAAGTGGTTCAACCAGTTTGCTGAAAACCATTTTACAACTTGGGATTTGATGAAAGATGCATTTAAAAATCAATTCTAGCATGGAAACACTGCGGAGATCATCATAGAAGAACTAGAAAACTTGAGATTGGGTCCAGGAGAAAAGTTCCCAGAGTTTGTGACTAGGGCTAAAGCACTAATGGCTAAATTTCCAGATCCACCACATGATTTTTTTGTTAAGAAATGGTTAGCTAAGCCCCTACCAGTGGCCACCCAATGCAAAATAAAGGAATTAGCAAAGGCCAGAGACCATTATACAAATTGTTGTCCTAAGAATCAAGCCTCTTCATTCGGGCCCCATATTCAAATGATTTTTGTGCATAAAGAAGAAATGTGTGATCAAGTCAATGAGCCATCACCATCTACCAGGGTGGTGCAGTTAGAAGAAATAGAATCTTTGACTGTGCAAACAAGAAGCAAGGGGAAGGTTCAAGCAGACATAGGTCAAGGATCAAAGATTAAGGAATGGAATCAAGACAGAGAACCATCTGAAGATAAAGCCACCAAAGGTGAAGATACAAGGCAAAAAGGAGATCTCATAGGTACCAGTGATGCCATTGGGCATGCCTTCAACAGGGCTCATGAGGAGTTTGATAAGTCAACTAGAGACCATGCTCTCAAGGAATCAGAGGCTTCAAAACTACACAAGTCCATGAAAAAGGAGGTTAGTATTTTTGATTTAATAAAGATGGATGGGAAATTCAGGTCAGAGTTATTGCAGATAATTGATGAAGCTTCCACTACAAGTTTGGTGGCAAAGACTGCTGTTTTACATAAAGGAAAAATTGTAGGGGAAGCACCCCTTACAGATTATAAAAGTTCTCGGCTGACAATATCTATCAAAGGTCATGAATTTCAAGGAGTTATTGTGGATGGTGGTTCTGGCATTAACTTGATGCTTGAACATACAATGGAAAAGATTGGACTCCAACCTTCAAGGCCTGCAAATTTCATTGTTACTTTGGCAGATCAGAGCAAAGTAAGGCCCTTGGGAGTGATCCCAAAAGTTCCACTTGAAGTACAAGGTAATCTATTCATTCTGGATTTTGTGGTTTTAAGATTGCCCCAGGTGGAAGGAGGATTTCCCCTCTTAATTGGAAGACCATGGCCGAGGCATGCAAGTGTCATTCATGATTGGGGCAAGGACACTATGTGGGTACAAAAGAAAGGGCAAGAGGTGACACAAGTTCATTTAGAAGAGGGCCCAGATAATCAAGGAAACACCAGCATGATGCTGCAAAACAGTTGGCATATGCGTGGAACCAGAATCGGAGGATCAACCACAAATAGATTTCGAGGAAGAAGAGGATATTCTAAATTGGCTCCAAGCAGGCAACTCTTCCTCTTGTTTTTGAATTTTTCTTAATAATTCTTGCACGACTGAAGGTGATGATGAAGATGAGGAGAAAGTCCAGGTTGATGGATTGGGAGAGCCCATCACAGACCACAGAAGGGGCAGGAAGACACCCCTCAAATACAACTTGGAGGAGGATATGACAACCACAGATAAGGAAGTTACTAAAGCTAAAGGCAAGGTAAAAGATTCTAGTGAAGAGTGTTCTTTCCCAATTCAAGAAATACCTGCAGGATGGATGCAGGACAAGGAGGAACACATTGAAATCCAAAATACCCCTGCTTATGAAGCAATGCATGAAAAGCTAGTGGAAGAAGACAAGGACAAAAATGATAATGAAGATAATATGGTAGAGAGAAATCCTGTCAAAGAAATACAATTAGGCACTCAAGACAATAATCGACCAGTTTTGGTGGCCACTTGGTTGTGGAACCACCCAGGGCTCCTTGAAAAGGTAAGATCATTCTTGAACCATTATACAGATGTTTTTGCCTGGCATTATAAAGACTTAGAAGGAGTGCCTGCAAATTATGGAGAGCATAGAATCCCTCTAGTTGATGGAGCCAAACCCATAAGAGGGAAGAGTTATAGACTTAACCCAAAGTATGTTGAAGCTATCTATGTGGAAATACAAAACATGTGTTGATGTATGAAACACCACAAGAAATGAATTAATGTGACACTAGAACACCTCTATGGTCACCATTAACTCATTGCCACTCCAAACTTTGAGAAGTGATAGCCTAAAGTGAGAACTTTGCTTCTACAGAAATTCCTAGTCACCGAAATGACATACCTTCAGTATTTTGCTAATTTCTCCTAGCTCAAGTATTATTTCTCCATGAAACTTTGTAGGCTGAAACTAGAAGAGTAGAGATTTCCAACAAGCTATCATATGCATCAAATGGATCTTTAGAACTCAAGTTATGGCCTTCACAAGATGACCTTGTATGACCTTCCAAAACTGGAAATTTTACCTGTTTTAGTAAGAGCGCCTGTTTAAAATTAGAATTCGATGCCTATCATCGACTTGCAACGAGAATTCGATGCCGGGCATCGACTTGGGATGTTTTTGGCCACTTTTCAGCAGGGATTCGATGCCGGGCATCGACTTCCCGCATAAAGTCTTGATCTTTTGGACACCAAAACTATAGGTGATTTCATGCACACTTAGAATATGACTTATCAACTGGAATTCGATGCCAGGCATCGAGTTGCTCCAACAACATCATGTTTTTCAAACACTTCAGTACTGAATGAAAAATATAAAAGAAAATATGACTTATCAACAGAGATTCGATGCCAGGCATCGAGTTGCTTGGAAAACTTGATCTTTGTAACTCATTACACAGTAGGTAATCATGGAGACAATGGAGAGAGGCTCATACACAGAACTTTACTCAGTTCTTCTCATAACTATAAAAAACTCAGAAGTTTTACAGATGCTTTCTCACTCAGAGAAGCCCGACTATACTCAGTCATACAAAAATGAGTTCTTCTCACTTTCTCATTGTCTTCCTCCTTCTTCTCACCGCGTCAGTTGATACTAACTAACTTATATAGATTTTCTCATTCCCGTGACTTTTAAAAAACTTCTACAACTAAAGTGAACTAACTTTACAAGTATAATACATTTGTGAATTTGTCCCTTCACATAGGCATGTGGTTTTCTTCTAAAGCTTTGACCCTCAAATATATGTCCAATTAGTGATTGTTTCTCCAACAGCTCCCCCTCAATCACTAATTGACATTCTCTGTTTCTTCATATCATCTTCTTTTTCTTTTACTCCTGCCATGCTTTTGAATCTGCTGGTCTTCACACCATCCAAGCTCTTTGTCATTATGTCTGCTAACTGATCTTTAGTAGAAATGTACTCCACTTCAATCTCCTTCTCCATTACCTTTTCTCTGAGAAAATGATACTATATCTCTATGTGCTTTGTCCTTGCATGAAATACTGGATTTGCTGCAAGATAAAGTGAACTCATATTATCTCCATGTATTGTAGGTGTACCTTGATCAATGCCTAAGCTCTTGAACAATGTCTACATCCATATGACTTCCTTAGCTGCTTCCACAAGTCCTTTGTACTCTGCTTCAGTTGATGATAATGCTACTGTATGTTGTTTCTTTGAACACCAACTTACAAGCTTATCACCAATTTATATCATGTAACCATGAGTTGATCTTCTGTCATCCTGATTACCTGCCCAATCTGAATCACTATAGGCTCTCAACTTCAAATCTGATGTAAAAGGATAATATAATCCTTCCTTTATAGTTCCTTTGATATATCTGAGAACTCTTTGACCTGCAATCCAATGTGGGTCCTTTGGACAATGCATGAATTGTGACAAAACTCCCACTGCATAACTAAGATCAGGTCTTGTTAGTGTAGCATAAATCAAACTACCCACAAGAGATTGATACTTCCTCATATCTTTGTAGTCTGCACCATCATATTTACTGAGCTTGTGATTAACTTCAAGTGGAGTTGAAGCTTCTTTGCAATTTTCCATATCAAACTTCTTCAACAAGTTCAGAAGATACCTTTCTTGTGACACATATATGCCATGATCTGTATAAGTAACTTCCATTCCAAGAAAGTATGATAACTTTCCTAGGTCACTGATCTTGAATTCTTTTTCAAGCAATCTCTTTACCTCCTTGATTCCTTCATCTGAAGTACCTGTGATTATAATGTCATCTACATAAATACAAATGTAGATTGTACCTTCCTCTGTTCTTCTGATAAGTAGACTTGGGTCTGCTTTTGAACTTTGATATCCAAGATCATTGAGATACTTCACCAGTCTATAGTTCCTGTTGAAGTTAGACGTCTGCGGATGCACGCGAACAGCACAAGGAAAAAGAAGAAGCTTGGAGCACAACACACACGACTGAATGTATTACTAGAGAATGTACAAAGATAAGTAGCCCATTAGGGCAATAGGCGTATATACAAGCCGGGGGAAAAAAACCTCCTAAAGAGGGAAAAAAGTGCCCCGGCGGTCCTAGAGTGTTCACACACATCACTACCTAAATATATCAACAAATCCCCCCTGGGAGTGATGCGGTGAACAAGGAGCTGGCACTCATGTATAAGGAAGTGCCGAGCTATGTGGAAATCACTCCACAAAAGGAAGTAAGCCCAAAGCTTTGCGGAAAGCTTCAAACTTCTCCCTAGGCAGAGCCTTCGTGAAAAGGTCTGCAATGTTCTCCTGCGTGGGCACATATGCCAAGCTGATCTCCCCAGCAGAGAACCTCTCCCTGACATAGTGATAATGCACCTCAATGTGCTTAGTGCGAGCATGGAACACAGGGTTCCTCGCAACTGCTAATGCGCTCTGACTGTCAGTGAAGATGGTGGTGGCAGAAGACTGGCCAACACCCAAATCAGCCATAAGGCGTCTGAGCCACACACACTCAACAGTCACTGTGAAAGCTGCCCTATACTCAACCTCACAACTGGAAGTGGCCACAGTAGGCTGCTTCTTGCTCAACCAAGATATACATGAGCTACCAAGCATGAAGCAAAAACCACTAGTGGACACACGAGTGTCATAGCAACCAGCCCAATCTGAGTCAGAAAAAGCATGCAAATCTGGCGGTAGCATGCAAATCTGGCGGTAGTGATCCCCCCTTGGGATAAAACAACCCAAGTAGCCGAGTACCACTCAAGTAGCGAAAGATGCGCTTAACCGCTTTCCAATGCGTGACTCCTGGGCAATGCATAAACCTGCTCATCTGTGAGACAGCAAACTGAATATCTGGCCGAGTAATGCATAAGTAAATCAAGCATTCAACAGCCTGCTGATAGAGAACAACATCAAATGCATCTCCAGCATCATGAAGACTCAATCGTAAACCTATCTCCATAGGAGTGGCAATAGGCTTACAGTCTTCAAGGCCAAAATGCTGCAATAATGTGTCAATATATTTCGTTTGACACAAAGCCATTCCACCATCAACTTGCATAAACTGAATGCCCAAATAGTGATGCAAATGCCCCAAATCAGACATCTCAAATGAGGCATGCAAATCAGCCTTGAAATCAGCAATATGCTTCTCAAGAGGACCAGTGAGCAGCATGTCGTCTACATAGACAACAATGATCAAAAGCACATCATTAGCACGCTTAACATATAAGGTGCTTTCAGTTGGACTGTTCTCAAAACCATGTGCAATCAGATAGGCATGTATTTTCTCATACCAAGCACGTGGTGCTTGCTTTAAACCATATAACGCCTTCTTTAACCTGCACACCTGGTTTTCATGCCCTTTCTGCACAAAGCCACAGGGCTGAAAAACATACACTTCTTCATGCAAGTCACCATTCAGAAATGCTGTTTTAATGTCCAACTGATGTACATTCCAACCATGATGGGCTGCAAGTGCACAAATGCTCCGAACAGTAGTCATACGGCATGTAGGTGCAAAGGTCTCATCAAAATCAATGCCTCTTTCCTGTGCATAACCCTTTGCAACAAACCTAGCCTTATACCTGTCAACTGTACCATCAGGTTTACGCTTCAGCTTGTATACCCACTTAGTGCCAATGGCCTTCTTGCCAAGAGGCAAGTCACATAAAGACCATGTACCATTCTTCATTATAGCATCATATTCAGATTGCATAGCAGCCATCCAATTTTTTGAATTTTGTGCTTCATCAAAAGAAACAGGCTCATTCTCATCACAGAGACTAGATGCAGCCATAGCATAGCAATGTGATGCAAAGTAGGTACTATGAGAGCCTGAACGAGTACGATATGACAAAGGTGCATCTAATTTGCTGTCACGCAAAGTCTGCACCAGCCATTTTGGCATAGTTTTTGCCTGTTCAATATCAGCTCTCTCATCAACAAGTGCATCATGTAAATCTGCATCAGAAATGGAATGATCTGCATCATCATATGAAACCTGCAAGGGCTGAGAAGTTGCCTCATTAGGACCAGCGCTAGCCTGTCCACCTGTAAAAAGAGGCATCAAAGTATCATACATGTCTTTGGAGCTAACAGATGTCTCCTTAGTACATGAAAGCAATGGCTGAATAGCATCTTCCACAAAGACAACATCACGGCTAACCAGAATGCGTTTAGTCTGTGGATGATACAGACGATAGCCTTTACTTTCAGAACTGTACCCAACAAAAATACATTTTACTGCTTTATCATCCAATTTTCTGCGATGTTGTTCAGGCACTAATGCATATGCCAAACAACCAAAAACACGCAGATGAGCAACAGATGGCTTGCGGTCATGCCAAGCCTCATATGGAGTGATAGACTGCAACGCTTTCGTGGGACACCTGTTCAGTACATATGCTGCACACATAACAGCCTCAAGCCAGAAACTATGTGGTAAAGCCTGACTTTTGACCATGCACCTCGCCATCTCCATGAGTGACCTGTTCTTTCGTTCAGCAACTCCATTCTGTTGAGGTGTATACGGCACTGTACACTGGTGTTTTATCCCACGTTCAGCCAGAAATGCATTAAAATCTGAAGACATATATTCCCCCCCTCGATCAGAACGGAGGGTGCCCATTTTACATGCTGACAGATTTTCAGCCAAAACCAAAAACTGTTTGAAGCACATGAACACTTCGGACTTTGCTTTGAGTGGATATACCCATGCATGCCTGGAAAAATCATCAATGAAAGTCACGAAGAAAAGGTAATTTCCAAAAGAGGGTGTCTGCATAGGACCACAGACATCACTATGTACAACCTGCAATTTCTGCATAGCCCGAACTGAACCATCTTTTGGAAAGGAAGAACGCTGCATTTTGCCCAAAATACAGCCTTCACAAACATGTTTTCCAGGTGCCTCAAGTTTGGGCAAAGAGGACACCATTTCAGATTTCTGCAGGCGTAACAAACTAGCAAAATTCAGATGACCAAAGCGTGCATGCCAAAGCTTTGCATCTGACATAGCCTGAGAATCATGAACTGCACATGCCGAATCATTCACAGATTTTTCATAGTCTATGAGCTTATACAGCCCACGACATAAAATGCCAGAAGCAATAATCACATTGCCATTTGAGAGATCATGGACTGTACAGCTGTCATCAATGAATTTCACAACCAAGCCAATCTTGGCTAATGCAGAAACTGATAACAGGTTCTTTTTGATCCCTGGCACAAATAAAGCATCTGACAAAGTGAAAGAACTACCATCAGCAGTAGTCAGAATGATCTTACCAACTCCCATAACAGGATAAGAGGAGTTATTGGCGCATGTGACAGTATTCCCTGTAGGGGCAGGCTCGAGTGAAGAGAAGAAACTGCGCTGCGAGGTAATCACTGTCAAAGTACCAAACATCTGAGTCTACTGCAGACATGCACTGATCATGAGAAGATGGTAAACACCCATTCTTCTTCCTGCACAAGATTTGCAGACTCTGTTTTTGGTGTAGAGGCCTCTGCAACAACCATTCCAGCCTCTTTCTTCTTTGCCTCTTTAGCAGCCAGTTTTGGACAGTTCTTTATAATATGATCATTTCCTTTACAGTACTTGCAGAACAATTTCTGCTTTTCTGATTTCTTCTTATCTTTATCCTGGTTCTTCGATTGTGCAGCATTTGCAGATTTCTGCTTACTACTAGAAGAGCTCCATTTTCCTTTGCCCTTCTGACTAGCCAGGAAAGCTTGATCTGCAACACGCATAATGGACCTGTTCTGCATGGACTGATCTTCCTGCAATAAAACAGAGACCAATTCCTCAAATGACAAGGCATTCGGATTGCCTTTCATCATCAATCGAAGAGTAGAGGCAAAACTCTGATATGAATCAGGAAGGCCATTCAGAACGGTCTGCACAAGTGAGCTATCTGGTATAACCTCATCAGCAGAAATCAATTGTTCCTTCAGGTCTTTGATCTTTGTAAGAAAACTGTCCATCGAATCACCTTCATTCATGTGCTCACTCGCCAACTGTTTCCGGAGGTAAGCAACACGAGCCTCATTCCTAGCCTGGTACAAAGTGGTAAGTGTATCCCAAGCATCCTTTGCTGTTCTGCAAGAGCGAATGTGAGGAATAATGGCATGTTTGGCAAACAAAGCTATCAATGCATGTGCCTGGGCATCTCTGCCATCCCAACGAATTTGCTCTGCAGTAGGTGCAACAGAAACAGCAGCACGAACAGGAATCTGCGGAATATCATCTTCGACACCATCTTCATCAGCTCCAACACCTGTATTTGCAGTACCTGTCGTTACAGGTGTAACAGGACGTCTTTCAACACCCTGCACAATGTTCCACAATCCTTTTGCAACCAGTACATGTCGCATCATATATGCCCATAATGGGTAGTTGGTACCATCCAACTTATCCTCAACAGCCAACATACGGAATACATCACTGCTTTCAGCCATGGCCAGTGACTAAAATACCTTGATGCAGAAAATTGACTGTATCTCAAAAAGTTGAACAGAATTGCCCAGACGAGTTCTGCTAGACCTGTAGCAGACTTTGAGATGCTTAAACTGGCGAACAGAAACTGGTATATACCTTTGGCACAAAAGGACGAAATAGCCTGCACAAGCACTGCGATAGTGCGTTCGGAGGCCGAAATGAGCTCAGATCGCGAGTATGCTCACCAAATTTTGTGCGAATCTGAGACTGCAAACGGAGGAGTGTCGACGGCGCCCTAGAAGAAGCAACGACCTGCTTTGATACCAATTGTTGGAGTTAGACGTCTGCGGATGCACGCGAACAGCACAAGGAAAAAGAAGAAGCTTGGAGCACAACACACACGACTGAATGTATTACTAGAGAATGTACAAAGATAAGTAGCCCATTAGGGCAATAGGCGTATATACAAGCCGGGGGAAAAAAACCTCCTAAAGAGGAAAAAAAGTGCCCCGGCGGTCCTAGAGTGTTCACACACATCACTACCTAAATATATCAACAGTTCCAAGCTCTTGGAGCTTGCTTCAATCCATACAATGCTCTTCTCAACTTGCAAACAAAATTTGGATACCTGGAATCTATAAACCCTTGAGGTTGTTCCATGTATACCTCATCTGATATGTATCCATTCAAGAATGCATTTTTTATATCCAATTGACTTAGAGTCCATCCTTTTGAAGCTGCAATAGCAATGATTGTCCTTATAGTTGACATCTTAGCTACGGGACTGAATGTCTCATCATAATCTATGCCATAGGTCTGGGCATAGCCTTTCACCACCAATCTAGCTTTGTATCTGGCTATACTTCCATCTCCAAGCTTCTTCACTTTATAAACCCATTTATTTCCAATTACTTTCTTACCATTTGGTTTAGGAACAAGTTCCCATGTCTTGTTCTCCTCCAGTGCATTGAAATCTTCCTTCATTGCTTCTTCCCATTGCTTCTTACCTTTAGCTTCATCATAGTTCTGAGGTTCTTCATCATCTTTGACCATATATGCATAGTTCTTCTGAGTTATGTAAGAAGTATCATAAGAATACCTTTCTGGTTGTCTTCTAGTCCTGCTTGACCTTCTTGGTTCACATTCTTCATATGTGTCTGGATACACTTCTTCATCAAATATAGGAGCTTGTTCATTCCTTCTTGTTAATCCACTTCTGGATGTACTTGCTTGCATATAGTCTTCATCTCTATTTACCTGCACAATTGATTTTCCTTTCTCACATCTTCTTACCTCTTCTTCAAATTCTTCAGCTGTATGACTTTGATCTGCATACCAACTTTTCTGTTCATCAAATGTAACATCTCTAGAAACAAGAAATTGTTTGGTTAAAGGATTCCACAACCTGTAACCCATCTGCTTTTCATCATAACCAATGAACACATATTTTTCTGCCTTTGGTTCAAGTTTATGCCTAAGTTGTGATGGCACATAAGCATATGCAATTGATCCAAACACTCTACAATGATCTAGTGTTGGTTTCTTACCCCACCAACCTTCATATGGAGTCATTCCATTCAGAGCTGCACATGGTAATCTATTCACAAGATATGTAGCTGTATTTACAGCCTCAGCCCAAAGATAATTTGGATAGTTCTTCTCCTTTAGCATAGCTCTAGCAAACTCAAACAAAGTCCTGTTCCTTCTTTCTGCTACACCATTTTGTTGTGGTGTATACCTGCAAGTTATTTCTCTCTTAATACCTGCATTCCAAAGATAATCATTGAACTCTTGGGAGAAATATTCTCCCCCTCCATCAGACCTCAGTCTCTTAAGCTTTTGACCTGTTACTCTCTCTGCATATGCATGAAAATGCTTGAAAGCTCCAAACACTTCTGATCTTTCCTTCAAAACATATAATGTTATCCATCTTGTAGCATCATCAATGAAAAGAACATAATACCTTGAGCCACTGATAGATCCTTCTTTTGTTGGTCCCCATACATCTGTATGAATGAGCTCAAGTACTCCATCATGTTTGAATCCTTTCTTTTGAAATGGTAACCTGTGTGCTTTACCCATTTGACATGCTTCACATTTATAAACCATATGTTGACTTTGCACATTTGGTAATCCTAGTACAGACTGATTAGCAACCATAGCTTTAATTCCTCTTTCATTGAAATGACCTAATCTCTTATGCCAGAGATCAAGTTCTGTAATCACTGCTTCACCATGTGTGAGCAAAGCTTGACCAATGTTCCCTTGTACTCTTAAAGTAAAGAGTCTACCTTCTTTCTTACCAGAGACAATCTGATTATATCCATTCTCTGGATCTTCAACAAATACTCCTTCATTTGTAAACCTGACTTGAAAACCTTTTTCAACTATCTGTCCCACACTAATCAAGTTTTTAGGTATTGTGGGAACATACAAAACATTGGTTAGCAAATCTGCTCCACTCTTGCATTTCACCTTTCCAATTGAATGTACACTATGTCTGGTATTATCACCTGTTTGAACTGTGTGACTAGAAATGCCTTTTTCCAATTCTGACATCAATCTATGTTTCCTGACAAATGATTAGAACATCCAGAGTCAATGTAAAATACCTTTAGATCTTCTTTATCTGATGTGTTGATTGAGTTCATCATCAATGATGTATGACTTTCATTCTGTGTGTCATTTGCATAGTTGTAGTAGGTGGTGTTGTAGGATTGATTTTGCCCCCAACTTCTTCCTCCACCTCTACCATAGCCTCCTCTTTGACTTTGTCTACCTCTTTGAAAATTACTTTGATATCTTCCACCTCGGCCTCTGCTATTGTTGTTTTGATTCTGGTTTGATCCTTGTTGGTTGTGCCAACAGTCATGAGCCAAATGATTACTCAATCCACAGATCCAGCAAGCCTTTTTGTTATTATTTTGATTACCTCTACCTCTTCCAAAACCTCTTGCTCTTCCTCTACCAGTGCCTTTACCTCTTGCATAATAAGCTTGAGAACTAGACTCCTCTTCATCCTTTGCTTTACCTTTATCTCCTTTCTTCTTATTCTTCATGTACATTGCAGAACTTTGTCCTTTATCTCCATCTCCCTTCAAGTCTTTCTCATATGTGAGCATCAAACCAAGCAACTGGTTCAAATTTGGAACATAATGATTTAATGAAAGTTCTGTTGATAAGACAAAAGGTTTCCACCTTTCATCTCCTCTCAAACCTGCAAGTAGCTGAGCAATCAATCTGTGATCTTCAACATCTTCATCTATGGATCCAAGACTATCTGCAAGATCCTTCATCTTAGTGACATACTCACTAATTGTTTGACTTGGCTTCTTCTTGAATGTTGTAAACTCTGACCATAGACTTGCTTTCCTTGCTTTAGTAGTGCTTTGGAAATGATACTCCAATGCATTCCATATATCTTCAGATGATTCCAATCCTCTGATGTGTGGTAGCAAATGATCAGAGATTGTATTGTAGATGTATGCTTTTGCACTTGCATCCTTCTTCTGCCAATGCTTTAAAGCATCAAGTTCCTCTTTCTTTGGTCGGCTTTCATCTTCAAATACTGGCTTCTCTTCTTCACCTGTTACATATACCATGAGATCCTTGCTCATAAGTAAGGCTTCCATTCTCATTACCCATGCGGGGTAATTATCTCTGTCCAGTTTGTCAATGGAGATATGATCTGCCATACTCCTTCCCTTCTGCTGCAACCTGTGAGCTTAAAGATAAAGGATAATACCTTTTGAAGTTCTTTGTGTATGAGGATACTTTTGAAGTAACCTTTTGATGCCTTGTGTCTTCAAATGCTTCACCTTTCAAACTTTAATGGAAAACTTTACAAAACTTCTCGTACCTTTGTCGTCTTCTGCTCTCGAGAATCTTTCTGCTCTGATACCACTTGTTGATGTATGAAACACCACAAGAAATGAATTAATGTGACACTAGAACATCTCTATGGTCACCATTAACTCATTGCCACTCCAAACTTTGAGAAGTGATAGCCTAAAGTGAGAACTTTGCTTCTACAGAAATTCCTAGTCACTGAAATGACATACCTTCAGTATTTTGCTAATTTCTCCTAGATCAAGTATTATTTCTCCATGAAACTTTGTAGTCTGAAACTAGAAGAGTAGAGCTTTCCAACAAGCTATCATATGCATCAAACGGATCTCTAGAACTCAAGTTATGGCCTTCACAAGATGACCTTGTATGACCTTCCAAAACTGGAAATTTTACCTGTTTTAGTAAGAGCGCCTGTTTAAAATTAGAATTCGATGCCTAGCATCGACTTGCAACGAGAATTCAATGCCGGGCATCGACTTGGGATGTTTTTGGCCACTTTTCAGCAGGGATTCGTTATCGGGCATCGACTTCCCGCATAAAGTCTTGATCTTTTGGACACCAACACTATAGGTGATTTCATGCACACTTAGAATATGACTTATCAACTGGAATTCGATGCCAGGCATCGAGTTGCTCCAACAACATCATGTTTTTCAAACACTTCAGTACTGAATGAAAAATATAAAAGAAAATATGACTTATCAACAGAGATTCGATGCCAGGCATCGAGTTGCTTGGAAAACTTGATCTTTGTAACTCATTACACAGTAGGTAATCATGGAGACAATGGAGAGAGGCTCATACACAGAACTTTACTCAGTTCTTCTCATAACTATAAAAAACTCAGAAGTTTTACAGATGCTTTCTCACTCAGAGAAGCCCGACTATACTCAGTCATACAAAAATGAGTTCTTCTCACTTTCTCATTGTCTTCCTCCTTCTTCTCACCGCGTCAGTTGATACTAACTAACTTATATAGATTTTCTCATTCCCGTGACTTTTAAAAAACTTCTACAACTAAAGTGAACTAACTTTACAAGTATAATACATTTGTGAATTTGTCCCTTCACATAGGCATGTGGTTTTCTTCTAAAGCTTTGACCCTCAAATATATGTCCAATTAGTGATTGTTTCTCCAACAAGATGGAGGATGCAGGAATCATCATTCCTGTGGAACACTCAGAGTGGCTCTCACCTATGGTTATAGTACCAAAGAAGAATACCAATAAAATCAGAATTTGTGTTGACTTTATAGCACTCAACAAGGTGACCATTCCAGATGGTTTCCCAATGCCTTTTGCAGAGCAGGTCATTGAAGAAGTGGTTGGACATGCATTATATAGCTTTATGGATGGATTTAGTGGCTAAAATCAAATATCAATACACCTAGAGGATCGTGAAAAGACTTCTTTTATCACACCTTGGGGAACATATGTGTATGTAAAAATGCCATTTGGGCTTAGAAATGCTCCAGCCACCTTTAACAGAACGATCAATCTCATTTTTGGCCCCTTATTGCTGGAATCACTTAAAATCTTCATGGATGACTTCTCTTCGTTTTCAGGTTCTCACAAGGAACCTCCTTTAGATTGTTTGGACCATCACTTGAGACAGCTGCAGAATGTTTTCAAGAGATGCAGGGAGACTAAGTTAAAGCTCAATCCAAACAAATGTCATTTCCTTGTGACAGAAGGAACTCTTAGGACATGTGGTGTCGGCTAAATGTATGGCCCCATATCCTGACAAAATCATTTCTATATTAAAGTTGCCTAAACCTAAATATCCTAAAGAGATTCAGAGTTTCTTGGGGCATACTAGATACCACATAATGTTTATAAAAATGTATGCAGAGATAGCCAGGCCACTGGCTAGACTTACAGGTAAAGAAGTGCCCTTCAAATGGGAAGAGGAAGAAGAGAAGGCTTATCAGACATTAAGTTCTAAATTGGTGGCTGCACCAATTCTTATCACTCCAAATTGGTCAAAAATTTTTCATGTGCATGTGGATGCCAATGCATATGCAGTAGGTGCAGTATTGACTCAACATAGTGAAGAATTCAAACTTGACATGCCTATTCAGTATGCTAGTAGAATCTTGACTAAAGCTCAAAAGAATTATAGCACAACTGAAAGGAAAGCTCTAGCAATGGTTTTTGCAGTACAAAAATTTCATCATTATTTGCTAGGTGTGAAGTTTGTCATCATCACTGATCATCAACCACTCAGGTATTTACTGAATAAGCCACAAGCAACTGGGAGGATATGGAGGTGGCTACTTTTGTTCTAGGAGTTTGATTTTTTGGTAGTCCATAGACCAGGTAAAGAAAATGTCATGGCAGATCACCTATCCAGGATCAATATGATGGTCAAGCTAGTGGAGTCAATGATGATTTTCTAGATGCTAACCTGTTCACTGTGCAAGCCCAAGGTTGGTATTATGATATCAAGAATTTCATTAAAACTGGTGTGTATCCTGAAAATGCTAGTGCTGTGCAAAGGAAGAGACTACTAATCAAGAGTAGACCATATACCTTCATTGAAAATAAATTATATAGACAGGGAAAGGATGACAGGTTTAGGAAGTGCTTGGAAGAAGAAGAAGTGAGGGAAGTCCTTCAATCTGCACATGAAGGAACAGGTGGTGGGCACCTTCCAGGGCATATTATGAGTCAGAGGATATTGGATGCTGGTCTATGGTGGCCTACACTATTTAAGGATGCAGATGAATGGGGAAAGGCATGTGACGTTTGCCAAAGGTGTGGACCTAAGCCAACAAAGCAGAGGCATAACCCCTTGATTTTTTCCACTTCTTGGCAACCATTTGAGAAGTGGGGGCTAGATTTTGTAGGGCCCATCTACCCTCCGTCGATTCCAAAAAGAGAGAAGTATTTATTGATAGCCACAGATTATGCAAAAAAGTGGGCTGAAGCTATTGCCTCCCCAGACTGCACTGCCCAAACTGTTGCTAATTTCATTTACAGTAGCATCATTTGCAGGTTTGGATGTCCACTTGAAATTTGTACAGATCAGGGTACCCATTTTGTCAATAAGGTCCTGCAGGAAATTTTCAACAGGTATAGAATTCTACATAGGACCTCTTGTGCCTACTATCCAAGAGCCAATGGACAGGCCGAATCGACCAATAAGGTTTTAATTTCAATGTTAAGGAAGGAGTGTATGTTACAGCCCACTTCCTCGGGCATTGCTTATCAAGGTACCCTATGGGCATACAGGTTAGCTTACAAAGAGGCCACGAGATATTCTTTATTCCAACTGGTTTATGGCATATTGCCAATTGAGCCCTTTGAATTTTTACATGGATCACCTAAAATAGCATTCATGCAGGGCAAGAAAGATTGTGATGTTTCTCAGAGGCTTGGAGCACTACATAAAGTGGAGGAGATTCGTCTACTAGCAACAAAACAATTGATAGAGACTCAGATGAAGAGGAAGGAGGCACATGATCGACATCTGTGGAACAACAACATAGAACCAGGCATGTTGGTTCTTCTTCATAGACCTCATCTTCATACACAATTGAGAGGTAAATGGCTTCCACACTGGGAAGGACCTTATCGAGTCAAAACAATGCTGAATTGGGGTGATGTGGAGTTAGAGACACTGAAAGGAGAGGCCTTGCCACTGGTCAACATATCAAGGCTCAAGGCCTACCGTCAACACACTTGAAGAAGTATGGATCACCTGGAACTGCAAAATCTGTCCAGGTTGTACATAGCTTCCTCATCTCATTTTGCTTAGTTTTAGTAGTTTTATTTATCAATTTCATACTTGTTCCTTGAGTTCTTAGCAAACTTAGAAGGCATTTCATAACCTCTCAAAAGTACAAATTTTGGGTTTTTTTGGAAAAATTTTCTAGCATTTTTTAGCATTTTTTATCCTTTTTTGATATCATTTTCTTGCCAAATAGGAGGAATAAAAGGAGGCTCTTTGTGGTTTGATGAAGGAAATTGGGCCTAGCCCTGTAGAAAATTTCATGAGAAATTTTTCAGATTTTTTTGGTATTTTTTTGGATTTTTCCTTCATTTTTCTCTATTTTTGGGTAATTTTCCCACAAAAAAAAGGCTCCCCCGGATTTTTCAGGTTGAGGGTTATAAAAAAAAAAAAAAAAAAAAAAACTCTCTCTCTCCCCCCCTCCCCCCCACCGACCAACCCCTCCCCCCCCCCCCCCCCCCCCACCCCGACCGACCAACCACCCCCCACCGACCAACCACCCCCCACAGACCAACCCACCCCCTCCCCCGATTTGTTTTCTTTGTTTTTTATTTATTATATTTTATTTATTTTTATTTATTATATTTTATTTTCTTTGTTTTTTTATTTATTATATTTTATTTATTTTTTTTTCTTTTGCCCCTTGCGTTTGCATTAAAAAAAAACCGTTTTGTTTTCTTTTTTCTTTATTTTTATTTCAATATATGTATAAATATCTATTTTTTTATTTTTATTTTTTTATTTTTTATGGCTCAAAGCTTTTGGCTCTGGATCGTGCCTCGGTTGGCTGTTTTTTACAAAAATGGAGTCATTTTCATGTTTTTTGGCACCTCTGGACTCAATTTTTGGCTTTATTTTTCCAAATTCCAATTTTTTCTCTGACTTTTGGTCAAAACCCACATGTCTTGAACACATTTATCGCATGTTTTTATTTCACCACATTATCCACATGGTCTATTCTCACCTTGTATTACCTTATGTTTCATAATCTCCCATATGCACTCTCTTTAGCTCTACTGTTTGATCATTTTCACCCCCTCCAGACCCCATTATCATACCCCCATGCCCTCCCTTTACCACTCTGCCTAGCCACGTCCTTAACCCTCCCTATCCCTTCAATCCTCACCCCTCAGCCCTCCCCTCCACCTCCTTTCTACCCTCCCATTGCAACCCTTTGCTTTTCCATGGCAAAATCCAATTTTTGGTTCTTCTCTGGTGCTTGTTCTATCTTGCTTTAAGTGGAATTGGTTGCTGCTCAAATGTCCTCTTCGAGTTGTTGCAGCTCCATTATCATGGTGTCCTATATGCTCAGAGTTTTGGCTGTAGCTCTCCGGGACGGAGAGCACATTAGGTGGTGGGCAACTGTTGAGCCCATACAAGTCATATTGGTCAAAGTCAACTACAGTCAAAGTCAACGGGTCAAAGTCAACAAGGTCAAGGTCAAAGTCAATAGGTGAAAAGTCAAAGTGCTAAAGTGCAGGTGTCAAAGTGCACAGGTAGTGCATAATTAATTGTCCACAAAGGGTAAATTGGAGAAAGTGGGGTGCAGGTTGCAAAGGTATTTCTCTAAATTCCCTGAGGTTCAAAGTGTTTTTTAAAGTATTTTGGAAGGTTCAGATGAACCCCCTCTTATGTGCAAAAGTGAAGAATTAAAAGGAAAGGTAAAGGTATGTGAAGCGGCAGCGTACGCATAGGGGAAAGTATGGACCCCCAATTAAAATTTTTGGTTTTAGTCTAAAGTCACTACAAGACAAAACAGGGAGTCGTTGGCTGCCACTTGTGAAGACAATCTTGGGACATCAAAGTGAGCACCAAGATACTATTGCAGTTAGGAGTGTACGTGATCGACACACTCAAATCAAGGCAAGGACCATTATTGGATTTGCTAGTGTAAGCAAGAGAAGCATAGTCTAAGTGAAGCAAGAGAGAGAAGTGCAAGAGTCACCAGTGTGCGACGCAGAGAAGTGGAAGTGAAGGAGTGCATGGAGAGTGACTATGGGATTGTGCAGAGAGTGCTAAGCTAGTCCCCCAAGGATCTCAAAGTCTCCTTGCAGTGTGAGCATGCCGACAGAAGGGATTCATTTCTCCCCCTTAGTGGAAGCTTGGTGCAAGGTGTGCACAAGGGTAAGCTTGAAGCAGGTGGAGGTCTGGTGCAGAGGAGGCCGGCGGCAAGAAGACTTTGGGGTATTTGGTATTTGTAATTGAGCACTCTATGGAATTGTGCACAGAAGTATTGGCTTGTATTGTGCTCTAAACATTGTAATTGTCTTACTGTAATCAATCGACAGAGGCTTCCAAGGTGTATTTCCTCTTCTGGTCTTTTCCTTTTCTCCTACAAACCCTCAAACTCCTTCTTGCCTAAGAATCCCCCCAACAGTATGAGTGTTGATTCCTAAAATAGGGTTGAGCCTAATAGTACAGTTGATACCTATATGGTTGTTGATAGTTCTGTCTGATTGCTTACTTATTATAGGGACAATCATGTGCTACATGATTGCTATATTTCGTCTCAATCATGCAATAATATGAGCTAGATACTAGCACTTATGGGCTTCCATGGGGCATGCATTGGCCATGTGATCACCTCCACAACTGTAGCAACTTTTGACTATAATCACCTTTTATTTTTATCTATTTCAAAAGTTTCCTCCTAGCTTTTGAGCCACTAACTCAGCTAGTTCGTCATTTGATGATGAGGATTTTGATGTGGTGCTAGACAAATATTATGAACTATTCTAGAGTTTTGAGAGTTCTCATTCTTCTTCGAGGTTATCCATGATGTCTGTGCAGATTCACACACATTGTTATAGGGTGTTAAGCTCTTTTAAGTATACATATGATTGTAATTGTCCACTCAAGAGGTCATCTAAAAACTAAGACACTTGTTTGGCCTATGTTGGTAGCTCTGAGACCAAACATCTCTCTATGTATTGTTTGAATATTCATCCCACTAATCTTATAGTCTCTGAGGGAGTTTGCTTGAAGCTATGGATCAAAGATGAAGTATTATGTCTCATTCCACTCTTAGAGAACTCAGAGATGAATGCTTCTATCAAGTTTGAGATTTCTAGTTTCCTCAATTTAATGGATGAAACCATGCTAGGGCTTTACCCTTTAGGAACAACCCAAATACCTCATACTGAGTCAACAAGTCCTCCACTTGTTTTGTCTCAATACCTACTTAAATTTGGCCACATGATCATGATGATGCTTGCGTGTCCACTAGTGGTAATTGCTTTTTCCTTGGAGACTCATGCATATCTTGGTTGAGTAAGAAGCAATCTATAGTGTCAACATTGAGTTCTAAAGTTGAGTACAGGTTAATTTTCACAGCTATAGTGGAGTGTATATGGCTGAGATGCCTATTGATGGATCTTTGCATGGAGATTGATGCTACTGTGCATATTATCACGGATAATCAAAGTGCATTGGCTTTTGAATGAAACCCAATGTTTCATGCATGGACCAAACATATTGAGGTGCATTATCACTATGTGAGAGAGCACCTTCATGCAGGAGATATTGATTTCGTACATGTGCCTACACAAGATAATGTGATATACATATTCACCAAAGCTCTTCCACGAGAAAAGTTTGAAGCTTTTCACAAAGATTTACATTTATTACCTTGTGGAGGTTAGTTTGTCACTCCTTGTATGTGTCCATATCATTTGATCCAAGGGGGTTTGTTACACTTATGTGTTCCTTGAGTATCTTTGATGTGAACCTTTTCCTATATATGGGCACTTTTTACTCTAGTGTTGGCTAGAGGTTCTTTCCCCATGTTACTAGATACTTGATACACTCATACATGGTGATACTTAGTACTCAAGGATATTATTCAACTCTTACTTCAATTTTTAACATTCTCAATAGAGAGAGCTATTCCCGCCATCCATCTTCTACATGTGCCTTATTGTGTTTGTGCTCCATGTGTGTGCCTCTATTGTGTCTCTTTCACTTCTACACACACCCAACAATAGTAATATATGAATGTGTCACAACACATTTAGATGGGTGTCTCAGATGGTGTGAGCCCATTCTTTATGCATGCAAGTAAATTGTCTACCTAGAAAATAGTTCTATTTTTAAAGAGGAAGCTCGATCAAAACCTACTCACCATTGCTTGAATTAAAGGAAAAAGAAAATTGTACAAGTGAAGGTGGGCATATTATCCATGGGACACCTTGTATCCCACAAATTAGGGGTTAGGATTTAGTAGGTTTATAGAAGGTGATACAATGTCAGGGAAACTAGTTTGAAATCTTTCCTAAGGCCGAATACATGTCCAATGTCAGAGGAAAAGGTTCAACCTCTACCCTCGCTTGATATATCTCCTTGAGTTAATAAAGAGTTGGCAAGGAAAGGCTAAACCCATGCACCATTAGTGGTAACTCCCATGGAGATTGAAATGATTAAATGATAATTATGATCTATTAAAACATCCACACTTAATTGTGCCTCATTGCAAACATATTTACTATAGATGATTGTTGTCTGTCCAACTTGAAAACTCTTACTTCTTAAATCACCATAACGCATTTTTGTTGAGCAATTCATGTCTTAACTATACCTAAATTTTTCATGGTTATCTAATCATATGAGATGGATTCAAACAAGGGTAAGCTATAAAGATTGGACTTGGTTATGATACAGGCAATAATTCTTTCTTTTAGTTAATTTTATTAAGCCATATGTAATGTTATTGAAGTAGCTTACAATTCACTTATTTGATTATTTCTCTTTTTCTACAAACGTATAGAAATACATGTACCTATTTTCAACATCTTCAAGTCAACATAATTGATAGAATACTCAAGATTTTTTCATTTCACAATTATGTGCAAAATCATGAGATAAAAATATTAATAGAGATGATCTAGGCTATGATAGAACCATTCATTGTAATTATAATTTGGAATATTTATTTTAAAGAGGACAATGTTTGATAACAATAGTGCATTGACATGTTTACTTTACGCTTCCCTCCCTTATGTTTAGAATCCTTCATATTAATAGGTTGTGTTTAGGGTTATTTGGATTTGTGTTGATACAAACGAATGAGGCATAATGAGATAACTTCCCTTTAGGGTTTTTGTCAATTGACTCTATAAAGCCATTATGAACAATTCAACATCCATACATACTACTAGTACATTAAGAGAAAGCTTGTTTCTACATTCACACAGATCCTTTTTGGGCATGTAGGCAAGTTGTACCTATCAATCTTTAAGGAAGATATATGATTTTTTGGCATGACTTATGTGGAAAAATGTGAGGGTCTACAAGAGCAGGGATCAACTTCTTTAGATCCCCGTGTACTCAAACTATTAGCATAAGAGAAACTCTAGAAAGAGGAAGTAGGAAACAATGATCCAATGGATCAGGAGATGAAGGTTATTGATTTAGATTCTACTTTGTACATCCAACTCTAGGGCACATCACTACCAAAACATATCAACAAATCCCCCTAGGAGTGATGCAAAGAACAAGGAGCTGGCACTCATGTGAAAGGAGGTGGAAACCTAGGTGGAAAGAGATGAATCCACAAAAGGAAGTAAGCCCAAAACTTTGCCAAAAGCTTCAGAATTCTCCCTAGGAAGAGCCTTTGTGAAAAGGTATGCAACATTATCCTGCATGGACACATAAGACAAGCTAATCTCTCCAGTAGAGAACCTTTCATGGACATAATGATAGTGCACCTCAATGTGCTTTCTGCAATCCTAGAACACATGATTCCTCGCAACTACCAATGCACTTTGACTATTGGTGAAGATGGTGGTGGCAAAAGATTGAGCAACACCCAAATCAGCCAAATGGCATTTGATCTATACATAATCAACAGTCCTTGTGAAAGTTGCCCTATACTCATCCTCACAACTAGAAGTTCCCATATCTGGTTGATTCTTGCTCATGAGCTACCAAGCATGGAGCAAAAGCTACTGGTGGGCATACAAATGTCACAAAAACCATCCTATTTTGAGATAGAAAAAGCATGTAAATCTGGTAGTAATGACCCCCCCTTGGGATAAAACAAAACAAGTATCTGAGTACCATGCAAATAGTGAAAAATGCACTTAACTGCCTACCAATGCTTAACACTTGGTCAATGCATAAAACTGCTCATTTAACAAACATCAAACTGAATATTAGGCCGCATTATGCACAAGTAAATCAAGCATCTAATAACTTGCTGATAGAGAACAACATCAAATACACCTCTAGCATCATGAATGTTGGAAAATTTCTCTCCTATTCGCAGCGGAAAGTGTAGAAGACCTTCTCAGGATTAGGACTTTTGCCAACAGCTGAACCTTCAAATGCAAACTAGTACCAATTGAAAAATGCAATGAACTTGAAACTTTGGTCGCTCAAATTAGACACCTATAGCTTTCAAATGAGCTATCAAACACTCAGTTTGAACTAAATTTGGGTTGGCAACTCTTTGATTCAAAATAGGCTACCTGTCCACTCAGTTAGGCTAAAAATTGGACTTCACTAAAACCTGAATAACTCACAGAACACAAGTAGACTACCCAGAAATGGGTGTGCAGCTGGACATACTCTATGAGAGTGAATTGAACGAAATGACTCAAACCAAATGAACTAGCTACAAGGGGACTTCCATGCCTTCTTCCTCTATTCTTGAGTGTCCTCCCTTGCCTCTTTTATAGCCAAGTGACCAAAAACTCTCATGATGAGTTTGAGATCTCTTGTCCATCATTTCTCCACTACTTTGGACAACCACTCCTCTTATAGTTTAGTTTTTTTTTGGATTTGATTCTCTTTTGATTGATACTCTTTTGGCCTCCACTACTTGCTGAAGTAAATGCTTCCATTTTTCATTTTTGTATTTTTCTTCTATTTGAAGAAAATCCTTTTTGCAAAAATATATACGACCTTCCTTCTTTATTTTTATCACTCCCCCTCAAGCTCACATGTGAGCTTGCACCTTCAGCCATATCCTGCAAGTTGATGTCATCCTTGAACCTCTTTAGCTTAGAAGCATCTAAGGACTTTGTAAACATTTCTACAACCTGGTCATTAGTTCCAATGAACTTTATATCACATCCTTGCTCAAAACTTTTTCTCGAACATAATGATAATGCACTTCTATGTGCTTGCTTCGTGCATGAAACATTGGATTGTTTGTCAAGTGAATGCTTGACATGTTGTCACCATAAATTGGAATGGTCTCCACCTGCACATCAAGATCAACCAAGAGCTTCTTAATCCACATAGCTTCACAAGTTGCAAAGGCTAAACCTCTATATTCAGCTTCTGTAGATGATAGTGCAACAATAGGTTGCTTCTTTGAGCTCCATGTGATAGGTTTGCTACCTATCATGAACACATAACCTAAAGTGGATCTTCTATCTTCCTTCGAACCAGCCCAATCAGCATCACTGAAGCCCTTTACCTGCAATTCTTCATCATATCTATAAAACAATGCATGATTGACGGTGTGCTTCACATATCTTAGCACTCGTTTGGCTGAATTTAAATGTTCACTTGTTCGAGCTTGCATAAATTGAGAAAGAACTCCAACAATATAACACAAATCTGGTCTTGTGATCATAGCATAGATCAATGAACCTATAATACTCCTGTATGTACTTACATCATGTAACTTCTCTCCATCATTTGAGCATAGCTTCACATTTGTGTCCATAGGTTGAGTGAGTGGTTTGCATTCACTCATTCCAAATCTGAAAAGAACATCCAACAGGTACTTTCTTTGCATCAAGTAAATGCCATCTTTCCCATAGACTATCTCAATGCCTAAAAAGTATTTCAGCTCACCAAGATCTGAAATTTCAAACTCCTTACCGAGTTTTCTTTTTATCTCTTGTATTCCTGTAACATTACTTCCTGTCATGATGAGATCATCAAGGTATATGCAAATATATACCTGCTTGCCTTCTTCTCTCTTCATGTAGAGAGAGGGATCTGCATTACTTGGACTATACCCACACCTTGTGAGGTACTCGACCAATCTTTGATTCCAAGCATGTGGTGCTTGCTTCAGCCCATACAAAGCTTTCTTCAATCTACAAACAAAATTTGGATGCTTTCTATCTTCAAATCCAATCGGTTGACTCATGTATACCTCTACTTGAAGTTCACCATTGAGAAAAGCATTTTTTATGTCAAGTTGGTATAGTGGCCATCTCCTTGCTGCACTCACTGCAATCAAGGTTTTAATTGTTCCCATCTTTGCAACCAAGCTGAAAGTCTCTTCATAGTCAATGCCGTGAGTTTGCTTGAATCCTTTTGCTACTAGTCTAGCTTTATGCCTTGCTAGAGAACCATCAACATTTCTCTTTATTTTAAACACCCATTTATTTTGAAAAATCTTCATACCTTCAACCTTTGGAACTAGCTCCCATGTGTGATTGTCCTTGAGAGCTTTTATCTCTTCTTGCATAGCTTCTTGCCATTCTTTTTGTGTACATGCTTCTTCATATGCATCCGGTTCTTTGTCTTTGACCACCTGTGTCATATATGCGAAATGCTTTGCGATAAAACTATCATAGCTCAGCCTTTGAATTGGATACCTTTCTCTCGAAGACCTCCTTTCATTTCCTTTTGAATATTGCTTCTTCAACCAGTTCAGCTTTACCTTTGGTGTAATCACCTCTTCATACTCTTCTTCACTTGCATTTGAATCACTATTTTGGGCAGCACTTTCACCTTCAAATCTTTCATAACCTGGTGTTGGTGATGAGGAATGACTCCTTAGTCTCCCCTTCCATGTTGAGCTTTCTCCAAGTGATGTAGAAGCTTCTGGACCTGACATTTGAGTGCTTGTTTGCTGAAATTCGTTTTGGACAGCACCTCCATCATCTTTGCAATCTTCTTCAAGGATCTTGTCTTTCCCTTTGTCCCCAAACCATGGTCTTAGCTCATCAAATACCACATCTCGTGAGACTTGTAGATCCTTTGTCACCGAATTGTAGCACCTGTATCCCTTTTGCTCCTATGAATATGCAATGAAAATACATTTTTCGGACTTTGCCTCCATCTTTGTCCTTAGTTCTTGAGGGATGTGAACATAACGCACACATCGAAAAACTTCCAGATGTGTAAGGTTTGGTTTCTTACTGGAATAAACCTCCTCGGGAGTTAGATTATGCACTCCAGCCATTGTGCACTTGTTCATCAAATAAACGGCCGTACTAGTTGCTTCAGCCCAATAGTTTAGTGGCACCTTCATGTCGTTGAGCATGCATCTTGCAACTTCTGTGATATGTCTATTTTTCCTTTCAGCTATTCCATTTTGTTGAGGCGTGTACCTACATGTAAATTGTCTCTTGATGCCATTTTCATAAAGAAAATCTGAAAGTTCTTTGGAGAAATATTCTCCTCCTCCATCAGACCTCAAGGTCTTTATGTAGCGTCCTGTTTCCTTTTCTACTTGTGCTTTAAATCTCTTGAACATGAAGAACACATCCGATTTTTATTTTATGCAAAACATCCATACTTTTCTTGAATGATCATCGATAAAAGTGATAAAATATCTATTACCAGCCACCGATGGTTGTTGTGATGGTCCCCATACATCCGTGTGTATCAAGTCGAGGACATTCCTTGCCACATAGTTGCTTTTCTTGAATGGTTGTTGAGTTTGCTTTCCTAGTTGGCATGCTTCACAAAACTCATGTAGTCCGGCATCATTGAACCTTGGAAGACCTCTTACCACTTCATGGTTTCTCATGTCCTTGAGCTTGGGAATGTTGATATGTCCAAACCTTTTGTGCCACAAATCGATTTCAACAATCCTCTTGTGTCCAAACTGAATATACATCATCTTTCCATGTGGTTGTTGAATGTCCAAAGTGAACATCCTACCTTCTTTCCTTCCTTGAGCAATGACCTTGAATCCTTCTTTTGGATTCTTAATAAACAAGCCTTTTTCATTGAAGATAACATGATATCCTTTCTCTACCATTTGTCCTACTGAAATCAAATTCTTTGCAATAGTAGTAACATGAAGAACATCAACCAATACCTTCTTGTCTCCAAGCTTGATATCTCCAACATGCGCAATTGCGTGTTGAGTTTCATTGCCGGTCTCCACACATCCTTTTCCACTTGGAGCTTGTAGCTTTGTGAATAAATCTCCTTGGCATGTCATATGGTTGTTGCAACCTGAATCTATGAACCATTTTTTATCATCACTTCTTGAGTTGTTGTAGTCATGCTTCATGGCAAGCATGGTTTGCTTGTCTCCACTTGATGTACTCGCATAGTTATTTTGGCTCCTTTGGTTGCTTCCATTCAACCTTCTATTTTTTTGCCAACAATCACTTGCATAATGTCCTAGTTTACCACAATGATAACATGTTATACCTTTATGAGGATTGTATGAACCTCGAACTCTTCCTCTATTTCTTCCTCGACCTCTTCCATGTGTGTTGTCATTTGAGTTGTCCTTGTTGTCCTCCGAGTTGTGTTGGCTGAAATTTGTGTTGTTGTAGCTTCTTCCTCTTCCTCTTGAGCCTCCTCTTGAGTTCCTTCCTCTACCTCGTCCTAAGTTACCTTTGTTGCCTTCCCCTTGTTGAGCAACCTCTTCAGCCACAAGATTTGGTATAATCTCATCAAATGTTGGTAGAGGGTCTCTATAAAGAATGTTTGTGATGAGGGGCTTCCACTTTTCTTCACTCCTCAAGCCATTGAGGGCTATTTGGATGATGTCTTCCTCTTCTATCTTGCATCCAACTGATGCTAGCTGATCTCGAAGCTCCTTGATCCTCAATGTATACTCACTAATGCTTTGGTTTGAGCTTTTCTTCATGTTGTTGAGCTCGTTCTTGAGTTGCATCCTCCGAGACCTTGTTGGTGTAGCATACACCTTCTCCAATGCTTCCCAAACCTTCTTGGCTATTTCTAAGCTTTGCACATGACCAATCATAGTGTTAGAAATAACTTGTGAAATGAGGAACATCACCCTTCGATTCCTCTCTTCCCAATCAGCAAATTGTCTCCTTTGTGCCGGAGTAATGTTGGGATCTTGAAGATCCACTAGTTGTGGATCATCTCCACTAACTAGACTCCATAAACCTTTACCTTTAAGGTAATTTGTCATTATACCTCCAAGACTGAAAATTGTCTTTGTGTAACTTCTCAACTTGTTGTCCTAAGAGTGGACAGGTAGCCTGTTTTGAATCAAAGAGTTGCCAACCCAATCTACTCCAAACTGAGTGTTTGATAGCTCATTTGAAAGTTGTAGGTGTCTAGTTTGAGCGATCAAAGTTTCAAGTTCATTGCATTTTTCAGTTGGTACCAGTTTTCATTTGAAGGTTCAGCTGTTGGCAAAAGTCCTGATCCTGAGAAGGTCTTCTACACTTTTTGCTGCGAATAGGAGAGGAATTCTCCAACAATTGGTATCAGAGCATTGGATTTTGAAGAGGCAAAGCATTGGAATTGAAGAGAAGAAAAGGAGAAGCTACAAATCAAGGGGGAGCTTCAAAGAGTCAAGGAAGAGCACCATAACATACTTGAGGTAAACTTCAATCTTAGAAGTTTTCAGCCATTTAGGCTAAAAACTAGACTTCACTAAAACCTGAATAACTCATAGAATGTAAAGAATTTGATAAAACTGTTCTAGATAGAGGAATTAATCAAGATAAGCTTTCCAACAAATGTTTAAAGACTAAGATTGGATACATGTATTGAGAGATATGACTCTCACAAGTAGACTACCCAGAAATGGGTGTGCGGTTGGACATACTCTATGAGAGTGAACTGAACGAAATGACTAAAACCAAATGAACTAGCTACAATGGAACTTCCACGCCTTCTTCCTCTATTCCTGAGTGTCCTCCCTTGCCTCTTTTATAGCAAAGTGACCAAAAACTCTCATGATGAGTTTGAAAGCTCTTCTCCATCATTTCTCCACTACTTTGGAAAGTCACTCCTCTTACAGTTCAGTTTCTTTTTGGATTTTATTCTCTTTTGATTGATACTCTTTTGGCCTCCACCACTTGCCGAAGTAAATCCTTCCATTTTTCATTTTTGTATTTTTCTTCTATTTGAAGAAAATCCTTTTTGCAAAAATATATACGACCTTACTTCTTTATTTTTAACAATGAAAACTCAATTGTAAACCTATCTCCATGGGAGTGGCAATAGATTTGCAATCTTCAAGGCCAAAATGCTCCAATAACATGTCAATATAATTTGTTTAACACAAAGCTATTCCTCCATCAACTTGCATAAATTGAATGCCCAAATAATGATGCAAATGCCCCAAATCTGACATCTCAAAAGAAGCATGCAAATCAGCCTTAAATTCAGTACTAGGCTTCTCATTAGGACCAATGAGTAGCACGTCATCAACATATACAATAATGATTAGAAGTACATCATCCGCACGCTTAACATATAAGGTGCATTGAGTTGGACTATTCTCAAAACCATGTGCAATCAAGTAGTCATGTATCTCTCATCCCAAGCATGTGGTGCTTACTTCAAACCATATAATGCCTTTTTTAACATACACACTTTGTTTCATGCCATTATCCCTAATATTCATTCTTGGAACACAGCAAAAGATGCTTGGGATACTTTTATAACATTCTACCAAGCAAGAAATGAGACTTGTGTTTCTTACATCCAAAAGTAATTGGAGGGTGAGCATATGAACGAAGGAGATTTTATGGATGGTTTTTTTGAAAAAGATCAAAGTTCTGAAGGAGCAAATGATTTCTATTGATGAAATCTTTCCAAATAGTTCACTTGTGCACATTTTTCTTAACTTTGTTCAAATTCATATTAGAGTTTTGCTTCTACTCTTAAATTGATGATGAGAGGCAATTCAAATGCCTTAGCATTTGAGGATTTCATCTCCTTTTTGTTGCAAGAAGATCAGTCTACGTAGAATAGATCAATTATGCATGTTGAAAATCAAGCTTTCTTAGCTAACCAAAGGGAAAAGGTAAATGGAGCTCATCTACTAGTAAGCAAAAATCTGTTAATGCTACAAAGTCAAAGATTATAAAAGAACAAAAAAATAGAAATAATTTTACTTGTATTTTAAGGCAAATGATCATGTGATAAAGAGCTGTCCTAAACTAGCTTAAAGGAGGGAAAGAAGAAAGAGGTTGGAATGGTTGTTTGCAAAGGCCTGTGCACATGAAACAATCTTCTAATCTTTTTCTTTAGATAGTGGAGCTTCTAGCCATATGAGTAGTAAAAAGGATTGGTATAGTTCCCTCGTGCCTCTGTGGGAATCCATCAATGTAGTGGTGGGAAATGACTCCAAGTGTCCAGCAGAAGGAACTGGAACCATCTCTTTTATCACTTCTCCAAGTTTTGAGAAAAAGTTATCCGATGTTCTATGTAGCTACACTTAAAAGAAATTTTTTGTTAGTTTCTGTAATAACAGATCGTGGACTCAAAGTTCACTTTAATAAGAGTGGTGCAAAAATCATGAATTCATCAGGGGCTAGGTAAAGGCATAAGACGTGATAACTTGTATGATTTAAGTGCCTTAATTGCTACAAAAGATAAAGATGTAAGCAGGTTATGGCACCATTGGGCATCTTGGATTTGCAGTTTTGAAGGAGATGCAAAGAACAGGGATGGCTGCTCATTTGTTTGAATTTTCAAAGTTGCTGGGACCTTGTGAAGCTTGTATGATGGGTAAGCAACAATGAAAGGCATTTCCGAGAGAGACCAACAATCGATCTCAAGCTCCGCTAGAGTTGGTACATGATGATCTCTGTGGTAAAATGTCTACACCTGCTTTAGGAGGATCTTTCTACTTTTTGCTGTTAGTCGATGATTAGAGTAGAAAGATGTGGGTTTATTTCATTCGAGAGAAGGCTGATGCTTTGGAAAAATTTTAAACGTGGCATAAGTATGTGGAAAATGAATCAGGAAGGAAACTGAAGATATTCAAAACAAATAGAGGAGGTGAATTCTTGTCAATAGAATTCAATAATTACTATAAGGTGCATAGTGTGAAAAGGCAACTTACCACATCTCATACACGTCAACAAAATGGCATTGTTGAGTGTAGGAACACGACAATAGTTGAAATGGCTCGCTGTATGTTAAAGGCTCAAGAAATGCCTGATTCATTCTGGGCAGAAGCAATCAATACAGAAGTGTACATCCTTAATTGAAGCTACACAAAAGTACTGAAGGGGATGAATCCTCAAGTAACATATTCTGGTAAAAAGCCTTCAATTTTGCATTTCAGAATTTTTGGTTGTTTCTGTTATGCACATATTCCTAATTCAACAAAGTTAAAGTTGGATTCAAAAAGCAAAAAGTGTGTCTTCCTAGGATATGTTGATATATTTAGGTAGTGATGTGTGTGAACACACTAGGACCGCCGGGGCACTTTTTTCCCTCTTTAGGAGGTTTTTTCCCCGGCTTGTATATACGCCTATTGCCCTAATGGGCTACTTATCTTTGTACATTCTCTAGTAATACATTCAGTCTTGTGTGTTGTGCTCCAAGCTTCTTCTTCTTCCTTGTGCTGTTCGTGTGCTTCCGTAGACATCTAACTCCAACAACTGGTATCAGAGCAAGTCATCGCTTCATCTAGGGCACCGTCGACACTCCTCCGTTTGCAGTCTCATATTGGCATGAAATTTGGTGAGCATACTTAGGGTGTTTCAGAGATCAAAACATCTTCGCTCTGTCATGCCGAAATCGCGATCTGAGCTCGTTTCGACCTCCCAACACACTATCACAACGCTTGTGTAGGCTATTTTGTCTTTTTCTACCAAAGGTATATACCTGTTTCTGTTCACTAGTATAAGCGTCTCAAAGTTTGCTACAGGTTTAGCAGAACTTGTCTTGGCAGTTCCGTTCAACTTTTTGAGATACAGTGAATTTTCTGCATCAAGGTATTTTAGTCACCGGCCATCGCTGAAAGCAGTGATGTATTCCATATGTTGGATGTTGAGGATAAGTTGGATGGTACCAACTACCCATTATGGGCTTATATGATGTGACATGTATTGGTTGCAAAAGGATTGTGGAACATTGTGCAGGGTGTTGAAAGACGTCCTGTTACACCTGTAACAACAGGGACTGCGAATACAGGTGCTGGAGCTGATGAAGATGATGTCGAAGATGATATTGTGAAGATTCCTGTTCGTGCTGCTGTTTTTGCTGCACCTACTGCAGAGCAGATTCATTGGGATGGCAGAGATGCCCAGGCACATGCATTGATAGCTTTGTATGTCAAACATGCCATTATTCCTCATATTCGCTCTTGTAGAACAGCTAGGGATGCTTGGCATACACTTACCACATTGTACCAAGCTAGGAATAAGGCTCATGTTGCTTACCTCCGAAAACAGTTGGAGAGTGAGCACATGAATGAAGGTGATTCAATGGGCAGTTTCCTAACAAAGATCAATGATTTGAAGGAACAATTGATTTTTGCTGATGAGGTTATACCAGATAGCTCACTTGTGTAGACCGTTCTGAATGGTCTTCCTGATTCATATCAGAGTTTTGCTTTTACTCTTCTGTTGATGATGAAAGGCAATCCGAATGCCTTATCATTTGAGGAGTTAGTCTCTGTTCTGTTGCAGGAAGATCAGTCCAGGCAAAACAGGTCCATTATGCGTGTTGCAGATCAAGCTTTCCTGGCTAGTCAGAAGGGCAAAGGAAAATGGAGCTCTTCTACTAGTAAGCAGAAATCTAAAAATGTTGCACATTCGAAGAACCAAGATAAAGATGAGAAGAAATAAAAAAAGCAGAAATTGTTTTGCAAGTACTGTAAAGGGAATGATCATATCATAAAGAACTGTCCAAAACTGGCTGCAAAAGAGGCAAAGAAAAAGGAGGCTCGAATGGTTGTTGCAGAAGCCTCTACACCAAAAACTGAGTCTGCTAATCTTGTGCAGGAAGAAGAATGGGCATTTACTACTGTTTGCAGTTTTGACCCATCTTCTCATGAGCAGTGCATGTCTGCAGTTGACTCAGATGTTTGGTACTTTGACAGTGGGGCGACCAAACATATTACCTCGCAGCGAAGTTTCTTCTCTTCACTCGAGCCTGCCCCTATAGGGAATACTGTCACATGCGCCAACAACTCCTCTTATCTTGTTATGGGAGTTGGTAAGATAATTCTGACTACTGCTGATGGTAGTTCTTTCACCTTGTCAGATGCTTTATTTGTGCCAGGGATCAAGAAGAATCTGTTATCAGTTTCTGCATTAGCCAAGATTGGTTTGGTTGTGAAATTTGTTGATGACCAATGTAGAGTTCATGATCTGTCAAATGGAGATGTTATTATTGCTTCTGGCATTTTATCTCATGGGCTGTATAAGCTCATAGACTATGAAAGATTTGTGAATGATTCGGCATGTGCAGCTCATGATTCTCAGGCTATGTCAGATGCAAAGCTTTGGCATGCACGCTTTGGTCATATGAATTTTGCTAGTTTGCTACGCCTGCAGAAATCCGATATGGTGTCTTCTTTGCCCAAGCTTGAGGCACCTGGAAAACATGTATGTGAAGGCTCTATTTTGGGCAAAATGCAGCGTTCCTCCTTTCCAAAAGATGGTTCAATTCGGGCTATGTAGAAATTGCAACTTGTACATAGTGATGTCTGTGGTCAAATGCAAACACCTTCTTTTGGAAAATATCTTTACTTCGTGACTTTCATTGATGATTTTTCCACGCATGCATGGGTATATGCATTGAAGGCAAAGTCCGAAGTGTTTTTGTGCTTCAAATAGTTTTTGGTTTTGGCATAAAATCTGTCAGCATGTAAAATGGGCACCCTCCGTTCTGATCGTGGGGGGGAATATATGTCTTCTGAGTTTAATGCATTTCTGGCTGAACGTGGAATAAAACACCAGTGTATAGTGCCATATACACCTCAACAGAATGGAGTTGCTGAACGGAAAAACATGTCACTCATGGAGATGGCGAGGTGTATGGTCAAGAGTCAGGCTTTACCACATAGTTTCTGGCGTGAGGCTATCATGTGTGTAGCATATGTACTGAACAGGTGTCCCACTAAAGCGTTGTAGTCTATCACTCCATATGTGGCTTGGCATGACCGCAAGCCATCTGTTGCTGATCTGCGTGTTTTTGGTTGTTTGGCATATGCACTAGTGCCTGAACAACATTGCAGAAAATTGGATGATAAGGTAGTAAAATGTATTTTTGTTGGGTACAGTTCTGAAAGTAAAGGCTATCGTCTGTATCATCCACAGACTAAACGCATTCTGGTTAGCCGTGATGTTGTCTTTGTGGAAGATGCTATTCAACCATTGCTTTCATGTACTAAGGAGACATCTGTTAGCTCCAAAGACATGTATGATACTTTGATGCCTCTTTTTAGAGGTGGATAGTCTAGTGCTAGTCCTAATGAGGCAACTTCTCAACCTTTGCAGGTTTCATATGATGATGTAGATCATTCCATTTCTGATGCAGATTTACATGATGCACTTGTTGATGAGAGAGCTGATATTGAGCAGGCAAAAACTATGCCAAAATGGCTGGTGCAGACTTTGTGTGACAGCAAATTAGATGCACCTTTGTCATATCGTACTCGTTCAGGCTCTCATAGTACCTCCTTCGCATCAGATTGCTATGCTATGGCTGCGTCTAGTCTCTATGATGAGAATGAGCCTGTTTCTTTTGATGAAGCACAAAATTCAAAAAATTGGATGGCTGCTATGCAATCTGAATATGATGCTATAATGAAGAATGGTACATGGTCTTTATGTGACTTGCCTCCTGGCAAGAAGGCCATTGGCACTAAGTGGGTATACAAGCTGAAGCATAAACGTGATGGTACAATTGACAGGTATAAGGCTAGGCTTGTTGCAAAGGGTTATGCGTAGGAAAGAGGCATTGATTTTGATGAGACGTTTGCACCTACATGCCGTATGACTACTGTTCGGAGTATTTGTGCAGTTGCAGCCCATCATGGTTGGAATGTACATTAGTTGGACATTAAAACAACATTTCTGAATGGTGTCTTGAATGAAGAAGTGTATGTTTTTCAGCCACGTGGCTTTGTGCTGAAAGGGCATGAAAACCAGGTGTGCAGGTTAAAGAAGGCATTATATGGTTAAAAGCAAGCACCACGTGCTTGGTATGAGAAGATACATGCCTATCTGGTTGCACATGGTTTTGACAACAGTCCAACTGAAAGCACCTTATATGTTAAGCGTGCTAATGATGTGCTTCTGATCATTGTTGTCTATGTTGACGACATGCTGCTCACTGGTCCTATTGAGAAGCATATTGCTCATTTCAAGGCTGATTTGCATGCCTCATTTGAGATGTCTGATTTGGGGCATTTGCATCACTATTTGGGCATTCAGTTTATGCAAGTTGATGGTGGAATGGCTTTGTGTCAAATGAAATATATTGACACATTATTGCAGCGTTTTGGCCTTGAAGACTGTAAGCCTATTGCCACTCCTATGGAGATAGGTTTACGATTGAGTCTTCATGATACTGGAGATGCATTTGATGCTGTTCTCTATCAACAGGCAGTTGGATGCTTGATTTATTTATGCATTACTCGGCTAGATATTCAGTTTGCTGTCTCACAGATGAGCAGGTTTATGCATTGCCCAGGAGTCACGCATTGGAAGGCGGTTAAGCGCATCTTTTGCTACTTGAGTGGTACTCGGCTACTTGGGTTGTTTTATCCCAAGGGAGGATCACTACCGCCAGATTTGCATGCTTTTTCTGACTCAGATTGGGCTGGTTGCTATGACACTCGTGTGTCCACTACTGGTTTTTGCTTCATGCTTGGTAGCTCATGTATATCTTGGTTGAGCAAGAAGCAGCCTACTGTGGCCACTTCCAGTTGTGAGGCTGCGTATAGGGCAGCTTTCACAGCGACTCTTGAGTGTGTGTGGCTCAGATGCCTTATGGCTGATTTGGGTGTTGGCCAGTCTTCTGCCACCACCATCTTCACTAACTGTCAGAGCGCATTGGCAGTTGCGAGGAACCCTATGTTCCATGCTCGCACTAAGCACATTGAGGTGCATTATCACTATGTTAGGGGGAGGTTCTCTGTTGGGGAGATCAGCTTGGCATATGTGCCCACACAGGAGAACATAGCAGACCTTTTCACGAAGCCTCTACCTAGGGAGAAGTTTGAAGCTTTCCGCAAAGCTTTGGGCTTACTTCCTTTTGTGGAGTGATTTCCACATAGCTTGGAACTTCCTTATACATGAGTGCCAGCTCCTTGTTCACCGCATCACTCCCAGGGGGGATTTGTTGATATATTTAGGTAGTGATGTGTGTCTAGTAATACATTCAGTCTTGTGTGTTGTGCTCCAAGCTTGTTGTTCTTCCTTGTGCTGCTCGTGTGCTTCCGCAGACATCTAACTCCAACAGGATATAGTGAAGAGTCTAAAGCATACAGGTTGTGGGATCTTGAGGGAAGGAAGATTTTTGTCAGTCGAGATGTGGTGTTTGATGAACGACCACACTTAGTAGAAGATAAAGGTAAATATACTATCTCATCAAACGGAGAAATATCTCACCTTGTGCCTATCAAAATACAGGTTAAAGTTGAGGAGGAGGAAACATTTGATGGAGAAATTTCCTTAGTAAAAAATCAACCAATTGTCGCTGCACAGCATAAGCCACTATGGAAGTGGGCACAAGAGCTCTTTGATAATCACAATCCACATGTAGATGTACCAGAATCATCCTCTGATGGATTACAAAGATCAAAGAGAATAGAGGAGCAAAGAAGAGCCTTAGAAACATCGTTAACATGGTTCTAATGGCATATATCATGGGCTCCATAAAGGAACCTACCACCATTGAAGAAGCCCTTGACGATCCACGTTGGCGAGCGGCAATGCAGTCTGAGTATGATAGTATACTAAAAAATGATACATGGGATCTAGTCGACTTGCTACCAAAGAAGAAGGTAATAGGTACTAAATGGATTTGGAAAGCTAAGTATAAAGCAGATAGAACATTATAAAAGTATAAGGCAAGATTAGTTGCATAGGCTTTTTTATAGATTGAAGGATTTTATGTTCAAGAAACTTTTGCATCAATAGCACACATGAGAACTATTCAGACGGTACTTGCAATAGCTCCATGAAAGACCTGGCCTATCCAGATGGATGTCAAATTTGCACTTTTGAATGGGCACCGCAAGGAGGAGATATATGTATCTCAACCACCAGGTTTTGAGGTGCCCAATTCAAAAAATAAAGTTTGCAGGTTGAAGAAAGCTTTGTATGGACTTAAGCAAGCTCCACGGGCTTGGTACCAATGGATAGATAATTTTTTCAAAAATATGGGTTTTGAAAGAAGTTCTTCTGATGCTAACTTGTATGTAACTAAAAGGGATAGCAAGATAGTTGTTGTCATTGTATATGTAGATGATTTGATCATTACAGGAGATCATCAAGAACTCATCAATCAAACTCGGATCAGCTTGGGAACTGAGTTTGAAATGAAAGACTTAGGTCTACTCCATTTTTGTCTAGGAATTGAAGTATGGCAAAGGAAGGATGGCATTTTCATCTCACAATAAAAATATGCCAAAGAAATTCTCAAGGCATTTAGAATGATGGACTGCAAACCAACGAGCACACCTATGGAGGTAAATCATAAGCTATCTATGTATGATAACATGCCTGATGTAGATGCTAAGAAGTATAGGAAGCCAGTTGGAAGTCTTATTTTTCTGTGCAACACTAGATCAAACATTTGCTATGCTGTTGAAGTGTTAAGTAGGTTTTCCAACAAACCTAAGGAGAGTCACTGGAATGCTGGAATGCGAATTCTAAGTTACATTGTAGGAACCATGGATTTTGGTAATTTTTATACCACATGTGATAGACTTCAAGGATATTATTCAGATTGGGCTGGAGATTGTGATTCTAGAAAATCAGTTTTTGGATATTTTTTCTCACTTGGTTCAGCTCTTGCACTCTCCTCCACTGAAGCAGAGTACCAAGCAGCTTGTTTTGCTTCTTGTGAGGCAGTCTAGTTAAGAAGAATTCTTGCAGATCTAGGCTTTCCATCAAATATGGCGACTGTAATCAAGTGTGATAATC
>CM035411.1:127545234-127550234 GCA_020310875.1 Ceratopteris richardii
TCCCATTCATCAAAATCTGGGATTTTGTTTATGCATTACCCACATCACAAAGACATTGACCTATGGTAAGTGTAGATTTCTGTTCTTTGTTTTAAGATTATAAAAATAATACGGATAAGATTACTAATCTAAGAAATGAAACTTATTTGAAGATGAGAATGATATCTATGGTTCCAACACTAGTTATCCTCATTATTTCATGGTTATGAAATGGTCAACATTCTAAAAATTGATGTCTTTCAATAGTATCTATCCACTAGAGTTGGGAGTGATACATCCCATAATTGTTCATCTTCTAATCGTTTACAACTACTTGTATAGACGTATAATTTTAGGAATTATAGAGGATGGAAAGAGGTTCAATTTGTAAACATAGAAAGGTTTTTCGATTTTGGTTGCTTTTCATATGATGCTTCCTTCTTGAAATCAAAATGAAGGTTGTGGCCTCTTCATTGCAAATACCCAAAAGTTCTACTAGAATTATAAGTGACTATGTGCTTCCACGGGTACATATATGATGTGCAAGAATGGAGACTTCATGCACGTAATGAATCATACATGAAAATCTAAGACATATAGTTGATAAAAGTAAAGGAAGAAGGAGAAGAACCAATTGCACATTTGTGGAATGTGAGTAGAGATGTTCCAAGACATAGTTTTACAAACTCGATTATATAATTGGGCTTAGGAGATAAGATGTTGGAAATCTATGGATTTGATAGATCCACCTTTGTGATTCATATCTCTTAGTATGATCCATGCTAATCATATATAATCTTTGATTAAAGTTCTTCTCTTTTTACCTTGACGTATGTATGTATGTCTAAATCTATGTAATTTTATTAAATTCTTTTATTCGTTGTCTTATTTAAATATGTACATACGTTTTTGTGTTTATTTTATGAATTTATGAATGTATTTCGATATGTATGTATGTATATCAGCTAAATGTTTGGTTCACTTTTGATACTCAATGACAATTGACATTGATTTTTTTGATAAAAAAAAGTGGTTGTGTGGAAAAGGCTTACAACAACATTCTTTATCCAAAGTGCTTAGTTGAGCATTTTGTTCGAAAGAGTGATTTAGCAATCAAGTCTCTTGGAGATGATCATTTGAGCTCAACATTCAAGTATATATTTTCTTTATCTTTCACTATCTATCAATCAATCAATCAATCAATCAATCAATCAACCAATCAATCAATCAATCTATCAATCAATCAATCAATCTATCTATCTATCTATCTATCTATCTATCTATCTATCTATCTATCTATCTATCTATCTATCTATCTATCTATCTATCTATCTATCTATCTATCTATCTATCTATCTATCTATCTATCTATCTATCTATCTATCTATCGATCTATCTATCGATCTATCTATCTATCTATCTATCTATCTATGTATCTATCTATCTATCTATGTATCTATCTATCTATCTATCTATCTATCTATCTATCTATCTATCTATCTATCTATCTATCTATCTATCTATCTATCTATCTATCTATCTATCTATCTCTCTCTCTCTCTATTTGTCTATCTATTTGTCTATCCATCTGTCTATCTATCTGTCTATCTATCTATCTATCTATCTATCTATCTATCTATCTATCTATCTATCTATCTATCTATCTATCTATCTATCTATCTATCTATCTATCTATCTATGTATCTATGTATCTATGTATCTATGTATCTATGTATCTATGTATCTATCTATCTATCTATCTATCTATCTATCCATCTACCTATCTATCTATCTATCTACACTACAAGAAAAAGGGGGGCGTAGTGACGCCCCCGAATTGAAAAAAAACGAGAACCATCGCTTATGCGACGAGGTCGTCGCATAAGCGACGGTAGGAATTTTGAATTTTTTTTCTCGGACCTTCGTCGCATAAGCGATGCTAGCGTCGCTTATGCGACGCTAATAAAGAGCGCCGCTAATTTCGTCGCTGCCTAGCGACGGTGTGAGCGACGTTGGCAAACTATAGAGCGTCGCATATGCGATGCTCTAGAATGTAAAAAAAAAAATTTGATTTCTCCCGGCACATTTGTGCCGAGACTTGGACGCGAGCAAGAAGAGACCGAGAGAGAGAGAGAGAGAGAGAGAGAGAGAGAGAGAGAGAGAGAGAGAGAGAGAGAGAGAGAGAGAGAGAGAGAGAGAGAGAGAGAGAGAGAGAGAGAGAGAGAGAGAGAGAGAGAGAGAGAGAGAGAGAGAGAGAGAGAGAGAGAGAGAGAGAGAGCCGCACAAACTAACAGCAAGCAGGTATGCGCACACACACACACTTACACACACATACATATGTACACACACACATATACACACATAGACACACACACACACACATACACATAGACAGACACACACATACACACAAATACACACACATATACACACATACACAAATAAGGTTGCATACACACATGCACACACATATACACATACATATACACACACATACACACATACACACATACACACATACATAGACACATACACACACACATACACACACACATACACACACACATACACACACACATACACACACACATACACACACACATACACACACACATACACACATACACACATACATACACATATATGCATACACACACACATAGAGAGAGACATGCACACACATACACATACATGCATACACACACATATGCATACATAATGCATATGCATATGCGTACATACATACACACTTACATGCATACACACACATATGCATGCATAATTCACATGCATACATACACATACATAATGCATATGCATACATACACATACATAATGCATACACACACATATGCATACATAATGCATACACACACATACACACATATGCATACATACACACATAGACACATACACACACATAGACACATACACACATATAAACACATACACACTCATAGACACACACACATACACATAGACGTGCACACACATACACACACATATACACACACATATACACACACATACACACACATATACACACACATATACACACACATACACACATAGACACATACACACATAATGATGCATTCACACACATACACATGCATACACACATAGACACACATATACACACACACATAGACACACATATACACACACATATACACATATACATACACACTCATAGAGACACATAATGATGCATTCACACACATACACATGCATACACACATAGAGACACATATACACTTACACATCCAAACATACACACTCATAGACACACATTCATACACACACATCCAAACATACACACTCATAGACACACACACATACACACATACGCACACACACATACACACACATATACACACACATACACACATAGACACATACACACATAATGATGCATTCACACACATACACATGCATACACACATATACACACACATGCACACATACACACATACACACATATATGCATACACACACACATAGAGAGACATACACACACATACACATACATGCATACATATGCATACATAATGCATATGCATACATACACATACATAATGCATACACACACATATGTTTATAATGCATACACACACATACACAAACCTATGCATACATACATGCATACACATACACACATAGACACATACACACATAGACACATACACACACATAAACACATACACACTCATAGACGCGTAGCGACACATATACATAGACACACACACATACACACACATATACACAAACACATACACACATAGACACATACACACATAATGATGCATACACACACATACACATGCATACACATACATATGCATACATACATGCATACACATACACACATAAACACATACACACACATAGACACATACACACTCATAGATACACACACATACACATAGACACACACACATACACACACATATACACACACATGCACACATAGACACATAGACACATACACATGCATACACACATACACATGCATACACACATACAGACACATATACACACACATACACACATACACACATACACACATACACACACATATATGCATACACAAACACATAGAGAGACATACACACATAAACACATACATGCATACATATGCATCCATAATGCGTATGCATATGCATACAATGTACATACATACTTACATGCATACATAATGCACATGCATAGATACATACACACACAGACACATACACACATAGACACATACACACACATAAGCACATACATACTCATAGATACACACACATACACATAGACACACACACATACACACACATATACACACACATACACACATAATGATGCATACACACACATACACATGCATACACACATACAGACACATGTACACACACATTCACACACATATATGCATACACACACATAGAGAGACATACACACACATACACATACATGCATACATATTGCATATGCATATGCATACATACATACTTACATGCATACATAATGCACATGCTTACATACACATACATAATGCATACACACACATACACACATATGCATGTGCATATGCATAGATAATGCATATGCATACATACATACTTATATGCATACATAATGCACATGCTTACATACACATACATAATGCATACACACACACATACACACATAGACACATACACACATAATGATGCATACACACACATACATATGCATACACACACATATGCATACACATACACACACATAGATACATACATATACATAAACACATACACACTCATAGACACACACACATACACATAGACACACACACATATACACACACACATACACACATAGACACATACACACGTAATGATGCATACACACATACACATGCATACATAGACACAAATAATGATGCATACATACACATACATATGCATACACACACATATGTATACATACATGCATACACATACACACATAGACACATACACACACATAGATACATACATACACATAAACACATA
>CM035411.1:127552734-127640234 GCA_020310875.1 Ceratopteris richardii
ACATTTATACATACACACACATACATGCACATTTTTACACACACATACACATGCAATGTTACACACATATAATGAATACACATAGACACATGCACATACTCACATGTACGTACACATACTCACATACATGTATACATACTTGTGAAGAGAGATGGTGGATGCAATCCAAAGATGAGTAGGTGCTGCTACAACCAACTTTACATCAGCCAACTGAGACTTCAGAGTTGATTAGTAGACCCTTTGAGCTTCCTAAATCCACCAAAATATTAGCCAAATACTTTGGAACATGTATCCCAAAAGTTTAAGTGAAGACATACTAGTTGCGAAATGGCTAGCTCCCAAAAACTTGCTATTTTTGGACATACACCTGCTAGAAAAAATGAACAATGCTCTCAATCTAGTAGGAATTAGAAACAATCCTTTCGGGCATAGCAAATAGACTTAGCAAGCTTCCCAATCCAAGTTAAAACACTTCAAATGATGGACTGAGCACTGAGAACAAGTTTCATCAATTTCTGGAACATGCCCACCATTCTCGGGGCTCTGCAGAGATAGACCAGTGAGCAGTAAAATGCAGATATCTCCAAAACTGTAAATCCAATGACCTTGAAAATTTCTATGCAAAAACTAGACAGTAAGAGATATCCAATGCACGTTAAAACACTGAAAAATGTGGAGTAAAACTTGAGATATGACCTTCTGAAGTTACTGCTCTGAGTGAGTATAGCAGAGAACAAAATAGAGAAGTAGATAATGACAAATGTATAGATTCACATATGATTACAACCACATTGGCAATGAATATTTGTACAATGGGAGTAGAATGATAGAGCTATGGAGTAAGCTCTTCAATCTCTACAAAATGACATGAAGTGGTCATGTACAAGGCTTGCTAATCGCCTCTTCCTTCTTGCTCTTTTTATAGCTATTCTTGGAGGGAGTTTTGAATTCAAATTCGAATGGCTCCACCTAAAAGTGATCCCCAAAGTTAGGAGATATTCCCTCAGCTCAAAAATTCATGATTTAGGTAGTTAGAGCCACGAAATTGCTTTTACATCATGGATGAGGTAAGCCATCCTTTTCCTTTTTCTTTTTTTCAATTACAAAAGATAAAAATGAACGCTTTTACAAGAGGCGTTCACATGACTACACATGTGACTTACAAATGATCATAATATCAAGCATATCAAGCATGTAGGCTTGGGTAAAATGCACCAACAATACTCACATACACGTACACATGCATAATCATATGTACACACACATAGACTCATATATTCATATTTACATGCATATATACATATACACATGCATATATACACACAAAACACATGCATATGCACATATAGATACACATACATACACAACACATGCATACACATAAATAAATAAATAAATAAATAAATACTATTTCAAAAATCCTAAATTGAAAACACTAATTTCGATATTAGGGTTTTGAAATCCCTAATTTAAAAACTCTAATTCAACCTTTTAGCCATATGTTTGAAGTATATGTACACCTCCGATGTCCTACTAGAGAGATGTCTCTCCTCCCAACCTTATGCCTCTATATATAGCTACTCAAATCAATGAGGATCATAATATATGTAAAGATATATACACATCATGTAGATAGGATACATAAATATAAAATGGAGTAGATATATTATGCATCACACATACATGCCTAAATGCACACATATATATATATATACATACTAACATATTTACATGTACACATTTACACATAGACATATATACATATATACATGTACACATCACATATACATGCCTACATGCACACATAAACATATATATACATGCATACATATTTACATGTACATATTTACACATAGACACATATACATGTACACAATTATAAACACTTGCATATATTACATGAATACATGAACATTTTACATAAATGCATATGCATATATACACATATGCATATTTAACACATGTATACATATATCACACACATGCAAACACATACATATACATGAAATACATATATATGCATACTAACATATGTATACATATAATACACATGAATAGAGACACATATGCATACATACATGATAAAAAATTGCTCCTCGAAGATAAATCTATATATAAAATAATTAGGCATACCCCCGAGCTTCATGTTCTAACTTAGAAGAACATGATTTCATCTCTCTAATAGGATTCATCATTATTCAAGTTAATAAAAAAACCTATTATCTCATATCCATTTAGAAGCTTCAAGTTATTGATCGATAACTAGAGTAGAATTTACTATCTAATCTGCTCATATGTTTTCATTATTTCCATCATTTTGGTAAGACATCAATATAGTCTCATCTTCATTATCCTTATTGATTTCATTTATTTCTTCTATTATTAAATCTATGTTCTCATGAATCACATCATCTATTGATGGATTAATATCTATTTCTGGTAATTCCTCTTCCTCATCAGTAGAATCAACATGTAGAGAATTATCCTCTTCATCAAAAAGATTAGTATCATTATCATGTATAATGATTCTAATTTCTATTTCAGATGTTGATGTATCAGTATCTGATGCTGAATCATCAAGAGGACTTTCTTGGATCTCTCTAACAATAAACTGTTCAAACAATGACCTACCTCTAAGTTGCACATGAATGACTTGCCACCAAGGATGAGCATCTGGGTTTTTATAAAAAAATGCTTGTTCAATATGCCTAGGAAGAATATATGGTTCTTTTGTAGATCGCATTACCTTGGAAGAATCAATTGCCCAAAACCCAGATAATTCCTTTCTTAATGTAGAAATTACTACCTTTATATCCGCTCGAAACCAGTCAACCTTCAAAATGACCTATCAAAATATATAACAACAAAAACCCATTATTAGGTGCTTAAAAAATAACTAACTCTAAAAAATATATATATAAACTTTTTTCTACCTCTTTGAATGTACGAAATGAAATTTTGTAGATACCAACAATAGTTCCTACGTAACCAAGTTCGCTATCTATAAGGTTCGTGTCTTTTGAGCTAGCACATGATAGTTGCTTGAAAGAAGCAACAATACTAGAATCCTCTGTTTTACGTAAAGAATCAATGGCTTTGATTCTAATATGCTATCCAAAAGCCCACATATTAGTGAACATTCGAGCCTGCAAAATAAATTCAATTAGTAAATAGAAACTAACATACATATATGAAAAAAATAAAATATTATTTTAATAAAATTATCTTTCGTTCACAACCTATCATCAACTCTCTTTGCTCATCTGAGTTTTCTTCATTATTTGCGTTGGCACGTTGCAAACGACTATATAGCCAATCCGTGAAAGAAGGTATATGTGTAATCTCATTATTATCAAGATTACATCTAGATCTTTCGTTTTTTTGCCTTTTACTTCGGAGACTTTGAAGTTCCTCGTACTCGCTAAGGAATGCTTGCATGCATTCGCTATTCTATGCTACAAAAGTAGAAACACCATTTTTTTCTTGAAATGTAAATAAGAATGGAACCCCCTTACCTGATACTACCTCATCTGTTATTTTTGAAGAAGACTCGTTGGTCCATGCACGTGGAGCTTCTTCATGAACTCTTTCAAGGTACTCACTAACGTAATACATGCACTGCAAGAATCGTCGAGGTCGAAGATAAATATTTTTGTTGAGATTCTTACTATAGATTGATCTCAACCAATCACCACAATATGGACAAGCTTTATAACCCTTAGTAGATATTCCTGCATCATGGAAAATGATAAAAATATAATTAGATTAAATCATATTTATTTACATGCATATTGAATAAAAAAATTACATCAATACCTGAACAAATGCCATATCCAGGAAAATCGTGAATAGTCCAAGCCACAATACCACGAACCGTAATATGTCTTTCATTGATGCTTTTCAATACATCAATGACATTAATACCTCTCCATAACTCTTGAAGATCGTCAATGAGAGGAGCAAGATATACATTCATATCTTTAACTTGTCTTTTGCCTGGGATTAAAAGTGAAAGCATTAAATGTTCCTTTTTAATGCTAAGATATGGCGGAAGATTGTAGTTTATGACTACCACTGGCCATGTTGACCATTTACTGGATTTCATGGAGAATGGATTAACCCCATCTAATGCAACTCCTAACTTTAGATTCTGTGGATTTTGTGCAAATTCAAACCATGCAGAATCAATATGCTGAAAAGCAACACTATCATGAGGAGTTCTGATTATTCCATCAGTACTTTTGTGATCATGTCCCCAAATCAAAAGCTTTGATAATTCAGGGCTTTGAAACATATGTCTAATCCGTGGAGCCAATGGAAAATGTCTCAATACCTTTTTTGGGATTTTACCTTCTTCACCCTTATATCGAGGAGATTGACATTTGGGACATGTCAAAGAGTCTGCATATTCACCTCTATATAAAATACAATCGTAAGGACATGCATGTATACATTGATAATCTATACCAAGATTGTTGATTATCTTCTTCATTTCATCATGTGAGGTAGGAAGAATATTCTGACTTGGTAAAAACTTTTCAGATAATAACCTGTAAGTTTATAAAAAAAAGATATATTAAAAAAGGTAAATAAATAAATATACATATATACATGTAGGTTTTTATTCTTATTGTAGATAAGGTAAGAACAAGAACTTGAATTGAATGGATACTTTTTGTCCGCGCATCTTTTAAAACTATTAATGCATCTTTCAAAATATTTACACAAAATTTGTTTGTTTTGGATGGCAGGATACGATTGTTTGTTTTGGAGGATATGAAGTATGTACCTTCATTGAATGATTTTTCGATTCACACTTTCAAACTGAACATATGTTGAATCGACAAATCATTCATATCCTCCAAAACAAACAATCGTATCCTGCCATCCAAACATTCGTATCCTGCCATCCAAACAATCGTATCCTGCCATCCAAACAATCGTATCCTGCCATCCAAACAATCGTATCCATTCAATTCAAGTTCTTCTTCTTACCTTATCTAAAGTAAGAATAAAAACCTGCATGTATTTATATATATATATATATATATATATATTTATGCATATATATATAAAAATAGATAGAAAATTGAAAATTATACCTTAATAGTGTCGAAACAGATACATTACTCCATCCAAAACGATTTTGAAGGTTGAGAATAAGTAAGCTCGCACTTAGTCGTGTCAAACGACTTCCTTCATATACATGCTTTAGACATTCCTCTCGAAGATATTTCTCATTTTTAGAAATATCAATGCTCTCACTGTCATTTTGATACCAATCCTCAATAAAATCTGCCATGCCATCATCTTCATCATTGTCACGCAAATCTTGTACTTTATCATCTTTTGAATATAGATCTTTCAACTTTGCATATTGCATAGGATTAGTTTTGCGTAGCCTCCTCATGGAAGCTTTTGATAATCGTGGTCTTACTGGTAATTGTGAATGCTATGGATGAATATCATCAACATCATACATTGGAATCTACACATATAAATAAAACTCATTAGTATTCCATAAATGAATAAAAAGTAAACTTCAAATATAAAATTAAGTATATAACTTATTAAATATGGATAGAAAATTTTTACTCTCTCTAGCTAAAAGGTGCTCTTGGAGGTCTACGCCATCCATAATTCGCTAATAGTTCATCACCAACATGTAATGTAGTAATAGCATTGACAACTATGTATCTTGATACATCTCTACTCATGTATGGTGATTCATGACTATTTTCACACTCCTCAAATGTGCAATTAGTCCTTGAACTATTATGTAACCCTTGACTACTATTTATTAAACCTGCTATATTTCCATGTGTGTAAGGTCTTCCATCAATATATAATCTTTCATTTTCTGCATGTAAAATCCTTCTACTAGTAAGGGATGCTGCGTTCAAGCATATTCTATAAGTACTCATGCTTTGAACATAACGTGAAAGTCGATGCCAATCTCCCCATCCATATATAGGACCACAAAATGACATAAGAGTGACTTCAGAGTTCGGAGGCACATACAAATCCTCTACAATAAAGAGACCACCACCAGCATTAGTAATAGTGGATGGAGCAATCATATAGCGATTACCCCAAAAGTTGAAAACCTCTCCATCTAAAGGAAGTGGTCCTCTATTCCATCCTCCATATCTTCTTCTATCATATGTTTGTACTAAAGAACGATCACGAGCTGGCAATGGATAATCTCCAGCCGTTTCATTCTCTAAACTAGGAGGTAGAGGATTTCTAGAAACCTCTGCTTGTAATTGATGAACAACAAGTCCATGATGTGTACGAGGTATATTAACATTATGAGAAAAATCATCATCATCATCATCATCATCGAGCAAATATTCCTGTATATCAACAATAATTTGATAATATATATGGTTTTTAAATAAAATAATGACATTAATATATATAGAAAATACATACCCAAGCATTATCATGTTGACTAGGTGATGGTGCACGCTCAAGAGTACCATACTCTGCCTCATGTTCAATACATTCCAATCATGGTCTTCGATACGTGCCATAACAAGAGTTACACCAACATATAATATGCTCTTCATAGTAAAATTCATCATAATTCCTATCGGAGGACACATGTGAAGTCGTTGCATGGGTAGGAGGTGGTGGAGTACCCTCTGATTGATCAGAATCTGCACATAATAAGAAACATAAAAAAAAAAAATAAGTTATGTATCCATCAAATATATTTAAAATTAAATATTTCATATACTTACAGTATAAAGTCGTTGCACGAAGAGGAGACGGTGGTGGAGTTCCATCTGATTGATCAGAATCTACAAATAATGGTATTTGATATTAATAATTTGATTATCTACATAAAAACAAAAAATTCACATATACATATTTACACATACACACATATTCGCATATACACATTTACACATACACACATATTCACATATACACAACTACATATTATTGTGGGATAAATGCATGCATTTTGTATGAATGAGTGTATATGCATGCGTGTGTGTGTACGTATATATGTGGATATGTATATGTGTGTTTATGTTATATGTATGTATATGTGTATATGTATACATATATGCATGCATATATGTTTGCATGTATATGTGTATGTGGGTATGTGTATGTGTATGTGTGTGTATATATGTGTATGTATTCTGACTTTTTTTTCTGTTTGAGATTAAATTAACAAGAGATATTGTATGGTCGAAAAAAATAAGAGGCGAGCTAACATACCACCTGAGTCGTGGCAATTTTTTTGTAGACAGCTACGTCTTCAAGAGTCATTTCCTCAGCAAAAGGTACACAAATTAATAGTTTATATTTATAATTTTTATATATTTTAGTAATTTTTTACATTTGATTTATGTATTTTTTTTTCTTGAATAAACAGGCTACTGCAAAGAAGAGAGTGGAGTCCGGCCACACATCGCACCTAGGCCAAATGGGCCATAATGGTTTTGTAGCTACGTTTGTAAGTATATGTGTTATTGTGAGTATATTTTTTATTTTAGTTAAAATGCAAGCAACTAATGTTTTTTATTTGTTTCATTGCAGCGGAAGGATTATGGCCGATATCCTACGAAACAGGAGATCGAGTATGCTACACATTTTGGATATTGGCATTTGAGTGAGTATATGCAAGATCATCCTGATGCCTTTGTGAGTATTTTTAAATTTTATATAATTATTTTGTTTTTATGAATGTTTTAATTATTTTATTTATTTATGTTTGTTATATGTAATACAGAAGTATTATGGAGAGACAAATATGGATGAGGTGGAGAGACAGACACAGGAGGGACGATCTCGATCGTCACAGGGTGATCATGACGATGAGGATGAGGAAGGTCAGAATGATCATGATATTGCTGATGATGATGATGATCATGATGATCATGATGATGATGATTAGGATTCTAGTTGATTATGACATTGGATTATATGTATTTACATTGATATATATATATATATATATATTATTTCAGTTATGTTTTGAATTGTGTGTATGGTATTAAGTAATGAAGAGTTTTGTTCTATTGATTGTTATTATTGTTTATATTAGGCATGTGTTTTAATACTTTAATTATGTATGTGTGTGTATATGTATGTATGTGCATGTGTATGTGTGTGTATATGTATCTATGTGCATGTGCATGTATAAGTGTATATGTGTGTATGAGTATGTGCATATGCATGTGTATGTACGTATGTGTATATGTATATGCATGTATATATATAACTCTATGTGTATATGTGTGTATGTGCATGTATATGTGTACATGTAGGTATGTGCATATGTGTGCATGTGTATATGTGTTTTAATACTTTAATTATATAATTCATTCATATGTGTGTACCTAAGTGTATATGTATGTGTGTGTATATGTATGTATGTGCATGTGTATGTGTGTGTATATGTATGTATGTGCATGTGCATGTATAAGTGTATATGTATGTATCAATATGTGCATGTTCTTGTGTATGTGTGTGTATATGTATATGCATGTAGATGTATAACTCTATGTGTATGTGTGTGTATGTGCATGTATATGTAGGTATATGCATGTGTGTGTGCATGTGTATATGTGTTTTAATACTTTAATTATATAATTCATTCATATGTGTGTACCTAAGAGTATATGTATGTGTGTGTATATGTATGTATGTGCATGTGTATGTGTGTGTATATGTATGTATGTGCATGTGCATGTATAAGTGTATATGTGTGTATGAGTATGTGCATGTTCTTGTGTATGTGTGTGTATATGTATATGCATGTATATGTATGTGTGTGTATATGTATATGCATGTATATGTATATGTGTGTATATGTATATGTATATGTGTATATGTATATGCATGTGTATATATATGCATGTGTATATGTATGAAACATGCATGTGTATGTGGATGTGAATATACATGTATTTGCATATATGTTAATGTGTGTATGTATCTATATATATATATATATATATATATATATATATATATATATATATATATATATATATATATATATATATATATATATATATATATATATATATATATATATATATATATATATATATATATATATATATATATAATGCATGCATGGACGTCTTTTTATGTGGTTGTAGGAATGTTTGTGCATATGCATGTGTATATGTGTGTATGTCTAAGTGTATGTGCACATGTATCTATGTGTATATATGTGTGTGTATGTGCATGTGTATATATGTATATGTGTGAAAGTGCATCTTCATCATGTATAAGTGTATGAGTGCATATCAATAAGTGTGAGTATGCTATGTAATGAAAATAACACAATTCAAATGATCTACAAAGAATAGAAATTGTACTTACAATTGTTAGCCATACTTTTTGTTTGGTTAGCTTCTTTAATAACCTGCAATAAAGAGAGAGAGAGAGAGAGAGAGAGAGAGAGAGAGAGAGAGAGAGAGAGAGAGAGAGAGAGAGAGAGAGAGAGAGAGAGAGAGAGAGAGAGAGAGAGAGAGAGAGAGAGAGAGAGAGAGAGAGAGAGAGAGAGAGAGAGAGAGAGGGAGGGAGGGAGGGAGGGAGGGAGGGAGGGAGGGAGGGAGGGAGGGAGGGAGGGAGGGAGGGAGGGAGGGAGGGAGGAGAGAGAGAGAGAGAGAGAGAGAGAGAGAGAGAGAGAGAGAGAGAGAGAGAGAGAGAGAGAGAGAGAGAGAGAGAGAGAGAGAGAGAGAGAGAGAGAGAGAGAGAGAGAGAGAGAGAGAGAGAGAGAGAGAGAGAGGGAGGGAGCGAGAGAGAGAGAGAGAGAGAGAGAGAGAGAGAGAGAGAGAGAGAGAGAGAGAGAGAGAGAGAGAGAGAGAGAGAGAGAGAGAGAGAGAGAGAGAGAGAGAGAGAGAGAGAGAGAGAGAGAGAGAGAGAGAGAGAGAGAGAGAGAGAGAGAGAGAGAGAGAGAGAGAGAGAGAGAGAGAGAGAGAGAGATCTAGAGAGAGAGAGATCTAGAGAGAGAGAGAGAATTCAAAGAGAGAAAGATGTAGAAAGAGAGAAACAAAGACAGAGGGAGACAATAAGAGGGAGCTTAGGCAAAACAACAATTCTGCATATACTTGCTTCAGCTCGTAAGCGCAGCGCAATTGCGAACGTTGGAGAGCTCTTCGATCGGATGCGTGAAAATGCCGATCGCAGAGCCTCTAACGTTTTAATTTTTTTCCGTCAACAGATCGTCGTGTAAGCGATGCTATTCGTCGTCGTATAAGCGACAATTTTTAGCGTCGCTTATGCAACGGCATGTAACGTCACCTATGCCACGCAGCAAAAGCATCGCTTATGCGACACTTTTAAATTGCCTTGTTTTAGCGACGTTGTATGGGAACGTCGCAATCCCGTCGCTTCACAAGTCGCAAATACCGTCGTTTTATGCGTCGTTTAATGGACGGTTGGCGTGCGACGCTAATTACGATGCAAGTTGCAATTTAATAGCGACAAAATTCTGTCGCCTTAACCGTCGCTATACGCCCGTATTCCTTGTAGTGCTATCTATCTATCTATCTATCTATCTACTCGCATAGAGCGTTGCTAACACGACGGTTTAAGAAAGCGTCACATAAGCGATGCTTTTTGCATCGCATAAGCAATGCTAAAAAAAGTTGCTTATGCGACGCCAATTCCAATGGTTTTTATGATGCGTTACCATCGTTTACACGATGGTCTGCTGACAGAAACAAATTAAAATGTTGGAGGTTCTTCGATCAGCATTTTCATGCATCTAATCGAAGAGCTCTCCAAGGTTCGCAATTGCGCTGTGCTTACGAGCTGAAACAAGTATATGCAGAATTGTTGTTTTGCCTAAGCTCTGTCTTAGTGTCTCTGTCTGTCTCTGTTTCTCTATGTTTCTCTCTTTCTACATCTTTCTCTCTTTGAATTCTCTCTCTCTCTCTCTCTCTCTTTATTGCAGGTTATTCAAGAAGCTTACCAAGCAAAAAGTATGGCTAACTATTGTAATGCAATTTCCATTCTTTATATATCATTTGAACTATGTTATTTTCATTAGATAGCATACTCTTACTTATTGATATGCACATATACACTTATACATGATGAAGATGCACGTTCACACATATACACATGCACATACACACACATATATACACACAGATACATGTGTACATACACTTACACATATACACACATACACATGCATATGCACAAACATTTCTACAACCACATAAAAAGACTTAGATGCATGCATTATTGCATATATATATATATATATATACATACACACATTAACATATACTTAAATACATGTATATGCACATCCACATGCATGCACATTCACATGCATGCACATGGATGCAAATGGAAATGCATCCACATGCACATGGATGCAAATGGAAATGCATCCACATGCACATGCATGTTTCATGCATGTTCACATGCATATACATACATTTGTATATGTTTATACACATACACATACATATGCACATATGTATATATACACACACATACACATATATACACATAAATATGCACATATGTATACACACATATACACGTGCACACACACATGCAAATACATACATATACACATAGACATGCACATACACACATGTACACATAGAGTTACACATAGAGTTACACATATACATGCACATACATATACACACACATACACATGCACATGCACATACTCATATACACACATATACACTTACACATGCACATGCACATACATACATATACACACCCATACACATGCACATACATACATATACACACACATACATATACACTTACGTACACACATATGAATGAATTATATAATTAAAGTAATAAAACACATGCTTAATGTAAATAATAATAACAATCAATAGAACAAAACTTTTCATTACTTAATACCATACACACAATTCAAAACATAACTGAAATGAAAAATATATAGATAAAAAAGAAATATATATATATATATATATATATATATATATATATATATATATATATATATATATATATATATCAATGTAAATACATATAATCCAATGTCATAATCAAGAATCCTAATCATGATGATGATGATGATGATCATCATCATCAACATCATGATCATCCTGATCATCCTCATCCTCATCATCTTGATCACCCTGTGACGATCAAGATCCTCCCTCCTGTGGCTATCTCTCCACCTCATCCATAACTGCCTCTCCATAATACTCTTGTGTTACATATAACAAACATAAATAAGTAAAACAATTAAACCATTCATAAAAATAAAATAGTTATATAAAATTTAATAATACTCACAAAGGCATCGGGATGATCTTGCATATACTTGCTCAAACGTTGATATCCAAAATATGTGGCGTACTCGATCTCATGTTTTGTAGGATATCGGCCATAATCCTTTCATTGCATTGAAACAAATAAAAAATATTAGTTTATTGCATTTTAACTAAAATAAAAAATATAATCACAATAACACATATACTTACAAATGTAGCTACAAAACTATGATGGCCCATTTGGCCTAGGTGCGATGTGTGGCCCAACTCAACTCTCTTCTTTGCAGCAGCCTATTTATTTAAGAAAAAAGAAATACATAAATTTAATTAAAAAAAACTAAAATATATGAAAATTATAAATATAAACTATTAATTTTATACCTTCTGCTAAGGAAATGACTCCTGAAGATGTAGCTATCTATGAAAAAATTGCCACATCTCAGGTGGTATGTTAGGTCGCCTCTTATTTTTTTCCACCATACAATATCTCTTGTTAATTTAATCTCAAACAAAAAAAAATCAGAATACATACACATATATACACACACATACACATACACATATCCACATACACATATACATACATACATATACACATACATATATGCATACATATACACATATACATACATATAACGTAAACACACATATACATATCCACATATATACGTACAGACACATGCATGCATATACACTCATTCATACAAAAATACATGCATTTATCCCACAATAATGTGTATTTGTGTATATGTGAATATGTGTGTATGTGTAAATGTGTATATCTTAATATGTGTGTATGTGTAAATATGTATATGTGAAAATTTATGTATGTAAATAATCAGATTATTAATATCAAATACCATTATTTAAAGATTATGATCAATCAGATGGAACTCCACCACCATCTCCTCATCGTGCAATGACTATATACTGTAAGTATATCAAACATTTAATTTTAAATATATTTGATGGATACATAACTTATATATTTTTTTGTTTCTTATTATAATCAGATTTTGATCAATCAAAGGGTACTCCACCACCTCCTACCCATGCAACGACTTCACATGTGTCCTTCGATAGGAATTATGCTGAATTTTACTATCAAGAGCATATTATATGTTGGTGTAACTCTTGTTATGGCACATATCCAAGACCACGATTGGAATGTATTGAACATGAGGTAGAGTATGGTACTTTTGACGTGCACAATCACCTGGTCAACGTGATAATGCTTGGGTATGTATTTTTTATATAAATTAATGTCATTATTTTATTCAAAAACCATATACAAAATCAAATTATTGTTGATATACAGGAATACTTGCTCGACGATGATGATGATGATAATTTTTCTCTACCTCCTAGTTTAGAGATTGAAATGGCTGGAGATTATCCATTGCCAGCTTGTGATCGTTCTCTAGTACAAACATATGATAGAAGAAGATATAGAGGATGGAATAGAGGACCACTTCCTTTAGATAAAGAGGTTTTCAACTTTTGGGGTAATCCCTATATGATTGCTCCATCCACCATTACTAATGCTGGTCATTGTCTCTTTATTATAAAGGATTTGTATGTGCCTCCGAACTCTGAAGTCATTGTTATGTCATTTTGTGGTCCTATATATGGATGGGGAGATTGGCATCGACTTTCACGTTATGTTCAAAGCATGAGTACTTATGGAATATGCTTGAACCCAACATCCCTTAGTAGTAGAAGGATTTTACATTCAGAAAATGAAAGATTATATATTGATGGAAGGCCTTACACGCATGGAAATATAACAGGTTTAATAAATAGTAGTCGAGGGTTACATAATAGTTCAAGGACTAACTGCACATTTGAGGAGTGTGAAAATAGTCATGAATCACCATACATGAGTAGAGATGTATCAAGATACATAGTTGTCAATGCTATTACTAAATTACATGTTGGTGATGAACTATTAGTGAATTATGGATGGCGTAGACCTCCAAGAGCATCTTTTAGCTAGAGAGAATGAAAACTTTCTATCCATATTTAATAACTTATATATTTAATTTTACGTTTAAAGTTTACTTTTTATTCATTTATGGAATACTAATGAATTTTATTTATATGTGTAGATTCCAACGTATGATGTTGATGTTGATATATTTAGGTAGTGATGTGTGTGAACACACTAGGACCGCCAGGGCACTTTTTTCCCTCTTTAGGAGGTTTTTTTTCCCCGGGCTTGTATATACGCCTATTGCCCTAATGGGCTACATATCTTTGTACATTCTCTAGTAATACATTCAGTATTGTGTGTTTGTGCTCCAAGCTTCTTCTTCTTCCTTGTGTTGTTCGTGTGCTTCCGCATACGTCTACCTCCAACAATTGGTATCAGAGAAGGTCGTCGCTTCATCTAGGGTGCCGTTGACACTCCTCCATTTGCAGTCTCAGAATCGCATGAATTTTGGCGAGCATACTCAGCGTGTTTTCGAGATCAAAACGGCTTCACTTTGTGGTACCGAAATCGCGATCTGAGCTCGTTTCGGCCTCCGAACACATTATTACAGCGTTTGTGCAGGCTATTTCATCTTTTTGTTCCAAAGGTATATATCAGTTTCTGTTCGCCAGCTAAGCGTCTCGAAGTCTGCTACAGGTCTAGCAGAACTCGTCTGGGTAGTTCTGTTCAACTTTTTGAGATACAGTCAATTTTCTGCATCAAGGTATTTTAGTCACCGGCCATGGCTGAAAGGAGTGATGTATTCCGTATGTTGGCTGTTGAGGATAAGTTGGATGGTACCAACTACCCATTATGGGCTTATATGATGCGACATGTTTTGGTTGGAAAAGGATTGTGGAACATTGTGCAGGGTGTTGAAAGACGTCCTGTTACACCTGTAACGACAGGTACTGCAAATACAGGTGCTGGAGCTGATGAAGATGGTGTCGAAGATGATATTCCACAGATTCCTGTTCGTGCTGCTGTTTCTATTGCACCTACTGCAGACCAAATTCGTTGGGACGGCAGAGATGCCCAGACACATGCATTGATAGCTTTGTCTGCCAAACGTGCCATTATTCCTCATATTCGCTCTTGCAGAACAGCTAGGGATGCTTGGGATACACTTACCACATTGTACCAAGCTAGGAATGAGGCTCGTGTTGCTTACCTCCGAAAATAGTTGGAGAGTGAGCATATGAATGAAGGTGATTCTATGGACAATTTCCTAAGGAAGATCAAAGATTTGAAGGAACAATTGATTTTTGCTGATGAGGTTATACCAGATAGCTCACTTGTGTAGACCGTTCTGAATGGTCTTCCTGATTCATATCAGAGTTTTGCTTCTACTCTTTGATTGATGATGAAAGGCAATTCGAATGCCTTATCATTTGAGGAGTTAGTCTCTCTTCTGTTGCATGAAGATCAGTCCAGGCAGAACAGGTCCATGTGTTGCAGATCAAGCTTTCCTTGCTAGTTAGAAGGGCAAAGGAAAATGGAGCTCTTCTACTAGTAAGCAGAAATCTCCAAATGCTACACATTCGAAGAATCAGGATAAAGATGAGAAGAAATCAGAAAAACAGAAATTGTTTTGCAAGTACTGTAAGGGGAATGATCATATCATAAAGAACTGTCCAAAACTGGCTGCAAAAGAGGCAAAGAAAAAGGAGGCTGGAATGGTTGTTGCAGAAGCCTCTACACCAAAAATAGAGTCTGCTAATCTTGTGCAGGAAGAAGAATGGGCATTTACTACTGTTTGCAGTTTTGACCCATCTTCTCATGAGCAGTGCATGTCTGCAGTTGACTCAGATGTTTGGTACTTTGACAGTGGGGCGACCAAACATATTACCTCGCAGCGCAGTTTCTTCTCTTCACTCGAGCCTGCCCCTACAGGGAATACTGTCACATGCGCCAACAACTCCTCTTATCCTGTTATGGGAGTTGGTAAGATCATTCTGACTACTGCTGATGGTAGTTCTTTCACCTTGTCAGATGCTTTACTTGTGCTAGGGATCAAGAAGAATCTGTTATCAGTTTCTGCATTAGCCGAGATTGGCTTGGTTGTGAAGTTCGTTGATGACATGTGTACAGTTCATGATCTATCAAATGGCGATGTGATTATTGCTTCTGGCATTTTATGTCATGGGTTGTATAAGCTCATAGACTATGAAAGATCTATGAATGATTCGGCATGTGCAGTTCATGATTCTCAAGCTATGTCAGATGCAAAGCTTTGGCATGCACGCTTTGGTCATCTGAATTTTGCTAGTTTGCTATGCCTGCAGAAATCTGATATGATGTCTTCTTTGCCCAAGCTTGAGGCACCTGGAAAACATGTATGTGAAGGCTGTATTTTGGGCAAAATGCTGCGTTCCTCCTTTCCAAAAGATGGTTTAGTTCGGGCTACACAGAAATTGCAGCTTGCACATAGTGATGTCTGTGGTCCTATGTAGACACCCTCTTTTGGGAATTACCTTTACTTCGTGACTTTCATTGATGAGTTTTCCATGCATGCATGGGTATATCCACTCAAAGCAAAGTCTGAAGTGTTCATGTGCTTTAAACAGTTTTTGGTTTTGGTTGAAAATCTGTCAGCATGTAAAATGGGCACCCTCCGTTCTGGTCGAGGGGGGGAATATATGTCTTCTAATTTTAATGCATTTCTGGGTGAACGTGGGATAAAACACCAGTGTACAGTTCTGTATACACCTCAATAGAATGGAGTTGCTGAACGAAAGAACAAGTCACTTATGGAGATGGCAAGGTGCATGGTCAAGAGTGAGGCTTTACCACATAGTTTCTGGCTTGAGGCTATCATGTGTGCAGCATATGTACTGAACAGGTGTCCCACTAAAGCGCTGCAGTCTATCACTCCATATGAGGCTTGGCATGACCGCAAGCCATCAGTTGCTCATCTGCGTGTTTTTGGTTGTTTGGCATATGCATTAGTGCCTGAACAACATCGTAGAAAATTGGATGATAAGGCAGTAAAATGTATTTTTGTTCGGTACAGTTCTGAAAGTAAAGGCTATCGTCTGTATCATCCACAGACTAAATGCATTCTGGTTAGCCGTGATGTTGTCTTTGCGGAAGATGCTATTCAGCCATTGCTTTCATGTACTAAGGAGACATCTGTTAGCTCCAAAGACATGTATGATATGTTGATGCCTCTTTTTACAGGTGGACAATCTAGTGCTGGTCCTAATGAGGCAACTTCTCAGCCTTTGCAGGTTTCATATGATGATGCAGATCATTCTATTTCTGATGCAGATTTACATGATGCACTTGTTGATGAGAGAGCTAATATTAAGCAGGCAAAAACTATGCCAAAATGGTTGGTGCAGACTTTGTGTGACAACAAATTAGATGCACCTTTGTCATATCGTACTCGTTTAGGCTCTCATAGTGCCTCCTTTGCATCAGATTGCTATGCTATGGCTGCGTCTAGTCTCTGTGATGAGAATGAGCCTGTTTCTTTTGATGAAGCACAGAATTCAAAAAATTGGATGGCTGCCATGCAATCTGAATATGATGCTATAATGAAGAATGGTACATGGTCTTTATGTGACTTGCTTCCTGGCAAGAAGGCCATTGGCACTAAGTGGGTATACAAGCTGAAGCATAAACCTGATGGTACAGTTGACAGGTATAAGGCTAGGCTTGTTGCAAAGGGTTATGCGCAGGAAAGAGGCATTGATTTTGATGAGACCTTTGCACCTACATGCCGTATGACTACTGTTTAGAGCATTTGTGCACTTGCAACCCATCATGGTTAGAATGTACATCAGTTGGACATTAAAACAACATTTTTGAATGGAGACTTGCATGAAGAAGTGTATGTTTTTCAGCCCCGTGGCTTTGTGCAGAAAGGGCATGAAAACCAGGTGTGCAGGTTAAAGAAGGCATTATATGGTTTAAAGCAAGCACCACGTGCTTGGTATGAGAAGATACATGCCTATCTAGTTGCACATGGTTTTGTGAACAGTCCAACTGAAAGCACCTTATATGTTAAGCGTGCTAATGATGTGCTTCTGATCATTGTTTTCTATGTGGATGAGATGCTGCTCACTGGTCCTATTGAGAAGCATATTGCTGATTTCAAGGCTGATTTGCATGCCTCATTTGAGATGTCTGATTTGGGGCGTTTGCATCACTATTTGGGCATTCAGTTTATGCAAGTTGATGGTGGAATGGCTTCGTGTCAAACAAAATATATTGACACATTATTGCAGCGTTTTGGCCTTGAAGACTGTAAGCCTATTGCCACTCCTATGGAGACAGGTTTACGATTGAGTCTTCATGATGCTGGAGATGCATTTGATGCTATTCTCTATCAGCAGGTTGTTGGATGCTTGATTTACTTATGCATTACTCGGCCAGATATTCAGCTTGCTGTCTCATAGATGAGCAGGTTTATGCATTGCCCAGGAGTCATGCATTGGAAGGCGGTTAAGCGCATCTTTCTCTACTTGAGTGGTACTCGGCTACTTGGGTTGTTTTATCCCAAGGGATCACTACCACCAGATTTGCATGCTTTTTCTGACTCAGATTGGGCTGGTTGCTATGACACTCGTGTGTCCACTAGCGGTTTTTGCTTCATGCTTGGTAGCTCATGTATATCTTGGTTGAGCAAGAAGCAGCCTACTGTGGCCACTTCCAGTTGTGAGGTTGAGTATAGGGCAGCTTTCACAGTGACTGTTGAGGGTGTGTGGCTCAGACGCCTTATGGCTGATTTGGGTGTTGGCCAATCTTCTGCCACCACCATCTTCACTGACAGTCAGAGCGCATTGGCAGTTGCGAGGAACCCTGTGTTCCATGCTCGCACTAAGCACATTGAGGTGCATTATCACTATGTTAGGGAGAGGTTCTCTGCTGGGGAGATCAGCTTGGCATATGTGCCCACGCAGGAGAACATTGCAGACCTTTTCACGAAGGCTCTGCATAGGGAGAAGTTTGAAGCTTTCCGCAAAGCTTTGGGCTTACTTCCTTTTGTGGAGTGATTTCCACATAGCTTGGCACTTCCTTATACATGAGTGCCAGCTCCTTGTTAACCGCATCACTCCCAGGGGGGATTTGTTGATATATTTAGGTAGTGATGTGTGTGAACACACTAGGACCGCCGGGGCACTTTTTTCCCTCTTTAGGAGGATTTTTTCCCCCGACTTGTATATACGCCTATTGCCCTAATGGGCTACATATCTTTGTACATTCTCTAGTAATACATTCAGTATTGTGTGTTTGTGCTCCAAGCTTCTTCTTCTTCCTTGTGCTGTTTGCCTGCTTCCGTAGACGTCTATCTCCAACAGTTGATGATATTCCTCCGCACCATTCACAATTTCTAGTAAGACCTCATTTATCAGAAGCTTCTATGATGAGGCTACACAAAAGTGATCCTGTGGAATATACAAGGTTGAAAGATCTATATTCAAAAGAAGATAAAGTACAAGATTTGTGCGACAATGATGAAGATGATGGCACGGCAGATTTTATTGAGGATTGGTACCAAACTGACAGTGAGAGCATTGATATTTATAAAAATGAGAAATATCTTTGAGAGGAAGGTCTAAAGCATGTATATGACGGAAGTCATTTGACATGACTAAGTGCGAGCTTACTTATTCTCAACCTTCAAAATTAGTTTGGATGGAGTAATGTATCTGTTTCGACACTATTAAGGTATAATTTTCAATTTTCTATCTATTTATATATATATATATGCATATATATATATATATATATATATATATATATATATATATATATATATATATATATATATATACACATGCATATATAAACATAAACATAATATACATGAATGTATACACACATATAAACATAGACACACATATACACACATACACATGTTATGAGAGTAAGGTCAAATTATACATACCTGTATCGAACAAAGATGTTTTGACCATCTAGCCTTTAGAATTTTCCACCCAATCTTTAGAATCTTCTTGACACATATGTTTCTCCTATTTTAGTCGACCTAATACTTGTGCTGCTAACTCTTTTGCATACAAATATTAAGTATCAGTTATCTACGCAGGTATTAAGTCATATGTAAAATGGGAGGATCAAATTTATCTCGAAGATTTTGAAGGATGGAAAAATAATTTTAAAGGAATATGGGCAGAAAAAAGTATCCATTCAATGGAGGTTTTTATTCTTACTTTAGATAAGGTAAGAACAAGAACTTGCATTGAATGGAAACTTTTTGTCAGCCCATCCTTTAAAACTATTCATGCATCTTTCAAAATATTCACGATAAATTTGATCCTCCCATTTTACATATGACTTAATACCTTCATAGGTAACTAATACTTAATATTTGTAAACAAGTTAGCAAAATAGGTAATATATTGACTATAAAATGGGAAACCGCCAGACGATTCAATGGTCTAGATATGAAAATCTACAAACCACAATATACAAAAAAACAATTTAAAACATATACACACATACACATGTTATGAGAGTAAGGCTAAATTATACATATCTGTATCAAATGAAGATGTTTTATCCATCTAGCCTTTAGAATTTTCCACCCAACCTTTAGAATCTTCTTGATAGATATGTTTCTCCTATTTAGTTGACCTAATACCTGTGCTGCTAACTCTTTTGCATACAAATATTAAATATCAGTTAACTATGAAGGTATTAAGCCATCAGTAAAATTGGAGGACCAAATTTATCTTAAAGATTTTGAAGGATTGAAAAATAATTTTAAAGGATGGGCGGAAAAAACATGTTCATTCAATGCATGTTTTTATTCTTACTTTAGCTAAGGTAAGAACAAGAACTTGCATTGAATGAACACTTTTTGTCTGCCCATCCTTTAAAACTATTAATGCATCTTTCAAAATTTTTGTGACAAATTTGATCCTCCCATTTTACTGATGAAATAATACCTTCATAGGTAACTGATACTTAATATTTGTAAACAAGTTAGCAAGACAGGTAATAGATTGACTATAAAATGGGAAACCACCAAATGATTCAATGGTCTAGATATGAAAATCTACAAACCACAATATACAAAAAACAATTAAAAACAAAATCAAATATACGCTACACATTCATACATACATACACATCGATACATATATACACATACATACATACATACACATGTATACACACATACATATACATATATGCATACATATATATACACCTATAAAACACATACATACATATATACATATACACATACACATATGTATATGCATGCACATGCATATACACATCCACATACACATACACATAAGCATACACATATATAAAATTATATGCATATATATATATATATATATATATATATATATATATATATATATATATATATATATATATATATATATATATATATATATATATATATATATATATATATATATATATATATATATATGTATGTATGTATATCTATTAATTCAATTTTTTTAATTTATCTTTTACTGATGAACTTACAAGTTATTATCTAAAAAGTTTTTACCAAGTCAGAATATTCTTCCTACCTCACATGATGAAATGAAGAAGATAATCAACAATCTTGGTATAGATTATCAATGTATACATGCATGTCCTAACGATTGTATTCTATATAGAGGTGAATATGCAGAATCTTTGACATGTCCCAAATGTCAATCTCCTCTATATAAGGGCGAAGAAGATAAAATCCCAAAAAAAGTATTGAGACATTTTCCATTGGATCCATGGATTAGACATATGTTTCAAAGCCCCAAATTACCAAAGCTTTTAACATGGGGACATGATCATAAAAGTACTAATGGAATAATCAGAATTCCTCATGGTAGTGTTGCTTTTCAGCATATTGATTCTACATGGCCTGAATTTGCACAAAATCCACAGAATCTAAAGTTAGGAGTTGCATTAGATGGGGTTAATCAATTCTTCATCCAGTAAATGGTCAACATGGCCAGTGGTAGTCATAAACTACAATGTTCCACCATATCTTAGCATTAAAAAGGAACATTTAATGCTTTCACTTTTAATCCCAGGCAAAAGACAAGTTAAAGATATGAATATATATCTTTCTCCTCTCATTGACGATCTCCAAGAGTTATGGAGAGGTATTAATGTCATTGATGTATCGAAAAGCATCAATGAAAGACATATTATGATTCATGGTATTGTGGCTTGGACTATTCACGATTTTCCAAGATATGGTGTTTGTTCAAGTATTGATGTAATTTTTTTATTCAATATGCATATAAATAAATATGATTTAATCTAATTATATTTTTATTGTTTTCATGATGTAGGAATATCTACTAAGGGTTATAAAGCTTGTCCATATTGTGGTGATTGGTTGAGATCAATCTATAGTAAGAATCTCAATAAAAATATTTATCTTCGACATCGATGATTCTTGCCTGATGATCATCCATTAAGATCTAAAAGAGAAGGGATACATTTTGATGGAAAGCTTGAAATAGGTCAGTGTCCAAAACCTATGACGTCTATGGATGGGTATAAAAAATGGACAGATGGACCTTTGATAGATCCAGAATTAGAAATCTTCAGTGATGATGAAGATAATGAGTATGTGAAGAGAGGTAAAGGAAAATTGGCATTCTCAAATGAGGTATTATGAGGTAAGGGAGTTCCATTTTTATTTGCATTTCAAGAAAAAAATGATGTTTCTACTTTTGTAGCATATAATAGCGAATGCATGCAAGCATTCCTTAGCGAGTATAGACAGGAACTTCAAAATCTCCGAAGTAAAAGGTGAAGAAACAAACGATATAGATGTAATCTCGATAATAATGAGATTACAAATATATCTTCTTTCACGGATTGGCTATATAGTCATTTGCAATGCGCCAATGCAAATAATGAAGAAATCTTAGATGAGCAGAGAGAGTTAATGATAGGTTGTGAACAAAAGGTAATTTTATTTTAATAATATTTTGTTTTTTTCATATATGTATATTAGTTTCTATTTACTAATTTAAGTTCTTTTGTAGGCTCGAATGTTCACTAATATGTGAGCTTTTTTATGTAAAACAGAGGATTCTAGTATTGTTGCTTCTTTCAAGCAACTATCACGTGCTAGCTCAAAAGACACGAACCTTATAGATGGTGAACTTGGTTATGTAGGAACTATTGTTGGTATCTACGAAATTTCATTTGTTACATTCAAACAGGTAGAAAAAAGTTTATATTTTTTATGATAGAGTTAGTTATTTTTTTAAGCACCTAATAATGGGTTTTTGTTTTGATATATTTTGATAGGTCATTTTGAAGGTTGACTGGTATAAAGGTAGTAATTCCACATTAAGAAAGGAATTATTTGGGTTTTGGGAAATTGATTCTTCCAAGGTAATGCAATCTACTAAAGAACCATATATTCTTCCTAGGCATATTGAACAAGCATTTTTTTATAAAAACCTAGATGCTCACCCTTGGTGGCAAGTCATTCATGTTCAACCTAGAGGTAGGTCATTGTTTGAACAGTTTATTGTTAGAGAGATCGAAGAAACTCTTCTTGAAGATTCAGCATCAAATACTGATACATCAACATCTGAAAGAGAAATTAGAATCATTATACATGATAATGATACTAATATTTTTGATGAAGAGGATAATACTCTACATGCTGATTCTACTGATGAGGAAGAGGAATTACCAGAAACTGATATTAATCCATCAATAGATGATGTGACTCATGAGAACACATATTTAACAATAGAAGAAATAAATGAAATCAATAAGGATAATGAAGATGAGAATATATTGATGTCTTACCAAAATGATGGCAATAATGAAAACGTATGAGCAGATTAAATAGAAAATTCTACTCTAGTTATTCATCAATAACTTGGAGCTTCTGAATGGATATCAGATAATAGATTCTTTATTCATCTTGAATAATGATGAATCCTACTAGAGAGATGAAATCATGTTCTTTTAAGTTAGAACATGAAGCTCGGGGGTATACCTAATTATTTTATATATAGATTTATCTTCCAGGAGCAAATTTTTATCATGTATGTATGCATATGTGTGTGTATTCATGTGTATTATCTGTATACATATCTTAGTATGCATATATATATGTATTTCATGTATATGTATGTGTGTGCATGTGTGTGATATATGTATACATCTGTTAGTATGCATATGTGTATATATGCATATGCATTTATGTAAAATATTCATGTGTACATGTATATATGTATATGTGTCTATGTGTAAATGTGTACATGTAAATATGTATGCATGTATATATATATATATATATATATATATATATATATATATATATATATATATATATATATATATATATATATATATATATATATATATATATATATATATATATATATATATATATATTTATGTGTGCATTTAGGCATGTATGTGTGATGCATAATGTATCTACTCCATTTTATATTTTTTTATGTGTATCTACATAAAGTGTATATATCTTTATATATATTATGATCCTCGTTGATTTGAGTAGCTATATATAGAGGCATAAGGTTGGGAGGAGAGACATCTCTCTAGTAGGAGGTTAGAGGAATAGATGCAATGTGTACATATACTTCAATCATATGGACAAAAGGCTGAATTAGAGTTTTTAAATTAGGGATTTTAAAACCCTAATATCAAAATTAGTGTTTTCAAATTAGGATTTTTGAAATAGGATTTATTTATTTATTTATATATAAATATATATATATATATATATATATATATATATATATTTATATATAAATAAATAAATAAATAAATAAATAAATAAATAAATAAATAAATAAATAAATAAATAAATAAATATATATATATATATATATATATATATATATATATACATATAGATATATGAGTGTGCATGCATGTGTGTATGTATGTGTTTGTATATGTGTGTATGCATGTGTGTATGTATGTGTATCTAATTGTGTGTATGCATGTGTTGTGTTTGTGTATGCATGTGTTGATAGCAGTCAGGGCACCCAAGGACTGACGAGACAAGGAAGCCAGCGGAAAGAGTCAGAGCAAAGAGGAGGACTAAGTAGAAAAAGCAGTCAACGAAGATCTGGCATATAGGCCATTCAATTTTTTCCAAATCAACATCTTTATAACAGTGATTCTCATCACTAACAATGATTGTAATTACCATTTTACCTTTTTCTAACTCCATTTTGTTCAATTCAAGGAGTCCTCAAGCTTGAGGAGCATTAGAAGTACATACCTATCAATTTTCATATTTTTTAGACTCCGTTTGAGCCCTCAAATAGGCCCGAGAACCTAATTTTTAACTAGGCCGGACACTAGGTCTGGACAGGGCCAAAACTAGTAAAAAACTATAGAAAGAGCTAGAGAGCTCATTTTTGAGGTTATCTTGTTGTAGAATTGAACTAGTAAGAGCACTTTTGAGTAATCTAAAGAACTCCATTGTCTCTCTCTTTGTTTTTGCCTTGTGTGCGCGTGTGTGTGTATGTGTGTGCATGTTAATGTGCTTCTCACTCACACACTGGTGCCATCACTTGTTTGAGGTCTTCATACCATCCTCACGTCTTCCCAGATTGACATTAAAGGAGGTGCTACTCATCACTGAGCTACACCAAATTTTGGCGCCGTTGTCGGGGATAGAGCTTTGAGGACGAGCATGTGATGGTAAGACGTAGAGTTATGGCATTGGCGTTGTAGGTAATTTCTTTACTTTTCCTTATTTTTCTCTTTCTTACTTCATCATCGTCATCACCATCATCATCCTCACCATCTCCCACCTCCATTTCCATCATCGCAAAAATTTTAGTTTTTTGATCATATCTCCTTCCTCCTTCCATTTCTCTCATTTCACTTGTGAGAGAGAGCGGGAGAGCGAATTGTTGTGTTATAACTTATGGAATATGTTGAACAATGCATTGTTGGAGTGTAACATGGAATATGTTGGCCAATGCATTGTTGGATTGTAACATGGAATATGTTGAACAATGCATTGTTGGAGTGTTAAATTATTATTGAACAATGCATTGTTAGAGTGTTAAATTATTGATGTATTAATGTGTTTTTGATGTTTCTGATATAGCAGCTGAAGGTTCATGAGGAGCGTGCAAGGCATGAAAGGGCGGATATCAATAATCCAAATAATTATTATTTATAATGTAAATAGACCTGCGTAGAAGGTTCTATTGTTAGAAATAGTTAGAAAAATAATGGTTAGAATAAGGGTCGTTGTAGATCGCAGTTTATGTTATTGAAAGCAATGGCTTTCTGTAAAAGTTACCAACTTTTAGTTTCACGCCTGCTTTTCGAAGCCTCTCTCATGTAACCACTCTTTTCGACGTAATCAAAATTCCTATAAATACATGCACTCTGTGGACTGTCGAAACAGAGTGCATGGGGAGAGATTGCACCCAATCTGCGTTCAGTCTCGTCTCTTACTGTCTCTATTCTTCTGTGTGTTTTCGATATCCGTAATCTCTATATGCGCATGAGCAAGATCCTAATAACATTGGTATCAGAGCTCTGCATGCGTCAATATAGAGGGTTCTGTTCTCTGTTCGCAATTCCGATTTCGATTCCGATTCCGATTCCGTCTTCGTCTTCGGTTTCTGTTTCTATTCCTGTTCCAATTCTAGAACCAGAACCTACATTTTCACCTACGTTTACAGCTACGTTTACTCCTTCGGCTTACTCCAAGGCAAAGAACTTAGGCAATAACTTAGGCAATACATTGGCAACATTGGCACCCAAGGCTCCCTTGGTGACTATTGGCAGCGGTTGGCTACGTGCGAGGCAATTTTAATTTTGAGTGGCAATAGAGTGGTTTAGATTCCCTAAGGTAGGAGGATTTGAACCCACAACCTCCTACTTTCAAGGGAAGTGCTTTACCACTACACTCTCTCTTGGAGTTGTCACTCAAGTTCTTCCCTCATAAATTTAACATAACTTGCATTTTTTCTCACTTTTCAAGGCGGCACGGTGCGACGCGACGTGGCGCATCTCAGGGTACATCCTGTCAGGGTACACTTCTCAGGGTACACTTCTCACGGTACACTTCTCAAGGTACACTTCTAAGAATACTCATCCCAGGGTACATCCAGACAGGGTACATCCTGTCAAGGTACAACAGGGTACATCCAAACAGGGTACTTTTTTGCTAGGGTACACTCCCTGAGGTTACATCCCGAGAGGAAAGCACTAGCATAAGGGTCCAAGAGCACCATGGCTGATTACAGTAATTCTCCCCTACGTGAGGCAACACTTGAACAACAACTAGAGCTCTTGCAGCATGAGCTTCGAGGAGTTCAACATGAGATCCGACAACGTGATGAAGTCCTCCAAAAGATACAAACTGAGGCAGGCAACCTTATGACAGTAGTTGTTTTGGAGGTGGGAATCCAAGCTAAGCTTCACACCCTACGACTTACAATCCTCAAGGAAGCTATATCCTTCGCTTATGATGCAGAAAAAGAATTCCAGTCCATAACCAAGTCAATCCGTCTACAACAACCGTGCCAACGACCACTTTATGTTAAACCTATATTTCCTATGAAGCGTACTTTTAATGCCCCATCTTACCCTAGTTTTCCTCCTCCTCCACAATCTAGTTACTCAACTCCACCTGTTGCTTCATCTCTCCAACCAACCAAACCACCTACCCTTCAAACTTCAGCGGTGGATGCCCAACAGAAGCGACCACGAATCACTTGCTGGAATTGTGGTAAACCTGGACATACAAAAATAAGGTGCAGATTGCGACCTCTTCACATGAAACCGGCTACAGCTCAATTGCAAAACATGGATGTCCATACTGAAGAAACTCCTCTTGTTTAGACAAAGGAATCATTGGAGAAGGACTTAAGTACCTTGGGTAACGATATCTCTCTTTACTCTCTACTTTGCATGCAGGGTACAATAAATAACAAACTAGTTAAAATTCTACATGATGATGGTAGTTCACATGACTTCATCTCACATTTATTAGTACAAGAACTTGAATTACAAACGTTTCCTTCCTTATATAAAGTGAAAGCTGCATTTCAAGGTAGTTGTTATAATGTAATACGAGAAGTGCAAGATGTTACGATTAGCATAGGCCCATATGTTGATTCACGCACATTTTTTTTTTAATTGCACCTTTGCAATCTTATGATGTTATACTAGGTATGCCTTTTCATCACCATTATAACCCATGTATTGACTACCATACGCATACCTTTAAGTTTGAATTCAAAGGTGAAATCATTACTTTGTCTGCACGGCATGATTTCGAGCCGTTTCCATTGATTACTCACAGTCAAGTAAAGCGTGCCTTTAGGAAAGGATTCAACTCATGCATTGTTTTTGTCAATGTCATCAATGATTATACTCATATGCTTCCTTATGCATATAAACCTTTCATGAATACTTATAAGGATTGTTTTATGTCCTAGTATCCCTCTGAACTACCACCATCTCGAGGATCCTTTGACCATAGCATAGACTTAGTCCGTGGTAGTTCTCCTCCTCATAAAGCACCTTATAGACATGGACCACTACACCAAAAGGAAATTAAAAAAAAACAAGTAAAAGACCTACTATAGAAAGGACTTATAACGCCTAGTTCTTCCCCATTTGGAGCACTAGTTCTCTTAGTTGAGAAGAAGAATAAAACTTATCGAATGTGCATTGATTATAGAACCCTTAACAAGATCACAATAAAGAATAGATACCCTGTTCCTCGAATAGATGATATCTTAGATAAGTTACGAGGAGCTTCTATCTTTAGTAAAATTGATCTAAAATCAGGTTACCATTAGATTCGTATTACACAAAGTGATATTTTTAAGACTGCATTTAGAACTCAAACTGGCCATTATGAATTTATGGTAATGCCCTTTGGACTTACTAATGCCCCTGCGACATTTGCACAAATGATGAACAATATTTTTCTTGATTACCAAGCTTTTGTTCTTGTATTCTTTGATGATATACTTGTATACAGTAAGAATGATAGTGAACATGAAAAGCATCTTGAAACAATTTTTCATTTGTTACGAGAGAACACACTTTATGTTAATCCTGAAAAGAGTTAGTTCTTTGAGCATAAGCTAGAATATCTAGGACATATTATTTCAAGTGAAGGTGTGCATGTGGATCCGAACAAGATTAGAGTTATCGTAGAATGGCCTACACCACAATCAGTCAATGATGTTCGTTCTTTTCTTGGGTTGGCTAGTTTCTATAGGAAGTTTGCTCGAAATTTTTCTTATTTAGCATTGCCTTTTACCTTGTTGTTGAAAAAGAAAATAAAATTTGCATGGGGACTTACCCAACAATAGTAGTTTTAAAAATACATACACAAGCACTTTCACATGCACCTGTTTTATAGTTACCTGATTTTTCACAACCCTTTTATGTCGTTACTGATGCTAGTGGTTCAGGAATAGGTGCTGTTTTAATGCAAAATGACCATCCCATTGCATTTGAGAGTAGGAAGCTTAAAGCCCTCAGAACAGAATTATAGTACGTATGATAAAGAATTGTTAGCAGTTGTGCATGCTTTGCGAAAATGGACACACTATCTTATGGGCTCGGAGGTCTTAATGAAAACCGATCAACCGGCTATTAAGCATTTATTAAGTCAACCTTTAACTTCTGACAGGCATCTTAAATGGGCATCATTCATTCAAAATTTCCAACCCATGATACAATATCAGCAGGGTAAACCTAATGTTGCAGTTTGTATTCTTAGCCGTTTTCCTTCACATTCTGTTGTTTTGAATAATATTTCTACCATCCAGATACATTCTTTTCAAGAAATGGTTTCCATTTATGCATCTGATTTGCATTTTTCACGTGCATGGCATGATTTCAACAATGCTGCATCTTTATCTGATGAACATTATACATTTCATAATGGTTTTCTTTATTTTCAACATAGATTATGCATAACCCAAGCTTTTAAAGATTTTGTCATTTAAGAAAAGCATGAACCATCTTACATGGGTCATAGAGGCATACGGAGCACCACTTCTGCTTGCAAAGATTTCTTCTTTTGGCCACACATGGAAAAAGATATTGCACATTATGTTTCTCAATGCATTGTATGTCAGCGTGTCAAACGTCATCATGGTAAACCATTTGGATTATTAATGCCACTTCCCATTCCAAAGGAACCATGGGAATAAATCTCTATGGATTTTATCACAAGTCTTCCCATCAGTTCATCACATAACGATATGATTTGGACAATAGTTGATAGGTTTAGTAAATTTGCATATTTCATTCCATGTAGAAAAAACTTTGACGGTACCTCAAGCTGCAAAATTATTCATTAAATGTAATTTTTCCACATCATGGATTTCCTAAAGTAATGTTATCTGATCGTGATGTTAGATTTGTAATCATTTTTGGGTTGCCTTATTTCAACATTTTGGTTCTAAAATAGATTTTAGTTCTGCATTTCATCCTAAAAGTAATGGACAAAGTGAGGCTACAAACAGTACTATTCTTGATTTATTGAGTTGTTATTCATTAGATAATCATAATAACTGGGATGAAAAGTTGCCATTGCTTCAATTTGCTTACAATAACACTACACACACCACTACTGGTTGTGCACCTTTTGAAATTGTTTTTCGTAAAAAGTAACAACTCCATGAACATTTCCATTCATGTGTTTTTACATGGCACATGCCTATTTTTTTTATTCAGTGATGAAAACATGTGACTGGCCATCCATGTTTATTATTTTATCAACTGAGATGAGTTGCTTTTTCAACTGAGGGGCATGTTATAACTTATGGAATATGTTGAACAATGCATTGTTGGAGTGTAACATGGAATATGTTGGCCAATGCATTGTTGGATTGTAACATGGAATATGTTGAACAATGCATTGTTGGAGTGTTAAATTATTATTGAACAATGCATTGTTAGAGTGTTAAATTATTGATGTATTAATGTGTTTTTGATGTTTCTGATATAGCAACTGAAGGTTTGTGAGGAGCGTGCAAGGCGTGAAATGGCGGATATCAATAATCTGAATAATTATTATTTATCTTGTAAATAAACCTACATAGAAGGTTCTATTGTTAAAAATAGTTAGAAAAATAATGGTTAGAATAAGGGTCATTGTAGACCGCAGTTTATGTTATTGAAAGCAATGGCTTTCTATAAAAGTTACCAACTTTTAGTTTCACGCCTGCTTTTCGAAGCCGCTCTCATGTAACCACTCTTTTCGACGTAATCAAAATTCCTATAAATACATGCACTCTGTGGATAGTCGAAACAGAGTGCATGGGGGGAGATTGCACCCAATCTACGTTCAGTCTCATCTCTTGCTGTCTCTATTCTTCTGTGTGTTTTCTGAATCCATAATCTCTCTATGGGCATGAGCAAGATCCTGACAAAAGTGGTAACAAAGCTCTGTATGCGTCAATACAAAGGGTTCTGTTCTCTGTTCGCAATTTCGATTCCGATTCCGATTCCGATTCCGTCTTCGTCTTCGGTTTCTGTTTCTGTTCTTGTTCCAAATCCAGAACCAGAACCTAGGTTTTCACCTACGTTTATGTTGATATATTTAGGTAGTGATGTGTGTGAACACTCTAGGACCGCCGGGGCACTTTTTTCCCTCTTTAGGAGGTTTTTTTCCCCTGGCTTGTATATATGCCTATTGCCCTAATGGGCTACTTATCTTTGTACATTCTCTAGTAATACATTCAGTATTGTGTGTTTGTGCTCCAAGTTTCTTCTTCTTCCTTGTGCTGTTCGCGTGCCTCCGCAAACGTCTATCTCCAACAATTGGTATCAGAGCAGGTCATCGCTTCTTCTAGGGCGCCGTCGACACTCCTCCGTTTGCAGTCTCAAATTTGCACGAAATTTGGTGAGCATACTCAAGGTGTTTCCGAGATCAAAACAACTTTGCTTTGTGGTGCGGAAATCGCGATCTGAGCTCGTTTCGGTCTCCGAACGCACTATCGCAGCGCTTGTGCAGGCTATTTCGTCCTTTTGTGCCAAAGGTATATACCAGTTTCTGTTCGCTAGTTTAAGCGTCTCGAAGTCTGCTACAGATCTAGCAGAACTCGTCTGGGCAGTTCTGTTCAACTTTTTGAGATACAGTCAAGTTTCTGCATCAAGGTATTTTAGTCACCGGCCATGGCTGAAAGCAGTGATGTATTCCGTATGTTGGATGTTGAGGATAAGTTGGATGGTACCAACTACCCATTATGGGCTTATATGATGCGACATGTACTGGTTGCAAAAGGATTGTGGAACATTGTGCAGGGTGTTGAAAGACGTCCTGTTACACCTGTAACAACAGGTACTGCAAATACAGGTGTTGGAGCTCATGAAGATGGTGTCGAAGATGATATTCCGCAGATTCCTGTTCGTGCTGCTGTTTCTATTGCACCTACTACAGAGCAGATTCGTTGGGATGGCAGAGATGCCCAGGCACATGCATTGATAGCTTTGTCTGTCAAACGTGCCATTATTCCTCACATTCGCTCTTGTAGAATAGCAAAGGATGCTTGGGATACACTTACCACTTTGTACCAGGCTAGGAATGAGGCTCGTGTTGCTTACCTCCGAAAAGAGTTGGAGAGTGAGCACATGAATGAAGGTGATTCTATGGACAATTTTCTTACAAAGATCAAAGACCTGAAGGAACAATTGATTTCTGCTGATGAGGTTATACCAGATAGTTCACTTGTGCAGACCGTTCTGAATGGTCTTCCTGATTCATATCAGAGTTTTGCCTCTACTCTTCGGTTGATGATGAAAGGCAATCCGAATGCCTTGTCATTTGAGGAATTAGTCTCTGTTCTGTTGCAGGAAGATCAGTCCAGGCAGAACATGTCCATTATGCATGTTGCAGATCAAGCTTTCCTAGCTAGTCAGAAGGGCAAAGGAAAATGGAGCTCTTCTACTAGTAAGCAGAAATCTGCAAATGCTGCACAATCGAAGAACCAGGATAAAGATGAGAAGAAATCAGAAAAGCAGAAATTGTTCTGCAAGTACTGTAAAGGAAATGATCATATTATAAAGAACTGTCCAAAACTGGCTGCTAAAGAGGCAAAGAAGAAAGAGGCTGGAATGGTTGTTGCAGAGGCCTCTACACCAAAAACAGAGTCTGCAAATCTTGTGCAGGAAGAAGAATGGGCATTTACTACTGTCTATAGTTTTGACCCATCTTCTCATGATCAGTGCATGTCTGCAGTAGACTCAGATGTTTGGTACTTTGACAGTGGGGCGACCAAACATATTACCTCGCAGCGTAGTTTCTTCTCTTCACTCGAGCCTGCCCCTACAGGGAATACTGTCACATGCGCCAATAACTCCTCTTATCCTGTTATGGGAGTTGGTAAGATCATTCTGACTACTACTGATGGTAGTTCTTTCACTTTGTCAGATGCTTTATTTGTGCCAGGGATCAAAAAGAACCTGTTATCAATTTCTGCATTAGCCAAGATTGGCTTGGTTGTGAAATTCGTTGATGACAAGTGTATAGTCCATGATCTCTCAAATGGCGATGTGATTATTGCTTCTGGCATTTTATGTCGTGGGTTGTATAAGCTCATAGACTATGAAAGATCTGTGAATGATTCGGCATGTGCAGTTCATGATTCTCAGGCTATGTCAGATGCAAAGCTTTGGCATGCACGCTTTGGTCATCTGAATTTTGCTAGTTTGTTACGCTTGCAGAAATCTGAAATGGTGTCCTCTTTGCCCAAACTTAAGGCGCCTGGAAAACATGTTTGTGAAGGCTGTATTTTGGGCAAAATGCAGCGTTCTTCCTTTCCAAAAGATGGTTCAGTTCGGGCTACGCAGAAATTGCAGCTTGTACATAGTGATGTTTGTGGTCCTATGCAGACACCCTCTTTTGGAAATTACCTTTACTTCGTGACTTTCATTGATGATTTTTCCAAGCATGCATGGGTATATCCACTCAAAGCAAAGTCCGAAGTGTTCATGTGCTTCAAACAGTTTTTGGTTTTGGCTGAAAATCTGTCAGCATGTAACTCTCTATGTGACTTGCCTCCTGGCAAGAAGGCCATTGGCACTAAGTGGGTATACAAGCTGAAGCGTAAACCTGATGGTACAGTTGACATGTATAAGGCTAGGCTTGTTGCAAAGGGTTATGCACAGGAAAGAGGCATTGATTTTGATGAGACCTTTGCACCTACATGTCATATGACTACTGTTCGGAGCATTTGTGCACTTGCAGCCCATCATGGTTGGAATGTACATCAGTTGGACATTAAAACAACATTTCTGAATGGTGACTTGCATGAAGAAGTGTATGTTTTTCAGCCCCATGGCTTTGTGCAGAAAGGGCATGAAAACCAGGTTTGCAGGTTAAAGAAGGCATTATATGGTTAAAAGCAAGCACCACGTGCTTGGTATGAGAAGATACATGCCTATCTGATTGCACATGGTTTTGAGAACAGTCCAACTGAAAGCACCTTATATGTTAAACGTGCTAATGATTTGCATGCCTCATTTGAGATGTCTGATTTGGGGCATTTGCATCACTATTTGGGCATTCAGTTTATGCACATTGATGGTGGAATGGCTTTGTGTCAAACAAAATATATTGACACATTATTGCAGCGTTTTGGCCTTGAAGACTGTAAGCCTATTGCCACTCCTATGGAGACAGGTTTACGATTGAGTCTTCATGATGCTGGAGATGCATTTGATGCTGTTCTCTATCAGCAGGCTGTTGGATGCTTGATTTACTTATGCATTACTCGGCTAGATATTTAGTTTGCTGTCTCATAGATGAGCAGGTTTATGCATTGCCCATGAGTCACGCATTGGAAAGCGGTTAAGCGCATCTTTCGCTACTTGAGTGGTACTCGACTACTTGGGTTGTTTTATCCCAAGGGGGGATCACTACCGCCAGATTTGCATGCTTTTTCTGACTCAGATTGGGCTGGTTGCTATGACGCTCGTGTGTCCACCAGTAATTTTTGCTTCATGCTTGGTAGCTCATGTATATCTTGGTTGAGCAAGAAGTAGCCTACTATGGCCACTTCCAGTTGTGAGGCTGAGTATAGGGCAGCTTTCACAGCGACTGTTGAGTGTGTGTGGCTCAGACGCCTTATGGCTGATTTGGGTGTTGGCGAGTCTTCTGCCACCACCATCTTCACTGACAGTCAGAGCGCATTGGCAGTTGCGAGGAACCCTGTGTTCCATGCTCGCACTAAGCACAATGAGGTGCATTATCACTATGTCAGGGAGAGGTTCTCTCCTGGGGAGATTAGCTTGGCATATGTGCCCACGCAGGAGAACATTGCAGACCTTTTCACGAAGGCTCTGCCTAGGGAGAAGTTTAAAGCTTTCCGCAAAGCTTTGGGCTTACTTCCTTTTGTGGAGTGATTTGCACATAGCTTGGCACTTCCTTATACATGAGTGCCAGCTCCTTGTTCACCGCATCACTCCCAGGGGATTTTGTTTATATATTTAGGTAGTGATGTGTGTGAACACTCTAGGACCGCTAGGGCACTTTTTTCCCTCTTTAGGAGGTTTTTTTCCCCCGGCTTGTATATACGCTTATTTCCCTAATGGGCTACTTATCTTTGTACATTCTCTAGTAATACATTCAGTATTGTGTGTTCGTGCTCCAAGCTTCTTCTTCTTCCTGGTGTTGTTCGCGTGCTTCTGCAGACGTCTATCTCCAACACTTTGCACCTACGTTTACTCCTTCGGCTTACTCCAAGGCAAAGAACTTAGGCAATACATTGGCAACATTGGCACCCAAGGCTCCCTTGGCGATCGTTGGCAGCCGTTGGCTACGCGCGAGGCAATTTTAATTTTGAGTGACAATAGAGTGGTTTAGATTGCCTAAGGTAGGAGGATTTGAACCCACAACCTCCTACTTTCAAGGGAAGTTCTTTACCACTACACTCTCTATTGGAGTTTTCACTCAAGTTCTTCCCTCATAAATTTAACATAACTTGAAGTTTTTCTCACTTTTCAAGGCGGCACGGTGCGATGCGACGTGGCGAGTCTCAAGGTACATCCTGTCAGGGTACACTTCTCAGGGTACACTTCTCAGGGTACACTTCTCAGGGTACTCTTCTCAGGGTACGCATCTCAGGGTACACATCCCAGGGTACATCCAGACAGGGTACATCCTATCAAGGTACAACAAGGTACAACTAGACATGGTACTTTTCTGCTAGGGTATATTCCCTGAGGGTACATCCCGAGAGGAAAGCACTAGCTTAAGGGTCCAAGAGCACCATGGTTGATTATAGTAATTCACCCCTACCTGAGGATACACTTGAACAACAACTAGAGCTCTTGCGGCATGATCTTCGAGGAGTTCAACATGAGATTTGACAACGTGATGAAGTCCTCCAAAAGATACAAACTGAGGCAGACAGCCTGATGACAGTAGTTGGTTTGGAGGTGGGAATCCAAGCTAAGCTTCACACCCTACGACCTACAATCCTCAAGGAAGCTATATCCTTGGCTTATGATGCAGAAAAAGAATTCGAGTCCATAACCAAGTCAATCCATCTAAAACAACCGTGCCAACGACCACTTTATGTTAAACCTATATTTCCTATGAAGCGTACTTTTAATGCCCCATCTTACCCTAGTTTTCCTGGTCCTCCACAATCTAGTTACTCAAATCCACCTCTTGCTTCATCTCTCCAACCAACCAAACCACCTACCCTTCAAACTTTAGCGGTGGGTGCCCAACAGAAGCGACCACGAATCACTTGCTAGAATTGTTGTAAACCTGGACATACAAAAATAAGGTGCAGATTGCGACCTCTTCACATGAAACCGGCTACAACTCAATTGCAAAACATGGAGGTCCATACTGAAGAAATTCCTCCTCTTTAGACAGAGGAATCATTGGAGAAGGACTTAAGTACCTTGGGTAACGATATGTCTCTTTACTCTCTACTTTGCATGCAGGGTACAATAAATAACAATCTTGTTAAAATTCTACCTGACGATGGTAGTTCACATGACTTCATTTCACATTTATTAGTACAAGAACTTCAATTACAAACGTTTCCTTCCTTATATAAAGTGAAACCTACATTTCAAGGTAGTTGTTATAATGTAATACGAGAAGTGCAAGATGTTACGATTAGCATAGGCCCATATGTTGATTCACGCACATTTTTTTTTAATTGCACCTTTGCAATCTTACGATGTTATACTAGGTATGCCTTTTCGTCACGATTAATACCCACGTATTGACTACCATACGCATACCTTTAAGTTTGAATTCAAAGGTCAAATCATTACTTTGTCTGCACGGCATGATTTCCAGCCGTTTCCATTGATTAGTCACACTCAAGTAAAGCGTGCATTTAGGAAAGGATTCAACCCATGCATTGTTTTTGTCAATGTCATCAATGATTATACTCATACACTTCCTGATGCATATAAACCTTTAATGACTACTTATAAGGATTCTTTTATGTCTAAGTATCCCTCTGAACTACCACCATCTCGAGGATCCTTTGACCATAGCATAGACTTAGTCCCTGGTAGTTCTCATCCTCATAAAGCACCTTATAGACATGGCCCACTACACCAAAAGGAAATTAAAAAGAAAACAAGTAAAAGACCTACTATAGAAAGGACTTATAAGGCCTAGTTCTTCCCCATTTGGAGCACTAGTTCTCTTAGTTGAGAAGAAGAATAAAACTTATCAAATGTGCATTGATTATAGAACCCTTAACAAGATCAAAATAAAGAATAGATACGGTATTCCTCAAATAGATGATCTCTTAGATAAGTTACGAGGAGCTTGTGTCTTTAGTAAAATTGATCTAAAATCGGGTTACCATTAGATTTGTATGACAGAAAGTGATATTTTTAAGACTGCATTTAGAACTCAAACTGGCCATTATGAATTTATGGTAATGCCCTTTGCCCTTGCGACATTTGCACGAATGATGAACAATATTTTTCTTGATTACCAAGCTTTTGTTCTTGTATTCTTTGATGATATACTTGTATACAGTAAGAATGATAGTGAACATGAAAAGCATCTTGAAACAATTTTTCATTTGTTACGAGAGAACACACTTTATGCTAATCCTGAAAAGAGTTATTTCTTTCAGCATAAGCTAGAATATTTAGGACACATTATTTCAAGTGAACGTGTGCATGTGGATCCGATAAAGATTAGAGTTATCGTAGAATAGCCTACACCACAATGAGTTAATGATGTTTGTTCTTTTCTTGGGTTGGCTAGTTTCTATAGGGAGTTTGCTCGAAATTTTTCTTATTTAGCGTTGCCTCTTACCTTGTTGTTGAAAAAGAAAATAAAATTTGTGTGGGGACTTACGCAACAACAGTCTTTTAGAAAAAACTTACACAAGCACTTTCACATGCACGTGTTTTACAGTTACCTGATTTTTCACAACCCTTTTATGTCGTTACTGATGCTAGTGGTTCAGGAATAGGTGTTGTTTTAATGCAAAATGACCATCCCATTGCATTTGAGAGTAGGAAGCTTAAAGCCCTCAGATCAAAATTATAGTACGTATGATAAAGAATTGTTAGCAGTTGTGCATGCTTTGCGAAAATGGACACACTATCTTATGGGCTCTAAGGTCTTAATCAAAACCGATCAACGAGCTATTAAGCATTTATTAAGTCAACCTTTAATTTCTAATAGGCATCTTAAATGGGCATCATTCATTCAAAATTTCCAACCCATGATACAATATCAAGAGGGTAAAGCTAATGTTGTAGCTGATATTCTTAGTCGTTTTCCTTCACATTGTGTTGTTTTGAATAATATTTCTGCCATCCAAATACATTATTTTAAAGAAATGGTTTCCACTTATGCATCTGATTTGCATTTTTCATGTGCATGGCATGATTTCAACAATGGTGCACAAACCACTACTGGTCGTGCACCTTTTGAAATTGTTTTTCGTAAAAGGTAACAGCTCCATGAACATTTCCATGCATGTGTTTTTAGATGGCACATGCCTATTTTTTTAATTCAGTGATGAAACATGTGACTAGCCATCCATGTTTATTATTTTATCAACAGAGGTCAGTTGCTTTTTCAACTGAGGGGCATGTTATAACTTATGGAATATGTTGAACAATGCATTGTTGGAGTGTAACATGGAATATGTTGGCCAATGCATTGTTGGATTGTAACATGGAATATGTTGAACAATGCATTGTTGGAGTGTTAAATTATTATTGAACAATGCATTGTTAGAGTTAAATTATTGATGTATTAATGTGTTTCTGATGTTTCTGATATAGCAGCTGAAGGTTCGTGAGGAGCATGCAAGGCGTGAAAGGGCGGATATCTAAAATCCGAATAATTATTATTTATCTTGTAAATAAAGCTGCGTAGAAGGTTCTATTGCTAGAAATAGTTTGAAAAATAATGGTTAGAATAAGGGTCGTTGTTGTAGACCGTAGTTTATGTTATTGAAAGCAATGGCTTTCTGTAAAGGTTACCAACTTTTAGTTTCATGCCTGCTTTTCGAAGCCGCTCTCATGTAACCACTCTTTTCGACGTAATCAAAATTCCTATAAATACGTGCACTCTGTGGACTATCGAAACAGAGTGCATGGGGGGAGATTGCAACCAATCTGCTTTCAGTCTCGTCTCTTGCTGTCTCTATTCTTCTGTGTGTTTTTTGTATCCATAATCTCTATATGCGCATGAGAAGGATCCTGACAACAGTGGTATCAGAGCTCTGCACGCGTCAATACAGAGGGTTCTGTTCTCTGTTCGCAATTCGGATTCCGATTCCAATTCTGATTCCGTCTTCGTCTTCGGTGTCTGTTTCTATTCTTGTTCGAGTTCGAGAACCAGAACCGACGTTTTCACCTACATTTTCACCTACGTTTACACCTACGTTTACTCCTTCGGCTTACTCCAAGGCAAAGAACTTAGGCAATAACTTAGGCAATACATTGGCAACATTGGCACCCAAGGCTCCCTTGGCGACCGTTGGCTACACACGAGGCAATTTTAATTTTTAGTGACAATAGAGTTGTTTAGATTCCCTAAGGTAGGAGGATTTGAACCCACAACCTCCTTCTTTCAAGGGAATTGCTTTACCACTCTGCTCTCTCTTGGAGTTGTCACTCAAGTTCTTCCCTCATAAAACTAACATAACTTGCAATTTTTCTCACTTTTCAAGGCGGCACGGTGCAATGCAACACGGCGCGTCTCAGGGTACATCCTGTCAGGGTACACTTCTCAGGGTACACTTCTCAGGGTACACATCCCAGGTGACATCCTGATAGGGTACATCTTGTCAAGGTACAACAGGGTACATCCAAATTGGGTACTTTTCTGCTAGGGTACATTCCCTGAGGGTACATCCTGAGAGGAAAGCACCAGCTTAAGGGTCCAAGAGCACCATGGCTGATTACAGTAATTCACCCCTACCTGAGGCAACACTTGAACAACAACTAGAGCTCTTGTGGCATGAGCTTCGAGGAGTTCAATATGAGATCTGACAACGTGATGAAGTCCTCCAAAAGATACAAACTGAGACAGACAATCTTACGACAGTAGTTGGTTTGGAGGTGGGAAGCCAAGCTAAGCTTCACACCCTACGACCTAGAATCCTCAACGAAGCTATATCCTTTGCTTATGAGGCACAAAAAGAATTCCAGTCCATAACCAAGTCAATCCGTCTACAACAACCGTGCCAACGACCACTTTATGTTAAACCTACATTTCCTATGAAGCATACTTTTAATGCCCCATCTTACCCTAGTTCTCCTTGTCCTCCACAATCTACTTACTCAACTCCACCTGTTGCTTCATCTGTTCAACCAACCAAACCACCTACCCTTCAAACTTCAGCGGTGGATGCCCAATAGAAGCGACCACAAATCACTTGCTAGAATTGTGGTAAGCCTAAACATACAAAGATAAGGTGCAGATTGCGACCTCTTCACATGAAACCGGCTATAGCTCAACTCCTGTTTAGACAGAGGAATCATTGGAGAAGGACTTAAGTACCTTGGGTAACGATATCTCTCTTTACTCTCTACTTTGCATGTAGGGTACAATAAATAACAAACTAGTTAAAGTTCTACATGACGATGGTAGTTCAAATGATTTCATTTCGCATTTATTAGTACAAGAACTTCAATTACAAACGTTTCCTTCCTTATATAAAGTGAAAGCTTCATTTCAAGGTAGTTGTTATAATGTAATACAAGAAGTGCAAGATGTTACGATTAGCATAGGCCCATATGTTGATTCAGGCACAGTTTTTTTTAATTGCACCTTTGCAATCTTAGGATGTTATCCTAGGTATGCCTTTTCGTCACCATTATAACCCACATATTGACTACCATACACATACCTTTAAGTTTGAATTCAAAGGTCAAATCATTACTTTGTCTGCACGGCATGATTTCCAGCCGTTTCCATTGATTAGTCACACTCAAGTAAAGCGTGCATTTAGGAAAGGATTCAACTCATGCATTCTTTTTGTCAATGTCATGAATGATTATACTCATACACTTCTTGATGCATATAAACCTTTCATGACTACTTATAAGGATTGTTTTATGTCTGAGTATCCCTCTTAACTACCACCATCTCGAGAATCCTTTGACCATAGCAAAGACTTAGTCCCTGGCAGTTCTCCTCCTCATAAAGCACCTTATAGACATGGACCACTACACCAAAAGGAAATAAAAAAAAAAACAAGTAAAAGACCTACTATAGAAAGGACTTATAAGTCCTAGTTCTTCCCCATTTGGAGCACTAGTCCTCTTAGTTGAGAAGAAGAATAAAACTTATTGAATTTGCATTGATTATAGAACCCTTAACAAGATCAAAATAAAGAATAGATACCCTATTCCTCGAATAGATGATCTCCTAGATAAGTTACGAGGAGCTTGTGTCTTTAGTAAAATTGATCTAAAATCCGGTTACCATTAGATTCGTATGACACAAAGTGATATTTTTAAGACTGCATTTAGAACTCAAACTGGCCATTATGAATTTATGGTAATGCCCTTTGGACTTACTAATGCCCCTGTGACATTTGCACAAATGATGAACAATATTTTTCTTGATTACCAAGCTTTTGTTCTTGTATTCTTTGATGATATACTTGTATATAGTAAGAATGATAGTGAACATGAAAATCATCTTGAAACAGTTTTTCATTTGTTACGAGAGAACACACTTTATGCTAATCTTGAAAAGAGTTATTTCTTTCAGCATAAGCTAGAATATTTAGGACATATTATTTCAAGTGAAGGTGTGCATGTGGATCCGAAGAAGATTAGAGATAGTTTCTTGGGTTGGCTAGTTTCTATAGGAAGTTTGCTCGAAATTTTTCTTATTTAGCATTATCTCTTATCTTGTTATTGAAAAAGAAAATAAAATTTACATGGGGATGTACCCAACAATAGTATTTAAAAAGAAACTTACACAAGCACTTTCACATGCACATGTTTTACACTTACCTGATTTTTCACAACCCTTTTATGTCGTTACTGATGCTAGTGGTTCAGGAATAGGTGCTGTTTTAATGCAAAATGACCATCCCATTGCATTTGAGAGTAGGAAGCTTAAAGCCCTCAGGACAAAATTATAGTACGTATGATAAAGAATTGTTAGCAGTTGTGCATGCTTTGCGAAAATGGACACACATCTTATGGGCTCTGAGGTCTTAATCAAAACTGATCAACCAGCTATTAAGCATTTATTAAGTCAACCTTTAATTTTTGATAGGCATCTTAAATGGGCATCATTCATTCAAAATTTCCAACCCATGATACAATATCAGCAGGGTAAAGCTAATGTTGTAGCTGATATTCTTAGCCGTTTTCCTTCACATTCTGTTGTTTTGAATAATATTTCTGCCATCCAAATCATTCTTTTCAAGAAATTGTTTCCACTTATGTATCTGATTTGCATTTTTTTACGTGCATGGCATGATTTCAACAATGATGCATCTTTATCTGATGAAGATTATACATTTCATAATGGTTTTCTTTATTTTCAACATAGATTATGCATAACCAAAGCTTTTAAAGATTTTGTCATTAAAGAAAAGCATGAACCATCTTACTTGGGTCATAGAGGCATACAGAGCACCACTTCTGCTTGCAAAGATTTCTTCTTTTGGCCACACATGGAAAAAGATATTGCACATTATGTTTCTCAATGCATTGTATGTCAGCGTGTCAAACGTTATCATGGTAAACCATTTGGATTATTAATGCCACTTCCCATTCCAAATGAACCATGGGAACAAATCTCTATGGATTTTATCACAGGTCTTCCCATCACTTCATCACATAATCATATGATTTGGACAATAGTTGATAGGTTTAGTAAATATGCATATTTCATTCCATGTAGAAAAAACTGTACCTCAAGCTGCAAAATTATTCATTACATGGAATTTTTCCACATCATGGATTTCCTAAATTAAGGTTATCTGATCGTGATGTTAGATTTTGTAATCATTTTTGGGTTGCCTTATTTCAACATTTTGGTTCTAAAATAGATTTTAGTTCTACATTTCATCCTGAAAGTAATGGAAAAACTGAGGCTACAAACAATACTATTCTTGATTTATTGCGTTGTTATTCATTAGATAATCATAATAACTCGGATGAAAAGTTGCCATTGCTTCAATTTGCTTACAATAACACTGCACACACCACTACTGGTCGTGCACCTTTTGAAATTGTTTTTCGTAAAAAGTAACAACTCCATGAACATTTCCATGCATGTGTTTTTACATGGCACATGCCTATTTTTTTTATTCAGTGATCAAACATGTGAGTGGCCATCCATGTTTATTATTTTATCAACTGAGGTCAGTTGCTTTTTCAACTGAGGGGCATCTTATAACTTATGGAATATGTTGAACAATGCATTGTTGGAGTGTAACATGGAATATGTTGGCCAATGCATTGTTGGATTGTAACATGGAATATGTTGAACAATGCATTATTGGAGTGTTAAATTATTATTGAACAATGCATTGTTAGAGTGTTAAATTATTGATGTATTAATGTGTTTTTGATGTTTCTGATATAGCAGCTGAAGGTTCATGAGGAGCATGCAACGCGTGAAAGGGCGGATATCAATAATCCGAATAATTATTATTTATCTTGTAAATAAACCTGCGTAGAAGGTTCTATTGTTAGAAATAGTTTGAAAAATAATTGTTAGAATAAGGGTCATTGTAGACCGCAGTTTATGTTATTGAAAGCAATGGCTTTCTATAAAAGTTATCAACTTTTAGTTTCATGCATGCTTTTCGAAGACACTCTCATGTAACCACTCTTTTCGACGTAATCCAAAATCCTATAAATACATGCACTCTGTGGATTGTCAAAACTGAGTGCATGGGGGGAGATTGCACCGAATCTGCATTCAGTCTCGTCTCTTGCTGTCTCTATTCTTCTGTGTGTTTTCTGTATCCGTAATCTTTGTATGCGCATGAGCAAGATTCTGACAACAGTGGTATCACAGCTCTGCACACGTCAATACAAAGGGTTCTGTTCTCTATTCACAATTTCGATTCCGATTCCGATTCCGATTCCGATTCCGTCTTCGTCTTCGGTTTCTGTTTCTGTTCCTGTTCTAGCTCCAAAACAAGAACCTATGTTTTCACCTACGTTTACACCTACGTTTACTCCTTCGGCTTACTCCAAGGCAAAGAACTTAGACAATAACTTAGGCAATACATTGGCAACATTGGCACCCAAGGCTCCCTTGGCGATCGTTGGCAGGCGTTGGCTACGCGCGAGGCAATTTTAATTTTGAGTGGCAATAGAGTGCTTTAGATTCCCTAAGGCGGCACGGTGCGACGTGACGGGGCGCCTCTCAGGGTACATCCTGTGAGGGTACACTTCTCAGGGTACACTTCTCAGGGTACACTTCTCAGGGTACACATCCCAGGGTACATCCAGACAGGGTACATCTTGTCAAGGTACAACAGGGTACATCCTGACAGGGTACTTTTTTGCTAGGGTACATTCCCTGAGGGTACATCCTGAGAGGAAAGCACTAGCTTAAGGGTCCAAGAGCACCAGGGCTGATAACAATAATTCACCCCTACCTAAGGCAACACTTGAACAACAACTAGAGCTCTTGCGGCATGAGCTTCGAGGAGTTCAACATGAGATCCGACAACGTGATGAAGTCCTCCAAAAGATACAAAGTGAGGCAGACAACCTTACGACAGTAGTTGGTTTGGAGGTCGGAATCCAAGCTAAGCTTCACACCCTAAGACCTACAATCCTCAACGAAGCTATATCCTTCGCTTATGATGCAGAAAAAGAATTCTAGTCCATAACCAAGTCAATCCATCTACAACAACTGTGCCAACGACCACTTTATGTTAAACCTACATTTCCTATGAAGCGTACTTTTAATGCCCCATCTTACCCTAGTTTTCCTCGTCCTCCACAATGTAGTTACTCAACTCCACCTGTTGCTTCATCTCTCCAACCAACCAAACCACCTACCCTTCAAACTTCAGTGGTGGATGCCCAACAGAAGAGAATTCTACATGACGATGGTAGTTCACATGACTTTATTTCACATTTATTAGTACAAGAACCTCAATTACAAACGTTTCCTTATTTATATAAAGTGAAAGCTGCATTTCAAGGTAGTTGTTATAATGTAATACGAGAAGTGCAAGATGTTAGGATTAGCATAGGCCCATATGTTGATTCACGCACTATTTTTTTTAATTGCACCTTTGCAATCTTACGATGTTATACTAGGTATGCCTTTTGATCACCATTATAACGCACATATTGACTACCATACGCATACCTTTAAGTTTGAACTCAAAGGTCAAATCATTACTTTGTCTGCACGGCATGATTTCCAGCTGTTTCCATTGATTAGTCACACTCAAGTAAAGCGTGCATTTAGGAAAGGATTCAACTCATGCATTGTTTTTATCAATGTCATCAATGATTATACTCATACACTTCGTGATGCATATAAACCTTTCATGACTACTTATAAGGATTGTTTTATGTCTGAGTATCCTTCTGAACTACCACCATCTTGAGGATCCTTTGACCATAGCATAGACTTAGTCCGTGGTAGTTCTCCTGCTCATAAAGCACCTTATATACATGGCCCACTACACAAAAATGAGATATAAAAAAAACAAGTAAAAGACCTACTACAGAAAGGACTTATAAGGCCTAGTTCTTCCCCATTTGGAGCACTAGTTCTCTTAGTTGAGAAGAAGAATAAAACTTATCGAATGTGCATTGATTATAGAACCCCTAACAAGATCACAATAAAGAATAGATACCGTATTCCTCGAATAGATGATCTCTTAGATAAGTTATGGAGGAGCTTCTGTCTTTAGTAAAATTGATCTAAAATCGGGTTACCATTAGATTCGTATGACACAAAGTGATATTTTTAACACTGCATTTAGAACTCAAACTGGCCATTATGAATTTATGGTAATGCCATTTGGACTCCTGCGACATTTGCACGAATGATGAACAATATTTTTCTTGATTACCAAGCTTTTGTTCTTGTATTCTTTGATGATATACTTGTATACAGTAAGAATGATAGTGAACATGAAAAGCATCTTGAAACAGTTTTTCATTTGTTACGAGAGAACACACTTTATGCTAATCCTGAAAAGAGTTATTTCTTTCAGCGTAAGCTAGAATATTTAGGACATATTATTTCAAGTGAAGGTGTGCATGTGGATCGGAAGAAGGTTAGAGTTATCATAGAATGGCCTACACCACAATAAGTCAATGATGTTCGTTGTTTTCTTGGGTTGGCTAGTTTCTATAGGAAGTTTGCTCAAAATTTTCTTATTTAGCATTGCCTCTCACCTTGTTGTTGAGAGAGAAAATAAAATTTTCATGGGAACTTACCCAATAACAGTCTTTTAAAAAAAACTTACACCAGCACTTTCACATGCACCTGTTTTACAATTACCTGATTTTTCACAACCCTTTTATGTCGTTACTGATGCTAGTGGTTCAGGAATAGGTGCTGTTTTAATGCAAAATGACCATCCCATTGCATTTGAGAGTAGGAAGCTTAAAGCCTTTAGAACAGAATTATAGTACGTATGATAAAGAATTGTTAGCAGTTGTGCATGCTTTGCAAAAATGGACACACTATCTTATGGGCTCTGAGGTCGTAATCAAAACCGATCAACCGGATATTAAGCATTTGTTAAGTCAACCTTTAATTTCTAATAGGCACCTTAAATAGGTATCATTCATTCAAAATTTCCAACCCATGATACAATATCAGCAGGGTAAAGCTAATGTTGTAGCTGATATTCTTAGCCATTTTCCTTCACATTCTGTTGTTTTGAATAATATTTTTGCCATCCAAATACATTCTTTTCAAGAAATGGTTTCCACTTATTCATCTGATTTGCATTTTTCACGTGCATGGCATGATTTCAACAATGGTGCATCTTTATCTGATGAACATTATACATTTCATAATGGTTTTCTTTATTTTCAACATAGATTGTGCATAACCCAAGCTTTTAAAGATTTTTTCATTAACGAAAAAGCATGAACCATCTTACATGGGTCATACAGGCATACAGAGCACCACTTGTGCTTGCAAAGATTTCTTATTTTGGCCACACATGGAAAACGATATTGCACATTATGTTTCTCAATGCATTGTATGTCAGCGTGTTAAATGTCATCATGGTAAACCATTTGGATTATTAATGCCACGTCCCATTCCAAGTGAACCATGGGAACAAATCTCTATGGATTTTATCACAGGTCTTCCCATCACTTCATCACATAATGATATGATTTGGACAATAGTTGATAGGTTTAGTAAATATGCATATTTCATTCCATGTAGAAAAAACTTTGACTGTACCTCAAGCTGTAAAATTATTCATTAAATGCAATTTTTCCACATCATGGATTTCCTAAAGTAATGTTATTTGATCGTGATGTTAGATTTTGTATTAATTTTTGGGTTGCCTTATTTCAACATTTTGGTTGTAAAATAGATTTTAGTTCTGCATTTCATCCTAAAAGTAATGGACAAAGTGAGGCTACAAACAATACTATTCTTGATTTATTGCGTTGTTATTCATTAGATACTCATAATAAATCGGATGAAAAGTTGCTATTGCTTCAATTTGCTTACAATAACACTGCACACACCACTACTGGTCGTGCACCTTTTGAAATTGTTTTTCGTAAAAAGTAACAGCTCCATGAACATTTCCATGCATGTGTTTTTACATGGCACATGCCTATTTTTTTTACTTAGTGATGAAACATGTGACTGACCATCCATGTTTATTATTTTATCAACTGAGGTCAGTTGCTTTTTCAACTGAGGGGCATGTTTTAACTTATGGAATATGTTGAACAATGCATTGTTGGAGTGTAACATGGAATATGTTGGCTAATGCATTGTTGGATTGTAACATGGAATATGTTGAACAATGCATTGTTGGAGTGTTAAATTATTATTGAACAGTGCATTGTTAGAGTGTTAAATTATTGATGTATTAATGTGTTTTTGATGTTTCTGATATAGCAGCTGAAGGTTTGTGAGGAGCGTGCAAGGCGTGAAAGGGCGGATATCCGAATAATTATTATTTATCTTGTAAATAAACCTGCGTAGAAGGTTCTATTGTTAGAAATAGTTAGAAAAATAATGGTTAGAATAAGGGTCGTTGTAGACCGCAGTTTATGTTATTGAAAGCAATGGCTTTCTGTAAAAGTTACCAACTTTTAGTTTCACGCCTACTTCTCAAAGTCGCTCTCATGTAACCACTCTTTTCGACGTAATCAAAATTCCTATAAATACATTCACTCTGTGGACTATCAAAACAGAGTGCATGGGGGGAGATTGCACCCAATCTGCGTTCAGTCTCGTCTCTGGTTGTCTCTATTCTCCTGTGTGTTTTCTGTATCGATAATCTCTATATGCACGTGAGCAAGATCGTGACAACAGTGGTATTAGAGCTCTACACGCGTCAATACAGAGGGTTCTGTTCTTTGTTCGCAATTCCGATTCTGATTCTGATTCTGATTCCGTCTTCGTCTTTGGTCACCTATGTTTACTCCTTCGGCTTACTCCAAGGCAAAGAACTTAGGCAATAACTTAGGAAATATATTGGCAACATTGGCACCCAAGGCTCCCTTGGCGACTGTTGGCAGCCGTTGGCTAGGTGCGAGGCAATTTTAATTTTTAGTGACAGTAGAGTGGTTTAGATTCCCTAAGGTAGGAGGATTTGAACCCACAACCTCCTACTTTCAAGGGAAGTGCTTTACCACTACAGTCTCTCTTCGAGTTGTCACTCAAGTTCTTCCCTCATAAATTTAACATAACTTGTAGTTTTTCTCACTTTTTCAAGGCGGCACAGTGCGACGCGACGCGGCGCGTCTCAGGGTACGTCTTATCAGGGTACACTTCTCAGGGTACACATCCCAAGGTACATCGAGACAGGGTACATCTTGTCAAGGTACAACAGGGTACATCTAGACAGGGTACTTTTCTGCTAGGGTACATTCCCTGAGGGCACATCCCGAGAGGAAAGCACTAGCTTAAGGGTCTAAGAGCACCATGGCTGATTACAGTAATTCACCCCTACTTGAGGCAACACTTGAACAAAAACTAGAGCTCTTGCGGCATGAGCTTCGAGGAGTTCAACATTAGATCCGACAACGTGATGAAGTCCTCCAAAAGATACAAACTGAGGCAGACAACCTTACGATAGTAGTTGGTTTGGAGGTGGGAATCCAAGCTAAGCTTCACACCCTACGACCTACGATCCTCAACGAAGCTATATACTTCGCTTATGATGCAGAAAAAGAATTCTAGTCCATAACGAAGTTAATCCGTCTACAACAACCGTGCAAACGACCACTTTATGTTAAACCTACATTTCCTATGAAGCGTACTTTTAATGCCCCATCTTACCCTAGTTTTCCTCGTCCTCCACAATCTAGTTACTCAACTCCACTTGTTGCTTCATCTCTCCAACCAACCAAACCACCTACCCTTCAAACTTGAGCGGTGGATGCCCAACAGAAGTGACCACGAATCACTTGTTGGAATTGTGGTAAACCTGGACATACAAGAATAAGGTGCAGATTGTGATCTCTTCACATGAAACTGGCTACAGCTCAATTGCAAAACATGGAGGTCCATACTGAAGAAATTCCTCCTCTTTAGACAGAGGAATCATTGGAGAAGGACTTAAGTACCTTGGGTAACGATATCTCTCTTTACTCTCTACTTTGCATGCAGGGTACAATAAATAATAAACTAGTTAAAATTCTACATGACGATGGTAGTTCACATGACTTCATTTCACATTTATTAGTACAAGAACTTCAATTACAAACGTTTCCTTCCTTATATAGAGTGAAAGCTGCATTTCAAGGTAGTTATAATGTAATACGAGAAGTGCAAGATGTTACGATTAGCATAGGCCCATATGTTGATGCACACACATTTTCTTTTTAATTGCACGTTTGCAATCTTACGATGTTATACTAGGCATGCCTTTTCGTCACCATTATAACCCACGTATTGACTACCATACGCATAACTTTAAGTTTGAATTCAAAGGTCAAATCATTACTTTGTCTACACGGCATGATTTCCAGCCATTTCCATTGATTAGTCACACTCAAGTAAAGCGTGCATTTAGGAAAGGATTCAACTCATGCATTGTTTTTGTCAATGTCATCAATGATTATACTCATACACTTCCTGATGCATATAAACCTTTCATGACTACTTATAAGGATTGTTTTATGTCTGAGTATCCCTCTGAACTACCACCATCTCGAGGATCCTTTGACCATAGCATATACTTAGTCCGTGGTAGTTCTCCTCCTCATAAAGCACCTTATAGACATGGCCCACTACACCAAAAGGAAATTAAAAAAAAAACAAGTAAAAGACCTACTACAGAAAGGACTTATAAGGCCTAGTTCTTCCCCATTTGGAGCACTAGTTCACTTAGTTGAGAAGAAGAATAAAACTTATCGAATGTGCATTGATTATAGAACCCTTAACAAGATCACAATAAAGAATAGATACCCTATTCCTCGAATAGATGATCTCTTAGATACGTTACGAGGAGCTTGTGTCTTTAGTAAAATTGATCTAAAATCCGGTTACCGTTAGATTCGTATGACACAAAGTGATATTTTTAAGACTGCATTTAGAACTCAAACTGGCCATTATGAATTTATGGTAATGCCCTTTGGACTTACTAATGCCCCTGTGACATTTGCACAAATGATGAACAATATTTTTCTTGATTACCAAGCTTTTGTTCTTGTATTCTTTGATGATATACTTGTATACAGTAAGAATGATAATGAACATCAAAAGCAACTTGAAACAATTTTTCATTTGTTACGAGAGAACTAACTTTATGCTAATCCTGAAAAGAGTTATTTATTTCAACGTAAGCTAGAATATTTAGGACATATTATTTCAAGTGAAGGTGTGCATGTGGATCCGAAAAAGATTAGAGTTATTGTAGAATGGCCTACACCACAATCAGTCAATGATGTTTGTTCTTTTCTTGGGTTGGCTAGTTTCTATACGAAGTTTGCTCGAAATTTTTCTTATTTAGCATTGCCTCTTACCTTGTTATTGAAAAAGAAAATAAAATTTGCATGGGGACTTGCCCAACAACAGTCTCTTAAAAAAAACTTACACGCACTTTCACATGTACTTGTTTTACAGTTACCTAATTTTTCACAACCCTTTGATGTCGTTACTGATGCTAGTGGTTCAGGAATAGGTGCTGTTTTAATGCAAAATGACCATCCCATTGCATTTCAGAGTAGGAAGCTTAAAGCCCTCTGAACAGAATTATACTATGTATGATAAAGAAATGTTAGCGGTTGTGCATGCTTTGCGAAAATGGCACACTATCTTATGGGCTCTGAGGCCTTAATGAAAACCAATTAACCGGCTATTAAGCATTTATTAAGTCAACCTTTAATTTCTGATAGGCATCTTAAATGGGCATCATTCATTCAAAATTTCCAACCCATGATACAATATCAGCAGGGTAAAGCTAATGTTGTAGCTGATATTCTTAGCTGTTTTCCTTCACATTCTGTTGTTTTGAATAATATTTCTGTCATCCAAATACATTCTTTTCAAGAAATGGTTTCCACTTATGCATCTAATTTGCATTTTTCACGTGCATGGCATGATTTCAACAATGGTGCATCTTTATCTGATGAACATTATACATTTCATAATGGTTTTCTTTATTTTCAACATAGATTATGTATAACCCAAGCTTTTAAAGATTCTTTGATTAAAGAGAAGCATGAACCATCCTACATGGGTCATAGAGGCATACAGAGCACCACTTCTGCTTGCAAAGGTTTCTTCTTTTGGCCACACATGGAAAAAGATATTGCACATTATGTTGCTCAATGCATTGTATGTCAGCGTGTCAAACATCATCATGGTAAACCATTTGGATTATTAATGCCACTTCCCATTCCAAATGAACCATGGGAACAAATTCTGTTGTTTTGAATAATATTTCTGTCATCCAAATACATTCTTTTCAAGAAATGGTTTCCACTTATGCATCTGATTTGCATTTTTCACGTGCATGGCATGATTTCAACAATGGTGCATCTTTATCTGATGAACATTATACATTCCATAATGGTTTTCTTTATTTTCAACATAGATTATGTATAACCCAAGCTTTTAAAGAGTTTGTCATTAAAGAAAAGCATGAACCATCCTACATGGGTCATAGAGGCATACAGAGCACCACTTCTGCTTGCAAAGGTTTCTTCTTTTGGCCACACATGGAAAAAGATATTGCACATTATGTTTCTCAATGCATTGTATGTCTGCGTGTCAAACATCATCATGGTAAACCATTTGGATTATTAATGCCACTTCCCATTCCAAAGGAACCATGGGAACAAATCTCTATGGATTTTATCACAGGTCTTCCCATCACTTCATCACATAATGATATGATTTGGACAATAGTTGATAGGTTTAGTAAATATGCATATTTCATTCTATGTAGAAAAAACTTTGACTCTACCTCAAGCTGCAAAATTATTCATTAAATGCAATTTTTCCATATTTGGATTTCCTAAAGTAATGTTATCTGATCATGATGTTAGATTTTGTAATCATTTTTGGGTTGCCTTATTTCAACATTTTGGTTCTAAAATAGCTTTTAGTTCTGCATTTCATCCTAAAAGTAATGGACAAAGTGAGGCTACAAACAGTACTATTATTGATTTATTGCATTGTTATTCATTAGATAATCATAATAACTGGGATGAAAAGTTACCATTGCTTCAATTTGCTTACAATAACACTGCCCACACCACTACTAGTCGTGCACCTTTTGAAATTGTTTTTCGTAAAAAGTAACAGCTCCATGAACATTTCCATGCATGTGTTTTTACATGGCACATGCCTATTTTTTTGATTCAGTGATGAAAAATGTGACTAGCCATCCATGTTTATTATTTTATCAATTGAGGTCAGTTGCTTTTTCAACTGAGGGGCATGTAATAAATTATGGAATATGTTGAACAATGCGTTGTTGGAGTGTAACATGGAATATGTTGGCCAATGCATTGTTGGATTGTAACAAGGAATATATTGAACAATGCATTGTTGGAGTGTTAAATTATTATTGAGCAATGCATTGTTAGAGTGTTAAATTATTGATGTATTAATGTGTTTTTGATGTTTCTGATATAGCAGCTGAAGTTTTATGAGGAGCGTGCAAGGCGTGAAAGGGCGGATATTAATAATCCGAATAATTATTATTTATCTTGTAAATAAAGCTGCGTAGAAGGTTCTATTGTTAGAAATAGTTAGAAAAATAATGGGTAGAATAAGGGTCGTTGTAGACCCGAGTTGATGTTATTGAAAGCAATGGCTTTCTGTAAAAGTTACCAACTTTTAGTTTCACGCCTGCTTTTCGAAGCCGCTCTCATGTTACTACTCTTTTTGACGTAATCAAAATTCCTATGAATACATGCACTCTGTGGATTGTCGAAACAGAGTGCATGGGGGGAGATTGCACCAAATCTGTGTTCAGTCCCGTCTCTTGCTGTCTCTATTCTTCTGTGTGTTTTTTGTATCCGTAATCTCTGTATGCACGTGAGCAAGATTCTGACAACAGTGGTATCAGAGCTCTGCACGTGTCAATACAGAGGGTTCTGTTCTCTGTTCGCAATTCCGATTCCGATTCGGATTCCGATTCCGATTCTGATTCCGATTCCGATTCCGTCTTCGTCTTCGGTTTCTGTTGCTATTGTTGTTCGAGTTCCAAAACTAGAACCTACATTTTCACCTACGTTTTCACCTACGTTTACACCTATGTTTACTCTTTGGACTTACTCCAAGGCAAAGAACTTAGGAAATAACTTAGGCAATACATTGGCAACATTGGCACCCAAGGCTCCCTTGGCGACCGTTGGCAGCCGTTGGCTACGCGTGATGCAATTTTAATTTTGCGTGGCAATAGAGTGGTTTAGATTCCCTAAGGTAGGAGGATTTGAACCCACAACCTCCTACTTTCAAGGGAAGTGCTTTACCACTACACTCTCTCTTCGAGTTGTCACTCAAGTTCTTCCCTCATAAATTTAACATAACTTGCAGTTTTTCTCACTTTTCAAGGCGGCACGGTGCGACACGACGCGGCGCGTCTCAATGTACAACCTGTTAGGGTACACTTCTCAGGGTACACTTCTCAGGGTACACATCCCAGGGTACATCCAGACAGGGTACATCCTGTCAAGGTACAACAAGGTACATCCAAACAGGGTACTTTTCTGCTAGGGTACATTCCCTGAGGGTACATCCCTTGAGGAAAGCACTAGCTTAAGGGTCCAAGAGCACCATGGCTGATTACAGAAATTCACCCCTACCTGAGGCAAAACTTGAACGACAACTAGAGCTCTTACGGCATGAGCTTCGTGGAGTTCAACATGAGATCCCACAAGATGATAAAGTCCTCCAAAAGATACAAACTAAGGCAGACAACCTTACGACACTAGTTGGTTTGGAGGTGGCAATCCAAGCTAAGCTTCACACCCTACGACCTACAATCCTCAACGAAGCTATATTCTTCGCTTATGATGCAGAAAAAGAATTCCAGTCCATAACCAAGTCAATCCCTCTACAACAACCGTGCCAACGACCACTTTATGTTAAACCTACATTTCATATGAAGCGTATTTTTAATGCCCCATCTTACCCTAGTTTTCCTCGTCTTCCACAATCTAGTTACTCAACTCCACCTGTTGCTTCATCTCTCCAACCAACCAAACCACCTACCCTTCAAACTTCAGCGGTGGATGCCCAACAGAAGCGACCATCACTTGCTGGAATTGTGGTAAACCTCGGCATACAAAAATAAGGTGCAGATTGCGACCTCTTCACATGAGACCGGCTACAACTCAATTGCAAAACATGGAGGTCCATACTAAAGAAATTCCTCCTGTTTAGACAGAGGAATCATTGGAGAAGGACTTAAGTACCTTGGGTAACGATATTTCTCTTTACTCTCTACTTTGCATGCAGGGTACAATAAATAACAAACTAGTTAAAATTCTACATGACGATGGTAGTTCACATGACTTCATTTCACATTTATTAGTGCAAGAACTTCAATTACAAATGTTTCCTTCCTTATATAAAGTGAAAGCTGCATTTCAAGGTAGTTGTTATAATATAATACGAGAAGTGCAAGATGTTACGATTAGCATAGGCCCATATGTGGATTCACGCACATTTTTTTTTAATTGCACCTTTGCAATCTTAAGATGTTATACTAGGTATGCCTTTTCGTCACCATTATAACCCACGTATTGACTACCATACACATACCTTTAAGTTTGAATTCAAAGGTCAAATCATTAATTTTGTTTGCACGGCATGATTTCCAGTCGTTTCCATTGATTAGTCACACTCAAGTAAAGCGTGCATTTAGGAAAGGATTCAACTCATGCATTGTTTTTGTCAATGGATCAGTGATTATACTTATACACTACCTGATGCATATAAACCTTTCATGACTACTTAAGAGGATTGTTTTATGTCTGAGTATCCCTCTGAACTACCACCATCTCGAGGATCCTTTGACCATAGCATAGATTTAGTCCCTGGTAGTTCTCCTCCTCATAAAGCACCTTATAGACATGGCCCACTACACCAAAAGGAAATTAAAAAGAAAACAAGTAAAAGACCTACTACAGAAAGGACTTATAAGGCCTAGTTCTTCCCCATTTGGAGCACTAGTTCTCTTAGTTGAGAAGAAGAATAAAACTTATCAAATGTGCATTGATTATAGAACCCTTAACAAGATCACAATAAAGAATAGATACCCTATTCCTCGAATAGATGATCTCTTAGATAAGTTACCAGGAGCTTGTGTCTTTAGTAAAATTGATCTAAAATCGGGTTACCATTAGATTCGTATGACACAAAGCGATATTTTTAAGACTGCATTTAGAACTCAAATTGGCCATTATGAATTTATGGTAATGCCATTTGGACTTACTAATGCCCCTGCGACATTTGCACGAATGATGAACAATATTTTTCTTGATTACCAAGCTTTTGTTCTTGTATTCTTTGATGATATACTCTTATACAGTAAGAATGATAGTGAACATGAAAAGCATCTTGAAACAGTTTTTCATTTGTTACGAGAGAACACAATTTATGTTAATCCTGAAAAGAGTTATTTCTTTCAGCGTAAGCTAGAATATTTAGGACATATTATTTCAAGTGAAGGTGTGCATGTGGATCCGAATGAGATTAGAGTTATCGTAGAATGGCCTACACCACAATCAGTCAATGATGTTCGTTCTTTTCTTGGGTTGGCTAGTTTCTATAGGAAGTTTGCTCAAAATTTTTCTTATTTAGCATTGCCTCTTACCTTGTTGTTGAAAAAGAAAATGAAATTTGCATGGGGACTTACCGAACAACAGTCTTTTAAAAAAAACTTACACCAGCACTTTCACATGCACCTATTTTACAGTTACCTGATTCTTCACAACCCTTTTATGTCGTTACTGATGCTAGTGGTTCAGGAATAGGTGTTGTTTTAATGCAAAATGACCATCCCATTGCATTTGAGAGTAGGAAGCTTAAAGCCCTCAGAACAGGATTATAGTACGTATGATAAAGAATTGTTAGCATTTGTGCATGCTTTGCAAAAGTGGACACACTATCTTATGGGCTCTGATGTCTTAATCAAAACTGATCAACCGGCTATTAAGCATTTATTAAGTCAACCTTTAATTTCTCATAGGCATCTTAAATGGGCATCATTCATTCAAAATTTCCAACCCATGATACAATATCAACAAGGTAAAGCTAATGTTGTAGCTGATATTCTTAGCCGTTTTCCTTCACACTCTATTGTTTTGAATAATATTTCTGCCATCCAAATACATTCTTTTCAAGAAATGGTTTCCACTTATGCATCTGATTTGCATTTTTCACGTGCATGGCATGATTTCAACAATGATGCATCTTTATCTGATGAAGATTATACATTTCATAATGGTTTTCTTTATTTTCAACATAGATTATGCATAACCCAAGCTTTTAAAAATTTTTTCATTAAAGAAAAGCATGAACCATCTTACATGGGTCATATAGGCATTCAGAGCACCACTTCTGCTTGCAAAGATTTCTTCTTTTGGCCACACATGGAAAAAGATATTGCACATTATGTTTCTCAATGCATTGTATGTCAGCATGTCAAACGTCATCATGGTAAAACATTTGGATTATTAATGCCACTTCCCATTCCAAATGAACCATGGGAACAAATCTCTATGGATTTTATCACAGGTCTTCCCATCACTTCATCACATAATGATATGATTTGGACAATAGTTGATAGGTTTAGTAAATATGCATATTTCATTCCATGTAGAAAAAACTTTGACTGTACCTCAAGATGCAAAATTTTTCATTAAATGCAATTTTTCCACATCATGGATTTCCTAAAGTAATGTTATCTAATCGTGATGTTAGATTTTGTAATCATTTTTGGGTTGCCTTATTTCAATATTTTGGTTCTAAAATAGATTTTAGTTCTGCATTTCGTCCTGAAAGTAATGGACAAAGTGAGGCTACAAACAATACTATTCTTGATTTATTGCGTTGTTATTCATTAGATAATCATAATAACTAGGATGAAAAGTTGCCATTGCTTCAATTTGCTTACAATAACCTTTTACACACCACTACTGGTCGTGGACCTTTTGAAATTGTTTTTCATAAAAAGTAATAGCTCCATGAACATTTCCATGCATGTGTTTTTACATGGCACATGCCTATTTTTTTTATTCAGTGATGAAACATGTGACTAGCCATCCATGTTTATTATTTTATCAACTGAGGTCACTTGCTTTTTCAACTGAGGGGCATGTTTTAACTTATGGAATATGTTGAACAATGCATTGTTGGAGTGTAACATGGAATTTGTTGGCCAATGCATTGTTGGATTGTAACATGGAATATGTTGAACAATGCATTGTTGGAGTGTTAAATTATGATTGAACAATGCATTGTTAGAGTGTTAAATTATTGATGTATTAATGTGTTTTTGATGTTTCTGATACAGCAGCTGAAGATTCGTGAGGAGCGTGCAAGGCGTGAAAGGGCGGATATCATTAATCCGAATAATTATTATTTATCTTGTAAATAAACCTGCGTAGAAGGTTCTATTGTTAGAAATAGTTAGAAAAATAATGGTTAGAATAAGGGTCGTTGTAGACCACAGTTTATGTTATTGAAAGCAATGGCTTTCTGTAAAAGTTACCAACTTTTAGTTTCACGCCTGCTTTTCGAAGCCGCTCTCATGTAACCACTCTTTTCGACGTAATCAAAATTCCTATAAATACATGCACTCTGTGGAGTGTCGAAACAGAGTGCATGGGGGGAGATTGCACCCAATCTGCGTTCAGTCCCGTCTCTTGCTATCTCTATTCTTCTGTGTGTTTTCTCTATCCGTAATCTCTGTATGCGCGTGAGCAAGATCCTGAAAACATGTTGTGCACTGCTTTTGCATGTTTTTTGAGTTTCCTTGCAGGATTTGGCTGTCCCATCATCTCCAGCATGTCGCGTAGGTACGGAAAAGCTCGGTCTTGTCTCTGTGTCGTAGACCTGTGTCAATCGCGATTGGCAGAAAAATCGCTCCTTTGGTAAAACTAAGTGCACCACAGTAGACTAGAGACCTTGCACATCACAAAATCCACAAAAATTCTTAAAAAATTTGCATTTGTGCTGTCCATCACGATTGACAGCATCAATCGCAATCAACAGTGTCCATCGCGATGGACAGCCTATCCATCGCGATCGACAGACCCCGACCGACACCTCTGTCCATCACGATAGATGGTATCCATCGTGATCGACAGCTGTCCATCGCGACTGACAGAACCATCGCGATCGACAGTAGTCCATCGTGACGGACACCCCTCTCCATCGCGACTGACAGAACCATCACGACTACCACCTCATCTTGGCGAAAAACGTATCCATCGCGACTCATAGACCCCGATTGACACAAAGACATGCAAAAACCCTGAAAATCTCAGTCCATTGCGATTGACATAATCAGTCGCGATTGACCCATCAATCACGACCAACACCCCTGTCCATCGTGATTGACACCCATCAATTGCGATTGACACGTGTCCATCACGACTGATAGGCCATGACGGACAGCTCTGTCCATCGCGATTGACAGTCCAGCCGATCGCGATTGACAACCAATTTCGGCCAAATTTCTAGGGTTTTTAATTGTAGGATTGTGGTTAATTTTGGGCATAAATATTGGGCTATATGGCATATAAGAAGGCTATAAGCAAATAATTTGAGGAAACCCTGTTGGCTTGTTAGCCTGTTTGAACCCTGCTTTAACCCTAGAACCCTGAACTGGCATAACTTTCTCATACGAAATCCGTTCAGAGAGATCTTAGGCTTGTTGAATAGCTGGTGGGGAGTAGTACCAATACTTCCACTCGTTATGGTAAAATTAATACCAGGATAATTAGATATAGTATTTTTAATTGGACCATACCCATTGGGAGGAGAACTCAGGGATCTCTAGAATTGTGTTTCATAAAGACATAGGGCAAATTGACATTTGAATTACACGAATGGAAGTGATTTGTTATGTCATTTTATTCTAAGTCTTGAGCTAACTCTAGGACTTTTACAGGACCACTGAGAGCACTTGAGGGCATCCAAAGCAAGGGTTTTTTTTGCAAGCTTGAGAACGGGGTTCTTGAGCACCCAAGAGCAAGGGATCAGCAAGTGAGGTTGGATTATTCTCAACTCCCTCTGTCAATTCCTAGCATAGGCTAAGTGCGAGTAGTGCTAGAAGTAAGTCAGATTGACAATAGGCACCTATCAAATTGAAGACTATTAAATACTCAAGTTCAAGCATGATAGTCTCTTGATGATCAATAACTTAAAAGAAAAGAACTTAACGTGGTACGAACAACTTTAAGTGCGGAAAGTCACTCAAGTATTCCTGACGACATGATATTTGACAAGATCATAAACACGATAATCAAGTAAAGAAGAACCAAGTAACTGATACAAATTGAGCTGCAATGAGGTTGTACTTTGGGTAAAAATTGGGGTGACTCGATTAGGCATATGAACCGTAGATCAGGGCGACACCTAGGGAGAGATAGATAGAGTCTCAGGTCTTCAGAGGCTAGTGTTAATCATATTGCTAGGTCTTGGGCCCAGCAGTTGAGCCATTATTCACACTACCCTAGCTCTAAGACTAGTGGATCAGAGATGTCTCATGGTATGGAGAGACCCATAGGAAGTTCCGGTGTGCCATATTTACAAAGGGTAGAAGGCCCTTACAAGACGCAACTGGAATACCTTAGGACCAACTGATTAAGTGCTTACATCTATGAGGACGGCTTAGGAAGATCTGTGGTCTAGATCAAATACCCAGATCAACCCATTGGACTAGAACATCCAACAGTCAAGTTTGAAAATGGAGCATACCTGGACAAATAAGGAACCATATATGTAGTCACCAACCACCCAGATAGGACAGACGAATTTGGGAATGTGATCCCAGAAACGGACATAGGTGACCTAGAGCAAGGGAACATAGGTGGAGAGCCTAGAACCCCTCGAGGCAAATCAATTCTTACTAGAATTATCACTCTAGAGTGGATTCCCCAAGACAATAAGAGCATAGATTTGCTCTTGAATAGAGAAACTAATGAAGCTTTTTAGAGGTATAAGCCTGACCAATCGAATGAGATAGGAACTATCACGATCTATGGGTTCAAAGACCCCGATAGCCCAGGCAAAGTGACCTATCTAGACAACACTTCAGAGAGGATCTTTGTGGTTACAGAGCATGGTAGGCATGCTTACACTTGGAAGGGTGAATTTATTTTTCCCCAACCAAGATCTAATGTGTCTTATGGCCACCCAGGAGCTGGAACATCCCAAGCTCAGGGAGCTCAAAGGGACAAAAGTCGAGATAGGCCAGAGGTAAGTTTTGCCATCCCGCTGGGTCGAGAAAGGATGAGAATAGAGATGGATAGAGTGGAACCTGAGAGATTTAGAGTTCCAAGAAACCAAAGAAATGTGGATGAATTTCCTCTAACAAGACCTAGAGAGCACACGAAGACTTTGAGGCCTACACAACTGGTTAAATCCATGAAGGACTACTTCGATGGCACCGACGACCCCTACGATCATGTGGCCAAGTTTAGGCAAGTCTTGAGAGCTGAACAAGTTGAGGAACTATTCACACAGTACAATGCCTTTGGTCTATTCACAAAGTACAATGCCTTTTACTGATCATCAAACACTGTTATACTTGGTAAACAAGCCATGCAATACAGGCAGATTAGTAAGATGGCTCCTCCTACTGATGGAATATGAGTTCGAGGTTGTGGTGAGGAAAGGTAAGACTCACTTGAGAACAGACCACCTCTCAAGACTCACATCCGGAGAAGCACCACAAGGAGTATCAGATGATCTTCCTGATGCTTATTTGTTTAATTTGGAAGTGGTACCTCGGTGGGCTAAGCCTTTAGTGCCAGTATTGACATATGGGCCTAACCACCCAGTAATAAACACACAGGATAGGGAGATAGTAAAAGCCCAAAAGTACCATATAATGGCCGAGAGTATGTACAAGCATACAGAGCAAGGGATATTAGCTTGTTGTGTGGAGGAGGATGAGTACGCAAAATGGTTGCAATTAGCACATGTAGGTGCATTAGAGCAACACTACTCAAAGCAACGAACCCTACAAACACTCAGGAGACTCGGAGTGCATTGGCCGACTATGGAAGCTGATGTCCATAAATTATGCAAGGAATGCCCAATCTGTTGCACTAAACCACCCGTGGAGCATGCCACTCTTTATCGAGTGTCCATAGTGCCAGATTGGAGTGAACCACTAGTAGCCTTCTTGAGGATGAAAACATTACCTCAAGATATGACCCTGAGGAGGCAAAGAAGTTTAGAACAAGAAGCCCTAGACTACTCACTCATTGGAGATAATCTATACAAGCGTGGTAAAGATGGTTACCTCAGATTATGTGTCCATGAGAGCGAATACCTCAAGATATTGGAAACTGCTCACCAGGGTGTAGTAGGAGGACATTTTGGACCATATCGGGTGATCAAGGCTATACTATTTGCAGGCTTGTGGTGGCCCACCCTTCACATGGATGCACACACCTATGTGAAGAGGTGTGATGTTTGTCAGCGAACTCAGTATCCTATACGCAAAGATGAGATGCCGTTGAAACCTATGATGGGCGGACGTGCATTCTCTAAGTGGGGAATATACTTTGTAGGTTCTATTAATCCTCCAACTAAGGGTTCCCATGCTGAATACATTATTGTGGCCACAAACTATCTAACCAAATGGGTAGAGGTGAAAGCTACAATAAAGAACGATGCTCAGACGACTGTTAAGTTCTTATTTGAGAATGTGTTCACTAGATATGGGCAACCTATCAAGCTAGTAAGTGATAGAGGCACTCACTTCTTGAATGAAGTTATTGAAAATCTGCTCCAAGAATTCTTCGTTATACAAAAGAAGTCTGCCCCCTATCATCCACAAGCTAACGGGCAAGCCAAAAGCACAAATAAGATTCTATGCAATGTGCTGACCAAACTAGTGAATAATAAACGCTTTAATTGGGACAAACAACTGCACCATGCTGTTTGGGCATACCGAGTTGCCTATAAGATGATACTCCAAGCCACCCCCTTTCATATGGTGTTTGGCCAAAATGCAGTGCTACCATTGGATTTCTTGATACCTACATTGAGAGTAGCACAAGAGCATGATTGGACATGCCATGAGCTTTAATCTAGAATCTTTGACCTAGAACGATTAGGTGAAACAAGACTAAGAGCTGCCGCAGGGATATATGCAGCTAAGAAAAGACATAAGGCATACTTTGATGCGCATGTGAAGGATAAGGGATTGAAAGTAGGAGACCTCGTTTTAGTGTACAATTGAAACAACATGCATGGAAACTAGAAAAGAGAGGCTATGGACCTATGATCATAAATAGGATCTCAACGAGTGGAGCAGTTCAATTAGCTACACTAGAGGGTGATGTTCTTCCTAATTACATTAGTGGATGCAGAGTCAAACTATATCAAGAACCCCTCACTGAGGAGATGTTAAATTGACTCAATACTGAAAAGAAACATAAAGAAGAGGAAAAGCGAATTCCAGAAGAAGCACATGCAGAAGCATTGGAGCGAATCCGAAGGATGAAGTTGAGAAGGCAGGGTAGAGATCAGCCTAGGACAGAGGCATATGCAGATCCAGGGTATCATATGGCTATGTGTGAAGTTTCAGGTATTAGTTCTCATAGAATAATTGATCGACGACCTTTTGTAGCCTTAGAGATAGGACAAGGAAAGAGTGCAAGGACTGTATGGGCCTTGATTGACTCAGGTGCAGCCACTAGTGCTGTTAAACTTTCTTAGTGTCGAGAATTGAACTTAAATGTCAATCATGTGGAAGCATATCTCATAGGGTTGGGAGGTGTGGAAACCCCTTGCATGGGCGAGGTGGAACTTCCCCTCTACATTCAAGATGTTTTACTGACAGTTAAAGTACTAGTGTCTCAAGATGAGGATCTCATTGAGCCTCTTGTCTTGGGTCAAGACTGGATTTATGATCACGCAATCAACATCAACCTAAGAAGTGGACTTCTTCAGGTTTGGGTAAATCAAAATCGCATCACAATTGAGTTAGGAAATGAAGCACTCAAGGAACTAGGAAAGGCACACACTCCTGGTCCTTCCAGGAGTACACTTGAAGACGACCATGCTATTCTTGTCCAAAACTATGTGATGCAGAGGGATGATTGTCTCAATAAAGAAGTCAAGGATACAACGGAACTCCCTTCTTTTCCAGAGGCCATGGGGATATGGCAACCAACGACATATCAAATACAGAAGAAACAGACTCCCTGTGCTCGAAGCCAAAAGAAAGTACAAAGCAAGGTGTACCAGCCACCAAAACAAATGTGGGTACAGAAAGGTGAGCATCATGGCGCGGTCAAGTCACAACCAGTGGCTCACCTTCATATTAGTGATCAATTACAGGACACTAATAGGAAGTGTTTCAAAAATTCTCCTACGAAAGTAAAGTCTATCTGGGTACCCAAGAAGTCGATGAAGGTTGACCCACAATCAAGACAAATTTGGGTGCCTAAGGCTTGCTTGCAGTCTCAAATAGCTATAGAGAGATCACACCCTGTGCAACATGGTTCACTCACTCGAACAACTGATACCCACTCTTATACATCATGCAGGAACACATATTCACCCATGAGCATGAGTAGAATCACTTGTAAATGGGTCCCTAAAAAGCCTCATTTTCAAGGAGACATTCTCACAAACCCCTCGAGAGTCTCCACAAAATCAGAAACAAAAGTCATCCACTGTGTGTGGCAGCCTAAACCTTGTAATAAACCACCTGATCATATTGTAAACTCATCCCCTCATACTAACTGAATCCACACCGCACCTAACCGCCTTAAATAGCACATAAGAAATGTCATCCACTAACCACACATCGTACTCACGATCATACACCCACTCACTCATCCACTAACCACATCACAATTCATCAAGTTAATGTTGTGACGGGGACACACTGTCATTTTTTGTCCATTGCAATGTTAACATTCATTCATATATTCTCATAGACCGGCAGCGATTTCTTCAACATGGCCGAGGTTGCAGGAACGAGCTCTCAAGCAGGCACAAGCCAGCAAGTGGTGGATTTAGAGAGTCTACAATCATGCGAGAGACAAATGAAAGACCAAAAGAGTTGTAGACCATCCAAATCATACCAATAGCGGACCCCCAAGTGGCCATACCATGCCTGTAGGAAAGGCTTCCCACTGGTTTAGTGAAGTTGCAGGACCCTTGGGAGAGGGATCATACCTATGGGAGTCGGAGTTGGACTTCAATGGGAAGCAAGGTAAATAGCACTTCTTTACAAGGGACTTCGAAAAGTTACAAAATGCAAAAGGTCTACGTCTAGTATGGGAGAAGGCAAGATTGGATGCATACTTCAGTGCCCGGCTCCCAAAGCCTGACTTCATGTGATGCTACTATCTCATCAATACCTTGACTCTAAGCAAGCACCCAAAAGATACAAGCTCATTTGTGCTTCCATCTTTGACAAGGGGGAATGAGCTCAAGAGGTTTAGGCTATCAAACAACTTAGTGAGAGAGGCTCTAGCTATGCGAGGAATGCATATTCCAACAGAGAAGGAGAGCCTTGTGCCTGATTACATGAAGAATCGGAGCCTCACCAAGCTCAAGGACATGGTGGCCATGACGCCCAATATTGCAATACACCTTCACATGTGCATGCAACACTTTGCTTTTCCTGCCCAAGATAGATTCACCATGCCACCCAAGAAGATATGGTTTAGTTTGTATCTGGCAGAGACACAGAACCTCACCATCAACTTACCCCACTGGATAATTGATCAGATACACCTAGCCCACAAACGATGGCCGTGGAAGCATGTTTTATATGGATGTTGTGCTCTGACTAGAATCATTTATAGGTGTTTGGCTTATGACATCCCTATTCAATGGGCCCTGATGTGGAATCGAGTACATTAGTTTAGAGGCCGGACATCCACTGGACCCCCTTCTAAGAAGATGAGAGGAACTGTCCAAGTACCTTGTGCTCAACCACGTGGAGCCACCCTAATACAGGACGTTACCCCACCACCTCGAAGGGTTCGGCCATTCACACTATGACTTCCAAGACGCAACACTAATGGCCCCAATTTGATATTTCCTCCCGTCCCAATCGATCTTGAATTTCCCAGTGGTGCACCCTTGGAAGATGTAATAAAGTAAGTTTATGATCTAGGGATCCGATTGGTTCATATGAAATCGGACTCTGTTTGGTCATTCGTTTGTGTGGCCAAAGATCTTGAGTCTAGACTTACTGGTAGGTCATTTACTCTTGTAACCAAGTAATCCACTTAGCCTAATGGTTAAGACTCAAGGGTGTGAAGGAAGGGGTCTTGGGTTCAATCCCCATGGGGTACATGGGAAGAGTGTTTCGCCCAAAGAGCTATAGAACCTTCTAGAAGCATCCACTGGAGTTAACTCTGGCTAACTGGGACACTTGGCGCACATGTAGTTACATGGCTGACACTTGGATGGTTAGTATCCACCTGCCCATGCAGGCAGTCCCTTGGAAAGAGCTATATATAGAGGCATATGGTTGGGAGGAGAGTCATTCATTCAAGAGCATTTCCATTCGTTACACTGTTGCATTGGTATAAGGATAGGAACACAGATGCGGTTTTGACTTTCTTGGAGAAATGGAACGATGTCCATGAACTCAAACATACCCCCGATCATGTGAGAGTAGTAGAAGCGAGTTTATCACTAGGACCTAAAGATTATACTTGGTGGATGAGTCGTTGTGAGACTCACAAGAAACCTACTACCTGGGTTGAATTTTCCCGCCTTTTCAAGAAAGAGTTTCTCCCCGAGAATGAGGAGGAACGCAATTGGGAGGCGTGGGATAAAATTCAACAAAAAGTAGACCGTTATTAGTGTATATTTCAGAATACCGAGATGTTATTCTGAAATTAAAGAACTTAGATGACTTTCATCGTCTTCGCGGTTTTGTCACAGGACTTAACCAACGAATTCGAAATGAAGTCAAAAGGCATGCACCAAAATCCCTAGAAGAGGCGATTAAGGTTGCCCAAATTTATGAGGATAACTCACGTCTGGATGTCCCGCAAGAAAGTAGTTATTCCTAGAAGAATAACTTTAAGCGCAAGGGCAAAGGGGCAAGATCAAATGAAAGGATGACTAAAAAACCTCGTGTTTTTAGACACGTACTTTCTCCAGAAGATCATGATAAAGCGCAAAAGGAAAATTTGTGCTTTAAGTGTCTCAAGCCAGGACATCGTAGTCGTGCCTGTCCAGTTGGAAGAGAAAGTAAGGGAAAGGGTAAGCAGCAAATACATCTGATTCAAACTTTGGACTTGGATGCAAATTCAAGTGCAAAGAAGGTTCAGATTATGCATTGCGACAGTACCCATTCATGTGAGATTTCCAAAAACATGTGGCAACCTCAAGAGTTTGGTCCACATGATTTGGTCAAGCTGCATGGATCAGTAAAAGGGCACACCATACGGATAATGGTGGATGACTCTACTACGCGTAATTTTATCAATTATGCGTTAGTGAAAAAATTGGCTCTTCCTCAGAAACCATCTCCTCATAAATACATTGTTTCCATGATGCATGGTCAAGACACCCGTGTTTGGGACACAATGATATGTAATTTGGAACTAGAAATCCAAGGATTTAAAGACACCTTGGACTTCCAAATAATGAACATGGATCGGGTAGATCTGGTATTAGGGAGAGAGTGGCTATGGAGTCTAGGACCTTCATTGACCAGGTGTTATTTTACTAATACTTTGGAATTCCAGCACGACGGTGTAGTGTATAAAATCAAGGGTGAGCATGATGTTCCAAGTAAGCACTTGAAAAAAGTTTTTCAACTTCTTCGCGATAATAAACTTTACAGTAAAGAGTCTAAATGTGAATTCTTTACCCCAGAAGTAAAGTATTTAGGTCATATTATTTCCGCGGAAGGAATCAAAGTTGACCCTGAAAAGGTCCAAGCGATTCTTGAATGGCCTGAGCCCAAGACAGTTCGAGAACTGCAAAGTTTTCTCGGATTGGCAGGATATTATCGGAAGTTTGTGGCTGGATATGCCAAGATTGCAGTACCTTTGACGGATCAACTCAAAGGGAAGCATCAAAAGTTAAATTGGAAAGAAGAGCAAGCAAAGAGTTGTCAAGAACTTAAACTTGCTTTAGCATCAGCCTCGGTTCTAGAGATCATAGATCCGAACAAGCCTTTCCAATTAGAGACAGATGCAAGTTCATCTGCAGTAGAAGCAGTACTAAGCCAAGATGGTTGACCAATACCTTTCAAGAGTAGAAAGCTAAGTCCTACTCAGCAAAACTACTCTACCTATGAGCGAGAGATGTTCGCTATTATAAATGCTCTAAAGAAATGGCACCATTATTTGTACGGATCAAAGTTGACCATAGTCTTTGATCAAGAGAGCATTAAGTGGTTTGCAAACCAACCTGCTCTTAGAGGTAGAAAAGCTAGATGGGCCGAACAGTTGCAAGAGTTTGATTATGAGCTCAGGTACAGAAAAGGAAAGTTCAATGCAGTGGCAGACGCCTTAAGTCGGATGCCTATGTTGAACAATCTAAGTTTTGTACAAATTCAAAGTGAATTTATTTCAACTTTGAAAGGAAGCTGCAAAGAGGATCCAAGCTTCAGTCAAGCATGGAAAGCAACTGAACAAGCTAAACAAAATGAAGCAAGTACTTCTGAGAGAAAGTTTAAACACTATTCTCTCCAAGATGAATATTTTCTTTATAAAGGTAAGGTTTGTGTCCCAAGTATAATGGACATACGAAATCAAGTACTTTTCAAATGCCATGATGCTCCAAGTGCAGGACATCCCGGTATTAAACGAACTTATGAGTTAGTGAAAAGACATTTTATTGGCCTAGTTTGCATCGAGATGTGCAAAACTATGTGTCCAAGTGCCATAAATGTCAAGTAAATAAGTTTGAAGGACTTAAAGTTGGAGGATTGCTACATCCTTTGGAAATTCCCAAAGGAAAGTGGGAAAGTATTTCCATGGATTTCATTTCTGGATTACCCCGCACTCAGAAGGGCTTTGATTCAGTCTGGGTTGTAGTTGATCGATTGACTAAACTTGCTCAGTTTATTCCAGTCAAGACTACTTATAAGACTCCAGAACTTGCAAAAATATTTATAAATCAACTTTATAGACTCTATGGTCTTCCAGTAGACATAGTCTCTGATAGAGATGCTCGATTTACAAGTCAATTTTGGGGAGCAGTCTTTAGTAGACTTGAAACTAAACTAAGTTTATGTACAGCTGAACATCCCCAGACGGATGGACAGACAGAGAAAGTCAATCAAATCTTGGAAGACATACTCAGAGCTTGTGTTACTTCCAAACAGACTGATTGGGAAGATTATCTTCCTTTAGCTGAGTTTGCCTATAACAGTGCCAAGAATTCATCAACTGAATTTAGTCCATTCATGTTGATGTATGGTTTCCAGCCTAGGTCTCCTTATGCAGTGGGACTTCAAAATGAACGAGTTCAAGCAGCTCAAGAGTTCCTTCAAGACATGAACTTTAAACTTAAGTTAGCTAAAGAAAACTTAAAGAAAGCTCAAGATCGTGCAAAGGCTTATGCCGATCCAAAGCAAAGAGATGTTACTTTTCAGGTTGGCGATCAAGTTTATCTTTGTATTCCTGAAAGATCGGAAAAGTTCAAGACTGGTCAATGCGCCAAGTTGTTACCTAGACATTGCAGTCCTTTTCCAATCACCAAGAGAGTTGGTTTGTGGGCTTATGAATTACAACTTCCAGATGATAGTTGGATTCATCCAATGTTCCATGTTAGTCGACTTAGGAAGAGTCTAACAGATTCAGATAATCTTGTTGGACAACAGGTCATACTTCCTATTCCAGTAAATGAAACAGTTCCTCATGAACCTGAAAGGATACTTCGCACTTGAGATAAACATAAAAGAAGCCACTTGTATGAAGAGTGCTTAGTAAAAAGGAAGGATGGAACTGAAGAAAATTCAACATGGGAAAAAGTTTCCACAATCCAACGACGTTTTCCAGCTTTCAAGTTTTAAGTTGGTCCCAAATAAAGAAGGTTTTCTACTTTCAAGTTTTAAGTAGATAAACCGATCATGTTCTTCAAGATCTAGAATATGATAAGGTTTTTTGCTTTCAAGTTCTAAGTAAATAACCTGTTTGAATGAATGCATGTTCTTCAAGTTTTAGAACATGAGGCTCGGGGGTTGCCTACAGTATGTATAGCTCTAATTTTCGAGGATGAAAATATTTTCCAAGGGGGGAAGAATGTAATAAAGTAAGTTTGTGATCTAGGGATCCGATTGGTTCAGACAGATCTGAAATCGGACTCCGTTTGGTCATTCGTTTGTGTGGCCAAAGCTCTCGAGTCTAGACTTACTGGTAGGTCATTTCCTCTTGTAACCAAGTAATCCACTTAGCCTAATGGTTAAGACTCAAGGGTGTGAAGGAAGAGGTCTTGGGTTCAATCCCCATGGGGTACATGGGAAGAGTGTTTTGCCCAAAGATCTCTAGAACCTTCTAGAAGCATCCACTGGAGTTAACTCTGGCTAACTGGGACACTTGGCGCACATGTAGTTACATCGCTGACACTTGGATGGTTAGTATCCACCTGCCCATGCAGGCAATCCCTTGGAGAGAGCTATATATAGAGGCATATGGTTGGGAGGAGAATCATTCATTCAAGAGCATTTCCAGTCATTACGCTGTTGCAGAAGAACTCACGAATGAAGACTTTGAACAATTGTTAAGAGATGTAGATCTTGAGGCAGAAGAGGAACAAGTGGAGAATGTTCAACCACAAGCAACAACCTCCCAAGTACCTATTACCACAGTTGAAATGGATGAAGAGGACGACAAAGATGAAGAATATGAGGAGGATGAGGAGGAATATGACCACGGGCATCAAGAGGAGCAGCAAGAAGTGCTAGAACTTGTAGGTGTGCCTGCATACACAACTCAATTACAAAGGTTATACGATACGATCAAAGCAGTGCAAGAAAGGCATGAACTCTCCCTGGCATTAGGCCAAGCCTTGATGGAAGAAATGCTAGCAGACGATGGAGTGGATCAAAATTTTATTAACACCCTTAAATTAGTGTCAGAATCGTTAGGAGAACCGGAGGCTGTCCAAACACCAGTTCGCCAGTCCGTGAGGTATGACAAACGTAGAGTCCACACATTACTATGAGCAGGTAAGACTATCAGAATGTCGATCAGCAAACCAGAAATAACCCTCGAAACCACAACCATCCCCACCACCACTGTGGACCTCACTACTGAAACTTTTGTTCAGACATCACCCATCTCTCCCCCGCACTCCCCATCCCCCCCTTCTCCACCCCCACCACCACCTGCCACCATGGAAGAAACTATAGTCATCACATCTACCTTCACTTACAACCCAACCTCATCCGCATCCTTCTCCTTGTGTGAGCCAACCTCACAGGACACCCTCTTCTCTTCCATCACCAATCCCCTGTACACTTCACCCTTTTTGTCCTTCGAGCCCATCACTGGCCACCCCATAATTCCGAGTGTGGTTGGAACCCCCCCACCCATGGAGGGCATCCTTTGATTTCTAGCTTATCCCCCATTACGGGTACACCCATCCCATGACCCATACTTCCCATGTGCTCCCTATGCCTCATTCGACCCAATCGCACCCCGCCAATACCCATCCTTCATGGAGCAGTACATCCGCACTCTAGTGTCTCAAAGGCACAGTCCCCAGATGCTTGCAACAACATCAATCTACACAAACACCACACTCACCTCACCTACCATACCAACTTACATGGTAGCCCCTGCACACACCACTTTGTCCGACCCAATGGACATTTCACCAACCACATCACCTCTCCCCACAATTCCACCATCTCCCCCTCCCCTACCCCCTACCTCACCACTCACCACATCATTGGCACACACCTCATTCACTACCTCCCTTCCCATTCCCACTTCCCCTACATTCCAAACATTCCCCCTTGCATGTCATAATGTAAATAGCACATTTAATACATTACTTTAGTGTGCACATCAACTACAACAAGAATACCATCAATTGGAAGAACGTACCGCTGCCCTCTAGATAGAATTTGAGCGCCTACAGGCTAGAGTCAACATTCTAGAAGTTGCTTACCAAACGCTCCTAGCAGAACATACCACTTTACAATAGGCTCACATAGAATTAGAATCAAAGATATCACCGGTGGATGATAAAGCAGTCAAGGAACTGGAAAGTGTGCTCCAGGCACAAATGATATCCAATGCTACACTCAGACGCAATCTTGGGCTATTAAGGAAGCATATGGTAGTAGCATTAGAAGAGAACAAGCGGCTTCAGCAACAAAACCAAGACAATTTTGAAGCAGCTGTGGAAGGAACCGTAGGAACAGCCATTAGCCCTAACAAGTATAGAGCGGTCCCATCAGACGACATTCGCATCTTATTTGAGGAGCATGCAAATTTTTTGGATTCATATGAAAAGTTAGAGGCTGAATGTGCTCACCTAAAGAAGCAGATCGCCAGTGTCCCCACAGCTCAACAAGAGCTGGTAGTCTTGCAACAATCTACAGAAGAATTAGAGATCCTTTGAAAGCAGCTGGCAGAACTCCAAGCACGTCTCTTACCATATGAAAGGCCACCCTCCCCAGCTGAAGAACCAGAACCTGATACAGTAGTGGAAATCCCTGTGGATGATAGCTATGAAGAACCATATGAGCCGATGCCAACACCCAACGGCCAAGTTACAGAGGAAGGATAGGACACTTTAGAAATTGGAGTCCCGGATTGGGTCAAAAGGGTTGAGAAAGTGGGACAAACACATGATGATCCTGTCGTCGTGCAAATTCAATCCCTCACAAATCTAGAAGAAACTATTCTCCGATCTTCTTATTTTCAGCACCTATCCCACCAACGGTTAATCACAACATCAGAGCTGCAATACATGCCTTACTATGTCTTGCTACATGATAATAATGCAGAAGTTAAAAGGCATACAAGGAAGGAGCCCACATTTGCCACTCAATTTGAGCCGGAGGACTTACCGGAAGATGCACGCACGGGCTCGATTTTCCAACCTAATTGGCGTGCACGGTTACTAGCTGATTACCCGGAGATGATGAGCACCTAGGCAACCATGCCCCTGTATATCAAGTATAATCCATGTTATTGCCCAATGGTTCATCGCAGATCATGGCAAGCTTGCAATCAAGGTATGCAACAATAAAGAATGCTGGGCATGGGTCAACTATCCATATTTTGCTCCACCTCGAGGGACCCCGACCGTAGCATACATGATATCAACAATTCGACACTGGTCTACATGTCTAAAGAATGTACCCGACATAGCAGCAAAAATGTGTATGAAAATATTCAAGCTCATGACAATTGTCTTCAATACCTTTCGGAAGGTACAAGCTCCATACATCTCTACCCCTGGATTCTCTCAAGGTAACAAGGATTTAGTCTACGACATGAGCCAAACTCCCTCGGTCAACATAATCTTTGCCTGACATGCACGAATAAAGTATTTACCTGCATGCTTCAAGCAGATATTTGAAGAAATGTTCTCTATTGGATTCTGGGAATATCATTTGGAAATTTTCATTCCTAGACCAACACATTTGCTACATCTATTCGTAGTTAAACAAGCCATCCATGCAGATCAGTTACATCTGCCACATCTGGACATTTGAGGACCAATTGATTGGGATCGCATGATGACAGACTTGGCTAGAGGACTACGCATCGAAGAACATCAGTTTGCCACTCGTTGTGGAATATTACATCCAACACTCCCAACCACAAGGGTCTGTCAGGGACGACAGACGCGAGAGAGGCGGTGTTGATAGCAGTCAGGGCACCCAAGGACTGACGAGACAAGGAAGCCAATGGAAAGAGTCAGAGCAAAGAGGAGGACTAAGTAGATAGAACAGTCGACGAAGATCTAGCAAATAGGCCATTGAATTTTTTCCAAATCAACATCTTTATAACAGTGATTCTCATCACTAACAATCATTGTAATTACCATTTTACCCTTTTGTAACTCCATTTTGTTCAAGCCGAGGAGTCCTCGAGCTTGAGGAGCATTAGAAGTACCTACCTATCAATTTTCATATTTTTTAGACTCCGTTTGAGCCCTCAAATAGGCCCGAGAACCTAATTTTTAACTAGGCCGGACACTAGGTCTGGACAAGGCCAAAACTAGTCAAAACCTATAAGAAGAGCTAGAGAGCTTATTTTTGAGGTTAGCTTGTTGTAGAATTGAACTTGTAAGAGCACTTTTGAGTAATCTAAAGAACTCCATTGTCTCTCTCTTTGTTCTTGCCCTGTGTGCGTGTGTGTGTATGTGTGTGCATGTTAGTGTGCTTCTCACTCACACACTGGTGCCATCACTTGTTCAAGGTCTTCATACCATCCTCACATCTTCCCGGATTGACATTAAAGGAGGTGCTACTCATCAGTGAGCTACAACATGTGTATATGTATATATGCATGTAAATATGATTATATGAGTCTATGTGTGTGTACATATGATTATGCATGTATATGTGTATGTGAGTATGTGTATGTGTATGTGTATGTGAGTATGTGTATGTGTATGTGAGTATGTGTATGTGTCTATGTGTATTCATTATATGTGTGTAATTGCATGCATGTGTATGTGTGTGTAAAAATGTGCATGTATGTGTGTGTATGTATAAATGTGCATGTATGTGTATATGTGTGTAAATGTGCATGTATGATGTATATGTGTGTGTATGCATGTATTTGTACCTCTAGTCTCACTCTTTTCTCTCTCTCTCTCTCATATACATACATACATACATACATATGCACGCTTACTCATATCCACATATATATGCATAAAAGCAATGCGTACCGTGCATTATCACGATGATGAGCCATAAGTGTCCGCATCTCTTTTATACACCGCTTATGCGACCATCCTATACCAAAATCTGTCTCAAGTGAACTAAGTATGTATTTTTTATCCCTGTCATCATGCTCACTACAAAAATAAAAAAAATCATGTAAATAAAACATAAGATATTTATTTCAATTTATACGTAAAATTTATACTTACTTCCACTGTAAGTGGACAATGCGCAGGTGAGAGTCGCATAATGCCCGCATTCTTCTCTTGAACTCGAATCCATTCCCTATGTACACAATGTTCCCCTCTGGCTCTATATTAGTATATATGTATGCATATGTATATGCATTATGTATGCATATGTATGCATGTATGTGTATGTGTGTGTATGTCTCTCTATCTCTGTGTGTGTATGCATATATGTGTGTGTATGTGTGTGTGTGTGTCTATGTGTATGTGTATGTGTGTATGCATGTGTATGTGTGTGTATGCATGTAAGCATGTATGTATGCATATGCATGTGCATTATGTATGCATATGCATGTGCATTATGTATGCATATGCATGTATGTGTGTGTATCTATATATATGTGTCTGTATGCATGTGTATGTGTGTGTGTAAATGTGTGTGGATGTGTGTATGTGTAAGTGTGTGTGTCTATGTGTGTGTGTATATGTGTGTGTATGTGTATGTTGTTGGTGCAGGACAATCACCAATTGATGTCTTGACATGCAAATGAAGTCAAGGATTTGAGAAGAGAACAAGTTGTGAAGCATGAAGGAAGGACACATTCAGAATTTGGAAGACGTGTACACATATGTACATTATGTCAGAGATAGTTCACTTATATCTTTGAGTAGTCATAAGCTTGTAAATTTTTTGTCTATATATATATACTTGGAAAATAACAGGACAAGTATGAGAGAGAATGTAGAGCATGAGAATTGAGTAGAATTAGAAGTCATTAGACACTTATGAAAAGATTAGAATAGCTCTCTCATCTAGATGTAATTTTTGTCAGAAATGAAGAGAAGTTGCGCCCGATGTTTCTGTGCATTCTCTTTCTGTGCTTGATCATTTCAAGAATCCTTTTGTAGATGTCTAAGTCCATAGTTAATGAGTCTATGATTAAAGTTTGAGAGTGTAAGATAATCCTAGTAGGAGATGGTTGAACTACACCCTAAGAGAGAGGATTAGGAAGTAATCCTAAACCATGGCTTTTGGGGCAAGTGGTTAGCCCATCACATTCCTAACCAAGAGGTTGTGAGTTCGATTCCTTGCATTGGTATTAGAGCCTAGGAAGTAGGCTTGGGCAAGGTGGTCCGGCACGGCGTAGCGCGTCGCAGGGTACACGGTGTCAGGGTACATGGTGCCAGGGTACATGGTGCCAAGGTACATCCCGAGAGGGAAGTACTTGATTGAGTGTTCAAGATACCAAGCATGGGTGAGAACAAGGTTCAAGAATGAGGTTGAGAACAAGGGCTCAAGACACCAAGGTTGCGAACAAGAAGGTTCAAGGCACCAAGGTTGAGAGCAAGGGTTCAAGAGACCAAGGTTGCGAACAAGGCTCAAGAAACTATGCGAGGTTGAGGGACATCAATTCAAGGGCATCATCGAGGCTAGAGGGATACAAGAGTAGATCATTGAGGACAATGATTGACCAAGGGGGAAAGAATGTAACATAATCCTAGTAGGAGATGGTTGAACTACACCCTAAGAGAGGGGATTAGGAAGTAATCCTAAACCATGGCTTTTGGGGCAAGTGGTTAGCCCATCACATTCCTAACCAAGAGGTTGTGAGTTCGATTCATGCATAAAATTGAAAAGATTATTTGTGCATAAAAGAATGTTTTATGCACATGAAGTTCGCACTTGCTTGGGAAAGGTAGTTAATTCTCCAGTTCATGCACTTGAATAGTTACCTTTTGCCAGAATAGCAAGCAGGTTGTTTTTGCATGGATGCTTGTTTGCATACCTTATAAGCTTGATATTTGCTTAAGTTCATTGCACTTGCATATACTTGCATGCATTTGCACCCAAGAATGGGCATTTGCATACATGAACATGCATTTGCATGCAATTAGATGCATGTGCATATGCATGATCTTTTGGTAAGTAGCTGAACACGTATACTTTTGTTCCTTTCTTTTTCTAACTTGACTTAGCTAGGTGGGAAAAATAGAAAATTACCTAGTTGTAAGGATCTTGACCATCATGCAACTAAGTATCTAGTCTATTTTCCCCCAAAAGGTGATACTTAGTCTCTAGTTTGATACTCAAGAAATGAATACAATTGAATCAGTAAACCTTCTGGATATTGTTTAAAAGATTTCTTTCAAATATCCTTCCAACATTGCAAAAGATTCCCAGATGAATCATTTGCTCAAGACATTTGATTCCCTAAAAGGAATCTCAAGTCTTTGAAGAATAACATTCTTCCAAGTATTAAGAATGAAGTTCTTCAAACTCTTTAATGAGTAAGAAGTTCCTTAGCAATTCCAAACCTCAAGTATTGGTACTTAAGTCCAAATAGTGATATAACCTAGAGGTATATCAAAGATTCTTAGCTTTGGAATTTGAGAGGCATCAGTGTATGCTTGGACTTAAGTTAGGAAAAGATCTCTAAAAATCCTGCAGATAAGCCAAAAAAGCTTAGAAAAGCTCAAGAGATCTTAATTATAAAGTCTTTATTATTATCGCATGATCAAAAAGAATTGATCAATCTTGGCCATGGTTGTCCAAGATAACTGCGATTGGAACTATTGTGAAGTTTGCCCAAGAATTGGCAATCAAATTAGTAAGTTGTTCCAAGTTTGAACCGCGTAAATATTCCAAGTATGTAGTTTGTAACCGTGTCAGCGGTAATCAAGTCTCTGGAAGGTAAACCATAGTGTTTACCTATCCTTCAAAGGATTTTGGTACAAATCCAAAGAGCATGAGCGGATGCTTAAGACTTAAGGTAGCAGAGAGATTTCTATAAATGTCTCGGTCGGGGTAGGTACCTAAAGCATTAGTAGAAAGGAATCTAAAGACAAGAAGTCCAAAGCTCTTGTCACTACAAAATTGGTCAAGGATAAACCAATTGAACTTGAATCTGAGAAAATTCAAGTACTTGGAATTCTAATTGGTTTTCATTTAAAAACCCTAGCAAAGAAGAATTCTTTAGACTTTGGAATAATTGTCATGCACACATTAATGTGAATGTAAAATAGGGTGGTATGGGACACCAGATTTTATACTTAGATTGATGTAGGAAAGATGGTATGGGACATCAGACCGTGGATGATAATTATCTTCTAGTCTGAGAATGGATTTTGAAGTTAGATTTGACCTTCAAGGGAATTAAAAATAAGTTTTAATTCAAGAAGGATAAAAGGAGTATCCTAAGATACTTCAAGATAACTTCAAGATCAAGGAACTAAAGATATGAAGTAAGTAACTTCCAAGATCTTCTTAGAACACTTCAAGCTTAAGTGTTATCGATCAGAAATATTTGATAAATTTATGAAAAAAGTTGGACTTTGATTTTTAGGTGATCTTTTCAACCAAGGATTTGATTGACTAATCAAGTTCCTAATATAACTTGGTAAATTCACTCTTTTAACTTAAAGAAATGCACAAGAATTGCATTCACGATAAGGAGTTAGAAAGACTAAATCTGACTTGAACTTCGTCTCTAGTGAAGCATTGTTTGAGTAAAAAAAAAAAAAGCTCGTCAACAGAACCTCAGTGGGTGGACACACTGATGGTAATTACCACACTAGTATCCTGTGGTTAGATGATGTTTTTTTTATTTTCTTTGCATCTTTTTGAGAATCCAATTAATTTCTCTTAAAGATAAAGAAAATGCTTCAAATCTCTATTGAAATAGATCGTTCAGAAATTAAAGTCATGAGTCATCAAGTACTTGACTCATAGCAAGTTTAGATCTTAGAAGTTTGAATTAGTTATACAGAGTTTTAGTTGTTTCCTTTTGCTTTCCAAATCTTTTGGAATTGACTCAGATAAAGTATCTGATTCCTCTCGCAAAAGTTTTGGGTCAGCTCATTGGAACTAGTTAACTAAATTAAACATCCTAGATAGATGTTCTGTATAATAACATATTCATCCTTCAAAAGATAACAAGTCCAACATTGACTTATTCATGTGAGTTTGCTTCCAGTTATTAGCATACTTACATTGAAGTTAGGAATTGCTCATCAGATTGACAATTCCTCATAACTTTCAATTAAAGTCTTTGAGAAAATATCCTAAGTTGGACAATTTTTTCATTTTGAATTTGTATTGGTCAAGTTGGTATGGTTGACTCCACTGAAATGGTAAAACTTTCTCCTACAGTTTACATAGGATTTTTAAACTCATTAGGATAAAGTAGTCCTCTAGTTGGGTAGAAAAATCAAGTAACTGTTGGATCAAAGTAAACCATTGTCTAAACATCTTAGCTGTTTGAGACAACCAAAGTTTAAGTGATCCAAACCAAATTCAAGTGAATCAAGAGTTCTCGAAGTCTTGTAAGGGATAATAATCCCACCTTCATTCCTAAGTCCATGCACTAGTTATGCCTAGAAATGGACTAGTAACTAGAATCCACCTAGTTCACATGTTTATGCCTGGATCGCACATCCAGAAACTGTGAATTGGCTAGGGATGTATTTAGATCCACCCTTATTATTCATTCACTACTTTGTGCTTTGATCAGATTATCAAAGTGCAAAGCAAGATAGTGTTTTGAATCATTTGGGCAGGGATGCCACCACAGAGATGAGACATGTTCTTCCAGTTTTAGAACATGACCATGTTCTTCCAGTTTTAGAACATGACCATGTTCTTCCAGTTTTAGAACATGAGGCTCGGGGGTTGCCTACAGTTATATATAGCTTTATTTTCGAGGACAAAAATCTTTCCCAAGGGGGGAAGAATGTAATAAAGTAAGTCTATGATCTAGGGATCCGATGGCTTCAGACAGATCTGAAATCGGATACTGTTTGGTCACTCGTTTGAAGGACCAAAGATCTCGAGAGTAGACTCAAGCATAAGTTCATGTGCTCTCATATTCAAGTAATCCACTTAACCTAGTGGTTAAGTCTCATGGTTGTGAAGGAGGAGGTCTTGGGTTCAACTCCCATGGGGAGCATGGGGAGAGAGTTTTGCCCAAAGAGCTCTAGAGCCTTCTAACTCAAGTTAATGTGAGTTAACTTGAGCCCAGTGGACTTAACTCAAGAGGTGAGTACAAAAACCACTAGTGGACTCTAGTGGAAGGTACTAAAGTAGTGGTCAAGATCACTCCAGCCACTAATAGACTCTAGTGGTGGATATGAAAGGAGTGGAGGAGATTGCACATGCACTTGTGGACTCTAGTTACATTTATGGTCCTCATTGATTCAAGTAGCTATATATACAGGCAAATGGTCGGGAGGAGAGTCATCTCTCAAGCACGTGGTGGTCGTAATCCTTTTTCTCCTGCAAAGAGCCTAATTGTAAACTGGCTGTGAGAATTGTGAGTAGGAACATTCATATGTAAAAGAGTGTTCACAGTTTTCTGAAATACGTGCATTTTTTATGGTCAATGATTTGATCATTTCTCACTGCACAGACTAAAGTTTTGCATGAGTGAGGACTCAAAATCTAATTTGAGAGGTAAGCCATCTATGGCTAAAAGCATTTGCTTAAATGGGTTCTAATTTTGGAGAACCATGTCTTAGAAGTTGCAGGTGTCAAAGTCGACTATACAGAGAGACAGTTTCAGACATAGGTAGATTGTTTGAATCATTTCTCATAATATACTTAAGCTTTTGAAGTGTTTTGACTTGGAGGAGGTGCGCAATCACTAGGCAAAACATTCTACAAAGTTTTATCAAAAACTTTACACGAATGATTAGTCAATGAGTGATTAAGGTGCATCAGACTTTTCTGAGAAATGACTTTCTTCATAGCTAGCTAATTTCTTGATAATTTGGTGCTTGTCTTCCAAAATTGGTTGGAGTTTAAAGTTATTCTTGATATAGAGGTGGTCTAACATCAAGGATAGCTTGTTCTTTTGGAGATTAACACTCTCCATCAGTGGTATCAGAGTAGGTTGTATCAAATTTGAGGAAAGGAAGACTTCGACTACTGTAGACATACAAAATTCACCATCTGAAGGTTCAAAAGGTGAAAGCTTGAGGGCAAAGCTTGAGAAGGAGGTCATACGACACCAAGGAAGACAAAAGGAGTGTCATTTGAAGTAAAGGTAACCTTATACTTTATAAAGATTGAAGAATTCAATATACAGGTGAAGAAAACATGGGAGATTCTCTTCAGATAGAGAAATTGGATAGAGAGAACTATCCAGCATGGTCAATGAGGATGGAAGCTCATCTAATGAGCAAAGACTTGATAGGTTATATTACAGGTGAAGAAGAAAAGCCTCAATGCAGAGATCCTAGTGTTCCAACTAGGGAGGAATTATCAGATTTGAAGAATTGGATGAAGAGAGATGCTCAAGCTAGGAGCATTATCTATATGCCAGTCAATGCTTACTTGCTACCTCACATTAGAGGTCTTGAAAGTGCAAGTGATATATGGAATGCTTTGGAGGAGCATTTCAAAAATACCACAAAGTCTAGGAAGGCATCTTTGTGGGCAGAATTCACTACATTCAAGAAGAAGGCCTCTCAATCCATCTCAGATTATGTAACCAGAATGAAGGACATTGTAGATGCATTAGGAGCTGTTGATGAAGACATTGAGGAGGATAAATTGGTAAGGCAAATCCTCACAGGTTTGAGAGCTGATGACAAATGGAAGCCATTCATTCTATCTACTGAATTATCACTTGATCATTTTACTCCTGACTTAAATCAGTTGCTAGGACATATGTTAACCTTTGAGCAGGATGTCAAAGGTGAAGGTGACAAGAGTACAGGTCATGCAATGTACTCAAAGGATAAGAAGAAAAATAGCAAAGGAAAACAACAAGCAAATGAAGATGAAGGCACAACTAGTAAAGCCAACTTCCTAAGAGGAAGAGGAGGTGGCAAAGGTAGAGGAAGAGGCATGAATAATAAAGATGGAGTCAAAGCTTGCTGGATTTGTGGTAAGACAAATCACTTAGCTAATGATTGTTGGCATAATACTCAGAGTAATGGTGGATATGATCAGAACTTTAATTCAAGAGGAAGAGGTGGTAGAAATCAAAGAGGTAAATTCAGAGGAAGAGGTAGTAGGGGTTACTTTGGAAGAAATGCAGGTAGAGGATTCCAAAGTCAACAATACAATAATACCTACTACAATTATGCTTCAGATCAGAAGGAGGATTCAACATTGATAATGAATGCAACTTGTGAAAGGCAAAGTGAAGACCAAAGAGTCTTCTACATTGACTCAGGGTGTAGCAATCACCTGAGTGGTAACATAGCATTGATGACTGATTTGGAAAATAAGGTATCTAATCATGTTGTTCAAACAGGTGACAATACAAAGCATAATGTGAAGTCAATTGGATCAGTGAAGGCCAAGGATGGAAGTACTCTCTTGAGTAAGGTCTTGTATGTTCCTACAATTCCTAAGAATCTGATAAGTGTAGGACAAATTGTTGAAAAAGGTTATGAAGTTAGATTCACTAATGAAGGAGTGTTTGTGGAAGACCCTAGCAATGGGTATAAACAAATTGTTTCAGGGAAGAAAGAAGGAAGGTTGTTCACATTGAAGATTCAAGGTAATGTTGGTCATGCCTTGTTCACTTATGGAGGACATAAGATCTCTGAGTTAGATCTTTGGCACAAGAGGCTTGGACACTTCAATGAAAGAGGTATCAAAGTTATGATTAACAATGGTTCACTGCTTGGATTGCCTAATGTTGCAGGTCAACATATGACATACAGATGTGAGGCATGTCAATTTGGTAAGGCTCATAAGCAATCTTACTCCAAACATGGTTTCATGTATTCAGAGAAGCTTGAGTTGGTACACACAAATGTGTGGGGACCATCAAAGGATTTCAGTATCAATGGTTCAAGGTACTATGTGATTTATGTTGATGATGCTACCAGATGGATCACTATATATGTGATCAAAGATAAGTCAGAAGTATTCAATACAATCAAACATTATCATGTGTATGCAGAAAGAATTACAGGTCATAAATTGAAGAGACTAAGGTCAGATGGAGGGGGAGAGTATTTCTCTAATGAGTTCAGTGATTACTTGTGGAATGCAGGTATAAAAAGGGAAATCACTTGCAGGTACTCTCCTCAACAAAATCGTGTAGCAGAGAGAAGAAATAGAACTCTTTTTGAGTTTGCAAGGTCAATGATGAAGGAGAAAAATTGCCCAAATTATTTGTGGGCTAAGGCTGTAAATACAGCTACTTGTTTGGTCAATAGGCTACCATGTAAAGCTTTGCAGGGTATGACACCATATGAGGCATGGTGGGGTAAGAGACCTACCTTGGATCATTGCAAAGTATTTGGATGTTTGGCATATGCATATGTGCCATCACAATTAAGACACAAGTTAGAACCTAAAGCTTAAAAGTATGTATTCATTGGTTATGATGACAAGTAGATGGGTTATAGATTGTGGAGTCCATCCACAAAGCAATTCATTGTGTCTAAGGATGTTACATTTGATGAGCAAGGTACTTGGTATGCAGGTACAATCAATATTAATATAGGTGATGAAGAAGTTGTGAGTCAATTGGATGCAAATGGGTCTACAAGACTAAGAGGTTTGCAGATGGAAGTGTGTCTAGGTAGAAAGCTAGACTTGTTGTGAAAGGGTTTGCTCAAACATATGGTATTGATTATGATGACACCTATAGTCCTGTGGCAAAGATGACAACCATCAGGACACTCATAGCTATTGCTAAGGTTGGAAATTATGTCAATTAGATGTGAAGAATGCTTTTTTAAATGGTTACATCTCAGATGATGTTTTCATGGAGCAACCTCAAGGATTCAGAGATAGAAGGTATCCAGATCATGTATGTAAGCTCAAGAGAGCTTTGTATGGTTTGAAGCAGGCCCCAAGGGCATGGAATTATAGACTTGTGAAGTTCTTGAAAGAACTTTGATTTCAAGTATCTAAGGCAGATAGTAGCTTGCTTGTTAAAGCAAGTGATGATGGGTTCATTTACATGTGCATATATGTTGATGATATAATTCTTACAGGTACAGATGAGAAAGGCATTCAAAGCCTAAAGAAGCAAATGGAGAAAGAGTTCAAAATCAGTGATTCGGGAGACTTGTCATATTTCTTGGGCATGGAGATGTTATACACTCAACATGGAGTGTATGTGACTCAAGAAAGGTATTTGAGAAACTTGTTAATCAAGTTTAAAATGAATGATTGCAGGGTAGCACCTACTCCAATGGAGGTGAATCACAAATTGAGCAGATATGGTGGAGAGGAATTCAAGGATATGAAGCTATATCAGAGTTTGGTTGGTACTCTTATCTATGCTACATTAACTAGGTCTGATTTATCATATGCAGTTGGAGTTTTGTATCAATTCATGCATTGTCCTAGGAAAGAACATTGGATTGCAGGTCAAAGAGTGTTGAGGTACATTAAGGGTACACTCAAAGAGGGTTTGTATTATGGTTTTACATCAGATAAAAACATCAAAATATATTGTGATGCAGATTGGGCAGGTAATCCTGATGATAGAAGATCAACATATGGATACTTGTGTTATGTGGGAGATAAGTTAATCTCTTGGTGTTCAAAGAAGCAACACATAGTTGCTTTATGATCTACAGAAGCTGAGTACAAAGGTATGGTTGAAGCTGCAAAGGAATTGATATGGCTTAAGACTCTCATGAAGAGTTTTGACATCATACAGAGTACACCTATCATTTATGGAGATAACATGAGTTCATTGTATTTAGCTGCTAATCCTGTGTTTCATGCAAGGACTAAACACATTGAGATTCAGTATCACTTTCTGAGAGAGAAGGTGATGGATAAAGAGATTGAAGTCATACATACTTCAAAAACAGATCAGATAGCTGATATGCTTATCAAAAGCTTGGATGGACCAAAGCTACAGAAATTCAAAGACATGGCAGGCATAAAGAAGATAGAGAAAACCTCAATTAATGATTGAGGGGGAGCTGTTGGTGCAGGACAGTCACCAATTGCTGTTTTGACATGCAAATGAAGTCAAGCATTTGAGAAGAGAACAAGTTGTGAAGCATGAAGGAAGGACACATTCAGAATTTGGAAGATGTGTACACATATGTAAATTATGTCAGAGATAGTTCACTTATATCTTTGAGTAGTTATAAGCCTGTAAATTTTTTGTCTATATATATACTTGGAAAATGTCGGGACAAGTATGAGAGAGAATGTAGAGCATGAGAATTGAGTAGAATTAGAAGTCATTAGACACTTATGAAGAGATTAGAATAGCTCTCTCATCCAGATGTAATTTTTGTCAGAAATGAAGAGAAGTTGTGCCCGATGTTTCTGTGCATTCTCTTTCTGTGCTTGATCATTTCAAGAATACTTTTGTAGATGTCTAAGTCCATAGTTAATGAGTCTATGATTAAATTTTGAGAGCCTAATTGTAAACAGGCTGTGAGAATTGTGAGTAGGAACATTCATATGTAAAAGAGTATTCACAGTTTTCTGAAACAGGCGCATTTTCGATGGTCAATGATTTGATCATTTCTGACTGCACAGATTAAATTTCTGCATGAGTGAGGACTCAAAATCTAAGTTGAGAGGTAAGCCATCTATGCCTAAAAGCATTTAGTCAAACGGGTTCTAGTTTTGGAGAACCATGTCTTAGAAGTTGCAGGTGTTAAAGTCGACTATACAGAGAGATAGTTTCAGACATAGGTAGATTGTTTGAGTCATTTCTCAGACTCTACTCAAGCTTTTGAAGTGTTTTAACTTTGGAGGAGGTGCGCAATCACTAGGAAAAACATTCTTCAAAGTTTTATAAAAAACTTTACACGAATGATTAGTCAATGAGTGATTAAGGTGCAGCAGACTTTTCTGAGAAATGACTTTCTTCACAGTTAGCTAATTTCTTGATAATTTGGTGCTTGTCTTCCAAAATTGGTTGGAGTTTAAAGTTATTCTTGATATAGAGGTGGTCTAACATCAAGGATAGTTTGTTCTCTTGGAGATTAACACTCTCCATCATATGTTTGTGTGTGTGTCTGTGTATGCATGTAAGTATGTATGTATGCATATGCATTATGTATGCATGTATGTTTATGTGTGTGTATGTCTCTTTACATGCATGTGTATGTGTGTGTATCTCTCTCTATCGAATGTAGTTCCTTTTGATCTTCTTGATAGCTTCACACTTCCTTCTCTAGATTTCACTTCTAACTTTCACCTTTTCAATCTTCAAAGGTTGATTTCTGTATAACTGCAACAGTCGGGATCCTCCTTTCTTCAATTTTGATAATTCCTCCTCTGATACCACTAATGGAGATTGTTAATCTCCAAAATTACAAGTTATCCTTGATGTAAGAGCACCTCTATATCAAGAACAACTCAAAACATTAGCCAATTTTAGAAGACCAATGCAAATCATCAAGTGTTTATCTAACTGTGAAGAAAGTCACTACACAGAAAATTCTGATGCACATTACTCATTCACTGGCTGATGAAATTTGTAAAGCTTCTAATGGAACTTTGTACAAAGTTTAAGCTAAAGATTTCGCACCTTCTCCAAGCTAAAACGTCTCAAAAGGTATAGTAAATCATGAGATTTACTCCAAATAAAATTCACCTATGTCTAAAACTATACTTCTGTACAGTGGACTTTGACACCTACAACTTCTAATCCATAGTTCTCTTAATCTAGAAGCCTTTTATTCAAATTCTTTTAGCCACAGGTACCTTACTTTCCAACTTAAAGAATGAGTGCTTGCTCAAACCTTTACACTATGGAAGGAGAAATGACCAAAACATTATCATCAAATTTGCGCCTACTCTAGTCTTCTCTTCTTCACATGTACACATGTAAATGTTCCTAATCTCAATTCTCTCAGCCTGATTGCAATTATGATGTGACAATTTGTACAAAGGTCAGTCAACTATAGACTTAGACTTGTATAGAAGCATTTCAAAAAAGAATAAACACAGAAGGAGCACTGAGCAAAATATTGGGTGCAACTTTTTTCTATTCAAGAAAACTTTACA
>CM035411.1:127647734-127662734 GCA_020310875.1 Ceratopteris richardii
GGGCGACGATAGGCATTTATCAAGTTGAAGACTACCTAAACACTCAAGTTCAAGCTAGCAACATAATCTTTGAACGGTCGGTAAAGGAAAAGACTTAACGTGGAACGATCAACTTCAAGTGCGGAAATTAACTCAAGTATTCCTAAGGACGTGGTATCAGACAAGATCCTAAACACGATAATCGACTAAAAAGAATCAAGTAACTGATACAAAAGAACTCAGCAACGAGGTTGTACTTGGGTAAAATTGGGGATTGCTCAATAAAGCATATGAACCTTAGATCAGGACGACATCTAGGGAGAGATAGACTAAGTCTTAGGTCCTCAGAGGTAGTGTCAATCACACTGCTAGGTCTTGGGCCCAGCAGTTGAGCCATTATTCGCACTACCCTAGCTCTGAAACTATTGAGTCAAAGATGTCCCACGGTATGGAGAGACCTACAGGAAGTTCAGGTATGCCATACTTACATAGGGTAGAAGGCCCCTACAAGACGCAACTGGAATACCTTAGGACCAACCGATTAGGTGCTAGCATCTATGGGGACGGCCTAGGAAGATCTGTGGTCCATATTAAAAACCCTGACCAATCCATTGGACTAGAACATCCAGTAGTCAAGTTTGAAAATGGAGCCTACTTGGACAAAGAAGGAACAATATACGTAGTCACCAGTCACCCAGATAGGACAGACGAGTTCGGAAACGTAATCCCTGAGACGGACATAGGTGACCTAGAGCAAGGAAACATGGGTGTACAACCTAGAACCCCTCGAGGCAAATCTGTTCTTACTACAATCCTCCATCCCGAGTGGGTTCCCCAGGACAATAAGAGCATAGATCTACTCCTGAACCGAGAAACTCATGAAGACTTTTGGAGGTATAGATCTGATCAGCCAAATGAGGTAGGAACAATCATGATATATGAATTCAAAGATCCTGATAGTCCAGGCAGAGTGACCTACTTAGATCATGCTTCAGAGAGGATCTTTGTAGTTACAGAAAATGATAGGCATGCTTACACTTGGAAAGGTGAGTTTATTTTTCCCCAACCAAGATCGAATGTGTCCTTTGGTCCCCCAGGAGCTGGAACATCCCAAGCTCATGGAGCTCAAAGAGACAGACATAGAGATAGACCTGAGGTAAGCTTTGCCAATCCAGTGGGAAGAGAAAGAACGAGAACGGAAACAAATAGAGCAGAACCTGAGGGACTTAGAGCCCCAAGGAACCAAATGAATGCTGATGATTTCCCTCTGCCAAGGCCTAGGGAACACACCAGAGTTCTTTTCCAGAGACCAGAGGGATGCAGCAACCAAAGGCAGATCACATACAGATGGAGCAGAGTAATACCTATGCTGGAGGTCAAAAGAACGTGCGAAGCAGAATGTCTCAACCATTGAAACAAGTGTGGGTGCGGAAAGGCGAACACCCTGTTGCGATCAAGCCAACTACACGGGCAAAACTTCTTATTAATAATCAACAACACGACACTAATAAGAAGTCTTTTAGAAATTCTTCTGCGAAAGTAAAGGCTATTTGGGTACCCAAGAAGTCGATGAAGGCCAGCCCACAATCACGACAAATTTGGGTGCCTAAGGCTTGCTTGCGGGCTCAAATAGTTACACCGAGGCCACACCCTGTACAACATGGTTCACTCACTCAAACATCTGATACCCTTTCTTATACAACATCGCACGGACACACATTGGTCCATGAGCACAATCAGAATCACTGGTAAATGGGTCCTTAAAAAGCCTCATTTCCTAGTAGACACTCTTGAAAAGCCCTCCTGAGTCTCCACAAAATCAAGACCAACAGCAAATCAGTTTGTTTGGAAGCCCAAAACGTGTACTAAACCCCCCGACCCTCATTTGTAAATTCATATCCACTTACTCACTACATCACTCATACACCGCATCTTTCCATTTAGCTCTTAGAAATATCCATTCACTAACTACACACACGATCCCCAAGCACTTATTGACCTACTAACCTCTCACTAAAATCATGTAAATGTTGTAATGGGGATGCATGAACGCTTGGTGTCCATTGGCAATGTTAACATTCATTTGTCTATTCTCACAGAACTGGTGACCAGTCTCTTCACCATGGCCGAGGCGGGAACTAGCTCCCAGGCAGGCACCAGCCCCCAAATCGTGGACATTGAGAGTCTTCCCATTGAAGAGGAATTGAAGGAACGCCTTGTGGCATTGAGGGCATTACACGCCATACTAATTCAGAATCCCCCACAGGGGCACACAATGCCGGTCAGCAAAAACTCACATTGGTTCAGTGATGTGGCTGGATCTCTGGGTGAAGGCACTTACATGTGGGAGGCCAAGATAGAGTTCAACGGGCGATGGGGCAGATATCATTTTTTCACCAGGGAATTTGAGAGGCTTCAAAATGATGAAGGTCTGAAACCCATCTGGAAGAAGGGTGGACTCTACGACTATTTCAAGGCTCAGTTACCCAAGCCAGATTTTCTACGGTGTTCCTACTTAGTTAGCACTCTGACCCCTAGTAAAGAGAAAAAGGGATATAGTACCTTCGTTCTACCATCACTGACTAGAGGTAATGAATTAAAGCATTTCAAATTGATGAACAACTTGGTGAGGGAAGCTCTTGACATGAAAGGCATGCATATCCCCATCGAAAAAGAGACGATGGTCCCGGATAACATGAAAAACAGGAACCTGCCTAAGCTCAAAGACATGGTAGCAATGACACCCACAATCGCCATCCACTTGCAAATGGTCATGCAACATTTCGCGTTCCCAGCTCAAGAGCGGTTCACCATGCCACCCAAGAAGATATGGTTCAGTCTATATTTGGCAGATGCCTTTAACTTGACAATCAACATGCCGCATTGGATTATCGACCAAATCCACTTGGCACATCAACGGTGGTATAAAAAGCAAAAGTCGGTACTATATGGATGTTGTGCCCTCACCAGGATTGTGTATAGATGTTTGGCTTATGATGTGCCAGTTCAAAGGGCATTAATTTGGACCAGGGTACAGGAATTTCAACATAGACTATCAACCGCAGGGCCGCCATCAAAGAAAATGAGAGGCGCAGTTCAGATGCCCTCTGCACAAGCCCGCAGTGCGACACTGACACCTGAGACAAATCCACGACTTTCGAGGCGTGTACAACCCTTCACTATCAGATTACCAAGACACAACACTAATGGACTGAATTTGGTGTTTCCACCTGTACCAACGGACCTAGAGTTTCCTCACGGATTCACATTAGAAGACCTAACTGATGAGGAGGTAGCCAGGATAATCGAGGTTGTTAATGCAGAAGTCGAGGCAGAACAGGCAAGCGGCTAGCAGACAGTCACAGACCAACCCCATCCAGTCCAACCAAGAGTAGTTGAAGTGGAGGATGAAGAAGAAGAAGAGCAGGAGGAGGAACGAGGAGGACAAACAGAGGAAGAAGAGCAAGAATATGAACAAGAAGTTCTACAGGAACTTGAGGGTGCCCCGGCTTATACGAAGGAATTGAAAAAGCTGTATGATACCATCAACAGAGTTCAAGAACAGCACGAACTCTCCCTGGCAGCAGGAAAAGCCCTCATGAACCAAATCCTTGAAGAGGAAGGTGTGGACGAGCAATACCGAGAAACCCTTGATATGATTTCTAATGCGTTGGGGGTACCTGAGACGGTGCATACAGCTCTTGCACACTCGAGAAGATTGGAGCGACGATACGGCAGATGCCCCCCTCGATCAGGAAAGCAAATGAATATATTAGTATCAGAACCACAGGGCACCACATCCACTACCACGGGCATAGCTCATATCATTCGGGAAACTGAGGAAGCCCATACATCCAGTGCACCCACATCACCCCCTTTACCACCCCTACCTCCAACTCCACCAACTTCACCTCCCACTACTAGTGTAACCACTACTATCACCGCCTCAGAGTCCACTGTCCATATCGAAGCACAGACTGTCATTCAATCCACACAACCCACACACCCTATCACCACCTCACTTGTATACACTACCACTCACACTTTAATTCTAACTGCAGCCACGGAAAACCCCGTTCCCCCGATCACACTTCTTGGCGGTTCATATTCACAGCTACACACACCACTTTACACCTTCACCACCATCACTGCACCCACAATTCCCATGTTCACAATCACTCCCACGACTGCATCCACTTTTTACTTCATGGACATATCACCCACCTCCGCACCTCTCCCTCCCCCCATACATCCACAATCTCCCATTCCCCCACCACCCACTTCACCCTTTTCAAGCACAACATACACGCTCCCATTCCCTTTTCCCTTCCCTTCTGCATTCAACACCCTTCCCGCATCCACCCCTATTAATAATGTATTTAATAATATGTACCAGTGTATGTCTCAACTACAACAGCACTACTAGCATCTTGATAACCAGCATACGAGCCTCTTCCGAAGCCATGAAGTGCTACAAGCACGATTCATTGATTTAGAAAGGGAAAACCTGCTACTACAACAACAGTATGTCACTTTACAGGAACAACATGAGCAGTTAGTGGCCAATCCACCCCAGTCAGATGCGGAAGAAAAACAACAACTTGATGAGCTGCTACACTCCTAGATAACAGAGAACCTCAAGCTTCGACGCAACTTGGCCCTATTACGGAAACACATGTCTACAACAGTCGAGGAAAATAAACGACTACAGAGACAGAACGAAGAAAACTTGGAAGCAGCAATGGAGGGTTCACCACAGGAAATCGACCCAGAGAAATTCAAGGCTATCCCATCTAGAAATATGCAAATCGTCTTGGAAACCGATGCCGACCTCCTGGAAGCCCACGCAGCATTAGAAAGAGAAAGAGATAACTTATTAAAGCAACTGGAAACCCAGCAGGAGTCACCAAGCAAAGTCACAACTGAAGCCGACACATCTAAAGAAGTCGCAAAACTCAGAGCAGAATTAGAAGAACTACGAAGTAGAGTTCTACAATACGAGCATCAACCCTCTCCCCTGGTGGAACCAGAACCTGAAGACTTAGTGCCAATTCAAGTGGAGGATATCTTTGAAGACCCATACGTTCCCAGGCCAACACCCGGAGGTAAGCAAACAGAAGAAGGAATGGACACGATTGAGATCGAAGCGCCTGAATGGATGCAAAGGTTGGAAAAGGTTGCTACAACCCATGATGAGAGAGTTGCAGTTCAGATAGCGTCTATGTCACGATTGGAAGAAGTCGTCATAAAATCAGATTACTTTAGAAACCTCTCCCATCATAGGTGGATTGGCACGTCTAATGATCTGTATGTTCCATTCTGTGTATTAATGGCAGATTACAATGTTGAAATCAAGCAACGCACAACAAAAGAACCACCCTCGGCGACACAGTTTGCACCGGATGATATCCCTGCAAGTGCCAAGCAAGGGAATATACATCAACCTACTTGGAGGATCCGCCTACTTGAAACCTACCCTAAGATGAATCGCACGTGGAATAACATGCCTCTATATATCAAGTATAATCCCTGCTACTGCCCTGTCTTTCGAAGAAGGTCTTGACCGGAGTACACAAAAACAGTTTTGACGGTTAAAGGATGTGAAAAGTGGTTAAATTATGTGTACCTAGCACCTCCTAATGGCCAACCCACAGTCAACTACATGATTTCAACCATCTGACACTGGGCAATCCGGTTCAAGAATGTCCCAGATGTTATGGCATAGATGTGCCTAAAAATTTTTGAGCTCATGCTGATTACATTCAGGACATTTAAGAACATCAAAGAGCCTCATCTTTCGGCTATTGGATTTAATGAAGGGAATCAGGACCTTGTCTATGACATGAGCACCACGCCCTCCATTTACGTCGTCTATGCCTGACATGCCCGTATAAAGTATCTACCTGCTTGCTTCAAACAGACGTTTGAAGAAATGTTTATCACGGGGTTCTGGGAATATCATTCAGAGATATTCATTCCATGACCATCTCATTTATTACAGTTATTTGCCGTGGAACAAGCTCTCCATTCAGAAAAGCTACATATACCACATCCAGAGGTTCCCGGGCCTGTAGATTGGGATGCTCTACTCACTCACTTGGCCAAAGGGTTGAGAATTGCAGAACATCATTTAGCCTCAGACGTTGTGGAGTACTACATCCAACGACCCACTCAACAAGGGTCTGTCAGAGACGACAGACGCGAGAGAGGGGGGGGGGGTGTTAGCAGTAGTCAAGGAACTGAAGGACTAACAAGACAAGGAAGCTTATGAAGGGAGTCAGAGCGAAGAGAAGGTAAAAGCAGACAGAGTAGTCAAAGAAGATCGGGCAAGTAGGCCATTATTTTTTCAAGAAGCTAAAGCATATCAAAGAGGTGGACACATAAGGAGAAGGAGCAAGTAGGGAGCTCGAAGATGTGTATGTCAAATCGTTAGAGGAAATCCCTACAAAAATAGTGATTTTCATCACTAAAAGCCATTGTAAATACCATTTCATATTTTTGTAGCTCCATTTTGTGCAAGCCAAGGAGTCCTTGAGCTTGAGGAGCATTAGAAGTAGCTACCTACCAGTTTTCATAATTTTTAGACTCCATTTGAGCCTTCAAATGGGACCTAGAACCTAATTTTTAACTAGGCCGGACACTAGGTCTGGACACGGCCAAAACCTAGTAAAAAACTATAAATAGAGCTAGAGAGCTCATTTTTGGGGTTAGCTTGTAATTGATTTGAACTTGTATGAGCTTTTTGAAAGTAATCTAAAGAACTTCATTGCTTCTCACTCTTTGTCTTGCCTTGTGTGAGCGTGTGTGTGTATGTGTGTGCATGTTAGTGTGCTTCGCACTCACGCACTTGTGCCTTCACTTGCTCGAGGTCATCATACCATCCTCATGTCTTCCCGGATTGACATTAAAGGAGGTGCTACTCATCACTGAGCTACACACATACACACACATATACACACACACCTACACACATAGACACATAGACACATAGACACATAATGCATATGCATATGCATACATACATAATTACATGCATACATATGCATACACACATACACACATAGAGAGACATACACACACATACACACACATGCATACATATGCATACATAATGCATATTCATATGCATACATAATGCATATGCATATGCATACATAATGCATATGCATACATAATGCATATGCATACATAATGCATATGCATACATAATGCATATGCATACATAATGCATATGCATACATAATGCATATGCATACATAATGCATATGCATACATAATGCATATGCATATGCATACATACATGCTTACATGCATAAACACACATACACACAGATACATATACACATAGACACACACACACACGTAGAGAGAGATACACACACATACACATGCATGTAAAGAGACACACACACATACACATACATGCATACATATGCATACATAATGCATATGCATACATACATACTTACATACTTACATGCATACCCAGACACACACACACATACACATACACACACATATACACACACATAGACACACACACTTACACATACACACATCCACATACATTTACACACACACATACACATGCATACAAACACATATATATAGATACACACACATACACACACATACATGCATATGCATACATAATGCACATGCATATGCATACATACATGCTTACATGCATACACACACATACACACATACACATACACACATAGACACACACACACATACACACACATATATGCATACACACACACACACATAGAGAGACATACGCACACATACACATACATGCATACATATGCATACATAATGCATACATACATATTTACATCCATACACACACATATGCATACATATGCATACATAATGCACATGCATATGCATAGATACATGCATACACATACACACACATAGACACATACACACACATATGCATACATATGCATACATAATGCACATGCATACACATACACACACATAGACACATACATACACATAGACACATACACACACATAGACACATACATACACATAGACACATACACACACATATACACATAGATTTACACACACATACACATTCATACACACACATACACACATAGACACAAACACACACATACACACACACATACACACACACATACACACATACACACATACACAGATAGACACATAATGCATATGCATATGCATATGCATATGCATACATACATAATTACATGCATACACACACAGACACACACATGCATACATATGCATACACACATACACACGTAGAGAGACATACACACACATACACACACATGCATACATATGCATACATATGCATACATAATGCATATGCATATGCATACATACATGCTTACATGCATACACACACATACACACAGATACATATGCACACATAAAGACACACACACACGTAGAGAGAGACACACACACATACACATGCACGTAAAGAGACATACACACACATACACATACATGCATACATAATTCATATGCATATGCATACATACATACTTACATGCATACACAGACATACACACATACACACACACATATGCATATATACATACTAACATGCATACATAGACATACAAACATATATACACACATACACACACACACATATGCATACATATGCATACATATGCATACATAATGCACATGCATATGCATAGATATATGCTTACATGCATAATCATACACACATAGACACATACACACACATAGATACATACACACACATGGACACATACACACATATACACATACACACATATACACATACACACATATACACATACATGCACATTTACACACATATACACATACATGCACATTTATACATACACACACATACATGCACATTTTTACACACACATACATGCACATTTTTACACACACATACACATGCATTGAGTTACACAATATAATGAATACACATAGACACATACACATACTCGCATACGCATACACATACACATACTCACATACACATACACATGCGTAACACACACATAGACTCATATAATCATATTTACATGCATATATACATATACGCATGCATACACATACACACACAACACATACATATGCACATATAGATACACATACATACACACATGCATACACACATATAGAAACACATACATACACACATGCATGCACACTGATATATCTATATGTATATGTATGTATGTATGTATGTATGTATATATATATATATATATATATATATATATATATATATATATATATATATATATATATATATATATATATATATATATATATATATATATATATATATATATATAGATTTTAGATATCTACATATAAATAAATAAATCCTATTTCAAAAATCCTAATTTGAAAACACTAATTTTGATATTAGGGTTTTAAAAACCCTAATTTAAAAACTCTAATTCAACCTTTTGGCCATATGATTGAAGTATATGTACACATTGCATCTATTCCTCTAACTTCCTACCAGAGAGATGTCTCTCCTCCCAACCTTATGCCTCTATATATAGCTATTCAAATCAACGAGGATCATAATATATATAAAGATATATACACATTATGTAGATACACATACATAAATATAAAATGGAGTAGATACATTATGCATCACACATACATGCCTAAATGCACACAAATATATATATATATATATATATATATATATATATATATATATATATATATATATATATATATATATATATATATATATATATATATATATATATATATATATATATATATATATATACATGCATACATATTTACATGTACACATTTACACATAGACACATATACATATATACATGTACACATCACATATGCATGCCTACATGCACAAATGTATACTTATACATGCATACACAATTATAAACACTTGCATATATTACATGAATACATGAATATTTTATGTAAATGGATATGCATATATACACATATGCATACTAACAGATGTATACATATATCACACACATGCACACACATACATATACAAGAAATACATATATATGCATACTAACATATTTATACATATAATACACATGAATACACACACATATGCATACATACATGATAAAAATTTGCTCCTCAAAGATACAACTATATATAAAATAATTAGGCATACCCCCGAGCTTCATGTTCTAACTTAAAAGAACATGATTTCATCTCTCTAGTAGGATTCATCGTTATTCAAGTTGAGTAAAGAATCTATTATCTGATATCCATTCAGAAGCTTCAAGTTATTGATGAATAACTAGAGTAGAATTTGCTATCTAATCTGCTCATACGTTTTCATTATTGCCATCATTTTGGCAAGGCATCAATATAGTCTCATTTTCATTATCCTTATTGATTTCATTAATTTCTTCTATTGTTAAATATGTGTTCTCATGAGTCACATCATCTATTGATGGATTAATATTAGTTTTTAGTAATTCCTCTTCCTCATCAGTAGAATCAGCATGTAGAGTATTATCCTCTTCATCAAAAAGATTAGTATCATTATCACGTATAATGATTCTAATTTCTCTTTCAGATGTTGATGTATCAGTATCTGATGTTGAATCATCAAGAGGAGTTTCTTCGATCTCTCTAACAATAAACTGTTCAAACAATGACCTACCTCTAGGTTGAACATGAATGACTTGCCACCAAGGGTGAGCATCTCGGTTTTTATAAAAAAATGCTTGTTCAATATGCCTAGGAAGAATATATGGTTCTTTAGTAGATCACATTACCTTGGAAGAATCAATCGCCCAAAACCCAGATAATTCCTTTCTTAATGTGGAATTACTACCTTTATACTCTGCTCGAAACCAGTCAACCTTCAAAATGACCTATCAAAATATATAAAAACAAAAACCCATTATTAGGTGCTTAGAAAAATAACTAACTCTATCATAAAAAATATAAACTTTTTTCTACCTGTTTGAATGTAAGAAATGAAATTTCATAGATACCAACAATAGTTCCTACGTAATCAAGTTTGCCATCTATAAGGTTCATGTCTTTTGAGCTAGCACGTGATAGTTTCTTGAAAGAAGCAACAATATTAGAATCCTCTGTTTTACATAAAGAATCAATGGCTTTGATTCTAATATGTTGTCCAAAAGCCCACATATTAGTGAACATTTGAGCTTGCAAAAGAAATTAATCTAGTAAATAGAAACTAATATACATATATGAAGAAAACAAAATATTATTAAAATAAAATTACCTTTCATTCACAACCTATCATTAACTCTCTCTACTCATATGAGATTTCTTCATTATTTGCATTGGCGAATTGCAAATGACTATATAGCCAATCCGTGAAAGAAGATATATTTTTAATCTCATTATTATCGAGATTACATCTATATCTTTTGTTTCTTCGCCTTTTACTTCGGAGATTTTGAAGTTCCTATTTATACTTGCTAAGGAATGCTTGCATGCATTTGCTATTATATGCTACAAAAGTAGGAACATCATTTTTTTTCTTGAAATGCAAATAAAAATGGAACTCCCTTACCTGATAATACCTCATCTGATAATGCCGATTTTCCTTTACCTCTCTTCACATACTCATTATCTTCATCATCACTGAAGATTTCTAATTCTGGATCTATCAAAGGTCCATCTGTCCATTTTTTATACCAATCTATAGGCATCATAGGTTTTGGACACTGACCTGTTTCAAGCTTTCCATTAAAATGTATCCCTTCTCTTTTAGATCTTAATGGATGATCATAAGGCAAGAATCATCGATGTCGAAGACAAATATTTTTATTGAGATTCATACTATAGATTGATCTCAACCAACCACCACAATATGGATAAGCTTTATAACCCTTAGTAGATATTCCTACATCATGAAAATGATAAAAATATAATTAGATTAAATCATATTTATTATATGCATATTGAATAAAAAAATTACATCAATACCTGAACAAACACCATATCTTGGAAAATTGTGAATAGTCCAAGCCACAAAACCATGAACCGTAATATGTCTTTCATTGATGCTTTTCGATACATCAATGACATTAATACCTCTCCATAACTCTTAGAGATCGTGAATGAGAGGAGAAAGATATATATTCATATCTTTAACTTGTCTTTTTCCTAGGATTAAAAGTGAACGTATTAAATGTTCCTTTTTAATGCTAAGATATGGTGGAAGATTGTAGTTTATGACTACCACTGGCCATGTTGACCATTTACTGGATTTCATGGAGAATGGATTAACCCCATCTAATGCAACTCCTAACTTTAGATTTTGTGGATTTTGTGCAAATTCAGGCCATGTAGAATCAATATGCTGAAAAGCAACACTACCATGAGGAATTCTGATTATTCCATCAGTACTTTTATGATCATGTCCCCATGTTAAAAGCTTTGGTAATTCGGGGCTTTGAAACATATGTCTAATCCGTGGATCCAATGGAAAATGTCTCAATAATTTTTTTGGGATTTTATCCTCTTCGCTCTTATATCCAGTAGATTGACATTTGGGACATGTCAAAGATTTTGCATATTCACCTCTATATAGAATACAATCGTTAGGACATGCATGTATACATTGACAATCTATACCAAGATTGTTGATTATCTTCTTCATTTCATCATGTGAGGTAGGAAGAATATTCTGACTTGGTAAAATTTTTTCAGATAATAACCTGTAAGTTCATCAAAAAAAGATATATTAAAAAAAGTAAACTAATAAATATACATACACACACACACATATATGTGTGTGTGCGTGTGTGTGTGTATGCATATAATTGTATATATGTGTATGCTTATGTGTATGTGTATGTGGATGTGTATATGCATGTGCATGCATATACATATGTGTATGTGTATATGTATATATGTATGTATGTGTTTTATAGGTGTATATATATGTATATATATGTATGTGTATATGTATGCATATATGTATATGTATGTGTGTATACATGTATATGTATGTATGTATGTATGTATGTATGTGTATATATGTATGAATGTGTATGTATGTATGTATATGTATGTATGCATGTGTAGTTGTGTATATTTGATTTCCTTTTTAATTGTTTTTTGTATATTGTGGTTTGTAGATTTTCATATCTAGACCATTGAATCGTCTGGTGGTTTCCCATTTTATAGTCAATCTATTACCTGTCTTGCTAAGTTGTTTACAAATATTAAGTATCAGTTACCTATGAAGGTATTATGTCATCAGTAAAATGGGAGGATCAAATTTATCACAAATATTTTGAAAGATGCACGAATAGTTTTAAAGGATGGGCAGACAAAAAGTGTTCATTCAATGCAAGTTCTTGTTCTTACCTTAGCTAAAGTAAGAATAAAAACCTGCATTGAATGAACACTTTTTTTCCGCCCATCCTTTAAAATTATTTTTCAATCCTTCAAAATCTTTATGATAAATTTGGTCCTCCCATTTTACTGACGACTTAATACCTTCATAGTTAACTGATATTTAATATTTGTATGCAAAAGAGTTAGCAGCACAGGTATTAGGTCGACTAAAATAGGAGAAACATATCTATCAAGAAGATTCTAAAGGTTGGGTGGACAATTCTAAAGGATAGATGGATAAAACATCTTCATTTGATATAGGTATGTATAATTCGACCTTACTCTCATAACATGTGTATGTGTGTATATGTTTTTAATTGTTTTTTGTATATTGTGGTTTGCATATTTTCATATCTAGACCATTGAATCGTCTGGCGGTTTCCCATTTTATAGTCAATCTATTACCTATGTTGCTAATTTGTTTACAAATATTAAGTATTAGTTACCTATGAAGGTATTAGGTCATATGTAAAATGGGAGGATCAAATTTATCGCGAATATTTTGAAAGATGCATGAATAGTTTTAAAGGATGGGCTGACAAAAGTGTCCATTCAATGCAAGTTCTTGTTCTTACCTTATCTAAAGTAAGAATAAAAACTTGCATTGAATGGATACTTTTTTTTCGCCCATATTTCTTTAAAATTATTTTTCCATCCTTCAAAATCTTCGAGATAAATTTTCTCCTCCCATTTTACATATGACTTAATACCTACAATTATACCTTAATAGTGTCGAAACAGATACATTACTCCATCCAAAATGATTTTGAAGATTGAGAATAAGTAAGCTCGCACTTAGTCATCTCAAACGACTCCCTTCATATACATGCTTTAGACATTCCTCTCAAAGATATTTCTCATTTTTAGAAATATCAATGCTCTCACTATCATTTTGATACCAATCCTCAATAAAATCTGCCATGCCATCATCTTCATCATTGTCGCACAAATCTTGTACTTTATCTTCTTTTGAATATAGATCTTTCAACCTTGTCTATTCCACAGGATCATTTTTGCGTAGCCTCCTCATAGAAGCTTCTGATAAACGAGGTCTTATTGGCAATTGTGAATGGTGTGGAGGAATGTCATTACGTTGGAATCTACACATATAAATAAAATTCATTAGTATTCCATAAATGAATAAAAAGTAAACTTTGAACATAAAATTATATATAAGTTATTAAATATGGATAGAAAATTTTCATTCTCTCTAGCTAAAAGGTGCTCTTGGAGGTCTACGCCATCCATAATTCACTAATAGTTCATCACCAGCATGTAATGTAGTAATAGCATTGATAACTATGTATCTTCATACATCTCTACTCATGTATGGTGATTCATGACTATTTTCACGCTCCTCAAATGTGCAATTAGTCCTTCAACTATTATGTAACCCTCGACTACTATTTATTAAACCTTCTATATTTCCATGCGTGTAAGGCCTTCCATCAATATATAATCTTTCATTTTCTGAATGTAAAATCCTTCTACTACTAAGGGATGTTGCGTTCAAGCATATTCCATAAGTACTCATGCTTTGAACATAACGTGAAAGTTGATGACAATATCCCCATCCATATATAGGACCACAAAATGACATAAGAGTGACTTCACAGTTCGGAGGCACATACA
>CM035411.1:127667734-127807734 GCA_020310875.1 Ceratopteris richardii
GACTCCTTCCATACAAAATGTTATTCTTCATAACTACTCATCTTCTGCCATGATTTGGGATCCCATACTTCCAATAGCATTGACAAATGTACACATATGTACACTAGATGCAGAGTTAAGGATCATTGACAAGTTGGTCCGTCTTTACTTGGATTATGCATATTCTATCAAGCCTACAACTCTTGCAGATGAGTGCATAAAAAATTTTGAATGTCGACTTTTCAGAAATGGGATTTCATGGTGGTGATGTTCATCTAAGAAAAGATCCAAAGCTTTCACAAAATACAGGTGATGTACTACAGGATGTCTCAATGGTAGGTGCAAAAGCAAGGAGATTCTTTAGCAACCATGATGACAAGCAACTAAATGCCATGTGGAATTGTTGGAAAAACATTTGTGAGATCATGACTAATGTAAAAAGCAAACCAGAAATAACAAAAAAGAGAATGGAGGTGTGGGTCAAACTAGATAATTTTTTTTAAATCATGAGGCAGCAGGTAACATCAAATAGTTATGTGACAGATTTCAGAAAGACGACCACAAAGCTTATAGAAACCATCATAGAGGCATGGAGTGCCAAAGACAAAACATACTACTTGGTGAGTTCCAAAGATAATTTATTCAATTTATTTTTTTTAATTGAAATAAGGATCTGATGAAACTCTTCTGCTCTTCTAGCATATTCTTATTGGGCATGGTGCATTCTTTGCAGAAAAAGAACCACTTGCAATATGGAACACCCAAGGCATGGAAAAATCTCATTATCAAGCAAGGACAAGCTTCTTTAGGTGCACAAGGAAAGGGGGAGGAGTAACAAAGAGCAATGCCTTTAGAGAGCTTTTTGATTGGTTCTTTAGAAGACAATTACAAAGGACCTCATGCCAAATATAATCAAAAGAATATGACTATCACCAGATAAAATCATCATGTATCAATATCACAAAATGAAAAAGACTACATTTCAAACAAAGCTTTAATATTTGCAATGTCTTTTATTTCTTTGAGATAAAAATGTAATGTATGTAAATTTCATGATGTATTAAGCTTTGAAAAGAAACATGTCTATTACCATCAGATGACTTTGGCTAGAGAATAGATCATGGATCAATAACAATTAATATTACGACATGGATCAGTTACACCAAAAACATTTGCAATGTCTTATATCGCATTGGGCGATTTCTGTATATGTACATTTGATGAGTAATAGAGTTTGAAAAAATGAAGTCATTCCTTGAGTCTCTTAAATAAGCTTGGCTTTGGCAAATCACCTCTATATCTGAGGAACTCTTTTCTCCTGTATCCAGCAATTCTTTTTACATCTGACACCCCTACAACCATTGCATAGCTTGAATAAGAAAGAAAGTACCCTGCCCTTGAAGCATTGAGTCCTGGGGCATATCCAAAAATTCTGAATGCAGCTGCTCTTTCAAGCAGCCAAGCTCTGAAAGCATTAAAGGGTATTGGAGTAAAACCCATGTATTTTGATAGAGTCCTCAAGGAGAACAATGCAAAGTTTGGCTCCTCACTATAGTGCTTGTGAATAACATAAAAAGAGTCTAGGTTCAATTTTGGAAGATAGTGGATAATTGAGTGAATATCCACCTTTGTTTTTCCTTTCTCTTCTATGGTTTTTCTTGTTCCCTTCCCCCCTGCCAAGGTAGTTGTCTTCATCCAATATAGTTAACTATGGTAAAAAAAGAAAAACAAGGTCAGATGAAGTGCAAGCGCACTTAAGAATTCATGAAAAGTAACTTGAAAGAAACATAAAAAAAGCAAGAGACCCAACTGATGCAAGCGATTAAGGTCTTCAGAGAATTTAGACGCTCCTAATTGCTTGCATCAATCATTATCAATATCTCTTTGTAAACTACCTAGAAACATGTAATTTCTGTTGAAGAAGGTGAATTCTTACATAGCCAAATGTCTATTATCAATGCTGCATGCAACTCCTAGACACAACCAATACAAGCAATAGGACCCATCGAGAAATATCCGATGGGCCTAATCGCTTGCATCGATCGTAACATAAACTGTACGTAGAAAACTGTGTTTTTCACATGATAAAATGTAACCTGTCATTGCACCATGCAAGTCCAAGACACAACCGATGCAAGCGATAAGGCCCAATGGAAAATATCTGATGGGCCTTATTGCTTGCATCGGTCGCATCTCATTTCCTCACCCTAAAATTCATGGGAATATATTAAACTACATAGCTTGACCTCATCTTCCTCCTCAATGAGCTCTTTTGAGTCAATACATATTGTTCCTTTGTCCTCAACAACATTGAAGAATGAATAGCCGCACCCAAACAAGTATATTCCAAGGTGCTTCTGATGCATATCAAACTCTTCATCAGCAAGTGTTGGTTTCTCTGAGATAGCTTTCTCAAAGCATTTTGAAAGAGCTTGTGAGGAATCTTTGAATTCTTCATTTGACAAATCCAAATCAAGACACAAAAGTTCTTCTTTTCTTTCTCCTTTGTCATTGATGAATCTCCTTGCAACTCCTTTTTCATTTTATTTGGTTAAGAATTAGCTGTAATGCATTCCAAGGGAAATGGAATTCATTGATATTTCATGAGGACTAGAAGCACGACCGATCCAAGCGATTAGGGACATCTGGGCATTTTTGGATGACTCTCATCGCTTGGATCGGTCATATTTCTAATAGTGCAAAGAGTCCTTGATCAAAGTTTTTGAGAGTAAGTTGCCTTGCCTTTCCACTTCCCTCACTTTGTGGAGGTTATGGCTAGGACCAAAAAGACAGCAAGGAAATTGTACCCTGAGGGTCAGGACCAAAATGCCCAGGAGCAAAATTTCCAAGAGCAAAATCCCCAAAAGAGTCAAGGCAATGCATCAGAGAAGCCTTCAAAAGTCCTTGAGGGAAATAAGAAGAGCTCAAAAGTCTGTGGGTTTGCTGATCCCTACACTTCCATTTATGAGAGTTGTCAAGCAGATCACAACCAATCTCTGTTCTTTGATGAAGACCTCATCCTTTATCAATGTGAGGTGGCAAACTCAAGCACTGCTATGCCTAAAAGAACCTGCAGAGGACTTTGCTATTGACTTTATGAATGATGCCTATTTATGTGTTGCTCATTCTCATAGGGTAACACTAATGGCGAAGGATTATGTTATTGTATCAAGAATAAGATATAAATTTGACAAATCTCTTGTTCCTATTGATCACGATGATAAAAATTTCTTCGATATTCTAAATATACCTCCAGGTTGAGTGCCCAAAACAATAGTTGTCATTGAAGAGATCAACCCTCAGGTCACTCATGATCATGAAACTAGAAATGCAGCAAATATGTTGGTGCAGGGCAATCAACAATTGATGTTTTGATGAAGAATTGAAGCTAAGGACTCTAGAAAAGATCAAGTTATGAAGCATGAAGGAAGTGCATATCCAAAAGATGAAGATGTGTACATATATGTACATTAATTCAGAGATAGTTCACTTATACTTTTGAATAGTCACGAGCTTGTAAATATTTGCCTGTATATACAAGGAAAAATTTTGGGGCAAATATGAGAGAGTGTAGAATACAAGAATTCAGAAGAATTAGTAGTGATTAGACTCTTGAGAAGTATGAAGATTAGCTCTCTCATCCAGATGTAAAAGTTCTCTTAGTGAAGAAAAATTATGCCCGATGTTTCTGTGTATTCTCCTTCTATGCTTGATCATTTCAAGAATCCTTTTGTAGACATCTAATTCCATAGCTAATGATTCTATGGTTAAAGTTTGAGAGCCAAATTGTAAATAGGTTGTGAGAATTATGAGTAGGAACATTTATATGTGAAGAAGTATTCACTAATTTCTGAAACAAGTGCAAAATTCGATGTTAATGTTTTGGTTAGTTCTCCTTCCACAATGTACAGTTTTGAGCAAGCAAGCACTCAATCTTTAAGCTGGAAGGTAAGGTACCTATGGCTAGAAGCATTTGCATAAATGGGTTCTAGATTGAGAGAAGCAAGTGTTAGAAGTTATAGGTGTTTGAATCAACTTCTCAGAAGAACAATTTTAGACATAGGTGACTTGTTAAAATCATTTCTGAAGATCTACTGAGTCTTTTGGAATGCTTTAACTTGGAGGAGGTGTGCAAACTATAGGCAACACCTTGTGCAATGTTTTATAAAAAACTTTACACATTTGATAAGTCAATGAGAGAGTTATGTGCAGCAGACTTTTTGTAGAGTCTTCTTCTTCACAGTTTATAAAAAATTTCATTGAGCCTCCAAATTAGTGAAGGTTTTGAGTTACTCGATATAGAGGTGTTCTAAATTCAAGAGTAGCTTGTTCTTTTGGAGATTAACACTCCCCATCAATGGTATCAGAGCAGGAAGTATCAAAATTGAATGAAGGAGGACCCTGACTGCTGTAGACATAAAGAATTCAACAATTAAAGATTCAGAAGGGGAAAGCTTGAGAGCAAAGCTTGAGAAGGAGGCCATACGACATCAAGGAAGACAAAAGGAGTATCATTTGAAGTAAAGGTACATCTATTACTCACAAATTTTGAAGAATTCAATACAGAGGTGAAGAAAGGATGGGAGATTCTCTTCAAATAGAGAAGTTGGATAGAGAAAACTATCCAGCATGGTCAATGAGGATGGAAGCTCACCTTATGAGCAAAGACGTGATAGGTTATATTACAGGTGAATAAGAAAAGCCTCAGTTTAGAGATCCTAGTGTTCCAACTAGGGAGGAATTATCAGATTTGAAGACCTGGATGAAGAAAGATGCTCAAGCTAGGAGTATTATCTATATGGCAGTTAATGATTACTTGCTACCTCACATAAGAGGTCTTGAAAGTGCAAGTGATATATGGAATGCTTTGGAGGAGCATTTCCAAAACACCACAAAGTCAAGGAAGGCATCCTTTTGGGTAGAATTTACCACATTCAAGAAGAAGGCCTCTCAATCCATCTCAGATTATGTAACAAGGATGAAGGACATTGCAGATGCATTAGGAGCAGTTGATGAAGACATTGAGGAGGATAAATTGGTAAGGAAAATCCTTAGAGGTTTGAGAGGTGATGACAAGTGGAAGCCATTCATTCTGTCTAGTGAATTATCACTTGATCATTTCACTCCTGATTTAAATCAGTTGCTAGGACATATGATAACCTTTGAGCAGGATGTCAAAGGTGAAAGTCATAAGAGTGCAGGTCAAGCAATGTATTCAAAGGATAAGAAGAAGAATAGCAAAGGGAAGCAACAAGGAAATGAAGATGAAGGCACAAATAGCCAAGCTCACTTCCTAAGAGGAAGAGGAGGTGGCAAAGGTAGAGGAAGAGGCAAGAGTAATAAAGATGGAGTCAAAGCTTGCTGGATTTGTGGTAAGAGAAATCACTTAGCTAATGATTGTTGGCATAATACTCAGAGTAATGGTGCATATAATCAGAATTTTAATTCAAGAGGAAGAGGTGGCAGAAATCAAAGAGGTAATTTCAGAGGTAGAGGTAGTAGAGGTTACTTTGGAAGAAATGCAGGTAGAGGATTCCAAAGTCAACAATACAACAATACCTACTACAATTATGCTTCAGATCAGAAGGAGGATTCAACATTGATAATGAATGCAACTTGTGAAAGGGAAAGTGAAGACCAAAGATTCTTCTACATTGACTTAAGGTGTCGCAAAGTGGCAACATAGCTTTGATGACTGATTTGGATAGTAAGGTAACTAATCATGTAGTTCAAACAGGTGACAATACAAAGCATAATGTGAAGTCAATTGGATCAGTGAAGGCCAAGGATGGTAGTACTCTCTTGAGTAAGGTTTTGTATGTTCCTACAATTCCTAAGAATCTGATAAGTGTAGGTCAAATTGTTGAAAAAGGTTATGAAGTTAGGTTCACTAATGAAGGAGTGTTTGTGGAAGACCCTAGCAATGGGTATAAAAAAATTGTTTCAGAGAAGAAAGAAGGAAGATTGTTCACATTGAAGATTCAAGGTAATGTTGGTCATGCCTTGTTCACCTATGGAGGACATAAGATCTCTGAGTTAGATCTTTGGCACAAAAGGCTTGGACATTTCAATGAAAGAGGTATCAAAGATATGGTTAATAATGGTTTAGTGCTTGGATTTCCTAATGTTGCAGGTCAACATATGACATACAGATGTGAGGCATGTCAATTAGGTAAGGCTCATAAGAAATCTTATTCCAAGCATGGTTTTATGTACTCAAGGAAGCTTGAATTGGTACACACAGATGTGTGGGGACTATCAAAGGATTTCAGTATCAATGGCTCAAGGTATTATGTGATTTATGTTGATGATGCTACCAGATGGATCAATATCTATGTGATCAAAGATAAGTCAGAGTTATTCAATACATTCAAACATTATCATGTGTATGCAGAGAGAATTACAGGTCATAAGTTGAAGAGACTAAGGTTAGATGGAGGGGGAGAGTATTTCTCTAATGAGTTCAGTGATTACTTGTGGAATGTAGGTATAAAGAGAGAGGTTACTTGCAGGTACTCTCCTCAAAATGGTGTAGCAGAAAGGAGGAATAGAACTCTTGTTGAGTTTGCAAGATCCATGATGAAGGAGAAAAATTGCCCAAATTATTTGTGGGCTGAGGCTATAAATACAGCTACCTATTTGGTTAATAGATTACCATGTAAAGCTTTGCAGGTTATGACACCATATGAGGCATGGTGGGGTAAGAGACCTACTCTAGATCATTGCAAAGTATTTGGATGTTTGGCATATGCATATGTGCCATCTCAATTAAGGCATAAATTGGAGCCTAAAGCTAAAAAGTATGTGTTTATTGGATATGATGATAAGCAAATGGGATATAGGTCGTGGAGTCCATCCACAAAACAATTCCTTGTGTCTTAAGGATATTACATTTGATGAGCAAGGTACTTGATATGCAAGTACAATCAATATTTGTGCAGGTGATGAAGAAATTGTGGATCAAAAGAAAGGTAAATCAAAGGTTCAGTTATTTGATGAAAAGAAGAACAATGAAGTACAGGTTGAAGTAGAAGAAGTGCCAAGGTTTGATCCAGAATGTGATGAACTAGAAACCTCAAGGAGTGGAGAACTTAGAAGGTCATCAAGACACAAATGGCAACCTACAAGGTATAGTTATGACACTTCTTTTTTGGCTACCAAAGATTATGCTTATATGATAAAGGTAGATGAAGACCCTTCTACATATGAAGAGGCAAAAGGTAAGGAAAATTAGAAGAAAGCTATGCAGCAAGAGTATGATGCATTGATGGAGAATCAGACATGGGATTTGGTTCCCAAACCAAATAGTCAGAAGATCATTGGATGCAAAAGGGTCTACAAGACAAAGAGATTTGTAGATGGAAGTGTGTCTAGATATAAAGCTAGACTTGTTGTGAAAGGGTTTGCTCAGACATATGGTGTAGATTATGATGAGACCTATAGTCCTGTGGCAAAGATGACAACTATCAGGACACTCATAGCCATTGCTGCATGTAAAGGTTGGAAATTATGTCAATTAGATGTGAAGAATGCTTTTCTAAATGGTTATATTTCAGATGATGTTTTCATGGAGCAACCACAAGGATTCAAAGATGAGAGGTATCCAAAATATGTATGTAATCTCAAGAGAGCTTTGTATGGTTTGAAGCAGGCCCCAAGGGCATGTAATTATAGACTTGTGAAGTTCTTAAAAGAACTTGAATTTCAAGTATCAAAGGAAGATAGTAGCTTGCTTATCAAAGCAAGTGATGATGGGTTTATTTACATGTGCATATATGTTGATGATATAATTCTTACAGGTACAGATGAGAAAGGTATTCAAAGCCTAAAGAAGCAAATGGAGAAAGAGTTCAAGATTAGTGACTTGGGAGACTTGTCATATTTCTTGGGCATGGAAATCTCATACACTCAACGTGGAGTATATATAACTCAAGAAAGGTATTTGAAGAACTTGTTGATCAAGTTTAAAATGGATGATTGCAGGGTAGCACCTACTCCAATGGAGGTGAATCATAAATTAAGCAGATATGGAGGAGAAGAGTTCAAGGATATGAAGCTATATCAAAGTTTGGTTGGTAGTCTGATTTATGCTACATTAACTAGGCCTGACTTGTCATATGCAATTGGAGTATTGTCTCAATTTATGCATTGTCCTAGGAAAGAACATTGGATTGGAGGTCAAAGAGTGTTGATGTACATTAAGGGTACACTCAAAGAGGGTTTGTATTATGGTTTGGTTTTACTTCATATGCAAACATCAAGATATATAATGATGCAGATTGGGCAGGAAATCCTGATGATAGGAGATCAACTTATGGATACTTGTATTATGTGGGAGATAAGTTAATTTCATGGTGTTCAAAGAAGCAACACACAGTTGCTTTGTCATCTACAGAAGCAAAATACAAAGGTATGGTGGACAAGGTATGGTGGAAGCTGCAAAGGAAGTGATATGGCTTAAGACTCTGATGAAGAGTTTTGACATCATTAAGAGTATAATGATAGAGATTTCTCCCTTGAAGATAAGCTTCCATTCTAAGTGACCAAGATGAGTAGTCACCTGGATCCAATTCATCTAATACCACTGTGAGGAGATGCATAGATAGGTTCCAGAGATGAGCTAGTGCCACAGAAGACCTACTTTACACGTGCCAATCTAACTTCAAGGATGTTTAATATAATTCTTTATCTTTAGAATGATGCCTTTGGAACCACCAAAGTCCTTTGGATCATCATTCCAAAATTTTTGCATCAAAATAGATAACTTGCAAATGCAAGAAATGTGAACAACCTTCTATTTTGGGAATAGAGGGTTTCAGTATTATGCTTAGATCTCACAATTTGCTATGAATTGACCATAGAGCTTTTGCACAAATCTAATGGAAGTGTATAGCTAGCTAAAGAAAGTTATGTCATGAATTTAGTTGTACCATACACAAAGAAATGAATCTAGCAAGTCAGGGGGGTTATCCCGACATTTTAGGATCTAGAAGGTATGCAGACATAGTCACCTTCCTTACTTCATATCTCGAGGTGTATCCAACCAAAATTGATGAAATTTGATGTGTAGATAGTAGACCTTTTAATCTAACTATTACAAGTTAAAGTATGGAAAATGAGTGAGTATACCTAGAGAATTTGATTCCACAAGTGCATTGTAATGAAGAAGATGCAAGACTAGAGAGTAGATAGAACTGTACTTGAAAAGATGTATCAAAATGTGTATGCTAATGAAAATGTAATACAACAGAAGTGTAGTAGACTACACATAGGTAGTGTGAGCTCAATGTATGCTCAAGGTTTTAGCTCAATGCCTCCTAGAATGGTTCTCCTATCTTGCGACTAAAAGTATGTGTATTTATACACATGTTCTAAGTTTGAATTTGAATTTTCTCTTAGCTAAAAGTGATACTACACTTTAGGGACCTTATTGATTTGATTCCCTCACCTAACAAGTCGTGGGTTCACTCTTCTACCATCACAAGATTCTATCTCCAATTGAATTTTAGAATTATCCAAAGTAACTATGCTCAAATTAATAAGCATGAGTTCTCATGAGGTAATTGATGGATGTGTTTTCTTGAATCATCAGCAAAGCACTTGGGATTGATAATTGCACCAACATGGAATCTAGTGAAAGATGCTAAAGCAATGGTGGACTTCAAAAAATATAGAGGTCACTATTGATTTGAGGAGCTATATATAAAGGCCTTTGGTTGGGAGGAGAGTCATCTATCTAGCACATGGTGGCTCTGATGCTCTTAGTTCTTCACATATGATCTATAAAATGAAACATTATATATTAGTCCAATATCCATGGATCTTAATTTAATGTTATCTTCCATTTGTGTGGTTAACATAATTTAATCTTGTTTGATCTGAAAACAACTTTAACACCTTTGAATTATCAAATGCAAGACATTATCCCTTGATAGTAAGTAAACGCCATTTTATTTGTACAAAAATTCTATACCTAAAGAATATTTCAATTATCCCAAATAAGAGATCTTGAATTAATTTCTTATCTTGTATTTTAATTTTCGTGACTCCATAATTACTTACGATAATCAAGTCATCCATCGATACAAATGAGACAAGCTTGTTTACCTCTATCACTCATGAACAAAGGTAGATTTGAATTTCTTTGTGCATAGATCACTTCATCAAGAATTCCATTTATCATTGACTTTGAGCTCTTGGATATCACTTTAGCCCATATGGAGCCTCTCCAATCTTCATAAATTCTTTGGAACCTAGAATTCGCAAACCCTTGAAGCTGTTCCATGAAGACTACTTCATGGTCTACATATCCAAAATCCCATTCTTTACATTCAGCTCAAAGATATTCCAATATTTTACTTATTCTTAGGATTATCAATAGATTGGTTTAAATTTTAGTGACAACGCCAATGTTTCCTCAAATTTTACACCAAATGTCTCAACAAATGCTTCTAAAACCAATCTAGCTTTGCATTTTTCTATACACCCATCTACATTCCTCTTAACTTTCAACACTCTATTTCTACAAATTTCATATGCACACATTTGTTTTACAAAAATCATGTGGGATTATCTTCGAAGTTTTAACTTAATCTTTCATAGATCTTTTCCATGCTACATGCGTTCTTTCTTCATCAAAGTTTGTAGTTCCATCATCCTCTTGAAGTTTACTAATCTATGAAGCATGCATTGCAATGAAAGAATCATATTTGAATTTATCTACTTATTAACTTATCCTTCTAGTCACTTCATCCTTCTTTGAAGGTAGAAATATTATACTCTATTTCTAGGATACTACACTTGAAGTTGTAGCTTTTTCTTGTTGGTATATTTTGGTAGTGATGTGTATGAACACACTCAGGACCACTAAGGAACATTTTCCACTCTTTAGGAGGTTTTCTTCCCTCGACTTGTATATGTGGCTATAACCCTAACAGGTTACTAATCTTTGTACATTCACTTGGTAATTCATGCAATGTTGTGTTGTGCTCCAAGCTTCTTCTTCTTCTTCTTCTTCTTCTTCCTTGTGATGTTCATGTGCTTATACAGATCTCAAACTCCAAAGATGTTATTAGAGTAGGTTGTTGCTTCATCTAGGGTATTGTCAACACCCGTTCGATCACAGTTTTACAATTGCACAAAAATTGGTGAGCATACTCGCTTTTTGACATCAAAGTTTTGCTTATAGCTTGTATTGACCTTTGAACAAAGCATTATCATAGTCCTTGTGCAAGAAAATTTGTACTTTTATGCCAAACATATATACAAGTTTCAATTCACTAGTACAATCACCTTAGACTTTTCTATAGGTTTAGAATAGCTTGACAAGGTGGTTCTATTCAACCTTTTCAGATACAATCATTTTTTTGCATCATGGCATTTAGTCACTCGTCATGGTTGAAAGTAATGATGTATTCCATATGTTTGAGGATATGTTCAATGGTACTAATTACCCAATATGGGCATATTGTTGGATTTTGACATGCACAAGCATGACAATAACATAACGAAGACAAAGTAGCTTGAAGCACAACACACAATTATGAATGTATTACCAAGTGAATGTAAAAAGATAAGGATCCCATCAAGGTTATATGCATATATACAAGCCATGGGAAAAAGACCTCCTAAAGAGGGAAAAAAGTTACCTGATGGTACTAATCATGTTCACATGCATCACTATGAAAATATATCAACAAATCCCCCTTGGGAGTGATGTGGTGAACAAGGAGCTGGCACTCATGTATAAGGAAGTGCCAAACTATGTGGAAAGATATCAATCCATAGAAGGAAGTAAGCCCAAAACTTTGCGGAAAGCTTTAAATTTCACCCAAGGTAGAGCCCTTGTAAAAATATCTACAATGTTGTTCTGTGTGGGCACATATGCCAAACTAATCTCTCCAGCAGAGAACCTCTCCCTGACATAATGATAATGCACCTCAGAGTGCTTTTTGCAAGCATGGAACAAAGGGTTCCTCATAACTACCAATGCACTCTAACTATCAATGAAGATGGTGTGGCAAAGACTGACCAACACCCAAATAATCCAAAAGGTATCTAAGCCACACACACTCAACAATCGTTATGAAAGATTCTCTATACTCGGCCTCACAACTAGAAGTGGCCAAAGTAGGCTACTTCTTGCTCAACCAAGATATGCATGAGATAGCACGCATGAAGCAAAAACCACTAGTAGACACATGCGTGTCAGAGCAATGATCACTATGGCAGTAGTGATCCCCCATTGGGATAAAAAAATCCAATTAGTTGGGTACCACTCAAGTAGCAAAAGATGTGCTTAACTACCTGCCAGTTCTTGACACCTAAGCAATGCATAAGCCTGCTGATTTGGGAGATAGCAAGAAAAATACATCCAACAACTTCCTAATAAAGAACAACATCAAATGCATCTCCAACATCATGAAGGCTCAACCATAAACCCATTTCCATATAATAGGTTCCTGGTCTTCAAGGCTAAAACAATGCAATAATGTGTCAATATATTTTGTTTGAAACAAAGCTATTCTACAATCAACTTGCATAAATTGAATGCCCAAATAATGATGCAAATGCTGCAAATCTGATATCTCAAAAGAGGCATGCAAATCAACATTAAAATCATCAATATGATTCTCATTAGGACCAGTGAGCAACATGTCATCAACATAGACAACAATGATTAGAAGCACATCATTTGCATGTAACATATTTAAAGGTGCTCTCACTTGGATTGTCCTCAAAACCATGTGCAACCAAGTAGACATGTATCTTTTCAACCAAGCATGTGGTGCTTGCTTTAAACCATGTAATACCTTTTTCAACTTGAACACTTTGTTTTCATTCCCTTTCTGCACAAAACCACGAGGCTGACTACATACACTTGTTCATGTAAGCCACCATCAAGAAATGCAATTTTGATGTCCAACTAATGTACATTCTAACCATGATGACGTGCAAGTGCACAAATGCTAGGGATGGTGGTCATGTGGCATGTCGGAGCAAAGGTTTCATCAAAATCATTGCCTCTCTCTTTAGCATAACCTTTTGCTACAAGCCTAGCCTTATACATGTCAACTCTTCCATCAGGTTATGCTTTAGCCTATAAACCCATTTAGTGACAATGGACTTTTTTCCTAGAGGCAAATCACATAAAGTCTAGGTACCATTCTTCATAATAAAATCATAATCCAATTGCACACAACCATTCATTTTTTTGAATTTTGTGCTTCATCAAAAGAAACAAGCTCATTCTCATCACAAAGACTAGAGGTAGCCATTGCAAAGCAATCTGATGCAAAAGAGACACTATGAGAACCTACAAGAGTATGATATGGTAGAGCTGCATCTAATTTGGTATGTTGCAAAGTCTATATTAGCCATTTTGGCATAGTTTTTGCCTCATCTATATCAGCCCTCTCATCAATAAGTGCATCATGTAAATGTGCATTAGAAATAGAATGATCTGCATCATCATATCAAACCTATAAAGGTTGAGAAATTGCCTCATTTGGACCAAAGCTTGAGTGTCCACCTATAAAAAGAGGCAGCAAAATGTCATACACATCTTTGGAGCTAATTGATGTCTCCTTAGTACATGAAAATAATGGCTAAACTGCATCTTCCACAAAAACAACATCATGACTAACCAAAATGCATTTGGTCTATGGATGATATAGATGATAGCCTTTGCTTTTATAATTGTACCCAACAAAATTACATTTCATTGCTTTATCATCAAGTTTCCTACATTGTTGTTCAGGCACTAACTCATATGCCAAAAAACCAAATACACACACATGAGAAACACATGGATTACGAACACGCCAAGCCTCATATGGAGTGATAGACTATAGTGCTTTGGTGGGACACCTATTAAGTACATATGCTACACACATAATAACCTCAAGTGAGAAGCTATGCAGTAAAGCCTAAATTTTGACCATACACCTCACCATCTCCATGAGAGACCTATTCTTTCTTTCCACAAATCCATTCTATTGAAGTGTGTACATCAGTGTACATTGATGTTTTACACCATGTTCAACCAAAAATGCATTACAATCAAAACACATGTATTCCCCCCTCGATCAAAACAGAGGATGCCCATTTTACATGTTGATACATTTTCTGCCAAACCCTGAAACTATTTGAAGCACATAAAAACTTTGAATCAATATCAGTGGATACACCCATGCATGCCTTGAAAAATCATCAATAAAGGTCACGAGGTAAAGGTAGTTCTCAAAAGAATGCCAAAGCTTTGCATCTAAGATAGCCCAAGAATCTTAAAGTGCACATGCTAAATCATTGATATATTTTGCATATTCTATGATCTTATATAGCCCACAACATAAAATGCCAGAAGCAATAATGACATCGCCTTTTGAGAGATCATGAACTATACGTCTATCATGACTAAATTTGACAACCAAGACAATCTTCGCTATTGCTGATGCAGACAATATATTTTTCTTGATCCCTGGAACAAACAAAGCATCTGTCAACTACTATTAATAGATCATGAAGTTGTTTATGTGTTGAGATAGGATGAAGATCACTCTTATATCTCTTTCCTCCTACCTTCTAATGTCTCTCCTCTAATTCTCAATTAGTTTGAATGCATTTATGTATTGATTCGCTTTATTGCCACTAAACCCCCATAGAACCTTTCCCATAAGGAAGTTAGAGATTCAAAACTTCCAAGGTTTATAGTTTCTCTTCTCAAGCTTATCAATCTGAGTGTTGTAGTCTCCCATAGTGTATGAGACTACCTAGTGGCTCATAATCCCTCTTTGGATTGTGATAGATGTGAGAAATAATTACACTTACCTTCCCACAAGAGCCTTCACTTGTCTTGAGAGAGAGAGATATAGAGAGAGAGAGACTAGAGAAAGAGATTAGAGAGGCAAGGGTAGAATGAGTTAAAGAAGGGTAATGTGAGGTAAAAAAGACGCGAGAGTGATAAAATAAGGTAGAAAGGAGTAGGTTAAGTAATGTAAATTAGAGAGCGAAAGTTAGAAACCTAGAGTGAGTAGAGAGTGGTTAAGAAATTGTGAGAATTAGAGGTGGAAATAGGATATAATGGTATGGAATGCTCCATAGAGGAAAATTGGGGGTTCATTATCAACCATTTCAACTAGCTTCTTGGAATTTCTACATCGCTCACCTCTTCAAGGCATGATTGCATGGCCATTGTCTTGAGATTTAGATCCAAAAAAGTTTTGCAGTCTATTATGAACTTTCAAAACTCCCCTAACTCATCAAGAGATTATTGATGTGATTAGTGCGCCCCCCCCCAAAAGGAAAAGGTTGGGGGCATGAAGGATTAGATAATGAGTTCTTCAAAACCTTTAAACATGTTATGGTGGTTCCTGTTTGTTTAGTTTCACATGAGGAAATTTGATTCAGTGTATTGCTAATATTTTTGAATGAAGGCATGAAAAGTGTTTGCCAAGGCTCAAGTCAAGTGCATTGTGAGCTAGCTTCACTCAAAGGGGTGCCAAAAGTCAACTGGGAAATCTGCGCTAGCTCCAAAGAAGTAGGCAGATTGGGTATTTTAGATGTGTAAGCCCTTGCTAATAAGATGGTAGCCAAATGAATGATTAGAGCTTGGATAAATGACCAAGCTTCCTAGCTGAGTCTTATATTAAAAATAGTGAGATCTATTGACTTGTTGGAATCCCAGGTGGAAAGAGTTTGATCTTTTCAATCTTTCATTCTCCCATTTCTTGATTATTCCTAAGGAATCAGATCTTGTGTGCTCCTTGTGGAAATGGTAGAAAAATATGAAGCCCTACTACATTGTCAATGAAGATTAGAAGTTTGAAATGGGAATCAAATGCATGAATCTATTTGGTTTCAAGTATCCACTATGATTAGAATGGTAGGGAAAAACCTTTAGAGGGCCGAGGATCTAGAACAAAGGTTCCCATTAGTGGAAGAACCTTTGGAACCAAAATTGTAGACATTGGATCAAACTTGAGGACATAGATTTGAATCACAGGGTGGAGTATGGTGAATGGTGCCTTTTAAGGCATAGAGTCAACACTAGGATGAATCAAAATCTCGCCTCTTGATTGGAAATGATCTCCCCCACTTCGAAGGTCTATGTGGCAGAATGTGAATAAGATTGAGGACCCCTCATGAATCAAAAGAAACTTGGACTTTCATCACGTTCCTAACAAGAGGTGGTGTTTGAGTTGGTTTTGGATTAGATGGAAATTTAAGTTTTAGGATATGTGGCACCTTCTTATCCAAAATAAAATAGTAGCTCTAATGTGGCAAATTTGCCATAGAGGAGTATGGAGGAATGTCAAAGTAAGTAAGATCTATAATGCCCCCTTACTACAAGAGATGCTCTAGTGGAAAGGGATATCTAGGTCATTTTTTTATTTTTTTGGCCAACAAGCATCCGAATCTTGCACAAGCTCAGTAAGCCCTTGAGGTTACATCCTCACGTTAATTGGAAGAAAACTTTGCTAGGGGAAGCTATCAATTTTTGTAATGCTTTGTGGAATGCTATTAAAAGTGAAGCACTCTAGAATATTTCCAAGGAAAGGTGTGCAACTGATTTGGATAAGACTCCCAAAGAATGTTCAATTGAGAAACCCTAGTTTGTCTATGTAGAATGATATGAGATGGTAAGAAGCCACCTCCTTTTAGACACCACAAGGTGTGCACCTTAGAAAATAAATAGCTAAAGAACAAGTGGGTCCCCAAAAAAGGGGGACAAAAAAGCTATAAACCTTCTTTGTAATTCTCTCTAACCCTCTTGTATCTTACTCGTTTTTATGATGCCCAAAATGTAAGCACGGGGCTATGTTTCCCAAGTTTTCTCTCTTGGACAGATCATACAATCAAATGGAGATATTTCATTTTGTTATTCAACATTGATTGTCCATCTGAATTTTAACGATATGTCTTTTAGTAACTAAAGAGCAAAATGTTCATCAAGTCTTTATAATCTTGTCCTCATGCCCTTCATGCCCTTGGTCCTCATGCCCTTTCCCCACACACAAAGCAATGACCCATTTGGCCTATGTCTAACAATGTGTGCATCTATGTATGCAAGTATATGTGCTTTACGTATGTATGCATGTGTATATGTATGCATGTATGTATGCATGAATGTATGCATGTATGTATGTATGTATGCATGCATGTACATACATAGATATGTACGTATTTATGTATGTATGTATTTATGTATGTACATACCTGGGTATGTATGTATGCATGCATAAATTTAATTTGTATGTAGTCTGGACTACAGATATCTAATTCTATCATTCTTTTTCCCTTTAAGCCTCATTCCTTATTTAGAAATAGTAAAACATGTATTCAAAGTGCTCTAGTGTCTATACAAATCGTGTGACTTATAACATTTGATAATGGAGACTGAAGGTGTCGACAGGCATACACATTAATGCCAAAGGACTGAAATCGGGAAGCGTGTCTTGTAATGGATGCAAACGAGTTGAGTTGTAATTCATCTCCATCTTTTTCGTGAAGGAGGCACTGCAATGTGTTGTACTCACAAATAACTCGCGAATTTCACAGCGAGAATCTTTATCAGAGAGTGACGGGATGTGCGACTGTTTTTGAACACAAATGCAATGTCTTTGACAACCTTTAAAATTACAAATAGCATGTATGGGTTAAGAACATCCATTTCCTCTTTCCAATAGAGATCTAGAATCTAATTTTGTCTCCGTGTCCATATGTAGCAAAGGAATAAGCTCTGATCGGTCTCACAACAGAAGCAAACGCAAGTCCTTCAGCTTGGGGAGAAATGACACCATCAAATATTCGCAGAAAATCGTATAAAAGATGTGCATAGTCAGTGCAAACCAGATCGCATAAGAGATCGTCTGTAATTTCTGTGAGATCCACTCTTTCAATATGATGAACAAAGCCCATAACTCACTAAGTAGTTACAATACAGTACTGAAACCAAATGATGGACCGGATTAGTAATGTCTCAAAATGTGAAGTTTACGGCGATATAATGTAACAGTTTGCATGAACACAACGAAGCTGGCGAGTGTGAGAATGGGGACAACACAAACTATCAATAATACTAAATACACGGCACAATTTATCTTCCATGGCGATCCCATGAGAGTTACGGACTCTCAGGAGAAGATCTTATGTGTACTTGACGAATGCTGGATAGCAGAAACTCAATAGGTTATGCCACATAACATAATAGACGACAATATATCTATGCAGAGGTTGGGAACCCTTCACAAGGTTTGCTTGTAACAATAGTCAGAGTTTTGATAGAGAGACAGAGACTTGTGATGCGTGAGACTGCGTGCATGCATGGATACGAGTGAGCGTGTGTGTGTGTGTGCGCGCGCGCGTGAAGAGACGATGGCGGAGAAGGCATTTGCTGGTAAGAGATGTCTGTTGCCGGCTAACGATCCGAAATCTTTCTAATTGTGAAAGAAGAACTCATATTTGAACCAGAAGAATGCGTTGCCGAAGCTGTCGTTCTGGGCAGTGCCGATCGGCGTGGTAATTGCAACACCACTTGCAAGCTCGAAGTCGCCAGTCCCACCTGTTATAGGCTTGCTCGATTTCTGCCCAATGACCTCAATTCCTAATCCAGAGAAGGTCCCTCGGTAGCCTAGACTAGTGCTGTTTGTGAGTATGAAAGTTTCGGACACGACAATCGTGCCGCCTGTCATCTGTGTTGCAGTCCAGCTCCCTTGCACCCGTCCCAGAAGCTCTGAGTCTAGATTCTTCTTCTTAAGAAGTGGCATGTCGAAGCAGAATATAGCTCCGAACATGTTGGGCAGCGCTGGTGAGGGTCCTCCGCATTGAACGGCGTTAAAACCCTCTGTGCTATTAGGTCCTTGAATGATCAGAGCATTATACATTTTGAGGGTTGGGATGATCCCACCAGGAAGGTTTCGTGCTTCTCCCACATAAGAACGCGGGTCGTTTAAGGAAACAAATAAGTGTAAACACAGAATGAAAACAAAAATGTCTTTGGAGCAGAAGGTTGCTGAGAAGGGGCCAAGACATCCCATGGCTACTCTTGAGAAAGTTCAGTTTCAGCGGAGGTGGAGTTATAATGGACCTGCTCGGAGTGTAAAAAAATGAGAGAGAGAGAGAGAGAGAGAGAGAGAGAGAGAGAGGCTTACATAGGACAATTAAAACGCAGGGACAGAAAAAACAATGCGAATCTTTATGAGAAGTTTTTACTGTAGTCATGTCAATTCGACTCTAGTCATCTGTATTCTGCTCTGGTCGGGCATGGATTAGACACGGGACTCGATAGTGATGACGGAGCAGCTTTAATGCTTCTATAACCGGAGCAGAAGATTCGAACCGATCAGCTTGCATGTGCAAGAAAACCAAGCCAAAAATGCAAAGAGCTGGATGCTGTACTATGAAGAATGCGGACATTACAGAGAGGAAATCAAGTGCGATTCGCGAGTCTCGACGCTCGAGTATCCAAACCCAAGGAAAGTCGAGTAGAATTGCGATTCGCGAGTCGCAAGAGGTAGAAGACACAGGTCCATAACGTGGGGAAAAAGAAACAGGTGCGTTATCTTTGTTTAAATAAAAAACATGTCGAACCTTGAGCTGCGACGCAGCGCGTTTAGGCATTCGAACCTGTCCGTGATGTTGCATGAGGTAATAGAGGCATTGTCCTGTGTAAAGTTTAGGCTCTCATTAATTTTTTTTTAAATGGAGGTTCAGTAGAAGCCTACTCTCGGAAGCTTTAACTTTGAAATTGTAGTTGTACAAATGAATGGGCATAATATCCATGAGACTTTCCGTATCTTACATATCTTACAAAGCAAGGATTAGATTGTCGGAACGTGACATAAGAGGATTGTCCGAAGGTAACTGGTTTCAATTAGATGCAACATGGTAAAATTGGCCCTAGGCCTACAAGGTGTCTTGCCATAGATGGGATCGAACCTTAGCAGTACCAATACATAAACATTACAGGAGTGATTGGGGAAGCACAAAGCTAAGAAGGTGTTTCCATTTTTTAGTAGGGGTATTACATAGTACTGAGGATATTGGCTAATCCACAGGAAAATCGTTTTTGATGGCTTTCAGGGAGTCAATCCCTATCCTTCTGAAACCTTCATAGATGGAAAACATGGTAATGCCCGCTAGTCCAAATGTTCCACATAATGTGGGCTTTGTCTACCTTCACACCAGCAGAATACGCGCTCCTCTCTTTGTTCATTTTAGCACACCCCCGAGCAGAAATCTAGAAGCCCTTGAATGTGTGCCTTCTTGCTTGGGAAAAAGGTGTTAAGGAATTCCAAAGCCTCTTTACCTATTATAAGAACCGTACCAAAGCCATGATAAAAAAAAAAGAATCATGATACAAAGAGAGAGTAAGAGTTTTGGTAGGCCTCAACATAGACTCCACTTATTGACATAAGGTTCTCAAGCTTCCATCCACATAATGCTCTTAAGCTTCAAAATAATTGAGAAATGAAGAATGAATTGATATAAGGTTTCGTAAGCTTCAAGATAAATTGAGACATGAAGAATTTCTTGCTGTTGGCGGTCTCCTTCTTCTTCAAGCGAAATTTGGAAAGAAAAGATGGAGAAACTTACTAGAAAAACGTTTGGAATAGTTGAAAAATAGAAGATAAAGAACTTTATTCTTGCATTAAAAAAGAAACATGCTGGGTTTGCCACTAACATTAAGGAGCACTTGAAAATGGTTGCTAATTTCTAAACCAATGTTTTATCTAGAATTTTGAAGAGGGGTGAAGACACCTAGACGACTAGGGTTAAAATTGCTCATAAATGGAAGAAATTATTATCTCAAGATTTGGTTAAACTCTCTCTAGTGTTGAGGTTTCTGTAGTGTTAAGGTTAAAGAAATCATAAGTAGAATAAAACATGGAAAGTTTCTTTGTTTTGTTTATATTCATAATAAAGTTTATATATAATTTAAAAGTTTTTCAATTTATTTCATTCTCTTGATTTGGCAAGAAGCCGCTAGGCATGCTAACCTTCCTATCAATATCACACTAGTGTTCTATAGTTGATTTATGAAGGATGACTCGAATAATCATAGATGCGTCTCTTGTCTTTCTTTTGTTTAAAAAAATATTCTCTTCCACTCTTGCTAGAAGGCTTAATGTTATATGGAGTAACAATTGAAACAATGTGTGAACTACCTCTTGTTCATTTAAATGGGCTCACACATGAGTGCCATGTGGCACCCATGTATAGAGCCTTGGGTTACTCATCAATATAGAAAGAGAAGTTATGGGAAAGTGTGCATGGTTGGGTAGATATTCATTCGAACATCTCCATGGATAGAGAATGACTGTATGTTTGTACATTGAGAAGTGTGCAAGAATTACCTCAAAACGAGGGGACTCACTGGAGAGAATACAACACTGGTATCGGAGCAAATTTGCACGCACAACGAGGTGTCAATAGGCGCAATCGATGACTGTCAAAGCTCACAAACGGAGCTCTCAATCTTCACCGACTAGACAGCAGGCGCACAAGAACTCAGCCCACGAGGAGTCTCTCTCCTCATCCCCTCCTCTTGGATGTGGGAATGAAGGTTATATCTTGCTATATATCTTTGTGGTCTGCGCTCAGAACTTCACATGTGGGATAAAAAGCCCTTCGACAGCTCTTCGATAGACACTCCAAGCTTTTTCGAATGCATAAAGAGCTCAAAACTAGAATAGGGAAAAAATTCGAAGTTTTTTGAGAATCTTGGATATCAAAGTGATGTTAGAGATCAAAATTTTGGCCAAGAGAGATACATGTAATATGGGCTGTGGATATGGGATGTGGGTTTTGGATTTGATAAAAAAGCTTCAATTTCTGAGTTTGGAGCTTCATAAAGTCATTACTCTAAGAAGGTTGGTATTTTCACTTCCTACTCATAACATATCAAGTTTCTCCACACCATAGCTTCCTTATACGATATTTGATTTCAAAAATTTTGGTCATGTTACGAAGCTACACTCCTAAGCTTCGCTTAGAGGCCACCGTTCTTGGATTTGGACGAGATTTGCCCCAGCAAAATCTCTTTGTAATGCTTTAGTAGGAACTAGGTGACCACTCTCGCGCCTAGTTTTTCATCATCTGGTGTCCAAATTCACTTTTTTCACTTGGAATAGCTTCGGATTTTTGAAGTACAGGTGCTGAGCTACCTTTCTTGGACTGGCAAGGATTGTCAAATCTCAGAAGTTGCTCAATTTTACTTAGTTTGCCTGATTGAGGCTATTCCCATGTGATTTTGGCATTGTTTTGGATGATTTTTGGTGTTTAGAACCTCCTCGGATCAACCAGATATTTCCAATTTTTGTTTGGGCCTGGTGAGGATTCAAAATCAGCGACCTAAAGCTTCAAGGATCATTTGGATTTGGCTTTTATTACTTTGTAACAGGGAGGTGCTCTTGTGATATATTTCTCTTCTTCTTGCATATTTAAGCTTTACTTCCATCCATTTTCATATAATCTAGTTAGCAAACAGGGGAAGGGAAGGAAAACATGGAATCTAAAGGAAAACAAGTAGTTGAATACACTTCTCCATCTAAAGAGCAACTAGAGGATCCTGATTCTAGAATGGAAGAAGTAGAAGTAGGGCAAGAAGTAGAAGAAAACTTAAAAGAGAAAGAGTCTTAGCAAGAGGAACATATATATGACGAAATGTTAGATGAATTTGTCACTCGTGACCAATTCATAGACTTGAAAGAGCAAACCCTTAAATTAGAGAGAGATCTTGGTAGCATCACATCTCTCATACAGCAACTTAACTCTCAAATGATCTCACTTGAGACTAGTGTCACCTCTTTCCTAGCTAGGAAGGAGAGAGAGACCCCTCCTATTCCTTTAGAGATTACTAGGAAAGATGCTCCTCTTCCTAGTAAACACAAAGGAGAGAGCTCTAGGGAAGCTCCCCTCCTGAAAGACTTGAAGCCACCAACCTTTACGGGGGATGACCGAGACCGAAACAAGGATGCAATCTATACTCTTTTACAAAAGTGGCATGATTTGCATCAATTAAAGGGCACCCCACTAGAGTATCGTGTTGTAGAGGCCAGTCTCTCCCTTGGCCCGCGTGCTTGCAAGTGGTGGATGAGTCTTAAGGAGGCGAACTATATCCCTACTAACTGGACTCAGTTTGAGACTCTTTTTCTAAAAGATTTTCTTCCACAGAATGAGGAGGAGAGGAATTGGGATGAGTGGGATAGGATTACATAGAGAGGTAGGCCTCTTTCGATCTACCTATCCCACTATAGAGAGATCATTTTGAAACTTAAGGGCTTAGATGATTTCCAGAAGACGAGAGGGTTTGTTAGGGGCTTATATAAAGCCATAAAGAGGGAAGTCGGAAGGAATACGCCTAAGACATTTGAGGCGGCAATCAAGTATGCACAGATCTATGAGGACCATAACCGTCCTCAGTATACTCCTATGGAGATAGATCAGCCTCTCAAACCTCTTAGTACGACTAAATTAAAAAAGAAGTTACCTTTTGGGAAAAATAAAGTTTTTATTAAAAAGCAACGATCATAAGGATCTAGGTTATCCACAGAGGGGAAGAAAAGAAGAAGGGACTAGAGTCTAGTACAGCCCCTGAAAAGGGCAAAAAGGCGGTCCACCTAGTACAGACCCTTCCTATTCATGATAGCTCTACTTGCAAGGGACTGGAGGTGATGCACGAGGATATAGAGCACACCTGTTGTTTGACTCAGTCATTGTGATCACCGTAGTTTGGACCACATGACCTAGTTAAACTGCATGGTAGTGTATACGGGACCAGGGTGCGAATCATGATAGATGACTCTGCCACTCATAATTTTATAAACTATGCTTTGGTCAAGAAATTAAAGATTCCCCAACAGCTTAGTGCACATAAATACATTGTATCTATGATGCAAGGGCAAGATAAGAGGATATGGAATACTATGGTATCCAATTTGGAAGTCAAGATACAGGACTATACAGATTATATGGACTTCCAAATTATGAATATGGAGAGGATAGACCTTGTGTTAGGAAGAGAGTGGCTATGGAGATTGGGAGATACACTTAAACGCAACTATCAAAATAGCACACTTGAATTTGAAAAGAATGGAAGTAAAGTTTGTATTCAGGGAGAGAGAGATGTACCTAGTGCACCTCTCATTTCATCACTAGAGTTGTATAGTCTTTGTTATTCTCAAAATGTACATGACATCTTTTTATTGTATAGTTATGATATGGAGCATTGTACAGATAGCTCATCTGATGTATATTTTCATGTTAGGAATGTAAATATGGACAGGACTTTCTACTATTCTTTTTTGCAAGAGTGTGTGGTTAAAAGTTTTAAGGATCTTATGTTTGAGTATAGAGATGTTTTTCCCACTGACTTACCTAGAGGGCTACCACCTGAGAGAGGGGACATTGACCATGCCATTGAGATTGTTACTAACACTAACCCTATTTGCAGGCCACCTTATAGGCTTAGTGTTTCTCAGCATGAGGAGGTTGAGAGGCAATTGCAGGATTATTTAGATAAAGGCTTCATTAAACCTAGTAACTCACCTTGGGCATCGCTAATGCTCCTAGTTAAAAAGAAAGATGGCTCTATGAGGCTATGTATAGACTATAGAGTACTTAATAAGGTAACTATCAAAAATAGGTTTCCAATGCTTAGATTGGAAGTTCTATTTGATCAAATACATCAAGCTAGGTATTTTACCAAGCTTGACTTTAGATCAGGATATCATGAGATCAGGATTAGGGCAGAGGATGCCCCTAAGACTGCATTTAGGACTAGATATGGGCACTATGAGTTTTGGGTGATGCCTTTTGTTCTCACCAATGCTCCTGCCACTTTCATGAAACTCATGAATAGTGTTTTACGACCTTATCTAGGACACTTTGCAGTAGACTTTTTCGATGACATTCTGATTTATAGTGCATCAAAAGAGGAGCACTTGGAACACTTAAGGAAAGTATTTCAAGTGGTAAGGGAAAATTCACTCTTTGCTAAGGAGTCAAAGTGAACATTTTTCAAGACAGAGGTTAGATACCTTGGGCATATAGTCTCCCAGGAGGGAATCTAGATGGATCCTGATAAAGTAAGGGCTATTATGGAATAGCCACATCCAAGGAACTTGGAAGAGTTACAGATCTTCCTAGGCTTATCAGGTTTCTATCAAAGATTCATCAAGAATTATGCCAAGATTGTTGTCCCGATGACGGAACAGCTTAAAGGGAAAGGGAAAGCCTTTCATTGGGGAGACGAACAGAAGCAAAGTATGGAGAAGTTGAAAGTAGCAATTGCTACAACTCCACTTTTACATATATTAGATCCCAACAAAACATTTGTGGTTGAGACTGACACGAGTGATTTTACCATAGGAGCGGTTCTAGTTCAGGATGGTCGACCAGTAGCTTTTGAGAGTAAGAAACTAGAACCGACTCAGAAGAATTACTCCGTCTATGAGAAGGAGTTGTATGCAATTTTCCATGCTTTGGAGAAGTGGTGTCATTATTTATATGGTGCCAAAGTTATGATAGTGTTTGATCAAGAGAGCATTAAGTGGATCTCTAATCAAACAAACCTTAAAGGTCGCAAGGCCCGATTGGTAGAGACCCTTCAAGAGTTTGATTATGAGCTTAGGTATAGGAAGGGAAAGTTTAATGTAGTGGCTGATTCACTTAGCCGCATGCCTTTGCTCAATGGACTGAGTTTTACTCAGATCACTAGTGAGCTACTTGATTCCATTAGAGGAAAATGTAGGCTTGATCTTGTATATTCGAGATTTGGAAAGCCATTGAGAATGGGGATCATGATATATGGGTTTCTAGTGAGGATGGAGTATCGACAGGTACTCAAGAAGGATTCAAGTGGAAGAATTACAGTATCCATGATGGATATGTGTTATATAAAGATAAGTTATATGTCCCTAGAGATCTTCAGATGAGACGGCATATTTTGGATGAGTGTCATGACACACCTAGTGCGGGACACCTAGGAGTTAATAAGACTTATGATCTTGTTAAGAGGCAGTTTTATTGGCCTGGACTTCATAAGGACGTCCTTGAGTATGTGTTTAAGTGCAATAAATGCCAGGTCAACAAAGCTGAGAGGTTGAGGATTGGAGGGCTACTCCACCCATTGGATATTCTTAATGGGAAGGGAAGAGTATCTCCATGGACTTTATAGTCGGATTACCTAAGACACAGAGAGGGTACGACTCAGTATGGGTAATTGTGGATAGGTTAACCAAAATGGCTAGGTTTATTCCGACATGTACTACACTGAAGGCACTAGAGTTCGCTAGACTTTTTGTGGAGAACCTATATCGGTTATATGGTCTTCCTTTGGACGTAGTTTCTGATGGGGATAGGAAGTTCACTAGCCACTTTTGGAGAGCGGTCTTCAAAAGGTTGGATACGAGACTTAGCATGAGTACCGCGGAGCATCCACAGTCGGATGGGCAAACAGAAAGGGTTAACCAAATCCTAGAGGATATGCTTCGAGCATATGTGAATGAAAGGCAAACTAATTGGGAAGAGTACTAACCTATAGTAGAGTTTGCATATAATAGTGCCAAGCACTCTTCTACTGGGCATACTCCATTTATGCTTATGTATGGGTTTCAGTTGAGAGCTCCTTATGCAGTAGGTTTGCAGAATGAGAAAGTTCAAGCTGCAAAGGACTTCTTGAAAGAGATGAATGATATGCTTAGACTTGCTAAGGACAACATTAGGAGAGCTCAGGATAGAGCTAGAGCCTATGATGACCCTCAAAGGAGAGACATCAACTTTGAGTAGGAGAGCACATCTATCTTAGAGTTCCATCCAGGTCTGAAACCATGAAGATGGGACCTTGTCCAAAACTATCTCCTAGGTATTGTGGACCTTTCCAAATACTTAAGAGAATAGGAAAGATGGCTTACGAGCTCCAACTTCCAGAGAATAGTCAAATCCATCCAGTTTTTCATGTTAGTCGGCTTAAGAAAAGGCTGGGTGAATTTGACAACCTCATTCCAGATAGTGAGGTAGTAGAGACTATTTCTGTCCAATCTATTCCACATGAGCCTGAGAGCATACTAAGCACTCGAGAGAAATGGACGATAAGTCCCTTATATAAAGAGTGTCTAGTCAAGTGGAAAGATAGTGCCACATGGGAGTAGGTTAGCACCCTTAAGAGATGGTTTCCCAACTTTAGATTATCTTCCCAAGAGTTTTCTTAAGGGGAAGGATATGGGGAAAAAACACGGAGACATGACCATGTATTGTTATACATGGGGATTTAGTGGGAGCACTATTCCTTTGATTATCTCTTTCTTTAGACCTTACAGTACCATGTTTTAGGACAAAAATGGAATTAAGGGGAAGAAAATGTTATATGGAGTAACAATTGAAACAAGGTGTGAACCACCTCTTGTTCATTTGAATGGGCTCACACATGAGTGCCATGTGGTACCCATGTGTAGAGCCTTGGGTTACTCATCAATATAGAAAAAGAAGTTATGGGAAAGCGTGCTTGGCTGGGTGGATATTCATTCGAACATCTCCGTGGATAGAGAATGATTGTACGTTCGCACCTTGGGAAGTGTGCAAGAATTACCTCAAAAGGAGGTGACTCACTGAAGAGAATACAACACTTAACCTCATTATGGAGAGAAACATTCTCCCTATTCAAAATGTCTTCATTTAGGGGTAAGTATATCTTGGATGCCATCATCACCGTTTGGAAAGGTATGGATTGTGCTGAAGAGCTTGAGAAAGTTTTTTACTTTATTAAAGTGAACGTTAACAAATCCTATGATATGATATAGTGGGATTTCATTCTTCAATAGCTTAAAGATTTTTGTGGTGGAAAAATGTTCATTAGACATGTTCGATAAATCTTGAATCCCTTCATGACCTAGGTTCTCAAAAAACTTTCATTAGGCATGTGTACACTCTTTTTCGGAATGCCTTTTCTAGAGTATCTATAAGTGGGTGCATTTCTCAAACCTTTAAGATCCTTAAAGGGTTTAGAAATGGACCACTTGATCTTTGTGATTGTTACTTATGTTCTTCATTGGTTGGTAAAGGATTCCATCAACTATGGTCTTATTCAAGGGGTTCAGATCTGTAACTCACCCTCACGCTTGTGCCTTGAACTTATATGATCACATACGTTGTTAGTAACTTTGCTACCAATTGTTTGGAATTCCTTTCCATCTTTTTTCTAGTTAGTGGCTATTAGGTTAAGCATAAAAGAAGCTCCTTTTAAGGTCTCTAATAGTTTTTTTAATTCATGCATTTTTTAGTTTTCTTCACACCATTATTGATGGGGAGATTGTTAGAATTGTTGGTGTACATGTGGGGTTTAATATAGTCTTTTATCAAAGCTTTTTAAATTGTATGCTGCGCAAATGTCTTGATCTCAAGAACTTTTGTTACCTCCTAGAATCACTTATTTTCTTTCTTTTTGGGAGCACTTTAGGATACAAACTCTTAAAGTTTATGCTCTTTCTAGAAGATTCATTGGAAGGAATTCTCAATCTCCCAAAGTTCCAAAAGTGGTTCCGAAAACGGTTCAAAAGACTTCTTCTCTTCCTAAAACTGAAGTGAAGGTGGCTTAGGTGTCCTATAAGGATGGAAAAAACTATTTTCCCATAGAATTTATAGTTTAGTGAGCTTGTATGATTTAAAGGAAAGCTGATATCTTTTATTCTAAGAACTATTGGGCTTGAAAAAAACATAATTTGTGGGACATTGTTGTATTTCCTCAACAATACATTCCTATCAAACGTCTGTGGAAGTCCTAGATGGATGTTAAATAAAAACTTCTCTCCCTCTATTGATTTGTGTAGCAATGCTAATATTTTTTTCATCCAATGGTTTGAAATTGAGAAGAGCGTGTCCGAACATCATGCACACAAAAATCAAAACTCCCATGAATTTCATGATACTCTCTCTCTAGAGAGCATCCGCATTAAACCTAGCCATTGCGTTATAACATCCAAATACTACTTAACTTGAAAATACCACTAGTGGTTTTGTATGCCCCCTAATTTAATACATTAAGCATTTTAATTCTTAAAAATTAGGTATCCTTACAAGACCCATGCAAGGCTAATTTAGGTAGGTTTATTTTTACTCCTGCAATCTTTTTGAGAATTTAGTTTACTTCTCTTAAAGATAGAAAAAATTCTTTAGTTCCTTATTGAAATAAATATTTTAAAAGATAAGTCTAGATTCACATAGAGCCTCATTGAAAATAGTTTAAGGTATATTGGAGGTTTGAATTGGCTGCACATAGTTCTAGTTCTCTCTTTTTGCTTTCAAAAACCTTTGGAGCTGACTCTAATAAGATATTTAGCTCATTTTAGTAAAGTCTAGGACTAGTTGGTTGGAACAAGTTGTTGAAGGACATGGTTGATAGATTTGAGAGATGAAGTGGTGCTACAAAATCCTTCTTCACATCAGCCAATAACAAGTTATGGAGAGTAAAGTAGACCCCTTGAGCTTCCCAACAATCATAAATAATCACTTATCTGCTTTCGAACATGATCCTCTAATCAATGGATCAAAACAAATGAGTAGAAACTTCAACTAGTGTCAAGAGTTGCTATTTTGTTCTCTACATATATTTAGAAAAATAAATAGAGCTCTCAACCTGCTAGCAATTGACTAAATTCCTTATGAAAGTATCTAATTAACTTAGATAGCTACCATTCATGAGTTATTTCAATAAAAATAATGAAGTGTACATTGAGAATGATGCTTAGCAAGTTGAAAGATTAACCTGACATTTTCGGGGTGCTATAGTCATAGTAGAGAAGAGAAGTAGAGATATAATCAATGTGTATGTATTAAATCACATAGAAATACAATGACATTGGCAATGTATAATTGCACTCTGTGAGAGTAGTGATGGAGCTATGGAATGAGCTCACTAACCATAAGAAACCCCTCTCAATTGATCTTCAAATCTGGCTCTTATCCATGCGAGATTTTGATCCACTTTTATAGCTAGAGTTGGAGCCAAGCTTTGAATTCAAATTCAGGCTCTCACCATCAAGTGAGTCCTAAAATTTAGACTTTACTTTATCATCTATTAACTACCAAGAATTCGAGATTTGATTCCTCCTAACTTCACATGGGGTTAGTGCAATTATCATATGCACTTTTACAAGGATAAAAAGTAAATTGACCTTTACAAGGGAATTTTCATATGTGACTTTATGAGATGCATGCTAATTGTCCAAGTATGTAGGCTTGGATTCATTTACACCAACATCTCTCCCTCAAGCCTAACATGCTTGGTCTTTATTTCTCTTTGATTTCCTGCAATCCAATTATCATCTTGAATTTGTTCATCTTAGCTCCATCCAAAGTCTCTGTGAGTATATCTACACATTGAAAATTGGTTGATACATAGGACAATTTGATTTCCTTGCTGAGTAGCTTCAAATTAGGAAAAAAAACGACCAAAAAAGGGCCATGTAAGGATTTCAATTAGTTGTGCTTAATCTCGATTAAAGTTGACAAGTCATTTTAAAAAATTCCGTCTAAGCACATTCAAAACGTATCTTATGCAAATTTTGAAGAGAGAGAAACTCGTGTGATGATCATGAAAAGTATGTGTGATATCTTACGCCTTGAAGTTTGTGCACATCAGGCATTCATGAAAATTCAAATTTTCCTCTTGTTCACGGACCTATGTACTGCGTGCTTATGATGTTTTGCACATTTTTACTCTACTTTCCATAACACGCCTGTTTCTCTCTTTCATGTCATTTAGAAACTTTCCCGTCACTCTTCATAGCAGACCATGGAGAACCTCAACCCAAACACTCTCACTGAGCTTTCAACCAGCCAAAATCATTGTGATAAGTTCCATATCAACATTGCAGTTAATCATGAGTATGCAACGACAAGAAAGGTATTCTAGTTTATCCAATTGATCCACAAACTGGAAGATATCCCCCTTTTCATAATCTTCATGATCTAATTAGGTTTGTAGGAGATGGTGAGGATGGTCTATGAGGCTATCGTTCAAGGCTCTGGGAAATTTCAAGGAATTATGTACAATACATAAACTATTTACAAAACACACTACATCAGAGGGATTTTCATAAAAAAATGTGAATCTCTACTTTTAGAAATGGGGTTTCATGGTGGTGATGTTCATCTAAGAAAATATCCAAATCTTTCACACAATAGAGGTAATGTTTCACAGAATTTCTCAATGGGAGATGCAAAAGCAAGGAGATTCTTCAGCAACCATGATGACAAACAACTAAATGCCATGTAGAATTACTGGAAAAAATTTTGTGAGTTCACAACTAATGTAAAAAGCAAACTAGAAATAGCAAAAAAGAGAATGGAGGTGTCGGTCAAACTAGATAAATTTTTAAAAGATCATGAGGCAACATGTAACATCAAATAGCTAATGTGACAGATTTCGGAAAGGCGACCACAGAGCTTATAGAAACCATCATAGAGGCATGGAGTGCCAAAGACATAACAAAATACTTGGTGAGCTTCAAAGATAATTTACTCAATTTATTTTTCTTTAATTGAAATAAACATTTGATGTTCCAAGGCATGGAAAAATCTCATTATCAAGCAAGGAAAAGCTTCTTTAGGTGCACAAGGAAAGGAGGAGGAGTAACAAAAAGTAATGTCTCCAAAGAGACTTTTGATTGGTTCTTTATAAGATAATTACAAAGGAGCTCATGTCAAATATTCTCATCAAAAGAATAGGACTATCACCGAAAAAAACATCATGGATCAATATCACAAAATGAAAAAGATTACATTCCAAAGGAAGAATTAATATTTGCAATGTCTTTTATTTCTTTGAGAAATAAAGATTTCGATGTATGTACATTTTATGATGTAGTAAGCTTTAAAAAGAAATATGTCTATTTATGTACATCTTTTTGAGTCTTCTGAGTGAGCTTGAATTTGGCAAATCTACCTTCAAAGAGTTTTTTGATTGATTCTTGATAAGAAAATTACAAACAGATCATGGATCAATAAGGATTAATATTACTACATGGATCAATTACACAAAAAAAGATTACATCCTTCATATTCACAATGTCTTGTATCCCTTTGGGCAATAAATATGTGTATCTATGTACATTTCATGAGTAATAAGCTTTAAAAAGAAATATATTATGAGCTTGGCTCTAACAAATCTCCTCTATATCTGAGGTACTATTTTCTCCTGTAGCCAACAATACTTTTAACATCTGACACCCCCCAGCCATTGCATAGCTTGAGTAAAAAAGCAATCAGCTTGCCCTTGAAGCATTGAATCTTGGGGCTTATCCAAAAATTCTAAATGCACATGTTCTTTCAAGTAGCAAAACTCTGTATGCATTAAAGGGTATTAAAGTAAAACCCATGTATCTTGAAAGAGTCCTCAAGGAGAATAGTGCAAAATCTGGCTCTTCACTATAGTGCTTATGAATAACAAAAAATAATTATGGATTCAATTTTGGAAGATAGTGGATCACTGAATGAATATCCACCTTTGTCTTTCCTTTCTCCTCTATGGTTTTCCTTGTTCCCTTCTCCCTGCAAATGTAGTTGTCTTCATCCAATATAGATTACTCTGGAAAAAATAAAAAACCTAGGCCAGAAAAGTCCAAGGAAACTTTTAAAGTCATAAAAATAGCTGGAAACACAAGCAAAAACAAGGCATGAGACACGACCGATTCAAGCGATTAGGGTCATCAGAGAATATCAGATGGGCCTAACCGCTTGCAGCGGTCATGTTCAATTTCTCACCCTAAACGTTATAGAAACATATAATTAATGTTGAAAATACCATTTATACACACATTAAGTTGTTCTATATGGAGCATTCATTCATACAGCTAGAAATATGATACTTGTTTGGGCATGAACAATTCAAGCAATTAGGCCCATCAAAGAAGCTTGGATGGTCCTAATCACTTGAATTGGTCGTGTCCAAAGGAGGTCATCTTGAACCTTAGATTGCATGTGAACTTTTGTTTCTTATTATTGGTTAAGAATTTGGAGAAAATTATGCTACCATTGCGTCTGAAACGTGCCAAAACCCTAAGATTGACTGTCTATTTGCATGATTTTGAGGCCCAGATGTCTTGATAAGCCTTTTTGTACTGATTTCTAGACACGACCGATCCAAGCGATTAGGCCCATCCACCATTTTCAGATGAGCGTAATCGCTTGGATTGGTCCTGTCCTACATTCATGTACAAATAGGCTCATCAAGACCTCTCAGTATCAGAATCATGCAAATAGATAGTCAATCTTCGGGTTTTGGCACGTTCCGGATGCAATGGGTTTGAAATTTTGAGCCAATAGTAAGATAGAGAAGTTCACAACCGATGCAAGCAACATTAGTCAAAGACTAGTCAAACGCATGTAGTTGCTTGTATCTGTCATATCGGGTATGAAGCACAAGTATGTGTCCTAGTGGAGAACATGACCGATGCAAGCAAAATAAGCAAGTCAAAGGTTGGTCAAATGCATGTAATTGCTTGTATCGGCTGTATCGGGTATGAAGCACAAGTATGTGTCCTAGTGAAGAACACGACCGATGCAAGCAAAATAAGCTAGTCAAACATCGGTCAAATGCATGTAATCGCTTGTATCGGTCATATCGGTTATGAAGCACAAGTATGCAGGGTGATGAAGAGAGAAATTCTATGAAGGTTGAAATTGTGAAATGGTGAAGGGAACTCGTATTTATAGTCAAGAAGGATCGGGTAGCGGTCACATGATGTGGACCAATAAGCAAGCACCACATGTCAAACGACGTTGGGAATTGCAATGCCTAGATGACATGGACCACTCAAATGATGCCACATGGCATTGTACATTGGGATTCATAATGGCTAGATGATATTTACCAATCACATGTTGCCACATGTCACCAACGGTCAACTCATTCCAAAGACCTATTTAAGCTCTTCTAATCACAAGTTTTCATTTTTTTGTGAACTCCTTACTAGCGCCGACTTGCCATTGACTTCGAGTTTTTTACATGCTTTTCAAACTTTCCATAGACCACATTTGGTGTGAGGTATGATGGATCACAAAAGCTTGTATAGGACCAACCCAAGCGATTAAGATTCAAATTCCCTAATCGCTTGGATTGGTCATCATGATCAATCATTTTACAACACGACCGATACAAGCGATTAGGGACGTTCGGGGATTTTTGGATGACCCTAATCGCTTGCATCGGTCATGTTTCTTGAGTGCTTTGTGAAAGCTTTTTTCATTAGTTTTTTTGCTTTTTAAATTTCTTTCCAAGCTTTTAAACTCTTTTTTGTGCACGTTAACATGACTGATACAAGCAACTAGGAACATCCGAGGATTTCAAGATGACCCTAATCACTTGCATAAGTTGTGTTTCTTGAGTGCTTTGTGAAAGATTTTTTAACATTATTTTTTTTGCTTTTTAAATTTCTTCCAAGTTTTTAAACTCTTTTTTATGTAGGTTATGGCTAGAACAAAGAAGACAACAAGGAATTCTCTCCAATCACAACATGGAAACTGCAAAGTGTAAGCCTTGCCATGCATTTTGTTGTGTTCTATTTTGAAGCCTTGGCATCCATTTCGAATTTAAGTTTACCTTACCGTTTTACTAAGCTTCTCAAAATTCATATTGATCAGAAATTTCCAGGAATTCCTAAATTGAATGAAGAAAAAATGTTTGGATACATTCATATACATATGCCATTACAAAAAGACAACACCTCATGTGGTTGGAGAGTGATTGAAAATGCAGTAAGGTTCTTGGAAAGAAGGTTTTACAATCCAGAGTTAAACTTGTCAGGCTATCCAGATGCATGGGTCATCTTGACCAGGGAGAGAGCAATAAATGCCATTATGAAACATGCAATATGCCCTTATGATCCAAACTCACCTCCATCACCACCACCAGATAAAAAGAAGTCTAAAGAAAAGAAGAAAGGTTTTCATATTCACTCTCCATTGAAGCATGGGCCAAAGAATAAGAGTAGAGGTGAGGGGTCCAAAAAGGGCCACAAGCGGCACAGAGGTGAGGGCTCCAAAAAGGATAGAAAAGAAGGGTGAAACATTATATTTTTTCAATCTAAGATTGTAATCTAATGTGTAACCAACATATGTTGGAAGATTTATTTATCTACAAATTGTATGTAATTATGCCAGTGTTCATCTGGAAGATGGTCATTGTAACTATATTTATATGCCTTGAGTAATGTAATGTTTAATTGATCCTCTTGAGAACCAAGCAAAAGTGACTTCATTGCATGTTTCAAGCGAAATTGAATTGGTCTTGTCATCAAAGTTTCTATTTTGTGTGCTTTTTGCTTTATTCTTGTTGAAAAGTTAAATATGAAGAGGAAAGAGAAGTTTTTTATGATACGACCAATACAAGCAATATGGGCAATCAAAGAATTTTGGATGGCCCATATTGCTTGTATCGGTCGTGTCATCCAATCTTTTCCATCTTGTCATACCATCCTCTCAAGGCAACTATGCATAAGATGAGTTCAGATGGAAAGTGGTATTGCTCATCACTCAAAGCTGAATGCAAAATCCACGTTTGGAAGCATGTTTTGGTAGTTTGTAATACATGATCGATTCAAGCAATAAGGAGGATCCGAGAAGCTCGGATTGCCCTAGTCGCTTGAATCGTTCATCTTCTCTAATCTCATCTACACTGTAATATGACTAAACTTCATGATCTACATATTTTGAATATCACTTGACTTGTAATTTACACTAGGTTATCCACCCTCTTTGACATTCCTAGTTATGTGCACCATGGAGACTTTCTCATGCATACCTTGAGGCCAGACAAGCATGGAGAATTTCTCATGTGCACCTTGGATAGACTCAAATACTTAAATTGAAACTAGTTATTGAAAACTAAAAGTATTGTTCATCTAGAACTTATATGCAAGTTCCTGTATAATCATTGCACCATTAAAACCTCATCAGAATGTTGAAATTAAACAAAAAAAATGCTAGTATGAATATAGGCCATAAAAAGCCATAATTGAAGTGATGTAATGAGTCACATCCTTAGTTACCATCTTGCAAAGGAAAATCAATGGAAGCTGTATGGAAAAATCTCTAAAAGGGGAGATATATTATGTAAGAATTTCTCGGTTTATATTCTTGAGTCACCTAGAATTTACTCATGCAAGTTCCTTTATAATCATTGCACAATAGAAACCTCATCAGAATCTTGAAATTAAATTAAAAAAATGCCAAATATAGTCCATAAAAAGACATAATTGAAGTGATGTACTCAGTCCCATTCTTACTCACCATCCTACAAAGAAAAATCAATGGAAGTTTGAAAAAAAGCTTCTTAAAGAAGGAGACTTGTTACAATCTAAAGGGTTGGAACTTGATCGCCTTGGGTGGTAGGCAAGTTATGCAAGATAATGTTTTCTCTAATATAATGTTAACTATTGCATCATCAATTGAGAATATGAATTTTGATGATGCCTCATCAAGGTATTCTATGAGCTCCCTTACATTTCTGAGTCTCCAATTTGCAGTGACAATTATTTTCCTAGATTGAAAATATGGATGAATTAGTACTTCCGGATAGCTCTCCTCTGAGTCCAAGGCTATCCAGAGTCTACGCTTTCTTTTCCACCTTCTGTTGAATGATCAAGAGCATCCCAATCTAATGAAGAGATGCAAGGAGCAGGTATATGTCTAAGATTTCAATAAGAGATCCTCCTTGATGGCACCTGATAATCTGCAAAATGGACAAATAACTCTATGCTATTGAAAAATTGAACAGATTTGTCTGCATACAGAAGTTCTTCATATTCCTTACAAAGAACTCTGAATGTTTTTGTATTTTTAAAATTCAAGAGGTTGCCACTCCAGAATATTGGAAGGAAAAATATATGCAATACAAAAACATATATGTTGTTATACAAAAAAAAATTGAAATGATAGAAGAGCATTGTAAAACTTCACTTACAGTACGAAGGGAACTGCAGATTGTTTTCTAGAACAAGATCCTTAGCATTGTGCACATGTTGTACTCTTGCAAACCAGTGGCATCTCATCAATTTGAAACTAAGTATACATCCCCTCCAATGGTTTCTTGTGTCGTCTCTCTTAGCACGCTTGACTTTATGGGCACCTCTACAAATAGGAAGCATAGTTACCCATTCATTTAACTTCACAAAAAGAGGGTTCCAAAAAGAATCCTCTCTTCTCTTGTAAGACTCACATGAGGTTACACGATTGGAAGGACAACAAGAAGAAGAAGCCATCAGAATCGAGAAGAAGAAGAATGCTCAAAGCGAGAACTGACATTCATAAACTTTGTCAGTATTTATAGATAAAAAGGCTTTGTACACATGGAAACTTTTGATTTGATGTAAACCCTTTCGCCTTCGTGAACCCAAAAATATTTCCTATCTTCAGAAATTATTTCCTTCTTGGAACTTTAAAAATATGCATTGTGTGGTGTGCAAAAATATCTTTTTTTGCATCAAACTAAAAAATTGTACACTGAATACAAGAATCGTCATCACATTCATGGCCCTTTTAGAGCATATTGTCTTAAAAAAATAATTTCTTCATACGGTTAAAGGAGACTGCAATGTTATATGCTTGTACACCTGGAAAGACTCTATTTATCAATTTCCTTAATCCGTCATTAGCAAATAACCCCTTTTCGGTTGTTTTTCACCCTAATGTCTCTCTTACATAATGATAGTGCATTTCAATGTGCTTAGTCCTTGCATGATATACATGATTAGCAACCAAATGAAGTGAGCTGGTGTTATCTCCAAAAATCATTGGAGTATAAGAATGCAATCCCAAATCTGTTTAAAGTAGCTTGAGCCACATAGCCTCTTGTATTGCATTTTCTAAGCCTCTATATTCTGCTTCTATTGATGACAATGCCATAGTTGGTTGTTTCTTTGATGACCATGATACTAGCTTTGAACCTGTAAAACATAAGTAGCCAGAGGTGCTCCTCCTATCATCCTTGGAGCCAGCCCAATCTGCATCAGAATATATCTTGATATCCAAATCAAAAGTGAATGGATAAAACAAACCTTTATTTATGGTACCTTTTAGATATTTTAAGGTCCTCTTCGTCGCTTCCAAGTGAGGTTTTCTTGGTGTATGCAATTGGCTTAATATACTTACTCCATAACATATGTCCACTCTTGTTAGGGTTGCATAATTGAGACTCCCAACAAGCCTCTGATAACCTATAATGTCTTCAAGTAGTTCTCCCTCATGAGAGGTAAGCTTGTGATTGAGTTCCATGGGTGTACCTGCATTTTTAGTGTTCTCGACCTTGAATTTAACCAACATATCATGAATATACTTCTTCTGAGTAATCAAGACTCAAGAATCTGAATATACAAGTTCTAATCCAAGAAAGTATGTTAACAAACCAAGGTTACTGATTTTAAACTATTCCATGATCTGAGATTTGATTTGCGTGATGTCATTGGCATCGTTCCCTGAAATGATAATGTCATTCACATAAACAAATAAGTAAATAACTTTTGACTTAGTCTTCTTTATGAAGAAAGAAGAATATGCTTTGCTAGCAATAAATCCTTGATCCTGCAAATATGTGATAAGCCTATGTTTCCAAGCTCTACAAGCTTGGTTTAAACCATACGGTGCTTTCCTTAGCTTGCACACATGATGTGGTTTGTCCTTATCTTCACACCCTGGTGGTTGAGCCATGTAGACTTCTTCTGAGATCCATCCATTTGGAAATGCATTTTTAATATCTAACTGATATAAGTTCCACTTCTTTGAAACAACAATACTTATTAAATCCCTAATTGTTGGCATCTCGCCACAGGTGAGAAGGTCTCTTCATAATCCACTCCATGGGTTTGAGCAAACCCCTTTGCTACTAGCTTTGCTTTATACCTGTTGATTGAACCATATGAGTTTCTCTTGACTTTGTAATTCCACTTGGATCTTATTATCTTCATGCTTGGTTTCTCGGAAACCAAATCCCAAGTGTTGTTTTCTTGAAGTGTTTTGATTTCTTCCTACATAGCTTCTCTCCATTCTTTCTTCTTATTGGCTTCTTTAAATGAAGAAGTCTCTTCTGACATAGAATCTTTAGTTATGTATACAAAATGCTTATGACTAGTGATGTGTCAAAGCCATACATTATGGGTTTTTTACTCTTCCTTTGAGATCTTCTGAGTGCTTGATTGGATGACTCTCGAATGCCTTCCAATTGTTTGAACTTTGCCTTGCCCTTAGACTTTTAAGCTTTGAAGTCAATCTGCTCTTCATCTTCTGAGTTGACATCTTCTCATATTTGTGGTTCTTCTTGAGTTAGAGTTGGAAAATCACTTTCTAAGTCATAGGATAGCTTAATTTTCTTGCAATCATCTTCAAACCATGAATTATTTTCATCAAACACCACATCCCTACTAACTATAAATCCTTTGTTAGTGGGATTGTAGAACCTATATCCCTTCTAGTTGTGTTCATAGCCAATGAATATATACTTTTCAACTTTTGGATCAAGCTTTCCTCTAATTTATGAGGGTATATATGCATAAGCAATGCACCCAGAAGATTTTACAATGATCTTATGAGGGTCTCCTGCCCTTCCATGCCTCATAAGGTGTCATTCCATCCAAGGATTTGGATGGAAGCCCATTAGTTAAGTATGTAATTGTGGAAATAGCCTCTACCCATAGGTAATTTGGAAGTTTCTTTTCATTCAACATTGACCTTGCAACCTCTACTATTAGTGTATTCCTCATCTCTAGCACTCCATTCTGTTCAGGAGTGTATCTTTTTGTGACCTCTCTCTTAATCCTCTATCCTCTAAGAATGAGTTATATTCATGTGAGAAATACTCACCATCTCTATGAGATCTGATCCTCTTCAAGCTTCTACTTGTTTGGTTCTTTACCAATGCCATATAGCTCTTGAAACAAGTGAAGAACTCATCTTTATGCTTCATGAAGTAAAGAATCATCCATCTACTATAATCATCCATGAATGAAACATAGTACCTTGAACCTGAGATTGATGGCTCTCTGCTAGGACCCCACACATCTGTGTGTACAAGCTCCAAGTAGTCTTCATACATGTATCATGTTCTGTTGAATGGTTTCTTGTGAGATTTGCAGAATTGGCATGCTCCACATTTGTAAATCATGTGTCGCTTGGATACATTTGGAATGCCAAGCACACTTTGATCCTTGAATATTTCCTTTAGTGTTCTTTCACCTATATGACCTAGCCTTTTATGCCATATCTCTAGTTCAGATAGGGTTTGATCTTTTTAATTAAAGAGTGCAATGTTTTTGGTATCTTCAACTTCAAATATAAAGAGTCTACCAAATTTCTCATCTTTTGCAATCCTTTTGAAGCCTTGTTGAGGGTCCCCCACATATGCTCCATGCCTTGTGAATCTAACCTGTAAGCCCTTCTCAAAAATATGCCGAACATTAATTAGGTTTTTTGTTATGGTTGGCATATATAATACCTTACTTAAGAGATTCACGTTACCATTAGAAGCCTTGATATTTCCAATCTTCTTAAGAGAGTGTCGAGTGTCATCACCTATGTGCACTTCATGCTTCCCTTTAGGTTCTTCAAGATCAGATAGAAATGCTACATTTCTAGCCACATAATTGGAACAACTAGAATCAATATAGAGAAGATGCTCATCATCTTTACCTTGATTGGATATCATGTTCATGATCAATAGAGAATCTGCTTGGTGTTTTGTGTAGTTATTATAATATCTTCTACCTCTAAAGTGCAATTATCATATGCAATTTTACAAGGATAAAAAGTAAATTGAATTTTACAAGGGAATTTTCATATGTGACTATATGAGATACATGCTAATTGTCCAAGTATGTAGGCTTGGATTCATTTGCACCATCATAAGTAACTCAATTGACATCCCAGATAGATGTACTATGCTGAACACATTTAGTCTTCAAAGATGCTAAGTCTTAGTTAAGTTATCCATTTGCGAAGGCTCATTATGAGGTGAAAAGATATGAAAAATATATCCATCATATATGAATGGTTGACTATGCGGGTAGGGTAACCTTTTGATGGGCTCACTTTGTAGGTTTGAATCTCATCTTCTTCAGCCCAATGTTCATAGAATCATCGTTTTTCTCATCATGTGCACCTAAACCAGGTATGAAGGAGTTTACTACAATATAGCATCATCGAGAGATTCATTGTTGGATACCATCGATAGATCCTTAAACTTCCTCCAAGAACATCATGTTCAAAACTTTTGACTTCATTTCTTTTTTGCTTCCTTCATTTTGCTGTGCATGCAAAAAATAGAAGATATCAAATATACACGGAATATATGTGAATTCTGAGGCTGAACCACCGTTGGATAGTGCATACACTTCGCAAAGAGAGATTACAAACAAAAATCTTACTTGAGCATGACAAGCTCATGTTGCTTTTGCAGATCACATAAAAAAGGAAACTAACCCATCTCTGATGTGTTCAAACTCTTCTTCTTGGCTATGAAGGGATGACATTTTGGTGTATTGACACAATTAGCTTGCAACTAGTAGGCCATGGTGCATGTGGTTATGTCATGAAGTCTGTCTCATAGATGTGATGCATCTGAATCTTTCTTCAATCACCTTCGATGAATGATTTTCTATGTAAGGTGTAGCTCTTCTTTTTGCTACAAGCTACACGTGAGGAGAAGATTATGAAACTTTGAACTAATCAAGAAAATATAGGCACATATCCACTGACAAAAATCTCCAAGAAAGCTTGGTGTGGAAGATAATCTAGGTTACATTATTTGACCAAATAATGGAAAAATAGCCAATATGTTCATTTCATTTGAGAATTTCGGAATAAACGTGAACAAAATATCGGACACACACATGTTTTTGATTGAAAAACTTTCGTTTAGAAGATCTTTTGATCCAAAAGTTTTCAATCAAAAGCACTTTTGATTGAAATATTCCGATCGAAAACCTATTTCTAAGTAACATATATATATATATATATATATATATATATATATATATATATATATATATATATATATATATATATATATATATATATATATATATATATATATATATATATTTCCATTCGATCGAGAAGCTTATCCACACATGCTTTCTAACAAGTTCTTAGAGCTCTATTACTACCATACCACTCATAGAGCCCTTTCCTCACCATATCATTCACGTATTTCTTTAGTTTTTATTTATTTTCTATTTCATTGTTATGTTTATTGTATGTCATGCATATGTTATGATTCTCATATGCCTCTCTTACATATGTATGAGTTGTGTTTATGTGGTTGTTTTTATGTATTTTAATCATCAAAATTATACATGTTCGACTCGTGAAAGCATTTCTTACTTGTATACTTTGATGAATCAAATTTAAAATAAACCACTACTATGATTGTCTGAATTGCTACATTGATTCTTACGCTCATAGTACTATAAGACTAAGAAATATATCTATTGAGATTGTTTGAATCACTGCCTCGATTCTTACTCTCTCAACAGTATAGGGAGTGTATAGGGACTACTGTGATTGTTTGATTCTTTGACTCTTACTCTCACAATAGTCACTTAGATTCATGTGAGCATAATTATAACGTAGGTCACAAGGTGCATAGAAACTATTGTGATTGACTGATTCTTTGACTCTTACTATCACAATAGTTATATACACTCATGTGATGAGAATCATACATATATTAGGGAGACAATATGAACTGTTATGAATGTCTGATTTTTTGACTCTTACATTCTTAATAGTTACATAGATTCACTTCAAGATGATAATTATACTTTCTATTTAATTATAAAGCTACTTATCTAACTATCTATTCATATTTCTATCATTTATCTATTGATGTATTGATCTACCTATCCATATGCTTACTGGTTTATCTGCTATTTATATATGTACTTAAAATGTATTTAAGTATTTATCATTTTATTTATGAGTCTTATATTTTATTATTACTTTTATGAATTGGATCAGTGTTTAAAGATTTAATATCAATAAAAAATTTTATTTTATTTGATATTCTATAGATGGCAAGTAAAATAAATAAGCATGAGCAAACGTTTTTGGAAGATTTTTTTTGCTCATACATGAATGGAACGAGAGAAAACTAGATCACTATAGCAATGGATATATCAAATTACAAGGGTTTCGTTGAACAACTAGCTAGAAAAACATACATAAATATTGAAGATAAATTTGGAAGTATATCAAGAGGATCACAAGTAATAGATGACCAAATTTCCAAAGAGCTCACTTTGATCTTTGGACAAATAGTCAAAGTTGCAGAATCATCAACATTCGATATCACCATAATACCAAGATTCATCGAGGAAATCAAATTTGTTGATTTACATTACCAAACAATGAAGAGATGAAAGTGAATGAGACCTGAAACTACCGAACATGTAGAGACCAAAAATAACAACAACAGTAGATCCATATGCAAAAGATATACATGTGAATATGGGAGGTCAAACATCCAAGAATCTATGTTTGCTCCAATATTTATCTATTCATGTTGAAGATGCAACTCTCATGGGGGAAGGACAATATGGAATGATCCATAAAGTGAGAATAACCCACTCGAGATTCATCACTGAAATCTTGGATGAAAAATTATTCAAATTACATGGTGGTGACTTAGAGACATGAGAGAATGAAGCTATGAATGAGGCCACTATTCTACCTATTATGCATAGTGGAGTCATCAGTCCACTTGCGTTAGCAAGCTATTAGAGTAAAAGCCCATGTCTCATTTTTAGACTATAGAATCGTGGTATCTTAGACATGTGGCTAGAGAAAATGAAAAAAGAGGGATGAAATGTACCATGAAGTAGAAGTATCAAAGACACAGAAGGAGATATAGCAACACTAAAGACAAATATCTGGAAGCTAATGAATGGGTTGTTGGCAACAATATCATTCCTACACACCTATAACATTTTCCACAATGATCTCCATCTAGGAAACATCCTCTTGCATTTTGAACGTGAGCATTCTTATATTAGACTATGTGACTTTGGTAGAGCAATGAATTTGCCAACAAAAAACATTTGCCAAAGCTACTTGAACTTGATATATCAACTAGAAATGAGTGGATTCCAAAGCATTGGTGGATTGAACCTGAATATATATCCACTAGCCCTCCACCATTTAATAAAAGCTAGAAGACCTATATGATCTCAACACTCCTATTGCAACTTTTTAAACACAAAGATTTAGATAGTTACCCCATTGATAGAAATGAGTTTGATAAGTTTAAATATGCTTCAAAACTAGGATGTGATAGAGATGTATCAAAAAGAGTAGACACACATGAACTAGTTATAGTATACTCAAATCTAGTTCCATATGGTTTAAAGATATCTATTACTAATGGATTAAGACCATATTGAAAATAATATGGATTTGAATTATGTGGATTAAATGATATGGATTCATTTGAATTATGTGGAGTTAATGATGTGGATTCATTTGAATTATGTGGAGTAAATGATATGTGGATTAAATGATGTGATTCATTTGAATTAAGTGGAGAAAATGATGTGGATTCATTTGAGATATGTGGATTTATTTGAATGTTTTGGATTCATTTGACGATGTGGATTAAATGATGTGAATTCATTTAAATTATGTGCATTCATTTGAATTAAGTGCATTAAATGATTTGGATTCATTTGAATTATGTGGAGTAAATGATGTGGATTCATTTTAATCAAGTGGATTAAATAATGTGGATTCATTTGAATTAAGTGGATTAAATGATATGGATTCATTTGAATTAAATGGATTAAATGATATGGATTCATTTGTATTATGTGGATCATTATTTGAATTTTATGGATACAATGATGTAGAGTCAACTAAATTAAGTAGTTTGGGCCGATGCAAATTCATTTGAATTATGTGGATTAAAAGATGTGGTATCATCTGAATTATGTGGATTTGTTATTTGAATTGTGTGGATTAAATGATGTGGATCCATTTGAGGTAAAATTAATGTTTTTGTTTTGTAGATTTGAAGATAAAACATGGAAAGAATGCCAGATGTGAATAATGACCTTGATCATGCTCAATCTCAAAGGATTTTATCTGAACAAAATGATCAATTTTCACAATTGGGATTAGCATTTTTATTCCAACAAGATTTAGAACCAGAGGGATTAGAAAGAGAACCATTATCCATGAAAGAAGTAAAAAATCTATGTCCAAATCATTTTGTTCATGATGTTCTCTTTCGAGTTATAGGAAGGGCGAAAGGAACAACACCATTAAACCTTTCTGACTTACAATATAAATGGTTATCAGAAACTCTACTTTGATGCTTTGTTCAAGTTGAAAGATCATTACCAAACAATAATCAAATAGCACTATATTTCATTCAAAAAGTTTTTGAACAAGATATTCTTCACCGATGTGTAGATTGGGATGATCGCCTGAAGAATGCAGGTGTAGGTTTGGGCCATCCTTAAATCATTCAGATTTATTATCAAGGACACAAAGGCCCTCTTCCTCAAAAACGGCCCTATATTCTGCTACCTAAAGAAGATAACCTTATCCATGATTTGTCATCATAGGAAGCAAAATTATACAATGAAGGATTAACAATTCTTGGATTAGAAACAACAATTGACGATCAACAAAAGAGAATTGATGATAATCAAGTGAAAAATTTTCAAGTTTCTCTCGATGCATATGAGAATAGAGATGGAAGCCTATCAAAGGCATCATTATCTTTTGATCCGTTTGCTACTGATGAATTATTCAATCAACAAAACTCTAAATAGACAAGCCAATTTTTGTAATCAAAGATATCACTTTATGATAAAGACATCTTTTTTTGCAATTGAATCTAACCAAAGTATTCAAAGTACATCATTTTCTTTATTTTGAATATCGTCATCTATTACAGGTACCATGTATCTATTTCTTCCATGTCCGAACTATCATTGTGATTTACATCTAAATCATGATCACTCCATGAATCATTTGTTAAACTTTCATGAGTTTAAAAATCTTCAAAAGTTTGTTGTGCTGTTGTAGAAGCTATCCTAGTTGGAGCATGTAACAAGTGCAAGTACGATTATATGTCCAAGGAAAATTTCACTCCGTTAGCATATGCAGAAGTAAATGGGAGAATTAGTTGGGCCCACTGGGTATACGAGCGAATGTACAATGAAATGTTTGCAGGAGATAGATGCAAAACTTTAGTTAATAGTTGAATGGCCGCGTATTTGGTAGCTCCATTTCAGTTTGTGCAACAGGTAGAGAGGAAGGAGTAAGTATGGCCAAAGGAGATTACGGGTCAGATGGATGCATCTGCGGCTAAAAATCAAGTGCAGGTGTTGGCTAAAGAGACAGAGAAACCTGAAGATGTACATAGTGATCTATACAAGGCTCGTTACAATATGGAGGAGTTAGTATCTGTAGCTCAAAATTTAAACGGTGAATCATCTAAGGGGGTAGTGTTTCATGACTCATTGTTCCATATCTCCGACAGTGAGGAGCAGCCCAAGGTGGTTGGGAGGACGTATAAACTCTCAAAGAAAAAGATGATTAGAGCCTCAATTACAAACAGTTGTTGATAAATCGGCACATGATCGGAATCAACAATCACATAAGGAAATAGGCTCAGAAGTCAGAATAGTGCAACAGAAGTTAGAAGAGGTTTTGAAGTTTTTATGCAAGCAGGAAGAACAATTAGCATAACAAAGGCAGCGTGTGGATATGATAAGCATTCATGAACACCAATCATTACAGGCACAAATTCAGAATCTTCAAGATGAATTAAACAGGAAAATTCAGGCATATGAGGAGTTAAGCAATCAATGCAAATAACAACAGGTGGTTGAGATATCAAGGGCAAAGAAGTCCTTACGGGAATTTGAATTGTGGACAAGGCAAATGCAGGAGAAAATAGAAACGTTAATGAAAAGTTTGTTAGCTTTGAATTCTAGTTTGGAAATAGATATTGTGGTGCTTAAATCAAGGATGAAACCGTTGTTAGTTTTAGAGCGGTAGACTTTGAATAATGAAGAAATCAAGCTTGATGCAGTCTTGATGTCGGAATTGGATATGGGCATAATTAAACAACAAATTCATAAGTACGTGCAGGATATATTGAATGTGGTTAAGGATAGACTACAAACTCTAATTAGATTTCCTTATGAGCAATTGCAACATGGCTTTGTTTCTATACATGAAAAGGAACTGCTTCAAGTCATAGAAAGATATCAAGTAGATAATGAAGAACATTTGCAGATGATTAAGGAACTGAAAGAATAATTGGTGCAAAAGAGTGTTGGACAAGAGTTGGATGCATTGGTAGATCAACAATAGTTATTTGCAGATACAGGTTTGGTTGAGAAGCACGATCAGATAGAAGCATGTTAGAAGTTGGTGCTTCTTGTGGAGGTAATTGCAACAGAAGAAAAGGTTCCTTATAGATCATTGGATATAGTTCTTTACGATCAAGGAATTGTGAATCCGAGTTCAATTTTTTGAAAAACTTCCCCACTAGGTAGTGCTAGGTGTTGAAGGATAGTTGATGAATTGAAAAGTGTTTTATCGGAATTATGCTAACTCGAAATTTTATTGAATCGGCCTTTGGTGAATCGGATATCGCAAAAATTGGAATTTTAATGGACATTTATAGTTAGTTAGCTTTTGGGCATCGCCTGAAGGTATTTTTATCTATTTTTTGTTCGTAAAAAAGGGAGAAGCGAAAGCATTTGGGAAGAAGAAGACGCATGGAAACAAGAAAGTTCTTCTGCAAAAGCGAAAGTATGAGTTTGATAGGAATGAATTTGAAGAGGAAATAATGATGCTAGAAGTCTCTGTCCGAAATCAAAACAATCTCTGATATTGAATCCGAAAGTTGTAAACCTTGAAAGTTTTGCAAAACTTAATGAAGTATTTTTCTTAAGTCTATGGTGCGCAAGTTTGCAAATGGAGTTTCTCTTTGAGTAGATGTTCTGTTTTGTATTGTCTATAATGCAAAAGGTCATCAATCTGATTCTTTTGTCTACATGAATAGTTATCTGCATATGTCTATTCATATGATGTGAGAAAAAAAATAGAAGACAAGTTCATTTTCCTATATGATTATTTGAGCAAGTAAGTAGTTATGTGTTGAACCTGAATCCCAACACTCTCCTTGACATAATGATAGAGCACCTCAATTTGCTTAGTGCGAGGATGGAACACAAGGTTCCTCACAACCACCAATGTGCTCTGATTGTCAGTGAAAATGATGGTGGCTGAAGATTGACCAACCTGATTAGATTCAGAAAAAGCATGTAAATCTGGTGGTAGTGATGCCCCCTTGGGATAAAAGAATCCAAGTAGTGAGGTACCACTCAAGTAGTGAAAGATGTGCTTCACTACCTACTAACTCTTGACACTTGGGCAATGCATATATCTGCTCCGCAGCGAGACAAAAAACTAAATATCTAGCCGAGTAATGCATAAGTAAATCAAGCATCCAACAACTTGTTGTTAGAGAACAACATCAAATGCATTTCCAACATCTTGAAGACTAAACCATAAACCTTTTTCCATAGGAGTGGCAATAGGTTTGTAGTCTTCAAGGCCAAAATTTGACAATAACTTTTTAGTATATTTTGTTTGACACAAAGCTAGTTGGCCATCAACTTGCATAAACTAAATGCCCAAATAATGGTGCAAGTGCCCTAAATCTGACCTCTCAAATGAGGCATGCAAATCATCCTTAAAATCAGAAATATTCTTCTTATGAGGACCAATCAGCATGATGTCATCAACCTGGACAACAATGATTTGAAGCACATCATTCGCATGTTTAACATATAAGGTGCTATTAGTTGGACTATTCTTAAGACCATGTGCAATCAGGTAGGCATGTATCTTTTCATACCAAGCACATGGTGCTTGCTTCAAACCATATAATGCATTTTTCAACTTGCACACTTGTTCTCAAGCCCTTTCTACACAAAACCACAAGGCTGAAAAACATACACTTATTCATGCATGTCACCATTTAGAAATGTAGTATTCATGTCTGAATGATGTAAATTCCAACCACGATGAGCTGCAAGTGCACATGCTACGAATAGTAGGCATTCATCATGTAGAAGCATAGGTCTCATCAAAATCAATGCCTCTTTCTTGAGCAGAACCCTTTGCAATAAGCCAAGCCTTATACTTGTCAACTATTCCATTAGACTTTTGTTTTAGCTTGTATACCCACTTAGTGCCAATGGACTTCTTTCTAGGAGGCAAGTCACATAAAGGCCACCTACCATATTTCATAATAGCATCATATTATGATTGCATAGTAGCCATGGAACTTTTTGAATTTTTTTGCGTCATCAAATGAAATAGGCTCATTCTCATCACAAAGACTAGAGGCAGCCATAGCATAGCAATCCGATGCAAAAGAAGAACTATGATAGTTTAAACGAGTAGGATATGGCAGAGGTGCATTTAATTTGCTATCTTGCAAAGTTGTCACCAACCATTTAAGCATAGATTTCCTCTATATGAGTTCTCTCATCAATAACTGCATCATGTAAATTTGCATTAGAAATGGAATGATCTGCATCATCATGTGAAACCTATAAAGATTGAGAAATTGCCTCATTTGGACATATCTTTGGAGCTAACACATGTCTCCTTAGTAAATGAAGTTAATGGTTGAATTGCATCTTCCACAAATCAACATCATGACTAACAAAAATGTGTTTAGTCTATGAATGAAATAGACGATATCATTTGCTTTCACAACTGTACCCAAGAAAAATACATTTCAGTGCTTTATCATCCAACTTCCTACGTTGCTGTTCAAGCACTAATGCATATGCTAGACAAGCAAAAACATGCAGATGAGCAATTGATGGCTTGTGACCATGCCAAGCCTCATATGGAGTGATAGATTGCAATGCTTTAGTGGGATTCCTGTTAAGTGCATATGTTTCACACATAATAACCTTAAGCCAGAAACTATGTGGTAAAGCTTGACTCTTGATCGTACACCTCGCCATGTCCTTGAGTGACCTGTTCTTTGTTTAAAAAATTCCATTTTGTTGAGGTGTATATGGCATTTTACACTGATGTTTTATCCCATGTTCAACCAAAAATGTATTAAAATCAAAAGACATATATTCCCCCCTTGATCAAAAGGGATGTCCATTTTACATGCTGACAAATTTTCAACCAAAAACAAAAATTGTTTGAAGCACATAAATACTTCAAACATTGCTTTCAATGGATATACCCATGCATGCGTGGAACAATCATAGATGAAAGTCACGAAGTAAAGATAGTTCCCAATAGAAGGTGTTTGCATAGGACCAAAAACATTTGCTATGAATCTGCAAGATCATTCAAAATAGTATGCATAAGTAAGCTGTTATGTAAGAATTTATCAACAGAAATCAACTGCTCCTTGAAATCTTTGATCTTTTTCAAAAAAATATCCATGGAATCTCAATCATTGATGTGCTCACTCTCCAACTATTTTCAAAGGTTAGCATCATGAGCCTCATTCATTGCCTAGTATAAAGTGGTGAGTGTATCCTAAGCATCATTTGCTGTTTCGCAAGAGCGAATGTGAGGAATAGTGGCAAGTTTGATAGACAAGGCTATGAATGCATGTTCTTGGGAATCTTTGCCATCCCAACAAAGTTGCTCTTGTAGTATGTGCAGTAGAAACTTTAATAAAAATAGGAACTGAAGAATATCGCCATCTTCATTGCCATCTGTATCACCTTTAGTAAACATATTTGCAGGTGTAATATGATGTTTTCCAACACCGTGCACAATATTCCATGGCCCTTTTGCAACCAATACATGTTGCATCATATAAGTCGATAATGGGTAATTAGTACCATCCATCTTATCTTCAACAACCAAGATATGGAATACAATGGCTTTCAGCCATGGCCGCCAACTAAAATACCTTGATGGAGAAATATGACTCTATCTCGAAAAGTTGAACAAAACTACCCTATTGAGTTCTAATAAACCTTTAGTAGACTTGAGGCGCTTATACTGGTGAACCGAAGCCTATATATATGTATGTATATATATATATATATATATATATATATATATATATATATATATATATATATATATATATATATATATATGTGTGTGTGTGTGTGTGTGTGTGTGTATCTATATCTTTGGCATAAAAAGATAAAATTGCCTACACATGCACTATGATAATGCATTCCGAGATGGAAACAAGCTTAGATTGTGATTTCAGCATGAAAAAGTAAAGCTATTTTGAACTCCTAATCACCCTGAGTATGCTCAGAAATATTCATCCAAGTTTGAGATTATAACCAAAGGGGTGTCCACAACGTCCTAGATGAAGCACTGACCTGCTCTAATACCAATCGTTGGAGTTTGAGGTCTACAAAGGCATGCAATCAGCACAAGGAAGAAGAAGATGATTGGAGCATAACACACAATACTGAATGTATTACCAAGAAATTGTACAAAAGTGACTCATAAGGGTTATAGTCGTATATAGTAGATGGGGGAAAAACCTCCTAAAGAGGGAAAAAAGCACCCTGATGATGCTAGTGTGTTCACACACATGAATACCTAAATACATCAACAAAGAATGGCTTGAAAAAGAGTGGAGGGTCAATGATTGTGTTCCTCAGCATGTTCAAAGAATACTTGATTGTGGTTGAGTTCCTAAATGAACATTTAATTGAAGGAAATAGAAAATATAAAATAGTTGATAAGAAAGTAAAACCTATCGCTTAGACATTACCAAAGGAAAGTTATGAAAAGAACTCAAATATTATTTGAAGACCCTATTTTGAGAGATCATTGAGTTTTTTAATGGAAAAGTCAAAGAAACCGATCAAAATCAAAGAAGATTCATTTCATAAAAATTTCTAGAAGGAAAGAATTATAGAAGATATCAAAAGACATGGGAAATCCTTGTCTGTTTGTTTTCACATAAGATTGGCTGTGCTGACCCAAAGCTAGTTCCATCCATAATTGTTTTTAGTGCCACATATTTTATGGAATCTTTTTACTATTCTAGTTCTAGAGGCTCATTCACCTGACCTAATGCAACTATCAAAGGAGAATATGTCCATGAGAAAAGACAAAGACAAAGAGAATTTGCATTAATGAAGGGAAATGTAAACGAGGTAGTGACGAGAAAGATCCTATGCATCTAAGGATCTTGTGGAAAAGTGCTAAGAAATTATGGAATGCCCTTAATAAGTTCTATACGATGATTAGCACCCGTAAATCAGGATACCAAGAGATCACACTTTGATTTTTCTTAAGATTAGGTTGCAGATCCTTAGCTTCAAAAGTTTGAAAAGCATCAGAAGATGCTTTGAATTGAGTTGAGGGGAAGACCTCTCAAAAATCCCTAGGGTAAGCCAATCAGCTCTATAGAGATTCAAAGAGATCTTGAGATAAAAATAAAGTCTTATTCATTATCACATGGTCAAGGAGTTGATGAGACTTAGAAACATTTGTCCATGAAATTGTGATAGGAACTACTATAGATTTTTTGCAAGTATAGGCAATAAGCTCATGGATTATTCATGAGAGAATTGAGTTATCTCTCAAAGCATAAAATCCAAAGTAAGATTGAAATTTGGAATTATACTTTTCCAAAATCAAGAAATAAAGAGCTACAAAGGTCCAAAAGCACTGTAGATATTTGGGCCTAAAAAGATCTTTGAAAGAATCATTAGGTCTAGAAAAGGATAAAAAAACCTTAGTGTTCCCTCTACAAATTTGCACCAACAAGGGTTAGACAAAAGATCATTGGAAATGATCAAGGGAGCATTCATAAGACATATAAAGAAGGCTAAAACCAAGAAGTATTTTTTGGATTGGAGAAAGAATTCATTGGTATGGGATAGTGAAATGATAACACTTTATTTGATCGTTAGAAAGAAAAGAAGAATTTAGCATCTAGAGAAAACATCAATCAAGTTATCCTTTTCTTGCGAAAGTACATAAAGCTAATGTGTGTATACTGAAAGAAAGGATAAAGAAACGAAGGGGAGGTGTAATATCACATTGAGATAAAGAAATGAAGGGGAGTTGTAATATCACATTGCAACCTATAAAGCTTCACCAAGTCAAACTTTTGAATTAAGTATATGTTCAAGGAAAACTTCTTTGCAACCAAGGTTAGATGTAATAAGTTTGAAGCACCAAGTTCATAGTGTAACTTAGTTCAATCAATCCCTTGACTCAAAGTAATGCATATGAAGTTTCATAATAAGAAAGAAAGTCTTAAACGATAAGAATAAGGAAGGATTAATTTATTCATAGTTGAAGCATAAAATTTATGAGTAATTAAAAAACTTTCATGTCGATGGTCCAACACACTGATGTTGATACGACACTAGTATCTTGTAGATTGGACCATGCATTAGGACAAAATGAACTTCCATGGACCTTTTCGATTAAGGGCTTAATAGAAATGGACCAATGAAAAGAGGGTGGTGGCCATGGTCTAGTCCTTAATCACATATTCTAGGCATAGGGTCCCCTTTTTTCATGTGTGGTCAAAAAGAGAATACCATTTCGAAGAAATGGTTTTGGTTAGCCTTGAAAATGAATTATGAAACTTACATTGGTCCAAATATCCAAGGGATGAGGTTCTGAGCAGCAAATTCCTTGCATGTGGTGTTGTAAAGTAACTATCTAACAAATCTTAGCAAGGCCAAGGGTTATTCTAACAAGACTAAACCCACAAGGGGTGAGAGATGCACATATCTACCCAACCAACTCCACCCATAGATATACCTCAAGGCCAAGGGGGGAAATGTGAGGAGAGCTTGCCAGGTGTCCTCTCCACATGGATTCTAATCCAAGGCCTTCTAACCTTGGAAATCACATGGATTCACATGGCCTTCACATGTATTCTTAAAAGGACTTCCCCTAAGCTTGTACGTACAAGTCTCAAGGCTTGAGAGGCCTCCCTAAGGGTTAAATACCATACCCTTAGGAAATATCAATCCTAAGGGTCAAAACCCTTCAATTGGAAGTAAATAAATCCAAATAATTCAAGGGTTCAAACCACACTCTTGGAGACACTTTCCCAAGGGTTTTCCAATAGAATCCAAGGGTTCTCCAAGTGGTTTTGGACCCTCGAAACCCATGTCTTTGGCCACTTTGACCCATAGTTATACAACATTCTTCCCCCCTTTTACATTTTTGTCCTCGAAAATGTCTGTAGGTATATTATGTGAAGTATTACCCCGTGCTTCATGATCATTTCCATAGATCATGGTTTTTCATCTCTCTGATTCGCTTCTTCTTTAGAAGGAGATTCTATCTCATACTGGATCTAAAAAGAAGGAGATCCACTTGTGGGGCTAATCCCTGACCAAATCATTCTAATATTACTTATCTTTGCATGTGAAATACTAAATCAAATGCTAAGTATGGATAGAATGATAAGGGTGGATTAAAACATCCCTACCTAATTCAATGTTTCCCTAAGTGAGAACTCCGCATCCAATAGTACAAACATATGAAGTAGGTGGATTATAATAGTCTCCAATTATTTTGCAATGTTGATCCATTTCTATGTACCACTCGGGTGTGGACCTAGCAAAATAGATGGATCTCTTACTAGTTCAAAGCTTTGAGAAATCTCCTTAAATTGAGTTTGATCAAAACATCTAAATAAGATGTTTCTGACTATTTTCTACTTCTTAACCAACATGTACTAATCCTTTTTCCAAATACAGAACTACCATGTCGTATTGTACTTTTAGAGTCAAGGTAGAATGTAGGAAAGAAGTGATTCCATCTTTTGGGCATCCAACCTCAAAATGATTTTCCCAAGACTTTTTCAAAAGCTTTGACTTGTTTGGAACTGTTAGAATCTATAAACGATTCCTAAGAGTTTTATTTCAAACTCTTTTAAGAATACTTTTTAGATTCTTCATCCATTAATCTTCAAACAGTATCAGATGGATGAATGAATTGTCTTTATCTTAAGTGTCTTTTGAAAAAGGTTCTATACAAAATATCCATCTTTTGATGTTTAATTTGGTTATCCATTCCATCTAGCTAAACCTGATCTAGGAGTGACTTTGAAGATTCCTTTTTAGTCAAATCCAAGGTCTAAAAAAGCGAGAAGGAAGAACCAAAACTCGATGTAACAAGTTCAAGTTCTGAGACACTAAAATGATTTGAGTCAAATCAGATGAGACTCAAAACTTTAAGGATTTTAATCTATATAATAGTTTGAAGCATTGTTTCTACCTTTATGAGATCGAATCTAAATTCTCAAGAAGATCCTTTGGGTAAAATTAAACCATCATCCATCTACCAAATTCTAGTGGTATTAAACATCGTTGTTTCAAGCCTTCGAGTTTTGATGATGCTCAAATATACTCTCAAACTATGATGCTTCAAATATCTTAACTAAGAAGTTAGTCCTTTTCAATCTCTTGAAACTCCTATAGACTGGAATACCAAGCCTAGTATAAATCTCTTACTTTGGGAGATTAATTATACTATCAAGTAGATGTTTTTGACTAACTTAGTCTAACCTCAATTATGTAAATAACTAAGTCAATCCTTTTTAATACCTCTTGGTACATCTTTATTCTAAAAGATATTAACTCACTTAGTTGTATTTGTCAACTAAGTGTTTTATCCAAGATTGACTCAGTCAAATTTACCTTTCTCGAAAGGATCTTTCCAAATTCTCTCCCCAGAAATCCATATAGCGTTTCTGAAAAAGAACTTCAAAATCGTTAACAAGACTACATTAGGCTTATTGAAAATATTTATGAAGATCTAGAAAGTGATTTCTCTTCACGATCTTTGAACTTAATTAGTTACTTGATATGGTCCTATTCTTGACCAACCTATACTTCATTTTAATCTATGAAGTTTCAGTTTCCATTGGGATGGAGTTTCACTCCAGCTCATGAGCCCAAGACTAAAAGATACCAATCATATCAAGGTCTGATGTCCCATACCATCATTCCTACATTAATGTGAATATAAAGGATAGTGTCCCATACCACTACACTTTATATCCAACATTGATGTGTGAATGATATTTATCTTAAAGTCTAGAAGCTTAATCTAACTATAGAGTACCCTTTACTCAAATTCCTTTTGAAGTCAAGGGATTACCTCTATGTTTCCATCTTGCTTGGGTTTCTAAGATTTTCAACATATGATCATTCTATGATCCTATTTATTCCTAAACTCATATTGGAAGCTCTAAACCTTTTGATGAAATAAATATCCATCCTGATGGAATAAACATCTATTCTTTATTTCTAAGGTTTTGAGTGCGATTCCAAGTGTCTTGAATCATATTCAAGATCTACTTAGTTCTTTCTTAACTAACTTGAAGTGACAAGAGATTACTCTTGCCTTTTAGATTCATTTGTTTATTCAAATCTTTTCAAAAAGCTACCCTAGGGTTTTCTAGGAATCTCATTTATTACTTAAGTATAATCATCTTCTAATGCTTTCAGATTTCCCTTGAAATCCCTTTAAGACTAGGTGAATACACGTTTCACCTTCCCGAGACTTACGTATCATTTATCAAAGTTGTAGACTACCTACTTTGTATATTCTCTCCTTCTTACTTCCCTTTAGAGAAGTATAAGATTCGGCATGCTTTATTTGAGCTCGTGGTTTACAACCACCTTTTTCGAAATCTTTTGTGATATTTTTTGGATCCCATGATAAATTTAGCATGCCATGAAGTTGCTTTCTGAGCAACTCATTGTTTGCCAAACATCTTATGTATAAAAAGATGTTCTTTTATCTCATCATCTAAATTCTAAGTTTCTCTTTATGGAATTAATTGTAATAATTCTTGATAAGTTTTGGTACTTTCTTCCCCCCTTTGAAGAGTTTTCATCCTCGAAAACTGTGAAATCTATGGCTTCATTTACAAGTAGAGAGTCAGTTCTCTGACTCCTCCCAATATTGGACTATTCAACCAATCTTATACTTGTGTGGAATCTGAAAACTTTCTAGAAGACTTACTAGAAATAAATTCTAGTTTTGGTGTCTTTTAGAAAAATCTTCTAGAGGTAGCTCAATGACCACCTGTCCTAACTTGCTCATGAACTTCCTCTTGATTTTTATGGGAATGCTCATGAGTTCGCATGTTTTCCAACAATGCAATGCTTATGCATAGATTCTGTGTTAGGAGAGGTGGCTTTGATTTTCAATGTTAATCAAAGCATAAGAGGTTTGAAGGTACTATGAAGTAAGAAAAATATTTCCATTTCCTCATTGTACCTATAGAACTTTAAGTTCCTTCCATTAAGAATTGTTGCATCTGCTAAGGAAAACCTTATTTGACTTTCCTGAGATGCAAATCTATTTAATGAAGCCTTCAATTAAATTGGAAATTTTTCCAAAAGGAGGGAGCTTTCAATGATGCATTGAATACTTTTCGCCATTCATGTTGGTGAAAGTAATCTTTGCTCATAATTAGTTTCCATCAATGTCTTTGATGGAATCAACTTAATAGAGATTTATATCATGAGACTCTTGAAACCATTCTAGAGTTTCATCCTATTTAGGATATCTCATGCATAATTAGTTTAGAACCTTTTCCTATTAACTATTTCTAAGTATGTCTTATACTTAGAGTAGTATTGTAGGTTCTATGAAGTAGTGTAAGAAAATTCTCCAAAGAACTTATTTATAGAAATCATCAACCTAAGTCATCTCATTGAGAGGCTTGTCTTGGAACCATCTCTAAGTAAATCTTATACTTAGAGTTAGCATTTAGTATGCTTGTTTCTCTAGTGTATACATGACACTAAACTTATGTCATAATGAAAGAATTTCCCAAAAAGTTTCTAAGTTACCAAAGAACTTAGAATTTTTTCGATTACAAACTCTTTCATTTGTGTCAATTAAACCTCTTTCTTAAGTCTTTGGACTTATTGATTAGACATGTCATAGGGTTTATGGAACCTAAAAATCCATGAACAAGACTTGAAGCTTGAGGCTCTTTCTATTTGTGTTAAGCTTTGTTGGCTTTTGGATCAAGCCAACATATAAAAAGCATAAAGGAATAATGGTCTTTAAATCCCATATCATTAAACTTTTATGCTTTTGACTTCATGCCAAGACGTCATTTCCTATCTTAAGTTTAACCTTAATCTCTCTCTTGTCCCATAAAAACCATGCATGTGGAATTTCATTATTTGAATTGCATACTTAGTGTTTGCTAGAAACATATACATCTTTACTCAAAGATGCTTAGCATGCATAAGGTTCAAGATAGAACCCCTCTTTGAAGCATGCATGGAATTCTTATCTTGAACTCCATTTTATTCAATGAGGTGCTCTTTGCTTGCATTCTTTTTTATGCCATGAATGACTCTAGTAATCTGTAGCCTTAAGCATACTTAACATCGATGTCTTTCATGATCTTGTGCTCCCTTTTAGTGCACAAACATGTGCTTCTCTACGATGCATTATCATGTTAATGCACATACATTCTTAATATCCCTTACAACAATGCATGCAAATGCTTGAGGTGCTAGATTTCACCTCAACTATGCACGTTTTCCTCTTGAATGCTAAAAATACCCTTTCTTTGCATGTAAACTTGGACCTAATCACCAATAGGAGTCCTAAATCGTGTTTCAACTATGTATTCATGCAAAGGTATTGAAAAATAAGGCAAACAAACATTAAACATAAAAAAGATACTTAGTTTTATAAGAAGCTTCATTCGTCCTTTGCGTTTCGGGGAGGGCCAATTCTTCGCTTGTAGCTTCTCCAAAAGTTGATGTGTCCCTTCATCATGCTCCAAGAGATAGATGTTGAAGTGAATACATCCTCATGCACTCCATGAGCTAGATCCATTTTAATGCTTCATGAGGAGAAGAGTCTTCTCTTGATGTTCTCCATCAATTCTAAACTCTTAAATTAAACTATTCAAGTGTCAAAATAATACTATCTATATATATATCATACTCTAGAACAAAGATAAAACACAATATATCACGAGCGCTAGGAGAGAGAGCTCCTCGAGGTCGAACTCATCATTGACATTGACATATATCTGATTGCGTAGGTGTTAGGTGACTGGCTGTCTGTTCACTAATCCCGATCTGGGATTATACGTATGCGCCAGTTCGTGTGGCTAGACCAATAACCTCCCAGAATCCCCACTTGGGATCAAATCCCATGAGCAGCACATTTGTACGTGCGCTCAACATTGAAGCCCAGAGTGGAGATCATACGAAGTAGCGTTTGTTTTTTCTCTTTTTGTAAAGAGAGACTAATGAGACCATCACGTAGCCAATGGTTTCTCACACACAAACATGAAAGCTTGGCTTAAGCTATCCTCGAACTCATGAGAGAGATTGTAGCATCTTAGCTCCCTAGCTCTGAGTACCACTGTTCTAAAGTAACTATCTAACAAAGCTTAGCAAGGCCAAGGGTTATTCTAACAAGACTAAACCCACAAGGGGTGAGAGATGCACGTATCCACCCAACCAATTCCACCCATATATATACCTCAAGGCCAAGGGGGGAAATGTGAGGAGAGCTTGCCAAGTGTCCTCTCCACATGGATTTTAATCCAAGGCTTCTAACCTTGGAAACCACATGGACTCACATGGCCTTCACATGGATTCTTAAAAGGACTTCCCCCAAGCTCCTCTCCACATGGATTTTAATCCAAGGCTTTCTAACCTTGGAAATCACATGGACTCACATGGCCTTCACATGGATTCTTAAAAGGACTTCCCCCAAGCTTGTACGTACAAGTCTCAGGGCTTGAGAGGCCTCCCTAAGGGTTAAATACCATACCGTTAGGAAATATCAATCCTAAGGGTCAAAACCCTTCAATTGGGAGTAAATAGATCCAAATAATTCAAGGGTTCAAACCACATTCTTGGAGACACTTTCCCAAGGGTTTCCCAATAGAATCCAAGGGTTCTCCATATGGTTTTGGACCCTCGAAACCCATGTCTTTGGCCACTTTGACCATAGTTATACAACATGTGGGCACTTGGACTAGGAAGATACTCAATGCCAAAAGAATGTGCCTTCTCATAAGAACCATTGGATATGAAATCGAGTGGCATATGTTCTAAGTACAAACGTGCCTTCATTCTCTACCATTCGATTAATCATGTATCTAAGGGCCCAATTTGAATGAGCACACTTCAATGGCATTGGATGATTTCTTAATTTGTTGAGAAGATGAGCACTAAATGTGGATTGATGTTGGATCTAACCTTCATCCAATGGTTTGAAATTGAGCAGACTCTGTCCAAAAAGCATGTGCACAAAAATCAAAACTCCCATGAATTTCACGATACTCTCACTAGTATTTTTTGTATGCCCTCTACTCCACTACATTAAACATTTTCATCCCTAACAATAAGGGATCATAGAAGGATCATTTGAGCCTAATGGTGTATTTTTACTCTAAGAATATTTTTGAGAATTTCGTTTACTTCTCTTAAAGATAGAAAAGATGCTTCGGTGTCAAGAAAGAGGAGGTCCAAGGCAGGAGCAATGTGGGGTTGGTTCACGCCCTTGTGCATCATCCCTATCCGGCAAGAGACTTCTACACGCTGGGCACCTTGCCCTACATGGTGGTCGGTCGTTGAATGCAACACACCCGTGCTTTGGAAGAGAAAGTGAAAAAGAACTCGGTCACGTGAGATGGTATGCATCGTGAATGGGAAAGGGAAATACAATACTCTAAATAAAATCACCCAACTCAATAGTGCTAGATAAAAAACTATGCTCGATGATTGTGATCAATATACAAATGGGTGTCACAAAATGATTCTGAATAATACAACTCACATAATAAAAATTCTGCCACAGTGTGGATCAGGTAAATAAACTAGATGGGTCTTCTCGACTAGTGTGCCGGAAAGACCCCACTTCACTCTTTTCTTCACTTTGTTCTTCTGAGATTCTCTTCACTTTGGGTACTGTAACGAATAGTATTTGAAAATCAATGATGGGGTTATCTTCACTTCTCTTCAACACGTTCTCTTCACTTCGAATAATATCAGGAGAAAATCCATGAGGAAAAACAAAAAATCATCATCAATAATTTTGAAAAAAGTAGAGCACACTCTTAAATGAAACGATGCTTTTGTTTTAGTTGATCCTTTCCTTTACTTTTGATTTTCTCCCTCAATTTTTATAGACTCATTTTAAACACTTCATCCATAAAGAGTTGTATCGATTTGCCAATCATAAAATATAGTCCGAAATATGAATCTTCCTTTCGCCTCGAAGAAAATCAAATTGAATGCATAGAAGTTTTACTTTTTCATCATCAATTTTCTTTTAAGTGTTTGAATGAAGATTTTATGTTTTCAAATATAGAAGCTTGATTTTGCTATTGAATTAGCTCTTAGCAAACCGCATAAAACATCTTTGAACAATGATGAAATCATTTCACAATAATAAAATTGCTAGACCCTCTCTGCGATCGTTCAAATGGTCAAATGGACCATGTAGGATGTTTGTGGATTCTTTGAAATATGATGCTTTGATCCTCCATTGATTCCTAACTAAGCTTTGTTACGCATGAAGCTTGAACGATAAAGAATATGGAGGAGAGTTTTTTCTTGATCAAAACAATGTGCCTTTTTGCGGGGTATAGCGCCCCTTTCCATGAGGTCTCCGATCATCAGTCGCACCAATGGAATCAAGTGATGTATTTGCCAAAGAGTCATCCTCCTGCATCACACATGGTAACATCACCCTATTATGCCTCCGTCCCTATTATGCCTCCGTTCCCAAAAGTCTCGGATCAAGTTGGACTAATGTTTAATGTATCAGGAGAGAATTTGTGGGCAACAAAAGAACAAATAATCTCTAGAAAAAAATGGACCAAATTGCCCATTGTATAACCAAGACTTTCTTATTTGCTTTCTTTCTACGTTGCTGAATCAATTCTCCATCCCTGTTTCTCCACCGACTATAGCCCAATTCCTTTGCTGCCTCTCTCTCTCTCTCTCTCTCTCTCTCTCTCCATTTCTCGTTTCTCTACGCTCCGCTCTTCACGAGCTGCTGCATCTCTCTTCTCTCTCTCTCTTTGCCACCGAATAGAGCGTAACTATCGAATTTGTCTATTCTCTCTTCTCTCTTCTCTCTCTCTCTCTCTCCAATTCTTGCACAACACAACTCTTGCGTCCTTGACATTGGCTACAATGACCCATCCGCTTGCATGCACCAGCATAGGCATCACTGTAGTTGTGCCGCCTAGGACACCGCGAGCCAGTAGCGCTCGGTCCATGGAGAGGTATGCGTCACATGTTGCACTTGCAGGATCCGACCACAGGCCGCCCTCCTACAACATACTTTCAAAAAGTCCCTCTATGAGCAGACGCCTGACCTCACCTCCCTCATGGTCATCAGAAATGCTGAGCGTCCCAACCTCCTCCTCGACAGGGTCATGCCAATGATGCCACCAGACATGCATTTTATTATCTCTACCTTTACTCTGCTACAAACTCTATTATCCACCATCACCCTCCTCTAAAACTCTATACCATGCTATCTCCTTCATCACGTCCGTAAATCGCCATAGAAACTCCATTTTCTCTACCAAACCCCCCCCCCCCCCCCCCCCCCCCCTCTCTCTCGCTGTGCACGTGACCCTAACACCACCATCATTTCTTCATCTGTAGTGAATCCGTAATGAGTATCAATTCACTTCATCTCTCTCTCTCTCTCTCTCTCTCTCTCTCTCTCTCTCCTAGAGCTGCTTCAACGTGCATATCCTTCAGCTCTCTCTCTCTCTCTCTCTCTCTCTCTCTCTCTCTCGTACTGCACAAGCACCGATTAGGTGCAGAGCCCTGTGTTCCCTTTCTCTCTCTCTCTCTCTCTCTCTCTCTCTCTCTCTCTCTTCCAGATAATTCTCTAGTTCTGTGCAAATGAACCTATGCATCAGCCTTTGTCCCGAACAATCTCCCTATCTCTCTCCCTCTCTCAGACTCTCTAATGCATAAAATTCGTTCTCATCCATCTGCATCAATGTACTTGAACGATCAATCCCATGCCAAATAGAGTCAAGTGCTCTGGAAAATTCTTCATGAAGAACATAAAGCACTTGCTTATGTGCGGCAGAAGACATGGCGCCTAATGCTAATACAAATTGACAAAGATTTCAGTGCCCTTTTGATACAAATTATACCGTAGCGAAAAAGATGAGCAGAACTGTTTCAGTTGATATCGATCATAATTGATGTTTGTGATCTCCAAGAACGCGAGTACAAGTCAAATATTTAGGCATATAGCATAACATCGTAACAACTGTGTTAGAGATTGAGTAGCGTGTGAAAAAGGCACACTCAGATCATTGGATTCAATCAATAACTAGAAACAACATAGTATAGTGAACGAAACTATAGATTTGAAAGTGCGAACATCAATTACTTCTCGCGCCAGTTCCTCCTCTCAGCTGATACTCATAATCTATATCATTAAGTATCAATCTATTAAAAACAAACTCGACATAGTGCTTAGCTCAATCTCTGAAGATTATTTCGATGCAGATAGCGATCGTCAAAATTCTACAGTCATAGATTTACGTGAAATGCCAGCATCGATGAACTAGTGTCACATCAGAATCGCATCTGATCAAATAAAACATCGGTTGATTCTCCTCCGCTTTCTGTCATTGTTACCAGATTGTGAACAGAAAGTTGTTTTCCTCCCTCCACATGCGCCTCATCATACCATTAACTAGTATTTCTGCCAGCAATGACGAGGACCCGTGGCTCACAGCTCTCCCTCTTCAGCTACAGGTGCGTTTTTTTTTGTTTTTTGCTAGCTCACCGGCAAAAAACCCAAGAATTGGGAAGACTCTCTGCAATTCTGTGTTATGCCCAGAGCTTTCCTGCGGGCTGAGCTAGAATAGAGCCTAACCCCTCCATGCCCTTTCGTTCCCTTCCACATTGTGAACACTTCCCATGCTGCCCCCCCTGCTGACGTTTTTCATAACTTGTTGCTGCCTATGATGAGCTCGAGCCGTCCTCCTTTGTATGGGGTCCTGCCTCTGCTAATATCGAGTTGGCTTTTTCTAGAAGTCCTCCAAACAACGGCGTTCCATCAACTTGATCGCTTTCATTTCCAGACCTTCGCTCGCTAATTAGAAGTCCTTACGTGAAGGAAGCCCCCCATCGCTTCTTTTTCTAGATTCCACAATTCCCGACTCTACCTTTTATTCTGTAAAAAGAAACCAATCCAAAACACACAGAGGTACTTTCCTATCTGTTCCTATCTATTGTAGTATCGCAATTATATAGTTTATGAACATTTGGGAATAGATTCACGCGTTTGTTCTTACTTACATATATAAGATACATAGCGTGCATACATATGCTTCCAAGTATACACATAAGTACGCATATAAAAATGTCACTATCGTGCAGAAATATATAAACAAAAATCGAGAATGCTTAAATGTACGTGCATATGCACATAAGCGCAACACATGACAATGCACATATATACATACGGCTATATGCACAGGTATGTCACAAGCACAAGGACGGATAAATATACATTGCAAGATTGCAATCATCATAAATGAATGCATCAAGGTGAAAATAATATGAAATGACATGCAAAAGAAAAACTTAATCATAAAGTGATCCGGAACGCAAAAAGAGTTCCAATGGAGGAGTTTACCTTAATCATTCAATGTCACGACATATACTCAAGCCCAAATTTCAATCCGTGTCTTTTTACTTCCATCCATCCAGCCATCCAATTCAACTTGCAAAGTCTCCATGAATAATCATTAGAGTTGATTCATATGTACCTTAAATGGTGCTGTGGTTTATTGTTTGACATTTGATTTCCAAGACTTGATTTTAGATCACGACGACAGCGGGTCCTAGTGTGTTCATACACATCACTACGGAAATATATCAACACACACAACAATAAAATAACTAGATAAAATAAATATGGAAATGAAATTAACCAATCAAGAAAAGAGAAAATACAGATTAGAAAATAATGATAAAAAAATATATAGAAAGACATGATTGTACTTTTGTGTATCCTAGTATACTAACATTCTGTTTTCTTTATGTTTCTATTCTGAAAAGCGCAAGAGAATTTGAAGAAGAGAAAGCATTCAAGATCAAGCTGAGTTGATTCTATACCTAGAGAAGCTATCTACGTTTTCTTCATTTTTAGGCCCACTTTAATATTCAGAATGAATCCTGAGTGTGTGTTGCATAAACATAAGCATGATGAAGTTTGTAATTCTTGTATGTTTACCCATCACGTACCTAGAAGGGCCTAGATATGTGATGTGTACCACTTCCAAACTTCACTTTTTTTACTACGTTTGGTAGCTGTATCAGATAACGATAGTTTTTCCAAAAGGAAAAAAGACTAGGATTTAGTAAAATATGGTTGTAGTAACTTTGATTTTCATATCTGAATAGAACCTACTTTGGAGTTACATGAAGAACTTGTGTAAACTGTTGAGAATCTTAGTCTGAGTATCTCTTTTCTTATCTATCTAAACATCACTACCTAGCTAAACATAACACAAACACCGTACGTGATCAAGTACATGCATATTAGACACCCGATTCATGTTTTTGACATATCTATGGTTAATAGAAAAAGAGAGATATCAATCTTAAGATATGAAATGAATTATTGATATGAAATCAAAGAATAAAAGAATAATGGTTATTAAGTAAAATAGGATTGATAAACCATTAGAATTCTGTACGTTTAACCTAAAATCTCAACATTGTTAGAAACATGCCATGCTTGATTACCAAGGCAAAGGACATAAACACTAACTCCAAAGCTTTTCTCTTCTCATTAAACCATGAATTAGTTGTGATAAGAACTTGGAATGGGGAAGATCTAGAAGAGGAACTAAAGTGTGTTCAAAACCCTATGGATAGTGATGGCTTTCTTTGGGCAATTAAGCCCAAGCCTACATACTTGATTATCTCGCTTATGCTTAACTTAACAACATAATCTTTGGAAGGCTTCATATGTTCAACCTCTTGTAATTTTGTTGCACAATTACTTCTGTAAAAGTGGAATATATTCATGAGGAGTTAGGAAGAACAAAACCTCATATCATTTGGTAGTTGAGTCAAGAGAGAATCAGTCATATACTTTAGCATTCACTTTTTGGTACACTCATGATTGGTAGCTTGTTAAGCTAATTAGAGTTCCCCAAAAGGAATTTAATCAATTGCTACTGTGCTCAAAGAATGATTCAAAACAGTGAACAAGTGTGTGAACCAAAATAGCAAGTATGGGACCTTGGATTATATTCCAACCTATCTGTTTTGATCCTACTATTAGTGGATCATCTTCCAAGCAACATATGTGATTATTTATGCTGATTAGCTAGCTATAGAGGCCCACCACACTCTCCAGCCATCACTTGTAGCAGGTGTGAAGCAGGGTTTAGCTACACCAATTCATCTCTTGTGACTATCCACCATCTCCTCCAATAGTGGTATCAAAGAAAGGTTCAATCAAGATGGCAGATGGATTTCCATCCTTCATTGACAAATTGGACAAGAAGAGCTACTCAGCATGGTCACTAAGATGCAGCCATGGTCACTAAGGATGCAAGCATACCTTCAAGGGATAAGCTTATATGGATACATCTTAGGAGATGAAGACATGCCAATTTTCAAGAGTAAGCATCAACCAACAAGGGAGGAGCAAGAAAGGTTGATCACATGGTGTGCAAAGGATGCTCTTTCCAGGCCATATCTACAAAAATCAATCTTTGATTTCTCATTACCAGATGTTAGGAATCACAAGACCTCCCAAGAGACTTGGGAAGTACTTTCATCATATTTCTCCTCAAACATAAGAGCTAGGAAGAATCAGTTGTGGATGGAATTTACAACCCATAAGAGACAACCAAGGCAAGGAGTGGCTAATTATGTAACCAAAATGAAAGATGTAGGTGATCTGCTTGCAAGCATTGGAGAAGAGATAGAGGAAGAGCACATAATGCGACAGATCATCAATGGAATTAAGGATGATGATGTGGGAGTCCTTCACCATAGCAATGGACATCTACATGGATATGCAAATACTTGATCTCAACACCTTGATGGGCCAACTCTTCACCCATTAGACAAAGCTCAACAGAAATGGTGACAAATCAAGAGGTAATCAATCTTCTACCCTTTATACAGATAAGAATAAAGCCAATGATAAAGGTAAAAGCAAGAAACAAGAAGAAGAGTGTTAGCAACAGACAAGGAACTGAAGGACTGACAAGGCATGGCAGTCAGAGAAGAGAGTCAGAGGGGAGAGAAGGCACAAGCAGACAAGGGAGTCAACGATGATCTAGCAAGTAGGCCAATAATTTTCTTCATGAAGAAGCAAGTACGAGCATTCACGCAGATCTAGCACTAAGGCAACCCTTTAATTTTTCAAAACCCTTACACTAATTAAAAGTGATTCTCATCACTAACAACCCCTGTAAATACCATGTTCACCTTTTGTAGCTCCATTTTGTGCAAGCCGAGGAGTCCTCGAGCTTGAGGATCCTTAGAAGTAGTTGCTTACCAATTTTCGTATTTTTTAGATCTCGTTTGAGCCCTCAAATAAGCCCTGGAACCTAATTTTTAACTAGGCCGGACACTAGGTCTGGACAGGGCCAAAACCTAGTCAAAAACTATAAATAGAGCTAGAGAGCTCATTTTTGAGGTTAGATTGTAATTGAATTGAACTTGTAAGAGCTTTTTGAAAGTAATCTAAGAACTCCATTGCTTCTCACTCTTTGTCTTGCCGTGTGTGCGCGTGTGTGTGTATGTGTGTGCATGTTTGTGTGCTTCTCACTCACGCACTTGTGCCTCCACTTGCTCGAGGTCTTCATACCATCCTCACGTCTTCCCGGATTGATATTAAAGGAGGTGCTACTCATCACTGAGCTACACCAAATTTTGGCGCCGTTGCCGGGGATCGAGCTTTGAGGACGAGCGTGTGATGGTAAGACGTAGAGTTGATGCGTTGGAGTTGTAGGTATTTTCTTCACTTTCATCTATTTTCTTGTTTTTTCTTCACCATCTTCATCACCATCATCATCATCACCATCTCCCACCTCCATCTCCATCATCACGAAAATTTTTAGTTTTGATCATATCACCATCTCCACCTCATTTCCTTCATTCTACTTGTGAGAGAGAGCGATATTGCTTGCACTGTTTTTGCATGTTTCTTGAGCATTTTGCAGGTTCTTGCTGAATCATCATCCCCAGCACGTTGCGCAGGTACGGAATACTCAGAATCTGTCTCGTAGTCGCCAGCCTCTGTCGATCGCGATCGACAGAAAACTCGCCCCTTTGGTAAAATAAAGCACACCACTGTGACAAGCACAAAGAGCACATCCTAAAACACTAAAAACAGTAGAAAAAATCCGTGGTTCTCTGTCAATCGCGACCGGCAGACCCTGTCAATCGCGACCGACAGACTTCACGACCGACAGACTGCCACGTAGGACCCTGTCAATCGCGATTGACACCGTCGATCGCGATCGACAGCCACGACCGACACCTCTGTCAGTCGCGATTGACACCGTTGATCGCGACCGTCTGAAATTCAACGAATGATTGACTTTTACGCGTAGCCACGTGTCCATCGTGACGGACACATCCCCGATTGACTGAAATCACAGCGAAAAACCCGGAAAAAGTGTCGATTGCGATTGACACCATCAATCGCGATTGACAGAACTCACGACCGACTCTATCGATCGCGATTGACACTGTCAATCGCGACTGACGTGTCGATCGCGACCGATAGGCCCCGACGGACACCTCTGTCAATCGCGATTGATAGACCTGTCGATCGCGATTGACAGGCTTTTCGGCCAAAAAAATTAGGGTTTTTATTCTAAGCCATACTCAAGTATTCCTGACGACGCAATATCAGACAAGATCATAAACATGATAACACACTAAAAACGAATCAAGTGACTGATACCAATTGATCGGCAACGAGGTTGTACTCTGGGCAAAAATCGGGCTACTTAACTAGGCATATGAACCTTAGATCAGGACGGCATCTAGTAAGGGATAGACAAAGCCTTAGGTCTTCAGAAGCTAGCGTCAATCATACTGCGAGGTCTTGGGCCCAGCAGTTGAGTCACCACTCGCATTACCCTAGCTCTGATACCAGTGAATCAGAGATGTCTCAAGGCATGGACAGACCTACGGGAAGTTCAGGAGTGCCATACTTGCACATAGTAGAAGGCCCTTACAAAACACAGTTGGAATACCTTAGGACCAAGCGATTAGGTGCTAGCATCTATGAGGACGGTCCAGGAAGATCCGTGGTCCAGATTAAAAATCCTGACCAGTCCATTGGACTAGAGCACCCAGCTGTCAAGTTTGAAAACGGAGCATACTTGGACAAAGAAGGAACCATATACGTAGTCACCAGTCACCCAGATAGGACAGATGAATTCGTGAATGTGATCCCTGAGACGGAAATAGATGACCTAGAACAAGGAAACATGGGTGTAGAGCCCAGGACCCCTCGAGGGAAATCTATTCTTACGAGAATTCTCACACCAGAGTGGATTCCTCAGGACAATAAGAGTATAGATCTGCTGCTAAACCGAGAAACCGATGAAGCCTTTTGGAGGTATAAATCAAACAAGCCAATTGATATAGGGACAATCATGATCTATGAGTTTAAAGATCCAGATAGCCCAGGTAGAGTGACCTACTTAGATCGTTCTTCGGAAAGGATCTTTGTGGTTACAGAAAATGATAGGCATGCTTACACTTGGAAGGGTGAATTCGTTTTCCCCCAACCAAGATCAAACGTGTCCTTTGGTCTCCCAGGAGCTGGAACCTCCCACGCTCATGGAACTCAAAGAGACAGACATAGAGATAAACCTGAGGTAAGCTTTGCCAACCCAGTGGGCAGAGAAAGAACGAGGACGGAAACAAATAGGGTAGAGCCTGAGATACTTAGAGCTCACAGGAATCAAAGAAACGTGGATGAGTTCCCTCTACCACGACCTAGAGAGCACACGAGGACTTTGAGACCAACTCAGCTAGTTAAGTCCATGAAAAATTACTTCGATGGCACCGGAGATCCATACGATCATGTGGCCAAGTTCAGGCAAGTCTTGAGAGCTGAACAAGTGGAGGATTTATTCACGCAATATAATGCCTTTGGTCTAACCCTTAGGAACACAGCACTTACGTGGTTACAACCATTGAATGAGAGACAGTTCAGGAGCATAGACCAACTCCTAGAGGCTTTCATTATCGAATTCTCTAAAAGTGGCATAAGACATAACACTTCCTCGCTGATTCACAGCTTCAAGCAAACCCCTCAAGAGACCGTGAGACTTGCAGGGAGAAGATTTAGGCAATACTTAGAGAGATGCCCTGTCCCTGAATTACCCACACCAGCTAAGCAAGTGGCTTTATTCTTGGATGGATTACTAAGTACAAAATTGAGATCTTATGTGTACTTGAAGGACCCTAGGACTATAGAAGAGTGTGTACGCATGTGCATTGACATCGAGGATAACCTAGGGGAGGAGTTAGAGCTTTCCAAGATATACAAAGCTTCAGATAGTGTCTCTAGCCTCTCTTCCACGCAATCCACATCAATTGAGGAACTTGCAGGGAAAGTAGCTCATAAATTAGGTGTCTCTAGCAAACAAATCCCAAGGTTTGCCCCTGTGAAAAGATGCTATACTTGCGGTGGCGACCATATGGCGAATGTGTGTCCCATTACGGCTCAACCCCAAGTAAATCCTAGTAGCCAGTACTGCACCATAGAACGAAGATACACAAATCACACAACACAAGACTGCCCATACAATAAGCAAGTTGTTAGGCAAACCTACCCTCAGCCATACTCTCAACAAGGCAGATACCAGAACCAATACCCACCACAACAGTATACTAGGCCTCAGCAAAATTACCAACCACAATATCAAGCCCAGCAAAGGCCTCAGCCTGTGTTAGTACAACAACCCCCTACCCCAGCTAATGTGATCCCGGTAAAATATGCAGCTGCAGAAGAGAACCTGAATAGAGCTATAGTCCATGTACCACCATTGCTTTCTGAAAGTGACCCGAGTGACCATAGCTTTGATTCGACGCATATTGACAGCCCCCAGGCCTACTACATGCAATCTCCGGAACATGGGGAGTCCTATTACAGTGAAGAGCCAAATGAACCTAGTTGGGAACCAGAGTACACAAATGTAATGTATACAAACCCTAACTCAAGACCCCAACCTAGGCAAGTAAGACCTCCATTCCCTAGAGGACCATGCTACAGATGTCAGGGAGATCATCTCATTCGTGATTGTCCCTTGCCTCCACCTACACAACCCCAGTCAGTGACGATCCAGGGCTATTGCCAGGAGTGTGGAAAGGAGCATCTCTTACGAGACTGCCCTAAGAATCCTAATAATATGCCAAAAATCACTCCTATTAACGTTATTGGGTTAGTAGTAGACTCCACAGGGAGTGTGACTTCCACTGCACCAGTACAAGTAATCACTAGAGCTCAAGCATTGCAACAGAACCAAAGCGTAGGCCAGGAAAAGAGCCCAGATGTTAGTGAAACGGAGAGCATGACAAAGAAGAGAACTAGAGCTTGGAGAGATAGTCGTGAAAGAATGAAAAGACAATGGGCAAAAAAGATGAGTGAAATCGAGGAAAGCATCAGAGAAACAAAGGCCAGGATAACTGAACTCACATCTCAAACTCACTCTCACTCTACCCCACCACTACCATTCCCGTCTCCATCCGACCCGTCACCTTCCAACCCACCTCACACAATTCCACCACCCCCTAGAGTAGGATCAGTCCTAGCAGATCCCACTCCCGAGGACCTTAATATGATGCTTAAAGCATATCAGGCCAAGATCCAAGAAGGGCCAACCGTAACCGATCATGAAAAATGTTATCCTAGAGCAGAACTAGAGCTAGAACGAACCAAAATTTGTGCTAAGATGGTGGAGTTGGCTCAGACCATGTTTGAAGCCAGTCGCCTATTTAACATCTCTAGTTCAGCGAAGACACAGTTGCACTTTGATGGACTGTTAGAAAGAATAGAGAAGCTGATTGCACAATCAGAAAAGGAACCCGCCTCTCAACACAAGGACAAGGCAAGTGAAAGAGCAAGTCTTCCTGCCCCGGAAGCCTATGTGCCTAAAGCCTATGTGCCTGAAGCCTATGTGCCTAACTCTACAGAGCCAGACACATCATCTTCTATGAATCGGTTCACACCAGAATTCCTACGCAAGATTCAAGAAGACATGTGGGCTAAAGAGAGTGAGGTCCCACCTCCTATTGAGCTTGTGGATGATGCACACGACCAATTCCCACAAGACATTCCATCCATTCATGAGGAGCAGGAGAGCACCCACTCTCAGGAAAGACTAGACTTTGAGTCTAACTCTTTACAAGAATTACCCCACTTCACGGGTCCATGGGAAGCTAAATCTACATGTATGAGAGCGCCCACGGTCATGGTACGAAATGAGGACTCAGTCATACCTAGGAACACAGAGGTAGTGAAAAACACTAAGGTTCAGTGCAACCTCACCTTAGAAGAGCTACTCAAAGTAAGGCCAGAGCTATGGAAACATGTAGCCAAACAAGTACTAGAGATAGTAAAACCTCGTTCCCAGGTAGGATCCCAGAGAACAGTGCCAGAAATACCATTGGACAAGATAGGAGACATGAGTGAGGGCGAAGAGGGAAACACATATCTTCCTATCACCCATCAAGGATACACCACCAAGGCCATTCTAGACTCAGGCGCCGGTGTTGCAATTGCCACCACTTCCCTATGGAAGCGTTGGGGCAAGCCAGCACTCAGGCCAACGAGAATGAAATTGCAGATGGCCGATGGTCATATTGAGAGGCCCTTAGGATTGCTAGAAGGAATAAATCTCACCACCTATGGTGTCGAGTTCGAGCATACCTTTGCCATATGTGATTTTAGCAAGAACCATGCCTATGAAATGATCTTGGGACGACCCTTTATGCGACAGTTGCAAGTGGTACAAGATTGGGGAACCAATTCTTTGTACGTGCAGCACTTAGGTGTTACGACCAAAGTCAATCTCAAGGATTACTCTCATAGAGATGTCCCTCCAAGAACCCCATCCATAGAGCCAAAGATGGTACGGAATCGGTGCATTCCATAGGATCAGGATCCTCATGGATGCATGAAGACACTCACTTATGGATGTGCAAAGTAGCAGTAGAAGAAGAGAAGAGAGAAAAGGCCAGAGAAATAGGTGCAAACGAAACACATAGACCCATTCAAGACCCAGCCTATGCACCTGTAGTCTTTCCTGACGAAGAATTTGAACCCCACGGCTGGGCAGAAATCCTAGCAACAATGGATGTAGCCATCAATGAAGAACAATGGACACCCCACTGTGATGAGGATGGCTATGACATTTCAGTCTTCTCCATAGAGCCAATCATGGGAGAGGCAGTCTTAGAAGAGTGTGAACCTAACCCTGATGCATTTGAGGATGCAAGTGACTCCGATCTAGAGTCAATCATTATGGACCCACCTTTTGCATCAGATGAAGAATACTTCCATGAAGTAGAATTTCAACCCCAGAGGCATGGAGAGCTTACAAATGATGTGAGATTAGCCACACATGTGACCCCAAAGGAAGAAGGGAAGAAAAGAAAGAAGAGAGTAGTCACACCAGAAGAGGAAGAATCTTTGTTTGAGGTCCCGGAAAATTTTAAGAAGTATGAGATAGACGACAGGAGGATCATGATAAGAATGCCTAAACGAGAGGCACAATCAGGAGAGGCCTATGATAACAAAGAAACCACCAAGAAAATAGTAGTGGCCCTAGAAGAAGGAGAGGAGAGATGCACTTACATAGGCCATGACCTAACAGAGGAAGAAGAGCATGCATTAATAGCCTTGCTAAGAGAATACAGAGATGTATTCGCTTGGAGTTACAAGGATTTGAAGGGTGTTGACCCAGACATATGCTCACACACCATCCCCATGACTTCAGATGCCAAACCCTCTAAGCAAAAGCCTTATACATATAACGATAATTACGCTGCTAAGATCAAGGAGGAGATAGATAGACTGGTTGAAGCTGGATTCATCTACGAAATTGAGCACACTGAGTGGGTATCCCCCATTGTTGTGGTGCCCAAAAAGAATGGTAAATTGCGTGTATGCATTAAATTAAAGAAGGTTAATGCTGCCACAATCCGAGATAACTATCCGCTTCCTATCACAGAGCATCTCTTAGAAAGAGTAGCAGGCAAGGAAGTGTACAGCTTCCTGGATGGATTCTCTGGCTACAATCAAGTAGCCATTGCTCCAGAGGATCAACATAAGACGGCTTTTGCCACGGAGTGGGGCATATTTGCCTTTCGGGTAATGCCATTCGGGCTTACTAATGCACCTGCTACCTTTCAACGATTAATGTGTCACGTGTTTAAAGAGTTCCTGAGGAAGAACTTAGAAGTCTATGTTGATGATCTTTGTGCTCATTCCAACATCAGACAAACCCATATTCCTGAACTCAGACAAATCTTTGACAAATGTAGAGAATATCAAGTCTGCCTGAACCCAGAAAAGTGCGTTTTCATGGTCAGGCAAGGAAAGATTTTAGGACACATAGTGTCAAAGAATGGCATATCCACCGATGAAGAGAAAGTAAGAGCCATAGCCGAGTTACCTAGGCCAAAGAACATCAAGGAAGTACAGGCCTTCATGGGGCATTGTGGTTACTACCGCCGGTTCATTCACATGTATGCCGTCATTGCAAAGCCCATGTACGGACTTTTGACTAGCTTTGAGTGGACTAATGAGTGTGAAAATTCCTTCAATGAGCTCAAACGGCGATTGTGTTCCGCACCAATCTTAACCACACTAGATTGGAATAAGCCATTCCATGTTCACGTGGATGCATCCAATTATGCTATTGGATGTGTACTCGCACAACCCACTGGTGAAGGCAATATGGATCTTCCAATTGCCTATGCTAGTAGACAATTGAATGCAGCTGAACGAAATTATACCACTACAGAGAGAGAAGGATTAGGCATGGTATATGCGGTTAAAAAGTTTAGACATTACTTGCTGGCAAATAAGTTTAAATTTTTTACTGACCATCAGGCACTGCTATATCTTGTGAACAAGCCATGTAATACAGGTAGATTAGTAAGATGGTTTCTCTTACTAATGGAATATGACTTCGAGGTTGTGGTAAGGAAAGGTAGGACTCACTTGCGAGCAGACCATCTCTCTAGACTCACATCAGGGGAAGCCCCACAAGGAGTGTCAGATGACCTTCCTGATGCTTAATTATTTAATTTGGAAGTGGTGCCACAGTGGGCTAAGCCACTAGTGCCAGTATTGACATACGGGCCTAACCACCCAGTAATAAACACACAGGATTGAGAGGTAGTAAAAGCCCAAAAGTATCACATCATGGCAGGAAGTATGTACAAGCACACAGATCAAGGGATTTTGGCTTGTTGTGTGGAAGAGGATGAGTACGCTAAATGGTTGCAATTAGCACATGTAGGTGCATTAGAGCAACACTACTCAAAGCAACGAACCCTGCAGACACTAAGGAGACTCGGAGTGCATTGGCGGACTATGGAGGCTGATGTCCAAAAGTTGTGCAAGGAATGCCCAATCTGCTGCACTAAACCACCTGTGGAACATGCCACTCTTTATCAAGTTTCTATAGTGCCACATTGGAGTGAACCACTAGTATCCTTTCTGAGGACGAAAACATTCCCTCAAGACATGACGCTTGCTAGGAAAAGGAGTTTAGAACAAGAAGCCCAGGATTACTCACTCATTGGTGATAATCTATACAAGCGTGGTAAAGATGGTTACCTGAGGCTATGTGTCCATGAAAGTGAATATCTCAAGATCTTGGAAACTGCTCACCAAGGTGTAGCAAGAGGACACTTTGGACCAGATCGGGTGATCAAGGCAATACTATTTGCGGGTTTCTGGTGGCTGACCCTTCACATGGATGCACATACCTATGTGAAACGGTGTGATGTTTGTCAGAGAACTCAGTATCCTATACGTAAAGATGAGATGCCACTGAAACCTATGATGGGTGGACGTGCATTCTCTAAGTGGGGAATAGACTTCGTAGGTCCTATTAATCCCCCAGCTAAGGGTTCCCATGCGGAATATATCATTGTTGCCACAGACTATCTAACAAAGTGGGTAGAGGTAAAAGCCACAACGAAGAACGATGCTCAAACAACTGCTAAATTCTTGTTTGAGAATGTATTCACAAGATACGGGCTACCTATAGAGTTAGTAAGTGATAGAGGCACTCACTTCTTGAATGAAGTAATTGAAAATCTGCTCCAAGAATTCTTGGTAGATCATAAGAAGTCTGCCCCCTACCACCCACAAGCTAATGGGCAAGCCGAAAGCACAAACAAGATTCTGTGCAATGTGTTGACCAAGCTCGTGAATAATAAACGCTCTGATTGGGACAAACAGCTACACCATGCTGTTTGGGCATACCGAGTCGCCTACAAAACGGTACTCCAAGCCACCCCCTTTCAGATGGTATTTGGTCAAAATGCAGTGCTACCATTGGACTTCTTGATACCTACATTGAAGGTAGCACAAGAGCACGAATGGACGGGTCATGAACTCTCCTCTAGACTTTTTGACCTTGAACGATTAGGAGAAACAAGACTAAGGGTAGCTGCAAGGATATATGCAACTAAAAAACGACAGAAGGCATATTTTGATGCCCACGTTAAGGATAAAGGTTTGAAGGCAGGCGACCTAGTACTAGTATACACTTTGAAACAACATGCGAGAAAATTAGAGAAGCGTGGCTATGGACCTATGATCATAAATAGGATCTCCACAAGTGGAGCAGTGCAACTAGCCACATTGGAAGGTGACGTTCTCCCAAGCTATATAAGCGGATGCAGAGTCAAGTTATATCAGGAACCTCTCACAGAGGAAATGCTAAGTCGACTCAATATCACCAAGAAACGCAAGGAAGAAGAAAAGCGGATTCGAGAAGAAGCTCAAGCAGAAGCTTTAGAACGCATCAGAAGGATGAAGTTGCGAAGACAAGGTAGAGATCAACCTAGAACAAATGACTATGCAGATCAAGGATATCATATGGAAATGTGTGAAGTCGCAGGAACAAGTTCCCATAGAATAATTGATCGACGACCTTTTGTGACCATAGAGGTAGGACAAGGAACTAGTGCATAGACCATGCGAGCATTGATTGACTCAGGTGCAGCCACTAGTACGGTGAGACTCTCTTACTGTCAAGAATTGAAATTCAAGGTCAATCCTATAGAAGCTTATCTCATAGGATTAGGAGGTGTGGAAACCCCTTGCATGGGCGAGGTGGAGCTTCCCCTCTACATTCAAGACATGTTAATGACAGTTAAGGTACTAGTGTGCCAAGACGAAGACCTCACGGAGCCTCTTGTCTTGGGTCAGGACTGGATCTATGATCATGCAGTCAACCTAAACCTAAGAAATGGACTTCTTCAGGTATGGGTCAATCATAGTCGAATTACAATAGAGTTAGATAATGGAGCACTCAAGGAACTAGGAAAGGCACACACTCCTGGTCCTTCCAGGAGTACACATGAAGATGACCATGCTGTTCTTGTCCAAAACTATGTGTTGCAGAGGAATGATGTTCGCAAAAAAGGAGTCAGGGATGCAACGGAACTCCCTTCTTTTCCAAAGGCCAGAGGGAGGCAGCAACCAAAGGTGGATCAAAGGCAGAAGAAGCAGAGTACTACCTATGTCAGAGATCAAAAGTACCTGCGCAGCAAAATGTCTCAGCTAGTGAAACAAGTGTGGGTGCGGAAAGGCGAACACCCGGTTGCACTCAAGCCAACCACACGGGCAAAGCCTCTTATTAGTAACCAACAACACGACACCAATACAAAGTCTTTCAGAAGTTCTTCTGCTAACGTGAAGTCTATTTGGGTGCCCAAGAAGTCGATGAAGGCTAGCCCACAATCAAGACAAATTTGGGTGCCTAAGGCTTGTTTGCGGGCTCAAATAGCTACACCAAGACCACACCCTATACAGCATGATCCATTCACTCGCACAGCCGGCATCCACTCGTTTTCAACACTCAGGAACACACCAAGGCCCATGAGCACGAACATAATCACTTGTAAATGGGTCCCTAAAAGGCCTCATTTTCAAGCCGACACACCTATAAAGCTCTCGAGAGTCTCTACGAAACCAAGAGCAAAACCCATCCACTGCATTTGGCAGCCTAAGACTTGTAACAAACCCTCGGACCCCATTTGTAAATCCATGACAACCTACTAACCACATCACTATCACACTACATCATTCCACTTAGCTCTTAGGTCTACCGAACTCCTAACCACACACACACTCGCACCGAGCACTTACTAACCCATTAATCTCTCCCGACCCTCATGTTAATGTTGTAATGGGAACAACAACGGTTCTCTCTTGTCCTGTACAATGTTAACACATGTTTCTATATTCTCACAGAGACAAGAAGCAAGAAGTAACATGGCAGATACGGTAGGAACTAGCTCCCAGGCAGGCACCAGCCCCCAAGTTGTGGACATTGAAAGCCTTTCGGTTGAGGAGGAATTAAAGGAACGACCAGCGGCATTGAGGGCATTACATGCCATACCGGTTTAGAACCCTCCACAGGGGCACACAATGCCAGTCAGCAAAAAATCTCATTGGTTCAGTGATGTGGCAGGACCCCTAGGTGAAGGCACTTATATGTGGGAGGCAGAGATAGAATTCAATGGGCGCTGGGGCAGGTATCACTTTTTTACTAGGGAATTTGAAAGATTGCAGAATAATGAAGGATTGAAACCCATATGGAAGAAGGCAGGACTCTACGAGTATTTCAAATTCCAATTGCCAAAGCCGGATTTTCTAAGGTGCTCGTATCTGATTAGCACCCTTACTCCGAGCAAAGACAAAAAGGGATACAGCTCCTTTGTCCTCCCGTCTCTCACAAGGGGCAATGAGCTCAAGCGCTTCAGATTAACTATCAACTTGGTAAGGGAAGCTTTCGACATGAAAGGTATGCACATTCCTATGGAGAAAGAGACTATGGTTCCAGACAATATGAAGAACAGAAATTTGACGAAATTAAAGGACATGGTCGCGATGACACCTAGGATCGCCATTCATTTACGCATGGTCATGCAACATTTCGCATTTCCCACCCAAGAGAGGTTCACAATGCCACCTAAAAAGATATGGTTTAGTTTATACTTGGCTGATGCTTTTGATTTGACAATCAACATGCCTCACTGGATTATCGACCAAATCCACTTGGCTCATCAAAGGTGGTATAAAAAACAAAAGTCTGTATTGTACGGATGCTATGCACTCACCCGCATTGTATATAGATGTTTAGCTTATGAGTACCAGTACAGAGGGCTCTCATTTGGACCAGAGTGCAGAAGTTTCAACGTAGACTGTCAGTTGCAGGGCCTCCCTCAAAGAAGATGAGAGGCGCTGTCTAGATGCCTTGTGCACAAGCCCGCGGTGCAACCCTAACACCTGAAACAACTCCAAGGCTTCCCAGACGAGTGCAACCATTTACTATCAGGTTACCCAGGCACAGCACAGATGGCCCTAATCTTGTGTTTCCACCTGTACCTACGGATCTGGAATTTCCTCACGGATTCACTTTGGAAGATCTAACGGATGAAGAAGTTGCCAGAATCATTGAAGCTGTTAATGCGGAAGTCGAAGCAGAGCAGGGTAGTGGAAAACAAACTGCTACAGAACAACCCCAGCCAAGACAACCAGAAGTGGTGGAAGTGGAGGATGAAGAAGAAGAAGAACAAGAGGATGAATAGGAAGGATTTTCTGATGAGGAGGCGCATGACTATGAGCAAGAAGTTATACAGGAGCTAGAGGGTGCCCTAGCATATACAAAGGAGTTGAAAAAGCTCTACGATACCATCAACAGGGTCCAACAGCAACATAAGTTATCCCTTGCAGCAGGAAAGGCTATCATGCACCAAATCCTTGAGGAGGAAGGAGTCGACGAACAATATCGTGCCACACTGGATATGATCTCTGATGCTTTAGGAGTACCTGAGACAGTGCATACTGCCCTGGCACAATCACGCAGAACGGAAAGAAGATATGGAAGACGTCCCCCACGAGCAGGGAAGCAGATGAATGTCTTAGTATCCGAAACACAAGGGACAACCACGACCACGGGCACAGCACACACTGTGCACGATACTGAAGAGACCCATGTGTCCAATGCACCCCCATCACCCCCCTTGCCACCCCTGCCTCCCACTCCACCACATTCACCTCCCATTACCAATGTAACAACCACCGTCACCGCCTCCGAGTCCACTGCCATGACTGAAGCACAAACCGCCAATCAACCCACACACCCTCTCAACACCTCCCTTGTATACACCTCCACTAACACTGTAATCCTAACGGCAGCTACGGACATCCCGATTCCCCCACTCACACTTTCGGGCAGTTCATATTCACAACTGCACACACCACTGTACACATTCACCACAATCACTGCACCCACAATTCCACTATTCACAATCACTCCCACTACTGCGTCCACCGTGGATTTGATGGACATATCACCCTCCACTGCACCTCTCCCTCCCCCCATACGGCCACAATCTCCCATTCCCCCACCACCCACTTCATCATTTTCCAGCACCGCATTCACACTTCGCTTCCCCTTTCCCTTTCCTTCTGCATTTAACACCCTTCCTGCACCCACCCCCATTAATAATGTATTTAATAACATGTATCAGTGCATGTCTCAGTTACAGCAACACTATCAGCACCTCGATGCTCAGCATACAAGTTTGTTCAGGAGTCATGAATCACTACAAGGAAGATTCATGGACTTAGAGAAAGAAAAGAGGCTCTTACAACAGCAGTTTAGTGCATTGCAAGAACAACATGAGCAATTAGTGGCAAATCCACCGCAGTCAGATGTAGAAGAAAGACAACGAATGGATGATCTGCTACACTCCCAAATCACAGAGAACCTCAAGCTCCGCCGCAACATGGCTCTATTACGGAAGCATATGTCTGCAGCCCTGGAAGAAAATAGACGACTTCAGACACAAAACGAAGAGAACTTGGAAGTAGCCATGGAAGGTTCCCCACAAGAAATTGACCCGGAGAAGTTCAAGGCCATTCCCTCGGACAATATGCAAATCACATTGGAAACCCATGCTGATCTCCTCGAAGCCCATGCAGCCTTAGAAAAAGAAAGAGACGAACTACTAAGGCAATTGGCAGCTCAACCAAAACCACCAAAAGAAGTCCCAACCACCACTGACACAACTGACAAAGTAGCAGCGCTCAAAGCACAACTCGAAGAATTACAAAAGAAAGTCCTCGAATATGAACGCCAAGCCTCCCCCTTGGTGGAACCAGAACCTGAAGACCTAGTACCCATCGAAGTAGAGGAATCTTTTGAGGACCCGTATGTTTCGATGCCAGCACCTGGAGGCAAGCAAACAGACGAGGGCATGGACACCCTGAAATAGAGGCTCCTGAATGGATGCAGAAATTGGAAAAAGTGGCCATAACACATGATGATAGGGTGGCAGTCCAGATAGCATCTATGTCACGCTTGGAAGAGGTGGTCATAAAATCCGACTATTTTAGGAACCTCTCTCATCATAGGTGGATCGGTACCTCCGACGACTTGTATGTTCCTTTTTGTGTCTTAATGGCGGATTATAATGCTGAAATCAAGCACCACACCTCACGGGAACCAACCTCTGCCACACAGTTTGCACCAGACAACATCCTAGAAAGTGCCAAGCAGGGAAATATTCGCCAACCGACTTGGAGAATTTGGCTGCTTGAAACCTACCCGGAAATGAATCGCACATGGAATAACATGCCCCTGTATATCAAGTACAATCCCTGCTACTGTCCTGTTTTCCGAAGAAGGTCGTGGCCGGAATACACAAAGATGGTGCTGACAACCAAAGGATGTGAGAAATGGCTCAACTATGTCTACTTAGCACCACCTAAAGGTCAACCTACCATAGGGTATATGATATCGACAATTCGGCATTGGGGTGTCAGGTTCAAAAACGTACCAGATGTCATGACACAGATGTGCCTTAAAATTTTTGAACTCATGATAGTCACCTTCCTGACCTTCAAGAATGTTAAGGAAGCTCACCTCTCTGCGCTCGGATTCAATGAAGGCAATCAGGATCTTGTTTATGACATGAGCACAATGCCCTCTATTAATGTTGTTTATGCATGGCATGCCCGCATAAAGTACCTACCGACCTGCTTCAAACAGACATTTGAAGAGATGTTTGTCACAGGGTTCTGGGAATATCACTCAGAGATCTTCATTCCCAGGCCCTCACATTTATTACAACTGTTTGCAGTGGAACAAGCTCTCCATTCAGAAAAGTTACGTAGGCCACATCCAGAGGTTCCCGGGCCGGTAGATTGGGATGCTTTACTCACAGACTTGGCCAAAGGATTGAGGATTGCCGAACATCACTTAGCGCAAGACGTTGTCGAATACTACATCCAACGACCCTCCCAACAAGGGTCTATCAGGGATGACAGACGTGAGAGAGGGGGGGGGGGTGTTAGCAGCAGACAAGGAACTAAAGGACTGACAAGGCATGGCAGTCAGAGAAGAGAGTTAGAGGGGAGAGAAGGCACAAGCAGACAAGGGAGTCAACGACGATCTGGCAAGTAGGCCAATAATTTTCTTCATGAAGAAGCAAGTACGAGCATTCACGCAGATCTAGCACTAAGGCAACCCTTTAATTTTTCAAAACCCTTACACCAATTAAAAGTAATTCTCATCACTAACAACCCCTGTAAATACCATGTTCACCTTTTGTAGCTCCATTTTGTGCAAGCCGAGGAGTCCTCGAGCTTGAGGAGCCTTAGAAGTAGTTGCTTACCAATTTTCATATTTTTTAGATCTCGTTTGAGCCCTCAAATAAGCCCTGGAACCTAATTTTTAACTAGGCCGGACACTAGGTCTGGACAGGGCCAAAACCTAGTCAAAAACTATAAATAGAGCTAGAGAGCTCATTTTTGAGGTTAGATTGTAATTGAATTGAACTTGTAAGAGCTTTTTGAAAGTGATCTAAGAAATCCATTGCTTCTCACTCTTTGTCTTGCCGTGTGTGCGCGTGTGTGTGTATGTGTGTGCATGTTTGTGTGCTTCACACTCACGCACTTGTGCCTCCACTTGCTCGAGGTCTTCATACCATCCTCACGTCTTCCCAGATTGACATTAAAGGAGGTGCTACTCATCACTGAGCTACAAAGAGGCTAGTACCTTTCAAGCTAATTATGTAGGAAGAGGAAGAGGTGCAAGAGGAGAGGGCAAAGGAGGAACGCAAGGCAGGGGGGACCCTAGAACAATTCACCATGTAACATTTGTGGTCTCAACAACCACACTAAAGAAGAATGCTACAAAAGTACAAGGAACCAAAGGGGAAGAGGCTTCCATAGAGGAAGCTATGGACAATCTAGAGGCATATACAACAATGGTGGAGGCAACTACAAACATAACTACAATCAAGGCTACAACAACAACAATTATCGAGGAGGCTTTAGAGGAAAAAGGGACTTCAACAAATATGTTGAAGATCAAGAAAACTCTCTACTCATGAACATGACATCCAAGCAAGATAAAGATGATGAGCATCTCTTCTACATTGATTCAGGTTGTTCCAATCATGTGGCAGGAAATGTAGCTCTATTATTTGATCTTGAAGAACCTAAGGGGAAGCATGAAGTACAAAGAGGTGATGACACTAAACACTCAGTGAAGCAAATTAGAAATGTCAAAACATTTGATGGTAGTATGAACCTTTTGAGCAAAGTTTTGAATGTGCCAACTATAACCAAAAACCTAATTATTGTTGGGCAGATTGTAGAGAAAGGTCTAAAGGTTAGGTTCATAAGCATGGAGCATATGTGGAAGACCCCCCACAAGGCTTCAAAAGGATTGCCAAAGGTGAGAAGTCAGGTAGATTGTTTACATTTGAAATTGAAGACACAAGGAGCATAACACTATTCAATTATAGAGATCAAACCTTATATGAGTTGGAAATATGGCACAAAAGACTAGGCACATAGGAGAAAGAACTCTAAAATAAATTTGGAGGGATCAAAGTGTGCTTGGCATTCCCAATGTGACCAAGCAATACATGATATAAAAATGTGGAGCTTGCCAATTGGGCAAGGCTCAGAGACAACCATTCAACAGGAAAGGATACATCCATGAAGAGTATTTGGAGCTTGTACACACTGATGTGTGGGGTCCTAGCAAAGATCCATCCATCTCAGGTTCAAGGTGGTATGTGTCATTTATTGACGATTTCAATAGGTGAACAATCCTCTATTTCATGAAGCATAAGGATGAGGTATTTACATGGTTCAAGAAGTATTTGGCACTAGTTGAAAACCAAACAAGAAGGAGCTTGAAGATAATCAGGTCTGATGGAGGTGCTGAGTACTTTTCATATAAGTTTGATCTATTTCTACAAGACAGAGGCATAAAGAGGGAAGTAACAACCAGGTATACTCCTGAATTGAATGGAGTGGCAGAGAGAAGGAATAGATTAATTGTTGAAGTAGCTAGGTCTATGTTGAATGAGAAAAATTTACCTAATTATTGATGGGCAAAGGATGTTTTCACAGCCACCTACTTGGTCAATAGGATTGCATCCAAATCATTGGATGGTATGACACCATATGAAGCATGGAATGGCAGGAGACCCTCATTGGATCATGCAAAATATTTGGATGCATTGCCTATGCACACATCCCATCACAAATCAGAGGGAAGCTTGACCCTAAGGCTGAGAAATGTATATTGATTGGGTATGATCAGAATCAAAAGGGATATAGACTATACAATCCTACTAACAAGGCATTCATAGTTAGTAGGGATGTAGTATTTGATGAGAATAATTAATGGTTTGAAGATGATTGCGGGAAAGTCAAGTTACCATATGATTTGGAAAATGATTTTCCAACCCTCACTCAAGAAGATCAACACTTAGCAGAAGACATCAACTCAAAGGATGAGGAGTAGATTGATTTCAAAGCTTTGAAGTCAAGAGGAAAGATCAAATTCAAGCAATTAGAAGATCTACCCAAATCTTCCAATCAAGCTTTAAGGAGATCACAAAGATAAAGTAAGAATCCCATAAGGTATGGATATGATACATCTTTAGTCACAAAACACTCTATGTACATCACTAAAGACTCTATGGCAGAAGAGCCTTCTTCATTTTATGAGGCTAGGAAGAATAAAGAGTGGAGAGAAGCCATGCACGAAGAAGTGGAAGCATTGCAGGAAAACCACACTTGGGATCTAGTTCCCAAGAAGCCAGATATGAAGGTAATTGGTTCAAGGTGGATACAAAAAATTAAAAAGAACTCTCATGGTTCTATAAACAGGTGCAAGGCAAGGTTAGTGGCAAAGGGATTTGCCCAAACATATGGAGTAGACTATGAAGGAAATTTTTCACGTGTGGCAAAGATGCCAACAATCAGGGTATTGGTAAGTCTTGTTGCCTCTAAAAAATGGAATTTATATCACTTAGATGTGAATAATGCATTCTTAAATGGTTGGATATTAGAATAAGTCTATATGGCACAACCACCAATTTTTGAAGATGAAGAAAATCAGGTTATGTATGCAAGCTTAGAAAGGCACTCTATGGTCTCAAGCAAGCTCCCAGAGATTGGAACCATAGGCATGTTATCTATTTGCAAGACCAAGGCTTTGTAGCAAGCAAGGCATCCTCTTCTTTATTTGTTAAGAAGAACAAATCAGAAGTCATTTACTTATGTGTCTATGTAGATGATATCATAATTATAGGGAATGATTCTGATGGTATCAAGTAGGTCAAGGCTCAATTAATGAAGGAATTCAAAATCAGTGATCTAGGGTTATTAACCTACTTCCTTGGCTTAGAACTTGTCTATACAGATTTTGGTACATTCGTCACACAAAGGAAGTACATACATGATATGTTGGTAAAGTTTAAGATGGAGAACACTAAAGTTGCAGGTATCCCTATGGAACTCAACCATAAGCTAAGTTCACATGAAGGTGAACTACTTGAAGAGGTTACAAGTTATCAACAACTTGTGGGTAGGCTTAATTATGCTACTTGAACAAGAGTAGACATTGCCTATGTAGTAAGTACATTGAGTTAGTTTATGCATGTACCAAGGAAGCCTCATATGGAAGTTGAAAAGAGGGTGCTTAAGTATCTAACAGGTACAATGAGAGAGGTGTTGGTCTATCCTTCACTTCTGACATAGATATAAAGATGTATTCTGATGGAGATTGGGATGGCTCAAAGGATGATAGGAGAAGCACTTCAGGGTACCTATCTTTTGTAGGTTCAAAACTCATATCTTGGTCATCCAAGAAGCAACCAACTGTGGCCTTATCGTCCACATAAACATAATATAGAGGCCTCGCAAATGCAACTCAGGAAGCTATGTGGCTTAAGCAATTATATGAAGATTTGGAGATACATTCCTACACTCCAATTATCTTTAGAGATAACACTAGTTCAATGCATTTGGCTAATAATCCTGTATACCATGCAAGGAATAAGCACATTGATGTGCACTATCATTATGTAAGGGAGATAAATTTCTTAGAAAGGATATCCAATTATCCTATGTATCAACTAATTTACAATGTGCAGATATACTTACAAAAGCATTGGATGGAACAAAGATGAAGAGGTTCGAATTGATGATTGGTTTGAATGAAATCAAGGAGCAATGAAGATCAAGCATGTTAAACTTGAGGGGGAGATCTTGTTGCAATTAAGCCCAAGCCTACATACTTGATCATCTCACTTGTGCTTAACTTAATGGCATAACCTTTGGAAGGCTTCATATGTTCAACCTCTTGTAATTTTGTTGCACAATTACTTTTGTAAAAGTGCAATATACTCATGAGGAGTTAGGAAGCACAAAATTTCATATCATTTGGTAGGTGATTCAAGAGAGAATCAGCCCTATACTTTAGCATTCACGTTTTGGTAGATATTTGAATTTGATTTCAAATCCTTTGGCTCCAACAACAACTATAAAAATAGGATCTAAAAGACCTGCATCTATCTCGAGATTCAGAGATCATTTTGATGTACTTCCATTGAGAAGAGGAGCTCACCTCATAGCTCACTCACTTCTCACTCATTGAGCAATGGTTGATTGCCAATGATATTGTACTTTTACATGATTTAATACATACATGATCATTACTTCTTATTCTCATTTCTCTGTCATAACTCCATCAAAATAGTGATTTTGTTAGAGCATGTTCTCACTGTATAGTGGATCATTTCTCATGATTTAAAGCATGATAGATTCAACATTGTGTCTATTGTAATCCTACAAAGTTTCATTATTAATGCCTCTCACAATCGTTAGATACCAATCCATCTTTGCTCACTAGTCTCTTAACTATCAAGACCCATAAATGTCGAGATGAATGGTTGATTTGCTAAACATATTTCTCTGCATATAGTCTATCATTTTTTATGATATCACTCATGATGGGTAGCTTGTTAAGATAATTATCATTCTCCAAAAGGAATTTAATCAATTGCTGATGTGCTCGAAGAATGGTTCGAGACATTGAACGGGTGTGCAAACCAAAATAGCAAGTTTTGGACCTTGGATTATATTCCTACCTATCTGTTTTGACCCTACCATTAGTGGATCATGTTCCAAGTAACATATGTGATTATTTATGCTTATTAGCTAGTTATAGAGGCCCACAACACTCTCTAGCCATCACTTGTAGTAGGTGTGAAGCAACTTTTAGGTACACCACTTCATGTCTTGTGACTATCCACCATATCCTCCAACAGGCTTAGCCTCTTAAGGTTCTCTCAAATTGATGGAAAAATTCATCTTTTTTAAGCATTCACTTTTTGTTTGAATGTGGTTCTCGCTTCCTAGTATGGGAACTATGAACCATTTGGAGCTTGAGAAAAGAAACGATTAAGCTTCAAACATTTGATGTACCATTTTGCTTAAAACGTCAAACCATGCACTCATCCTATTGACACAGGTGATGATCATAGCTTGATTTCTAATTTCTTTTCTTGAAACCAAAGTAAAAATCCACATAACTTCTTTCACTTCAAAATTAAATCTTTAATATTTAAGGACCTTCAAGAAATAAATTTTGTGATTAGACTTCACATAAAAGTATGTTTCCACTATCTATAAAAAAGGAAATTATGTTTTACCTTTTTGTTTTGGATTTTGACAAATGTCAAATTATACAAACAACACAAGGAAGAAGAGGAAGTTGGGGAAGAATATAACATAGAATGTACTACCAAATTATTGTAAAAAAGGTGAGTGACCTATTCGGGTTATATGCGTAAGTAAAAGGTGGGGGGGAAAAACTCTTGAACACGAAAAAAGTTGCCTTGGTGGTCCTAAATGTGTTGTAACACATTATCGCCAAAGTATATCAGTGAAACCCCTTGGGTGTGATGTAGTGAACAAGGAGCTTACACTCATGCATAAGGAAATTCCAAGCTATGGGGAGTGAATTCAATCCACAAAAGGAATTAAGACCATCAACTTGTGAAAGTCTTCATAAGACCATCAACATGTGAAAATCTTCAATTTTCTCCCTAGAGAAAGCCTATATGAAAAGGTTTGCAACATTACCCTTGTGGGCACATAAGCCAAACGAATGTCTCTAACAAAGATTCTCTCTTTGACGTACTGATAGTGCACCTAACTGCACTTTGTTTGAGTATCAAACAGAGCTTTTCCCAATTGGAAATGTGCTTTGACTATCACTAAAGAAGATGGTGGTAGAAGTTTGACAAACACCTAAATTAGATCAAATTAGATCAAATGCATCTAGGCCATAAATAATAGTAGCTATGAAGTTTGCCTATACTCTTACTCACAACTAGAAATGGCGAAAGTAGGGTGAGTTTTTATCAACCAAGATATGGACTAACTATTGAGTATGAAGTAAACACCATTGGTGAGTACACAAGTATCATAGGGACCAATCCCGTTCTAGTCTATAAAAACATGTAAATCTAAGAACACTAATTTCCACCTTGAGATAAAATAATCCGCATAATCGGGTACCACTCAAGTAGCAAATTGTGTGCTTAGCCACTTGCCAATGCTTGACACATGGGCTATGCATGAACCTTCTCATTTTAGAAACAAGAAAATGAATATTAGGTTAGTAATGCATAAGTAAATCAAGCATCTAACAATGTGCTAATAGAGAATACATACCTAGCATCATGAATACTCACCCTTAAACCTATTTACATGGGAGTGGCAATGGGTTTGAAATATTCAAGGCCAAAAAACTCCAATTATATGTTAATGTATTCTATTTGAGACAATGATATTAACTCCATAAACTTGCATAAATTGAATGATGCAAACACCCCAAATTAGACACCTGAAAAAGGGCACGCAAATCACCCTTAAATTCTATAATTTTCTATGTTGTTGCTAAGACCAGTGAACAATATGACATGAACATATAGAACAATGAGAAGTACATCATCTTCACAGTAAACATATAAAGTGGTCTTAGCTTGACTAATCTCAAATCCATGTATGGGCAAGTATGTATATTTTCATACCAAGTGCGTACCTCAATCAATGAAATGCCTTTTTCAACCTACATACCTTAGTTTTACGCCTTTGCACAAGAAAAAATTTCTTAATTAATTATTCATGTACATAAGGATTCCAAAATGTTGTTTTGATGTTCAATTGATGTACATCCCAACCACCATGAGATCAAAGTGCACAACTTCTATGAAAAAATGTCATTTGGCATGTGCAAGCAAAGGTCTCATAAAAACTAATGACCTTCTCTTGAGTTAACCTTTAGAAACAAGCAGAGATTTATACCTATCAAATCTTCCATTAGGCTTGTGTTTCAACTTGGATTCCCATTTGGCTTCGATGAACTTTTTTATAGGAGGAAAATTACATAAAGACCATGCATCATTTTTCATAATAACATTATATTTTGATAACATAGCAACCATCCAATTTTCTCAATTTTGTGCTTCATCAAAAGGAACAAGCAAATCATCATGGCAAATACTAGAGGTAGGTATGTGATAAAAATCTGATAGAAACAAAGCATTTTAAGAGCACAACGGATTGCTATATGAAAAATATGCATCTAATTTCTATCTATCAAAGTGTGCACTAGCTATTTAGGCATAGTTTCTACCTCTTCAAGGATAGCCCTCATACCAATAAGTGTTGGAACATCAAGCTTACACTATGCTTGAGGTGGATTTGATCTACATCAAAGGCTATCGTGTCCAAAGAATATCCGTTGGAGAGTTCTTTTTCATATGCTCATTTATTGTATTCTTGTGAGAGATTTTTTGATGGTTCATTTACCGTTGTAAAAGCCTTAAGCTTTACACATGTAAAGGTAGAAATATAGAGCTGAAATCCCACGAATTTGTGGTGGTTGAAGTTGCATTCAATCAAGCAATCAATCACCTAAAAGTAGATCAAACTAGATCTTCACTTTTCCTAGATTGTAGGAAAGTGAATTGATTCCCTCCAACAACCATTCCCACCTTCATTTGAATTCAAATTCAACTTGTAAAAGTCGTGGAACACTCCTAGAGGCTATATAAGGACTTGAAATCACTTGTACATTACATGGAAGCAATGTACATACACTTGTGACCATCATTGTCTTGCTCCTTCAATTCTCTGCATCATCTTCTTCGCCAACATTAATCTTGCAGAGGCTGCTGCTCTCTCTCCAGAGCTCCAAATTGAGTGCAAGATGGGTCATTGAAAAGATGTAAATGTCTAGTTTATGCCTATAAAGTTTCAAAGCATTTGGTTTCATATATTGGGAGAAATCTGATTTTTTCTGTCTTAGGGTCAATCTCTACGTATTCCTAAAAAATAGGAAGTACCACCGGTGAATGTCGCATTCATTCCTATAGCATATTCTGCTTATTCCTTATAATTTTGTGCATTCCATACAATCAACCCTATGTGTATCACTCCCATAAAAGGATTTTTTTCTAATTGTAATCACGTTGGTTGCTATGGGCATTTGAAGTTCATTGTCTCTTCCATAGATAGTAAGTTTTTTGAGCTAGTCGACCACAAACCTATCTGTTTTGTATCGACTCATTCTCCTTGATGCTTCAAAGTACATAGTGTGTTTCTTTGCACTTATTGCATGCCTATAAGGTCTATTTGAGTCTCCATAAGCTCAAGGGCTGGTCTTGTGCTGGTTGGCTTGACCAAAATTCATCGCTTCGAAACGCACTTTTCTACCTTCTACAAGCTTCTCCAATTCTTTGAGTGGTATCAGAGCTACATCAAGATGGGTGACGGCTTTCCCTCAATGATCAAGAAGCTTGATCGACACAACTACGTGGCTTGGCAAGTCAGAATGGAGGCCTATTTGCAAGGTAGAAATCTTTATGGAATTGTAGCAGGTGATGAAGCTATGCCTATTCCAAGATCCATAGGAGGACCTACACAAGAGGAGACAGATAAATTCACACTTTGGTGCGCAAGGGATGCTCAAGCAAGGTCGTACATACTAAACTCTATATCTGACTTTCTATTACCACATATTAGAGGATGCAAGACATCTCAAGAGACTTGGGATGCCCTCGAGACTTTCTTTTCTGCTAGTACCAAAGCAAGAAAGAATCATCTTTGGAACAAGTTCAACCAAATGAAGAAGATGCCTAAACAAACCATCACAGAGTTTGTTACCAAGGTCAAAGAAGTTGCGGATCAGTTAGCATCCATTGGAGAGCTGATTGAAGAAGAGGTCATCATGAGGGAAATTCTCAACGGCATTCGAAGTGATAAGCAATGGCAATCCTTCACGACGGCTTATGATCTCATCATGGATGTGCAGACTCCAGACTTCAACATCTTTCTTCGACAACTCTTCAATCAAGAAGCCAACAATAGCATAAAGGAAGGTAACTCCTATCATGGTAATTCAACAAGTGCTCTATATGCAGATAAGAAGGATAAGAAGTAGAAAGGCAAGAAGAAGGAAGAAGATGAAGAAGAGACCTCCCAAGCCAACTTCGCAAGCAAGAGCAAGTGGAAAGGGAAGAAGAAAGGACCAAAGCAAGACAAAGCCAAAGGTCAGAATGTTCAACCTTGTGCCATATGCGATAAGACCAACCACACCACTCAGATATGTTGGTTCAATGGGAAGACCCAGAAAGGAAGTGGAAGAGGTGGATATGGCAGCAAGAGAGGCAGAGGTGGACATAACTTCAACAATAACAATAGAAGCTATAATAGAAGGGACTACAACAATTATTCAAAAGATCAACCACATGAAGACTCATTGCTTCTCATGAATCTAAGCCACAAAGAAGGTAAAGAAGATGATCATTTGTTCTACATAGATTCATGATGTTCGAATCATGTTGCAGGCAACATTGCTCTTCTATCTGACTTGGAAAGTCCAAAGCATAGACATGAAAGTGCAAATAGGGGATGACACAAAGCACAATGTGGAGAAGATTGGTATTGTCAAAGCTTCCAATGGCAAGACAAACATTCTGAGTAAGGTTCTCTTTGTACCCACTATCACTAAAAACCTTATAAGTGTAGGTCAAATAGTTGAAAAAGGCTTGCAAGTTAGGTTCACCCAACATGGAGCTTTTGTGGAAGATCCATGTCAAGGTTTCAAGAAGATAGCCCGAGGTGAGAAGCATGGTAGGCTCTTTACTTTTGAAGTAGGAGAAACCAGGAACATAGCTCTATTCAACTTTGGGTCTCAAACCCTAAGTGAGCTTGAAGTGTGGCATAAGATACTTGCTCATGTGAATGAAAGGACCTTGAAGGATATATGCAGGGATCAAAGTGTTCTAGGACTGCCGAACATATCAAAGCAACACATGATCAATAGGTGTGATGCATGTCAGATTGGGAAGGCACAAAGACAACCATTCAACCACAAAGGCTACATCCACAACAACTTATTGGACTTAGTACATACAGATGTATGGGGACCAAGTCAAGAACCTTCATTGGCAGTATCAAGGTATTATGTCTCATTTATTGACGACCATAGTAGATGGACTATTCTATACTTGATCAAGAGTAAGAATGAAGTGTTTGATTGCTTCAAGAAGTATCTTGCACATGTGGAGAATCATACATGTAGATCACTAAAGAAGCTCAGATCTGATGGAGGGGGAGAATACTTCTCCAAAGAGTTTGATGAGTTCTTGCAGGACAAAGGTATCAAAAGGGAAGTGACTACTAGGTACTCTCCTCAACTAAATGGAATTGCAGAGAGGAGAAACAAGACATTGGTTGGATCAGCCCGAACAATGTTTGAAGAGAAGAAGTTGCCACATTATCTATGGGTAGAAGCTATTTAAGGTGCTGTGTACCTTGTCAATTGACTACCATCCAAATCACTTCAAGGTATGACTCCTTATGAAGCATCGCATGGAAGAAAACCTCGTCTTGGACATTGCAAGGTTTTTGGTGGTTTAGCTTATGTTCATGTAACATCACAAATAAGAGGTAAGCTAGATGAAAGGGCAACAAAGGTAGTGTTTATTGGATATGATTCAACTCAGATGGGTTAGAGGTTCTTCAATCCTTGAACCAAGCAATTCACTACAAGTAGAGATGTTGTGTTTGTAGAACACAGGTCTTGGTATGATGAAGACAAACAAAAGGTAACACTACCATATGATCTTGATTCTGACTCTCATCAAGTAGGAAGCAAGCATGATACACAGGTCCAGGATCCAAGAAGTGATACAGACGATGACCAAGATGAAAGAGAAAGGGATTACAAGCTATGGAAGTCAAGAGGCAAAGCAAAGATGCAAGAGGTTGGAGAATGCTCCAAACAAGCACCTAGAAGATCAGCAAGAGAGAAGAAACAACCAGAAAGGTATGGATATGATTCCACATTTGTTATGAAGCATTCAATATACTTGGCAAAACACTCTATTTCAGAGGAACCCTCAACCTATGAAGAGGCAAAGGGAAACCCTAATTGGGAAAAGGCCATGAATGAAGAGATAGATGCATTGAAGGAGATGGACACTTGGGATTTGGTTCCAATGTCGTCGAATCAAAAGGTAATTGGTTGCAGATGGGTATATAAAGTTAAAAGAAATTCAGATGGATCAGTTTGCAGGTACAAGGCAAGATTAGTTGCCAAAGGATGCTCACAAACTCATGGTGTAGACTATGAGGAAACATTCTCACTAGTTGCAAAGATGACTACAATCAGGACATTGATAAGTGTAGCTGCTGCAAGGAATTGGAGACTCCTCCAACTTGATGTGAAAAATGCATTCTTAAATGGTTGGATAACTGAAGAGGTATATATGTCACAACCACCAGGTTTTGAAAACCTTAATCATCCATCTTATGTTTGCAGACTTAAGAAAGCATTGTATGGATTGAAACAAGCTCCTAGATCTTGGAATTACAGGTTGGTTACATATCTTCAAGATCAAGGGTTCAAAGCTAGTAGCTCATATCCTTCTCTATTCATCAAAAGGGATCACAATGAGGTTATCTATCTATGTGTATATGTAGATGATATTATTGTGATAGGTGATGATCTAAATGGCATTCAAAGGATCAAGAGACACATGCAAGAGGAGTTCAAAATCAGTGACTTAGGTGAGCTCACATATTTCCTAGGTATGCAGGTGATATATACAGATGAAGGAATGTATTTGACTCAAAGAAGATACATTCACGATCTTCTTCTCAAGTTCAAAATGGAGAACACTAAACCTCTAGGTACACCTTTGGAGATGAATCATAAACTTAGTGTTTATGAAGGTGAGAAAATTGAAAACATTAAAGAGTATCAAAGCTTGGTAGGTAGCTTGATATATGCTACTCATACAAGGGCAGACATCTCATATAGTGTGGGAGTGCTTAGTCAGTTCATGCAGTGAGCGAGAAGACCACACATGGATGGGGCTAAGAGAGTACATAAGTATCTCAAAGGTAGAATCAATGAAGGTATATTCTATCCTTACTCTTCAGATTTGGATATCAAAATCTACTCAGATGAAGGTTGGGCAAGAGCTAAGGATGATAGAAAAAGTACATCTGGTTACTTAGCATTTGCAGGTTCAAAGCTAGTGTCATGGAGTTCCAAGAAGCAACCAACAGTTGCTTTATCCTCAACTGAAGCAAAGTAGAGAGGCTTGACCATAGTACCTCAAGAGGCAATATGGTTAAAAGCATTGTATACAGATTTGGGACTTGTGAGTTCCAAACCTTACATATTTGGAGATAATGTAAGTTCCATGCATCTAACGACAAATCCTATTTTTCATGCGAGACCCAAGCACATAGAATTCCATTACCACTTCATCAGGGAGAAGCTCATGGCAAAGGAGATTGACATTTCTTTTGTTCCTAATGAAAAGCAAGTAGTAGATATGATGACAAAGGCACTTGATGGAATAAAGCTTTGTAGATTCAAAGCTATGGCAGGTATTCAACCTATGAGAGAATGGAGAATCAAGCATACTTTCGCTTGAGGGGGAGCTGTTGGAACATCAATCTTACACTATGCTTGAGGTGGATTTGATCTACATCAAAGGCTATCGTGTCGAAAGAATATCCGTTGGAGAGTTCTTTTTCATATGCTCATTTATTGTATTTTTTCGAGAGATTTTTTGATGGTTCATTTACCGTAGTAAGAGCCTTAAGCTTTACACATGTAAAGGTAGAAATATAGAGCCAAAACCCCACAAATTTGTGGTGGTTGAAGTTGCATTCAATCAAGCAATCAATCACCTAAAAGTAGATCAAACTAGATCTTCACTTTTCCTAGATTGTAGGAAAGTGAATTGATTCCCTCCAACAACCATTCCCACCTTCATTTGAATTCAAATTCAACCTCTAAAAGTCATGGAACACTCCTAGAGGCTATATAAGGACTTGAAATCACTTGTACATTACATGGAAGCAATATACATACACTTGTGACCATCATTGTCTTGCTCCTTCAATTCTCTACATCATCTTCTTCGCCAAGAGTAATCTTGCAGAGGCTGCTGCTCTCTGTGCAGACCTCCACATTGAGTGCAAGATGACTCATTACAAAGGTATACGTGTCTAGTTTATGACTATAAAGTTTCAAAGCATTTGGTTCAGTATATTGGGAGAAATCTGAGTTTTTCTGTCTCGGGGTCAATCTCTGCGTATCCTGAAAAATAGGAAGTACCACCGGTGAATGTCACATTCATTCCTATAGCATATTTTGCTTATTCCTTATAATTTTGTGCATTCCATACACTCAACCCTATGTGTATCACTCCCATAAAAGGATTTTTTTCTAATTTTAATCACGCTGGTCGCTATGGGCATTTGAAGTTCATTGTCTCTTCCATAGATAGTAAGTTTTTTAAGCTAGTCGACCCACGAACCTATCTATTTTGTATCGACTCATTCTCCTTGATGCTCCAAAGTACATAGTGTGTTTCTTTGCACTTATTGCATGCCTATAAGGTCTATTTGAGTCTCCATAAGCTCAAGGGCTGGTCTTGTGCCGGTTGGCTTGACCAAACTTCATCGCTTTTAAACGCACTTTTCTACCTTCTACAAGCTTCTCCAAGTTCTTTGAGAAGTACATCATTTACATATCAATCAGAAATATAATACTTTGTAGCTTCATTTGGAACCTATAAGGGCTAAAACATCATCACGTGGAACAACATTTGATTATCCATTTTTAAAAAGAGTGAGGAAATTTTCATGCATTACCTTTGAACTGAGAAATGTCTCCTTGGTACATGAAATTAAGTGTTGAATTACCTATTTGATAAAGAGAACCTCACAAATAACTATAATGTATATGTTCTATGGATGATAGGGATGAAAAACTTTGCTTTTTTGAATTATACACTGTTGGTGCAGATCAATTACCAATTGAATGTTTGAAGACTAAAGAATGAAGGATGAGATCAATTCTTGAAGCTTGGAAGGAAGATACATTCAGAGTATGTGAGGAATGTACACATATGTACATAGTTCACTTAGATCTTTGATAAGTCATAGACTTGTACAAATTTATCTATAAATACTTTGAAAATGTCGAGGCGTGATATGAGAGCATATGTAAGAATAGTTAGAAGGGAAGAAAGTGGAAGATAGATGTCATGAGACATGTGAAAAGTTAGTTGAGTTTCCTCTCATCACTCAACTGTAACTTTCTGAGTAAATGAAGAAATATTGCGCCCGATCTTTTCATGTCTGCTCCGTTTGTGTTTGATCAATTGTGAAATCCTTTTGAGGATATCTAAGTTGGTAGTTAATGAGTCTGTGACCTGAGTTTCAGAGTCTAATTGCAAACAGGCTAGGAGAATTGTTAGTAGGAACATTCATATGTGTTGAGTGTTCACAGTTCTCTGAAACAGGCACAATTTTTTATCTTAATCTTTTGATCAGTTCTCACTCCATAGTTTAAAGTTTTGTGCAAGCAAGCACTTAATCTTTAAGTTGGAAGGTAATCTACTCGTGGCTAGAAGCATTTGCTTAAACGGGTTTTGTACTGAGAGAATTGAAGTTAAGAAGTTAGGGGTGTCTAAATCGACTTCTCAGAAGTGCAGATTCAGACATAGGTAACTTGTGAAGTTGATTTCTCAAGTTATACTAAACCTTTTGAAGAACTTTAACTTGGAGGAGGTGCGCAATCTCTAGGGGACACTCCATACAAAATTTCATAGAAAACTTTACATGTTTGATAGGTTAATGAGAAGAAATTGTGCAGCAGACTTTCTGTGTTTTATCTTCTTCACAGAATTTCTTAACTTTTGATAATTTGGAGATTGGACCTCTAATTTGGTGAAGGTTTTGACTTACTCTTGATATAGAGGTGTTCTAAATTCAAGAGTAGGTTGTTCTTTTGGAGATTAACACTCTCCATCAGTGGTATCAGAGCAGGAGACATCAAATCAAGGAAAGGAGCGTCCCGACTGCTGCATATTCAAGAAATTCAACAATTGAAGAACTAAAAGGTGAAAGTTTGAAGGCAAAGCTTGAGGAGGAGACCATACGACATCAAGAAGGACAAAAGGTGTCTAATTCGAAGTAAAGGTACATATATTGTTCATAAAGCTTGAAGATTTCAATACACAGGTGGACACAAGATGGGAGATTCTCTACAGATAGAGAAATTGGATAGGGAAAACTATCCTGCATGGTCAATGAGGATGGAAGCTCATCTTATGAGCAAAGATCTAATTGCTTACATCACAGGAGAAGAAGAGAAGCCACAGTTTAGAGATCCTAGTGTTCCAACTAGGGAAGAGTTAGCAGATTTGTAAAATTGGATGAAGAAAGATGCTCAAGCTAGGAGCATTATCTATATGGGAGTCAATGATTACTTGTTACCTCATATTCGAGGTCTTGAAAGTGCAACTGATATTTGGAATGCTTTGGAGGAGCATTTCCAGAATACTACAAAGTCAAGGAAGGCATCCTTATGGGCAGAGTTTACAACCTTCAAGAAGAAGGCCTCTCAATCTATTTCAGATTATGTAACAAGGATGAAAGACATTGCAGATGCTTTAGGAGTTGTTGATGAAGACATTGAGGAGGATAAATTGGTAAGGCAAATCCTTACAGGTTTGAGAGGTGATGACAAACGGAAGCCATTCATTTTATCTACAGAGTTATCACTTGATCATTTCACTCTTGATTTAAATCAGTTGCTAGGTCATATGCTAACATTTGAGCAGGATGTTAAAGGAGATGGTGACAAGAGTGCAGGTCATGCAATGTACTCAAAGGACAAGAAGAAGAATGGCAAAGGAAAGCAACAAGCAGGTGAAGATGAAGGTACAACTAGTCAAGCCAACTTCCTAAGAGGAAGAGGAGGTGGCAAAGGTAGAGGAAGAGGCAGGAATAACAAAGATGGAGGCAAAGCTTGCTGGATTTGTGGTAAGACAAATCACTTAGCTAATGATTGTTGGCACAATACTCAGAGTAATAATGGATATAATCAAAATTATAATGCAAGAGGAAGAGGTGGCAGAAATCAAAGAGGTAATTTCAGAGGCAGAGGTGGTAGGAGTTACTTTGGAAGAAATGCAGGTAGAGGATTCCAAAGTCAACAATATAACAACACCTACTACAATTATGCTTCAGATCAAAAGGAGGATTCAACATTGATAATGAATGCAACTTGTGAAAGGCAGAGTGAAGATCAAAGAGTCTTCTATATTGACTCAGGGTGTAGCAATCACCTGAGTGGTAATATATCTTTGATGACTGATTTGGAGAATAATGTTTTTAATCATGTTGTTCAGACAGGTGACAACACAAAGCACAATGTGAAGTCAATTGGATCAGTGAAGGCCAAGGATGGTAGTACCTTATTGAGTAAGGTCTTGTATGTTCCTACAATTCCTAAGAATTTGATAAGTGTAGGACAAATTGTTGAAAAGGGATATGAAGTAAGGTTCACTAATGATGGAGTATATGTGGAAGACCCTAGCCAAGGGTATAAACAGATTGTTTCAGGGAAGAAGGAAGGAAGATTATTTACATTGAAGATTCAAGGCAATATTGGTCATGCTATGTTCATATATGGAGGACATAAGATCTCTGAGTTAGATCTTTGGCACAAGAGGCTTGGACATTTCAATGAAAGAGGTATTAAAGACATGATTAATAATGGTTCAGTGCTTGGATTGCCTAATGTTGCAGGTCAACATATGACATACAAATGTGAGGCATGTCAATTAGGTAAGGCTCATAAGCTTTCCTATTCCAAGCATGGTTTTATGTACTCAGAGAAGCTTGAATTGGTACACACAGATGTGTGGGGACCATCAAAGGATTTCAGTATAAATGGGTCAAGAAAGAATTACAGGTCATAAGTTGAAGAGATTAAGGTCAGATGGAGGGGGAGAGTATTTCTCTAATGAGTTCAGTGATTACTTATGGAATGCAGGTATAAAAAGGGAAGTTACTTGCAGGTACTCTCCTCAACAAAATGGTGTAGCAGAAAGGAGAAATAGAACACTTGTTGAGTTTGCAAGATCCATGATGAAGGAGAAAAATTGCCCTAATTATTTGTGGGCTGAGGCTGTAAATACAGCCACTTATTTGGTCAATAGGTTACCATGTAAAGCCTTGCAGGGTATGACACCATATGAGGCTTGGTGGGGTAAGAGACCTACCTTGGATCATTGCAGAGTTTTTGGATGTGTGGCATATGCATATGTGCCATCACAATTAAGGCACAAGTTGGAGCCTAAAGCTGAAAAATATGTTTTCATTGGTTGTGATGATAAGCAGATGGGCTATAGATTGTGGAGTCCATCTACAAAACAATTTATGGTTTCTAAAGATGTTACATTTGATGAGCAAAGCACTTGGTATGCAGGTACAGTCAATATCAATACAGGTGATGAAGAAGAAGTGAGCCAAAGGAAAGGTAAATCAAAGGTTCAAATATTTGATGAACAAGAGAATAATGAAGTGCAGGTTGAAGTGGAAGAAACACCAAGATTTGATCCTGAATATGAAGAACCAGAAACCTCAAGAAGTGGAGAGCTTAGGAGGTCTACAAGGAATAAATGGCAACCTACAAGGTATAGCTATGATACTTCATTTTTGGCCACAAAAGACTGCTTATATGATGAAAACAGATGAAGACCCTTCTACATATGAAGAGGCAAAAGGTAAGGAAAAATGGGAGAAAGCTATGCAGGAAGAATATGATGCACTATTGGAGAATCAAACATGGGATTTGGTTCCAAAACCAAATAGTCAGAAAATCATTGGATGCAAGTGGGTTTACAAGACCAAGAGGTTTGCAGATGGAAGTGTGTCTAGATACAAAGCTAGACTTGTTGTCAAAGGGTTTGCTCAGACTTATGGTGTTGACTATGATGAGACTTATAGTCCTGTGGCAAAGATGACAACCATCAGGACACTTATAGCTATTGCTGCATGTAAAGGTTGGAAGTTATGTCAACTTGATGTGAAAAATGCTTTTTTGAATGGTTATATTTCAGATGATGTGTTCATGGAGCAACCTCAAGGGTTCAGAGATAAAAAGTATCCAGATCATGTGTGCAAGCTCAAAAGAGCTTTGTATGGCTTGAAGAAGGCCCCAAGGGCATGGAACTATAGGCTTGTAAAGTTCTTGAAAGAACTTGGATTTCAGGTGTCTAAAGCAGATAGTAGCTTGCTTGTCAAAGCAAGTGATAATGGTTTCATATACATGTGCATATATGTTGATGATATAATCCTTACAGGTACAGATGAAGTAGGAATACAAAGACTCAAGAAACAAATGGAAAAGGAGTTCAAAATAAGTGACTTGGGAGACTTGTCATACTTCTTGGGCATGAAGATTACATATACTCAACATGGAGTATTTGTGACCCAAGAAAGGTATTTGAAGAACTTGTTAATCAAGTTTAAAATGGATGCTTGCAGGGTAGCACCTACACCAATGGAGGTGAATCACAAATTGAGTAAGTTTGGAGGTGAAGAATTCAAGGATATGAGACAATATCAGAGTTTGGTTGGTAGTCTTATCTATGCTACTTTAACTAGACCTGATTTATCATATGCCGTAGGGGTTTTGTCTCAATTCATGCATTGCCCAAGGAAAGAACATTGGATTGCAGGTCAAAGAGTGTTGAGGTACATTAAGGGTACACTCAATGAAGGCTTGTATTATGGGTTTACCTCAGATACAAATATCAAAATTTATAGTGATGCAGATTGGGCAGGTAATCCAGATGATAGAAGGTCAACTTTTGGATACATGTGTTATGTGGGAGATAAACTTATCTCATGGTGCTCCAAGAAGCAACATACAGTTGCTTTGTCTTCTACAGAAGCAGAGTACAAAGGCATGGTTGAAGCTGCAAAGGAAGTGATTTGGCTCAAGACTTTGATGAAGAGTTTTGACATTGTGCATGGGGTACCAATTATATATGGAGATAACATGAGTTCATTGTATTTAGCTGCTAATCCTGTTTTTCATGCCAGGACCAAACACATTGAGATTCAGTATCACTTTCTAAGAGAGAAAGTGATGGATAAGGAGATTGAAGTCATACATACTTCAACAAAAGATCAGATAGCTGATATGCTTACAAAGAGCTTGGATGGACCAAAGCTACAGAAGTTTAAAGACATGGCAGGTATAAAGAAGAAAGGAGAAACCTCAATTGATGATTGAGGGGGAGTTGTTGGTGCAGATCAATCATCAATTGAATGTTTGAAGACTAAAGAATGAAGGATGATATCAATTCTTGAAGCTTGGAAGGAAGATACATTCAGAGTATGTGAGGAATGTACACATATGTACATAGTTCACTTAGATCTTTGATTAGTCATAGACTTGTACAAATTTATCTATAAATACTTTGAAAATGTCGAGGCGTGATATGAGAGCATATGTAAGAATAGTTAGAAGTGAAGAAAGTGGAAGATAGATGTCATGAGACATGTGAAAAGTTAGTTGAGTTTCCTCTCATCACTCAACTGTAACTTTCTGAGTAAATGAAGAAATATTGCGCCCGATCTTTTCGTGTCTGCTCCGTCTGTGTTTGATCAATTGTGAAATCCTTTTGAGGATATCTAAGTTGGTAGTTAATGAGTTTGTGACCTGAGTTTCAGTGTCTAATTGCAAACAGGCTAGGAGAATTGTTAGTAGGAACATTCATATGTGTTGAGTGTTCACAGTTCTCTGAAATAGGCGCAATTTTCGATCTTAATCTTTTGATCAGTTCTCACTCCATAGTTTAAAGTTTTGTGCAAGCAAGCACTTAATCTTTAAGTTGGAAGGTAATCTACTCGTGGCTAGAAGCATTTGCTGGGTTTTGTACTGAGAGAATTGAAGTTAAGAAGTTAGGGGTGTCTAAATCGACTTCTCAGAAGTGCAGATTCAGACATAGGTAACTTGTGAAGTTGATTTCTCAAGTTATACTAAACCTTTTGAAGAACTTTAACTTGGAGGAGGTGCGCAATCTCTAGGCGACACTCCATACAAAATGTCATAGAAAACTTTACATGTTTGATAGGTTAATGAGAAGAAATTGTGCAGCAGACTTTCTGTGTTTTATCTTCTTTACAGAATTTCTTAACTTTTGATAATTTGGAGATTGGACCTCTAATTTGGTGAAGGTTTCGACTTACTCTTGATATAGAGGTGTTCTAAATTCAAGAGTAGGTTGTTCTTTTGGAGATTAACACTCTCCATCATACACAACAAAAGTACATTTTAAAAACCTATCATCCATTTTTTTACATTGGTGTTCAAGCACTAATGAATATGCTAGACAATCAAAAACATGTAGACGAACAATGGATGTCTTGCAAACATGCCAAGACCAATATGGAGTGATAGAATTCAATGCTTTGGTGGGACACCCATTAAGCACATAACAGCCTCGAGCCAAAAGATATGTGGGCAAAGACATATATGCCCCCGTCGATCAAAATGGAGGATGCCCAGTTTCCATGGTGACATATTTTCAACCATAATCAAGAATCTTTTAAGCATATAACCACTTTGAAGGCCTATTCATGAAATTTGGGAATTATTGAAGTCCCATTTACAATACAAGTGATGGTATTAACTTATAATTTCTATATGTTATATTCTTCTTACCAAGATAAGGTCATGAATACATCTTTTTTTGTTAAAATGTTTTAAGTTTTCAATAAACAAAAAATAATATTAGATGATGAGCTTATTTAAAAAGACACCAAGGAGAATATGAATATACAAAGAAAAGCATTCAGACTTGATTTTTTTTTAACTTTGTAGTCACTTGTTATCCAATTCAATAATAATAGATCAATTATATATTATTGATCTATCAATAATTTCTCATACAACCAATATCCCAAAATATGTTGTTTAAAAAATCAATAAATTGATTTAAATTTAATCGTATAACAAATCTATCCTAATATGAATTTAGAGTTTACAATTTAATATAAACAATAAATATATTCAAGTTTGTCCCAGGTCGCTTGTCCAGATGGTTGGACCTCTCGCCTCTTGAGGCAAGGGCGAGGGTTCAACCCCCATAGGCATCATGTGAGGGACATGTTTAACATGGAAAATTGTATCTTGTGGCTGATGTGCCACCATTTGTCCTGCCTCATGGTAGTTATGACCGTAGTTTAACCCAACTATGTAAACCCCTATTCTTGTAGTATAAGGGGATCCCATGGGTACTATGCCATTCCTTGTAGAGCTACAATTTCAAAGTTAAAGCCTGGAGGAGTAGATCTGGGCCGAACCTCCATTAAGAAAAAAACAACCATATGAATTTAGATCTAATTTAACAATACTTAATAATATACAATTTGACATACTAATAATTGTTCATTTGGGTGAATGATATGAAAATTATGTCAAAATTATGTTGTTTAAAAACATGAAATAAATATTTCATTTAATTTTATAATAAATATGGCATACTAATTTAGAGCTTGGAAAAACAATCAAATTCAATAACAACTCAAATATATGCAATTTAGGCTACCAATAATTTTTCACTTGGTTGAACAGTCCCAAAAATATGCGGTGTTTAAAAACACCAATAAAATATATGATCTTCAAATATTTTAAAATCATTGATATCATTTCTTAATATATTGCTAAAGTACATAATATGTTTCTCTATCACAAGGTCCCTGATTTACAATTGTATTGCATATATAAGAACGCCTATTCTTTGTGCGAATCCATTCATAAAGCCAAGGAATCATTGTATTGGACAAAAACTTTTCCAACTCCTGCGATGATTGCCTCCACAACTTTGGTAGAATTATGTAAGTGCCTTTCATATCCCAAATCACATGATACAATGTATCATATAAAATAATGGTATTATTTCCATCCAAATCTGGAAAAATTTTCCAAATTGTATCCAAGTTTTTATGATGCACAAACTTATATCTGATTTGTTGTTTGAGCTATCGACAATCTTTCTATGGTCCAAATCCATACTTCAAAAAGATCCATACAAAAATCCAAGAAATATAATGCATCCTTGCGAACATAATGCACAGTTCTTGTGTTCGCTTCACTAAAATTCATATGGTTTTGCAAAGATTCAAGTAATAAATCACCCCTTTCCTTATCAATTGTCTTGAGCAAAAATGCCATTCATTTCTAGTATCAATACTCTTCTTTCATCTCTTGGGAATGAAGAAAATCCTTGCTTTCTTGATGAAGATTCATATATGTCTAAAGACCAGCAAGACATCAATGCCAACCTTGTGTTTTCTTTGTAGTTTATATGCAAATCAGCATTTTGTTCTAGAAAAAAATAGAAGGTAATTAGATTTATATAAAAATCAATTAAATTGTTTTACATTCTATATTACTTCATAATTACAATAATTAGAGATATTTTTAATTAAGCCGTTATCATTTTCCTCAATATTCAAAACTTAAAGTGAATTAGAATTAATGATACCTAAGAAAATATAGGAAAACTCATGGGGATTCCAATTTCTTTTTATAGTTTATAATTTTTCTTACAATCAATATAATCAAAAGTAGACTAAGCCTAGAAAAAAACTATCTCTCACTCTCTCTCTCTCTCTATCTATATATATATATATATATATATATATATGTATATATATATATATATATATATATATATATATATATATATATATATATATATAATGGGTTATCTTCAAACCAATCAAAAGATCCTGAGATAAATTTAATAATCCACCTTGCCGTCAACGTTTTTCTTTATCTTGCAAAAGAAAAATTTATAAATATTTGATTGTAGATATAAAGAAAAACATAAATATTGTATGAAGAATTTCTTTACCTACTAAATTAAATTATGCCTTTTGTAACCTTTTTATGTATGCTTTTGGTGCAACTCTACTTATGAAAAGACTTTGTCGATAGCCCAACCTTGTAGCATACACTATTGCATGATTTTCTCTCATGCTTTTATTTTTGTAGCACATTTGTAACAATTTTAGCTGCTCTTTATTTAAAAGTGGAACACCAAATGTTGATGCTATGTTGCTAGACCTCCCTTTTCGATTTCTGTGCAATTCAATGGAACATCTAGCTTTGTTGATACTATTGTTGTATCTTCCTTTTCAATTTCATTGCAATTCAATGGAACATCTAGATTTTTCCGACTATTATTTTGTACTTCAAGGTCATCAGAAGAAGATATTCGCAAGTTAGTTGAATGATCATTTGATTCACTCAAGATATCATGGTCTAACATAGACGATGAATTCTCCATTGCAAGTCGAAACATAGGAAATATAACATGGTCTTTGATGATAGGTGGTTGTCTGATTCGATTGAGCAAAATATCATCTAGTTGGATTAAGCTCAAAACATAGGATAGAAGATCACTTGGTACGGAATTATCATGGCTTGCTTGATAAGGGGTAATGTAAATGCAATTTTCTATTGGGATAGAACCTTTGAAGAAACTATCATCAATGATAAGTTGATCTCGTTTATATATTTCTTCAAGGTGATCCATACAATAATCTTCTGGACTCCACACCAACATGAAAGTGTTGAAAAATAGAATCTAAAAATTCAAAACAACTCTAACTTATAAATAATCTTTTGTGATCAATATTTGAATAATTTTTGACATAATCTTTCTCTGATCTCTTCCATCTTATATCTTGGTTGAACAAAAGGGCATTTAGATCGAGAAGGATAAAATTGTTCCTTATATGAAGTGGGTGATAGATTTTCTCTGCATATATCAAACAATGAGGATAATAAATACACAATAACTAAAAACAATGCTTTAAGTTTACTTATTGATATGTAATCATTAAATGAGTTAAAATATGAGTAAAATAATTATAATATTACACAATATACCTAGTAAAATCCAAAAAGGCCTAGCATGTTGTTTCTCCATAACATTAGATAGCTTATTTGATGTTTGAAAAGAGCTTTGCTCATGTAGAGTACTCATTTCATCCTCCAAATGCCCAACAAGCTTTCCAATACCATCATCGCTTATGAAATGTTTATTTTTGATAACATCTATAATAAAAACAAATCCAATTAAAGATATATATGAACAATCAATACAATGTGCAGACATATCAATACTTATTTTAATTTATCTTTATGATAAAAACCTATCTATTAATTTCTCTTTCTCAACGCTTATAATTAATTTCTCTATGCATCTACTTCAAATAATAGGCTTTTGATTTTAAAAACCTCACAGTTCAATCTTTACATCTTAACTATACATTTCAAACTTGGATTTAATCAAATGCATCATAATTTTTAAAGCAATATTGTCTTAGATTTTCTCAAACAAAAGAGTCACAAATCATTCATATCTATTTAAAATTTATAACAGATGAATTTATGCATCATTGATTTAAAAACAATAATTTCTAGATCAATCGAATAGACAAGAGATGTCTAATTTTAGCTCATAAACGTATGATATTAACAATAAATAAAAAATATTTAAATATAATCAATTCACATCCCTTTATTCAACAAGAGCTAATATATTCCAGAATAAAATTCTATTGTTCAAGAAATACAATCATCATTAGCATATAAAAAATCATACTTTGAAAATTATGGCATTTATTACATTACATGGAATCAATAATTTCTCAAGCTGCTTTTCCTTCTCATACATTTGAAGTACCTGCAATATCTTCATCCACTGTAACAATATCGTCATCAGTTTCTATATCATCGTGATTACTTTCTGAGTCTTCTCCACTAGGTTGTACATCAATCTCAGCATCAACATTCTCGAACACATTTGTATTGTTTATAACTTGATTCCTGATATCTATATCTTGATTATTGATATCACACCATTGATGCAATGAAGGATCATTCTCAAAAACTGAAGAGAAAATTGATTCTAATTTTTTTTCTTCAACCTCTAAACATATACCAAAACATCTACGTTTTTTAGATAAACTTGTTTGAAGAACAACTCCTCGACAATGCAACTCTATAACATAGTTGTCTTCACGTGCAAAACTGTTGATGAAATCATCAATGAAATTTTTATCTATGAATTCATCGCGACCTCTATGAGCAAAAATATTTAGATTTGCTTGATCTATTCTATCAATCATCCGATAATTATCCTCTTTGCTAATGTACATAAGCACTATTGCAAAATCAAGCTCTCCTTTAATTGAAGGATTACTACTTTGAATGGCTCCAATTTTAAAAGTCATTTTTATAGCCGTATGTTGAACTCCTTCCACAAGCATATGAACATAGAGGAAATCAATAAAAGATACTAGAATATATTCTGTCTTAGAGTTCATCCTCTTGAGTGCAAAAACCAATCTGGACAAGAACGTTGCTGAAATGCATTCCTGACTATGTAAACTGTATAGTTCTGAATCAAACGTAAAAAAAGCAATATTGAATGGAAGAACTTGCTCTGAAAAGAAACTTTGCACCTGGTTTAAATCGAGACCAAATCCATATATTGACCATGGAATAACATTTGTTGTGGTCTTTATTCCCATTGTAACTCTGTACAAATGACTCAACAATGTTATGGCAGCCTTTGGTAAAGGATGAGACTTCTTTGCCCTATTTAATGAGTCGTTCACAAATGTGTCACTATAACTTTTAATTTTTTCATATTCTATGTCTGTGATATTATATTTCTCACAGAGCTTTTCCTAAGTCAAAACGTCTGTTGTTAAATCAATTACAAAAATGCAATTATAGCATTTTTCAACACACGATCTGTCTTTAATCTCCATGCCATTTCTTCCATGTCAACCATGTGCTTCAATGATTTTGACTTTTTAATTAATATTAACAATATTTTCTTTTCTAAAATTTTCTTTTGAATTTCTAAACTTTCTTTATTGTCTAAACCTACAATACATCTGAATAGTGTCAGAACTAACCATCCCTGATGCTTGCTTTAATTGACCACCTTTCATTGCTACCATCTTTGTAGACATCGATATAACATCTTTTGTTGAATCTCTTTTGTTATTTGGCACTTCACCTTTTGTATTCAGTAGTGCTCCCTAACTGTACAGATGCATTATTGATATCCAATTCTTCCATTCCTCATCATTACATAAAAGAAGATGCAAATCATTCTTTATAAATCCTTTCTGCAAAGTTTGCTCTCTAGTCTCTAAAACATTCTGCAAAAAAACAATATATATAGTTTAAATAGATATAAGTTTTAAAAAATGATAATATATAGTAACTATCTAAATATATAAATGAATATAAGCTCAAACAAAAGTGAAAATCCCAAGAATATAAACATACCTGCCATGATATAAATTCTCTCTTACTCTGATTAACACCTGGAGGAGGCTTGGATGGACATCGGTTTGCTTTCCATTGCGATCAAGCTTATAAAAGTTGATCCACAAATGGTTCCTTCTGTAATGACTTTGCCACCATCAAATTAACCTCTTTAGATATCTCCCTTGAAACTTTTGGAGGAAAATTTTGTTGTCAGGATCTTGCTCACGCGCATATAGAGATTACGGATGCTGAAAACACACAGACAAATAGACACAACAAGATAGGAGACAGAACGCAGTATTGGGTGCAATCTCCCTCCCATGCACTCTGTTTTGACAGTCCACAGAGTGCATGTATTTATAGGACTTTTTGATTGCATAAAAAAGAGTGGTTACATGAGAGCGGCTTCAAAAAGCAAGCATGAAACAAAAAGTTGGTAACTTTTACAAAAAGCCATTGCTTTCAATAACAAAAACTGTGGTCTACAACAACCCTTATTCTAACCATTACTTTTGTAACTGTTTCTAACAATAGAACCTTCTACGAGGGTTTATTTACAAGCTAAATAATAATTATTCGGATTATTGATATCCGCCCTTTCACGCCTTGCACGCTCCTCAAGAACCTTTAGTTGGTATATCAGAAACATCAGAAACACATTAATACATTAATAATATAACACTTTAACAATGCATTGTTCAATAATAATTTAACACTCCAACAATGCATTGTTCAACATATTCCATGTTACAATCCAACAATGCATTGTTCAACATATTCATGTTACACACTCTAACAACGTATTGTTCAACATATTCCATAAGTTATAACACTCCAACACTTTAACAATGCATTGTTCAATAATACGTTAACACTCCAACAATGCATTGTTCAACATATTCCATAAGTTATAACATGCCCCTCAGTTGGAAAAGAAACTCACCTTAGTTGATAAAATAATAAACATGGATGGCCAGTCACATGTTTCATCACTCAATAAAAATAAGCATGTTCCATGTAAAAACACATGCATGGAAATGTTCATGGAGCTGTTTGCATGGAAATGTTCATGGAGTTGTTACATTAATGTGTAACTTTTCATCCCAGTTATTAGGATTATCTAATGAATAACAACACAATAAATCAAGAATAGTACTATTTGTAGCTTCACTTTGTCCATTACTTTCAGGATGAAATGCAGAGCTAAAATCTATGTTAGAACCAAAACGTTGAAATAAGGCAACCCAAAATTATTACAAAATCTAACATGATGATCAGATAACATTACTTTAGAAAATTTGTGATGTGGGAAAATGCATTTTATGAATAATTTTGTAGCTAAGGTGCAGTGAAAGTTTTTCTACATGGAATGAAATATGCATATTTACTAAACCTATCAACTATTGTCCAAATCATATCATTATGTGATGAAGTGATGGAAAGACCTGTGATAAAATCCGTAGAGATTTGTTCCCATGGTTCATTTGGAATGGGAAGTGGCATTAATAATCCAAATGGTTTACCATGATGACGTTTGACACGCTGATATACAATGCATTGAGAAAGTGCAATATCTTTTTCCATGTGTGGCCAAAAGAAGAAATCTTTGCAAGTAGAAATGGTGCTTTGTATGCCTCTATGACCCATGTAAGATGGTTCATGCATTTCTTTAATAACAAAATCTTTAAAAGCTTGGGTTATGCATAATCTATGTTGAAAATAAAGAAACCCATTATGAAATGTATAATGTTCATCAGATAAAGATGCACCATTGTTGAAATCATGCCATGCATGTGAAAAATACAAATCAGATGCATAAGTGGAAACCATTTCTTGAAAAGAATGTATTTGGATGGCAGAAATATTATTCAAAACAACAGAATGTGAAGGAAAACGGCTAAGAGCATCCGCTACAACATTAGCTTTACCAGGCTGATATTGTATCATGGGTTGGAATTTTGAATGAATGATGCCCATTTAAGATGCCTATCAGAGATTAAGGGCTGATTTAATAAATGCTTAATAGCCTGTTTGATCGGTTTTGATTAAGACCTCAGAGCCCATAAGATAGTGTTTCCAAATTTGGAGAGCATGCACAACTGCTAACAATACTTTCTCATATGTACTATAATTCTTTTTTGAGGGCTTAAGCTTCCTACTCTCAAATGCAATAGGATGGTCATTTTGCATTAAAACAACACCTATTCTTGAACCACTAGCATCAGTAACGACATGAAAGGGTTGTGAAAAATCAGGTAATTGTAAAACAGGTGCATGTGAAAGTGCTTGTTTCAGTTTGTCAAAAGACTGTTGTTGGGTAAGTCCCCATGCAAATTTTATTTTCTTTTTCAACAAGGTAAGAGGCAATGATAAATAAGAAAAATTTCGAAGAAACTTCCTATACAAACTAGCCAACCCAAGAAAAGAATGAACATCATGGACTGATTGTGGTGTAGGCCATTCTACTATGACTCTAATCTTTTTCGGATCCACATGCACACCTTCACTTGAAATAATATGTCTTAAATATTCTAGCTTATGTTGGAAGAAGTAACTCTTTTCAGGATTAGCATAAAGTGTGTTCTCTCATAACAAATGAAAAATTGTTTCAAGATTCTTTTCATGTTCACTATCATTCTTACTGTAAACAAGTATATCATCAAAGAAGACAAGAACAAAAGCTTGATAATCAAGAAACATATTGTTCATCATTCGTGCAAATGTAGCAGGGGCATTAGTAAGTCCAAATGGCATTACCATAAATTCATAATGGCCAATTTGCGTTCTAAATGCAGTCTTGAAAATATCACTTTGTGTCATACGAATCTGTTGGTAACCCGATTTAAGATCAATTTTACTAAAGACACGAGCTCCTCGTAACTTATCTATTCTTTATTGTGATCTTGTTAAGGGCTCTATAATCAATGCACATTCGATAAGTTTTATTCTTCTTCTGTACTAAGAGAAGTGGTGCTCCAAATGGGGAAGAACTAGGCCTTATGAGTCCTTTTTGTAGTAGGTCCTTTACTTGGTTTTCTATTTCCTTTTGATGTAGTGGGCCATGTCTATAAGGTGCTTTATGAGGAGGAGAACTACCAAGGACTAAGTCTATGCTATGGTCAAAGGATCCTCGAGAATGAGTATAATCATTGATGACATTGACAAAAACAATGCATGAGTTGAATCCTTTACTAAATGCATGCTTTACTTGAGTGTGACTAATCAATGGAAATGGCTGAAAATCATATCGTGCAGACAAAGTAATGATTTGACCTTTGAATTCAAAGTTAAAGGTATGTGTATGGTAGTCAATACGTGGGTTATAATGGTGACGAAAAGGCATACCTAGTATAACATCGTAAGATTGCAAAGGTGCAATTAAAAATGTTCGTGAATCAACATATGGGCCTATGCTAATCGTAACATCTTGCACTTCTCGTGTTACATTATAACGACTACCTTGAAATGCAGCTTTCACTTTATATAAGGAAGGAAACGTTTGTTATTTAAGTTCTTGTACTAATAAATGTGAAATGAAGTCATGTGAACTACCATCGTCATGTAGAATTTTAACTAGTTTGTTATTTATTGTACCCTGCATGCAAAGTAGAGAGTGAAGAGAGATATCGTTACCCAAGTTACTTAAATCCTTCTCTAGTGACTCCTTTATCCAAACAGGAGGAATTTCTTCATTATGGACCTCCATGTTATGCAATTGAGCTATAGTCGGTTTCATGTGAAAAGGTCGCAATTTGCACCTTATTTTTGTATGTCCAGGTTTACCACAATTCCAAGAGGTGATTCGTGGTCGCTTCTGTTGTACTATAATCCTCAATGGTGCCCTTGGACCCTTAAGCCAGTGCTTTCCTCTCAGGATGTACCCTCAGGAAATGTACCTCAGCAGAGTGTACCCTGTCTGGATGTACCCTCATGTACCCTGACAGGATGTACCCTGTCTGGATGTACCCTGTCTGGATGTACCTTGGTGTACCTTGAGAAGTGTACCCTGACAGGATGTACCCTGAGACGCGCCGCGTCGCGTCGCACCCTGCCGCCTTGAAAACTGCAAGTTATGCTAAATTTAAGGAGAGCGAACTTGAGTATCAACACCAAGAGATGGAGGAGTGGTTAAAGTACTTCCCTTGAAAGTAGGAGGTTCTGGGTTCAAATCCTCCTACCTTAAGGAATCTAAACCACTCTATTGCCACTCAAAATTAAAATTGCCTCGTGCGTAGCCAACGACTGCCAATGGTTGCCAAGGGAGCCTTGGGTGCCAATGTTTCCTAAGTTATTGCCTAAGTTCTTTGCCTTAGTGGACGCCTTAGTCGACGCCTTCGAGTAAGCCGAAGGAGTAAACGTAGGTGAAAATGTAGGTTCTGGTTCTCGAACTAGAATAGAAACAGAAACAGGAACCGGAATCGAAGACGAAGACGAAGACGGATTATGAAGACGGAGACGGAGACGGAGATGGAATCGGAATCGCGAACAGAGAACAGAACCCTCTGTATTGACGCATGCAGAGCTCTGATACCACTATTGTCAGGATCTTGCTCACGCTCATACAGAGATTACGGATGCTGAAAACACACAGACAAATAGACGCAACAAGAGACGAGACAAAATGCAGTATTGGGTGAAATCTCCCCCCATGCACTCTGTTTTGACACTCCACAGAGTACATGTATTTATAGGACTTTTTGATTATGTCGAAAAGAGTGGTTACATGAGAGCGGCTTCGAAAAGCAAGCGTGAAACTAAAAGTTGGTAACTTTTACAGAAAGCCATTGCTTTCAATAACAGAAACTATGGTCTACAACGACGCTTATTCTAACCATTACTTTTGTAACTATTTCTAACAATAGAACTTTCTACGAGTGTTTATTTACAAGCTAAATAATAATTATTTGGATTATTGATATCCGCCCTTTCACGCCTTGCACGCTCCTCAAGAACCTTCAGCTGCTATATCAGAAACACATTAATACATTAATAATATAACACTTTAACAATGCATTGTTCAATAATAATTTAACACTCCAACAATGCATTGTTCAACATATTCCATGTTATAATCCAACAATGCATTGTTCAACATATTCATGTTACACACTCTAACAATGCATTGTTCAACATATTCCATAAGTTAAAACACTCGAACACTTTAACAATGCATTGTTCAATAATAAGTTAACCCTCCAACAATGCATTGTTCAACATATTCCATAAGTTATAACAAATTTACCATAATTTTTGCTTTTCCATATCTAAATTGTTGTCATAATTGTAATGTCACCATCGGAGAATTAACACTTTGAAAAGTTTTGGCTGCACTAATTGAATGTTTTCCATATATTATCCAATACTCAACTTTATCAATATCATCATGAGATAAAGTTTGTAGAGGTATTCTGACACTTGGATCAAAAGGCATAATAATTGCAAGAACTTCATTCTCTTTTGGAGCCAAGACAACACACCCAATCTCTGTTTAAATTTCGATATACATAATTCGATGGTGCTGGAAAACATCTTTTTACATCAATATTAAATACCGCATTAGAACCGAAAGCATAGTATTCTTGTTTTTGAAGCAGTAAATCCATCATTTTATTTTCTTGTGGCTGCACTACTATATCTTCTCTTTCTTCACTCCCATTATCTGAATGTCGGATTGATACATCTTCATTGTTTTGTACAAACTTCGATGATGATCCTAAATCTTTGTTTGAAGAACCTTTCAGCTTTCGCTTCTTAGATTTCCCAAATACATCTGAGCTTCTCTTCAAAGATTTTGACTTTTGTGTTAATTTTTTGGCTTCTTTTAAAATTTTCACTAATTCTTCTATTGATTCGATCGATCCAATTGAGCCTAATGAGCGATCAGACTTTGAGATACTATCTTTCATATCGTCCAAACAAAAAGTCTCCCATGATAAGCAAAACTTATTCGCATTAATATTCTCACCATCTCGAAGCACTTTACACATAAAACACAGTGTGCCTTGTGCATTTACATCTTCTTTAACATGAACAATATTACCCATATCACCATATGTAAATCATGCATGTTTCATAAATAAATGTACATCTCCTTTGAGGTTTCCTTCTTGATCATAAGTATCAGCAAACCATTTCATTTCTTCTTTATGGGTCAAATCAAAAGATTTCTAAACCTTAATCCTATTTGAAGGAACCTTCATGCCACTTGTTTTTGATAAACTTTCTAGCAAAAATACATTCTTGGTAACATTGGTTTGAAATTCATTCATGTTTTCCATTGCTCTTGGAAGTCAAACAAATATTTTTGTTTAGATCACATCAACATAATGACAAACAATATCAACATAATAACATCAACTTTCTCATTCATAGTCATCAAATTTATTATCATGAACTTTCTCATTCGTATTCATCAAATTTATTATAATACTATTATTCTAGATTATAGATTATTACCAAATTTACAAAGTTCAAGCATCTTATGTTCAAATTTCAATTCAAATTTAAGTTAAAAATACTATTCTCTTTGCTGGAAAAGATAAGAGACTTGAACTTAACTTCTAGTCTCACATCATGTGACTCAACAAACGGATACTTGATATGATTCAAGGACTTGAACTTAAACTTGATGTCATTTAGAGGTTCGATCCTGAGAGGTTCAAACTTAAGTTCGAGCCTCATATCATATGTAATCCCAAACAGGGTTGAACCTAAGAGGCTCCAACTTATGTTCGAGCCTCATATCATGTGACCCAACAATCCTAAACTTGATATGGATGGAAAAGCTAAGAGGCTCGAACTTAAGTTCGAGCCTCATATCATGTGACTCAATAACTGACCGTTTATATCAATTCAAACGCTTGAATTTAAGTTCGGGCCTGATATCATGTGACACAAAAAAATTAAAGTTCAGAGGCTCGAACTTAAGTTTGAGCTTATATTTAAGTTCGAGCCTAATATTATGTGACACAATAGACTCAAAATTTAGAGGCTCGAACTTAAGTTCGAGCCTTATATCATGTGACAGAATAGATTTGATATCATTTAGAGGTTTGATATTGAGAGGTTTGAATTTAAGTTTGAGCCTCATATCATGTATAAACCCAAACTTTATGATTCTAAGGCTCGACCTTGAGAGGCTCGAACTGAAGTTCCAGCCTGACTCAGTCGAACCTAAGAGGCTCGAACTTAAGTTCGAGCCTCATATCATGTGACCTAAAAATCATACACTTGATATGGCTGTCGAACCTAGGTTCAAGCCTCTGAAAATTGATTTTGAGGCTCAAACCTGACAAGCACATAAGACACTATTCAGATTGATAGGCTCAAACTTAAGTTCGAGCCTCATATCACGTGACCCAACAATGTTAAACTTGATATTGTTGGAACTCAAGTTCGAGCTTTATATCATGTGACCCAATAATCATAAACTTGATATGGCTAGAAATGTTGAGAGGCTCGAACTTAAGTTCGAGCCTCCCAAAATTGAATTGATTATGACGCTCGAACTTATGTTCGAGCCTGTTTGTTCTTTTGCACATAAGACACTGTTCAATTTGACAGGCTCAAACTTAACTTCGAGCCCCATATCATGTGTCTGAATAGACTGACTGTTGATATGATTCTAAGGCTGGAACTTACGTTTGAGCCTAACAGGGTCGAACCTAAGAGGCTGGAACTTAAGTTCAAGCCTCATATCATGTGACCCAAAAATCGTAAACTTGATATGGCTGGAAAAGTTGAGAGGTTCGAACCTAGGTTCGAGCCTCCAAAAATTGATTTTGAGGTTCAAAGCTGATAAGCACATAAGACACTGTTCAAATTGGACAGGATCAAACTTAAGTTTGAGCCTTATATCATGTGATCCAACAATGCGAAACTTGATATCGTTGAAAAAGCTCAGAGGTTCGAACTTAAGTTCGAGCCTCGTATTCATGTATAACCCCAAAATTTATGATTTTAAGGCTAGAATCTAACAAACTGGACCTAGAGAGGCTCGAACTAAAATTCGAGCCTCAAATCATGTGACCCAACAATCCGAACCTGATATGGGTGGAAAAGATGAGAGGCTCGAACTTAAGTTCGAGCCTCATATCATGTGTCTCAATAGATTAACTCTTGATATGATTTGAACAAGTTTGAGCCTCATAAGGTCGAACCTCAGATGCTCGAACTTAAGTTCGAGCCTTATATCATGTGATCCAACAATCATAAACTTGATATGGCTGGAAAAGTTGAGAGGCTTGAACTTAAGTTCGAGCCTCGCAAAATTGAATTGATTATGAGGCTCGAACTTAAGTTCAAGCCTTGTTGTTCTTTTGCATAAGAAACTGTTCAATTTGATAAGCTCAAACTTAAGTTTGAGCCTCATATCATGTGACCCAACATTGCTAAGCTTGATATGGGTGGAAAATATGAGAGGTGTGAACTTAAGTTCAAGACTCATATCATGTGTCTAAATAGACTGACCGTTGATATGATTCTAAGGCTCGGACTAAAGTTTAAGCCTGATAGGGTCGAACCTGATAGGCTTGAACTTAAGTTCTAGCCTCATATCATATGACCCAACAATCATAAACTTGAGATGGCTGGAAAAGTTGAGAGGCTCAAACTTAAGTTCGAGCCTCCCAAAATTGAATAGATTCTGAGGCTCCAACTTAAGTTTGAGCCTCATATCATGTGACCCAACATTGCTAAACTTGATATGGCTTGAAAAGCTGAGAAGCTCAAAGCTCAGAAGGTCGACCTTCAGAGGCTCGAACTTAAGTTGGAGCCTCAAATCAGGTGACCCAACAATCACAACTTGATATGGGTGCAAAAGGTGAGAGGCTCAAACTTAAGTTCGAGCCTCACATCATGTGTCTCAATAGACTAACTGTTCATATGATTCTAAGGCTCGAATTGAAGTTCGAGCCTCATAGGGTCGAACCTGAGAGGCTCGAACTTAAGTTCGAGCCAAGAATCATAAACTTGATATGGCTGGAAAAGTTGAGAGGCTTGAACTTAAGTTCGAGCCACCCAATATTGAATTGATTATGACGCTCGAACTTAAGTTCAAGCCTCTTTGTTCTTTTGCACATAAAACACTGTTCAATTTGATAGGCTCAAACTTAAGTTCGGGCCTCATATCAGGTGACCCAACATTACTAAACTTGATGTGGGTGGAAAAGATGAGAGGCTCGAACTTAAGTTCGAGGCTCATATCATGTGTCTCAATAGACTCACTGTTGATATGATTCTAAGGCTCGAACTAAAGTTTCAGTGTGATAGGGTTGAACCTGAGAGGTTTGAACTCAAGTTTGAGCCTCGTATCATGTGACCCAACAATCATAAACTTGATATGGCTGGAAAAGTTGAGAGGCTCAAACTTAAGTTCGAGCCTTCCAAAATTGAATTGATTCCCTCTTTGTTCTTTTGCACATAAGACATTGTTCAATTTGACAGGCTCAAACTTGAGTTCGAGCCTCATATCATGGGACCCAACAATGCTAAACTTGATATGACTGTAAAAGCTTAGAGGCTCGAACTTAAGTTCAACCCTCATATCATGTGACTCAATAACTGACAGTTGATATTGATTCAAAGGCTTGAATTTTAGTTCGATCCTGATATCATATATAGAGGTTGGATCCTAGGAGGTTCGAACTTAAGTTTGAGCCTCATATTCATTTATAATCCTAAACATTATGATTCTAAGTGTCGAAATTGACAAGCTTGACCTTGAGCGGCTCGAACTTAAGTTCGAGCCTGATATCATGTGACCCAATATTGCTAAACTTGATATGGGTGGAAAATGTGAGAGGCTCAAACTTAAGTTCGAGCCTCATATCATGTGTCTCAATAGAGTGATTGTTGATATGATTCTAAGGTTCGAACTTAAGTTCGAGCCTAACAGGGTTGACCTTGAGAGGCTCGAACTTAAGTTTGGGCCTCGTATCATGTGACCCAACAATCATAAATTTGATATGGTTGAAAACGTTGAGAGGCTCGAACTTAAGTTCGAGCCTTCCAAAATTGAATTGATTCTGAGGCTCGAATTTAAGTTCGAGCCTCTTTGTTATTACTTAAGTTCGAGCCTCATAGTATGTGACCCGACAATGCTAAACTTGATATGGTTGGAAAAGCTGAGAGGCTCGAACTTAAGTTTGAGCCTCATATCATGTGACTCAATAAATGACAATTGATATCGATTCAAAAGCTCGAATTTTAGTTCAAGCCTAATATCATATATAGAGGTTGGATCCTAAGAGGTTCGAACTTAAGTTCGAGCCTCATATTCATGTATAATCCCAAACTTTATGATTCTAAAGCTCGAACTTGACAAAGCTTGAACCTGACATGCTTGACCTTGAGAGGCTGGAACTTAAGTTTGAGCTTCAAATCAAGTGAACCAACAATCCAAGCTTGATATGGGTGGAAAAGGTAAGAGGCTCGAACTTAAGTTCGCGCCTCATATCATGTGTCTCAATAGACTGACTGTTGATATGATTCTAAGGCTCGAACCTAAGAGGCTCGAACTTAAGTTACATATACATATACATATACATATACATATACATGTACATATACATATACATGTACATATACATATACATATACATATACATATTCATATACATATACATATACATATACATATACATATACATATACATATATATATACATATACATATACATATACATATACATATACATATACATATACATATACATATACATATACATATACATATACATATACATATACATATACATATACATATACATATACATATACATATACATATACATATACATATACATATACATGTACATATAGGTATACATATACGTATAGGTATACATATACGTATACGTATACGTATAGGTATACATATACATATACGTATACATATACATATACATATAAATATACATATACATATACATATACATATACATATATATATACATATACGTATACATATACATATACATATACATATACGTATACATATACATATACATATACATATACGTATACATATACATATACATATACGTATACATATACATATACATATACATATACATATACATATACATATACATATACATATACATATACATATACATATACATATACATATACATTTACATATACATATACATATACATATACATATACATATACATATACATATACATATACATATACATACACATATACATGTACATATACATATACATGTACATATACATATACATATACATATACATATACATATACATATATATATATATACATATACATATACATATACATATGCATGTACATATACATATACATATACATATACGTACATGTATACATTTATGTATACATATACATATACGTATACGTATAGATATACATATACATATACATATACATATACATATAGATATACATATACATATACATATAGATATATGTATACATATAGATATATGTATACATATAGATATATGTATACATATAGATATACGTATACATATACATATATGTATACATATACATATACGTATATGTATACACATACGTATACCTGTACAGATGTGTATACGTATCTGTACGTATACAAATACGTATATGTATACAGATACGTATACGTATACAGATACGTATGCGTATACAGATACGTACACGTATACAGATACGTATACGTATATAGATACGTATATGTATGCACATACCTATACGTATACAGATACGAATACGTATAGACATACGTATATGTATACACATACTTATACGTATACACATACGTATACGTATACACAATGATAAACTTGATATGGCTAGAAAAGGTGAGAGGTTTGACTTAAGTTCGAGCCTCCCAAAATTCAATTGCTTTTGGGGCTCGAGCTTAAGTTTGAGCCTCTTTGTTCTTTTAGAGATAAGATACAGATCAATTTAAGAGGCTCCTACTTAATATCATGTGACCCATTAATGCTAAACTTGATATGGTTGGAAAAGCTAAGAGGCTCAAACTTAAGTTCGAGCCTCATATCATGTGACTCAATAACTGATAGTTGATATCGATTCAAAGGCTCGAATTTAATTTCGAGTCTGATATCATACATAGAGGTTGCATATTGAGAGGTTCGAACTTAAGTTTGAACCTCATATTCATGTATAATCCCAAACTTTATGATTCTAAGGCTCCAACCTGACAAGGCTCGAACCTGATAAGCTCGACCTTGAGAGGGTTAAGTTCGAGCCTCAAATCATGTGACCCAACAATCCAAGCTTGATATGGGTGGAAACGGTGAGAGGCTCAAACTTGAGTTTGAGCCTCATATCATTTGTGTCAATAGACTGACTGTTGATATGATTCTAAGGCTCAAACTGAAGTTCGAGCCTGACAAGGTCGAACGTGAGAGGCTCAACTTAAGTTCCAGCCTCTCGAAATTGAATTGATTATGAGTATCATGTGACTCAATAACTCACAGTTGATATCGATTCAAAGGCTCGAATTTAAATACCTGTCTGATATCATACATAGAGGTTGGATCATGAGAGGTTTGAACTTAAGTTTGAGCCTCATAGTCATGTATAGTCCCAAACTTTATGATTCTAAGGCTCGAACCTCACAAGTTCAACCTTGAGAGGCTCGAACTTAAGTTCAAGCCTCAAATCATGTGACCCAACAATCGAGGCTTGATATGGGTGGAAGGTGAGAGGCTCGAACTTAAGTTCAAGCCTCATATCATGTGTCTCAATAGACCGATTATTGATATGATTCTAAGGCTCAAACTGAAGTTCGAGCCTGACAAGGTCGAACCTAAGAGGCTCAAACTTAAGTTCGAGCCTCATATCATGTGACCCAACAATGATAAACTTGATATGGCTGGAAAAGTTGAGAGGCTCGAACTTAAGTTCGAGCCTCCCAAAATTGAATTGATTTTGAGGCTTGAACTTAAGTTCGAGCCTCTTTGTCCTTTTCCACATAAGACACTGGTCAATGTGAGAGGCTCAAACTTAAGTTCGAGCCTCATATCATGTGACCCAACAATGCTAAACTTGATATGGTTGGAAAAGCTGAGAGGGTTAAACTTAAGTTCGAGCCTTGTATCATGTGACTCAATAACTGATAGTTGATATCGATTCAAAGGCTCGAATTTAAATTCGAGTATGATATTATACATAGAGGTTGGATCCTAAGAGGTTCGAACTTAAGTTTTAGCCTCATACTCATGTATAGTCCCAAACTTTATGATTCTAAGGCTCAAACTTGACAACGCTTGAACCTGACAAGCTCAAACTTAAGTTCGAGCCTCAAATCATGTGACCCAACAATCCGAAGTTGATATGGATAGGAAAGTGAGAGGCTCAAACTAAAGTTTGAGCCGCATATCATGTTTCTCAATAGACTGAATTTTGATATGATTCTAAGGCTCGAGCTAAAGTTCGAGCCTGATAGTCGAACCTAAGAGGCTCGAACTTAAGTTCAAGCCTCATATCGTGTGACCCAACAATCATAAGCTTGATATGGCTGGAAAAGTTGATAGGCTCGAACTTAAGTTTGAGCCTCCCAGAATTGATTCTAAGGATCAAATTTAAGTTCGAGCCTCTTTATTCTTTTGCACATAAGACACTGTTCAATTTGAGAGACTCAAACCTAAGTTCGAGCATCCTTTGTTCAAATTTCAAAATAGTTTCAAGTTAAGAATACTATTGTAATCTAGCGGGCGTGGTTTAGCGGATGTGCCTTGTTCTCCTATGTAGATGGATAGGGTTCAAGTGTCACCTAGGGTTGTATGCCTCAGAGTTCCCTAAGATGGGTGCCTCTACCTTACAAGGTCGGGTGTGTTTGTCTTTTCAATTCATTGTGCTCTCAAAAAATTGAAAAAAAAGAATACTATTGTTTTCGCTTGAAAAGCTGAGAGGCTCGAGCTTAAGTTCGAGCCTTATATCACACTGAATCTTGATATGATTCAGAGGCTCAAACTTAAGTTCGAGTGTGATATTATGTGACACAATCAAAATTTAGAGCCTCGAACTATATATTATGGCACAACAAACTCAAACTTCATATACTTTTCTTTTCGCTAGAGAAGCTTAGAGGCTCGAAGTTAAGCTTGAGCCTTATTTCACATGATCCAAGAGACTAGAAGGAGCTCGTATACATACAGACATACACAAAAGAATGTTAGAATAGCACAAATACCTAATTATTAACAACCCTTATAGTGGATTTAATGATGTATCATCACCTAGTTCAAATGAATCTATTTCAATAGATCCACATATTTCAAATGGCACCAGATAATTTAATCCACACGATTCAAATGAATCCACATCATTTAATCTATTTATTACAAATCAATTTAATTCATTTAATCCACATAATTTAAATGATACCACTTCATTTAATCCACACAATTCAAATGATACCACTTCAATTAATCCACTGAACTCAAATGATACCACTTAGTTTAATCCACATAGTTCAAATGAATCCACAATATTTACTCCACTTAATGTAAATAAATCCATATAATTTAATCCATATAGCTCAATTGAATATAGATTGTTTTCAATATGGTCTTAATCCATCCGTTATGGATATTTTTAAATCATATCGAGTAAGATTCCAAAATACTCTAAAAAGTTCATGTGCGTCTACTCTCTTTGATACATCTCTATCACAAGCTGGTTCTAAAGCATATTTGAACTTGTAAATCCCATTTCTATCAATGGAATAACTATTTAAATCTATATATTTCAAGAGTTGCAATAGGAGTATCGAAATCGTAAATGTCTCTTGACGTTTGTTAAAAGGTGGAGGGCTTGTGGATATACATTCGGGTGCAATCCACCAGTACTTTTGGCTCCACTCATTTTTAGTTGATATTTTTAAATCAGGTAGCTTCGAAAAACATTTTTTTGTTGGTAAATATGTTGCTCTACCAAAATCTTATAATTCAATATAAACATGCTCAGCTTCAAAATGCAACAAAATGTTACTTAGATGGAGATCGTTGTGGAAAATATTACAAGTGTGTAAAAAGGATATTGTTTGCAACAATCCATTGATTAGATTCCAAATGTTTGACTTCAGATCTGTTTCTCCAACGCTGATGACTCTACTACTTTGATGATCTCTCCAAAGATACGAGTGAGCTCTTTAAACATTTGGTCATCTAATACTTGTGCTCCACCAGACGCACTACCAAATTTATCTTCAATATTGATATATGTTGTTCTAGATAATAGTTCAATGACATGTTTATAATTAGATATATCCACTGGCAAAGTGATTTCATCTTCTCGCATTCCATACATGTAGGAACACACAGAATCTTCCAAAAATTTTCGATCCTACTTATTTATTTTACCTTCCCCTACATGACTAGGTAACCACTTGTACTTCTTCTATCCTCCTTGGAACCGGCCCAATCCGCATCAGAATAAGATTTGGCCTGCATATCATCATCAAATGAATAGAACAATCCTTCATTTATAGTGGCCTTGAGATATCGTAACATTCTTCTTGCAGCTTGCAAGTGTGTAGTCCTTGGACTATGCATAAATTGTGATAACACTCCAACTCCATATGCTATGTCAGGCCTAGTTATTGTGGCATAATTGAAAGAGTCTACGATAGATCGATACAAAGTTACATCCTCTAATGGCTCTCCATCAATGGAGCTTAGCTTTACATTAACTTCCATGGGATTTGAAATAGGCTTGCAATGTAGCATCCCAAACCTCTCAAGTAGGTCTAGAATATACTTCCTTTGTATGAGCATAATACCTTCTTCTTTGTATACAACTTCAATGCCAAGAAAATACCTAAGATCTCCAAGATCAGATATCCTAAACTCCTTTCCAAGCTTTGCCTTGATCTCCTCAATGCCCTTTGTATCATTACCTATAATGATAAGATCATCTACATACACACACATGTAGACTACAAGTTCTCCTCTTTGTTTGATGAAGAGAGATGGATCCACCTTGCATTGATTGTAACCACATTTGATCAAATAGTCCACCAATCTTTGGTTCCAAGCCCTTGGAGCTTGCTTTCGGCCATAAAGTGCCTTCTTCAACCTACAAACATGATGTGGAAACTATTTATGAACAAAACCTAGTGGTTGCTCCATGTATACCTCTTCTTCCAAGTCTCCATTGAGAAAGGCATTCTTGATATCCAATTGGAAAAGCTTCCATCCTTTGCTAGCAGCCATTGCAATGAGTTTCCTAATGGTGCTCATCTTTGCCATGGGGCTGAATGTCTCTTCAAAGTCCACTCCATAGGGTTGTGCAAAACCCTTGGCCACCAATCTTGCTTTGAACCTAGAAATAGATCCATTTGAATTCCTCTTTACTTTATACACCCACTTATTACCTATTACCTTCATGTTCTCCTTCTTGGTCACTAGAGTCCATGTTTGATTTTCCTCAAGTGCGTCGATCTCTTCTTGCATTGCCTCTTTCCATTCGGTGTACCTGCTTGCATCTTCATAGCAATCGGGCTCATGATCTTCTACTACTTTGTTCATTATGCATAATGTGTTGCCATGTATGAATCATAAGTAAACCTTTGAGTTGGATACTTAACTCTAGAAGACTTCCTTTCTTCACCTTTTGGAGGAATAAACCTCCTTTGCCTTGGGAACTTGATCTCTTTCTTTGATGTGGCTTCTTTCTTCATCATGTGTCCTTCATCATCTTCAACTTCATTACCTTCTTCATCCAACTCCACCAATGTTGCTTTGCCTTTGTTGATTGATTGTGCTTCATGGCTTGATGAAGATCTCCCACTCCATGGTGAGTTCATGCTTGAACTATCTTCATTGATGGAACACCTTGGGCCGCTTAGCTCTAGGTCAATTTGTTCTTCATCATGTCCATGCTTTTCTTCTTCATAGTCCTGCATACAATCATACTTCTTATACCAAGGGAGTAGCTCATCAAATGCTACATCCCTTGATATCCTCAAGTCCTTTGTGTTTGGGTTGAAGCACCTATAACCTTTATGATCATTTGAATATCCTAGAAACACACACTTTTCTGCCTTTGGTTGTAGCTTGTGCCTCAATTCACTTGGCACATGTACATAACAAGTACATCCAAATATCTTCAAGTGGGAAAGATCAGGTTTCTTACCATAATAGGCTTGATATGGTGTCAAGCCATGGATCCCTCAGGTAGGAGCCCTATTCATTAGATACATGGTGGTATTTGTTGCATCACTCCAAAACATGTTAGGTACATTCATCTCATTAAGCATTGCATTTGCCCCTTTGATTACCTGCATATAATACTTGTGCATCCTTGCTTTTAGTTGAATTCCACCTATGTTCATTTCTTCGGTGACCATGAGAGCAACCAATTGCTCAAAATCGGGAAGATTATCCCTTACATAAACTGAAGTGGTAAATGGTTTGAGAGTATAAGCCACAAGATCGGCATCGTCTACGTGGCTTCCAATGGATCCCAATGCATGTGATAACTCCTTGACCTTAAGTATGTAGTCATTTATGCTACTCCCTGAGCTCTTCCTAAGGTTGTTGAGCTAATTCTTGAGCTGGATCTTCCTTGCTTTGGTGCTTGTTGAATAAAGCCTTTCAAGTGTCTCCCATACCTTCATGCTTGAATCCAAGTCTTGGATATGGTCGATCATGCTATTGCAAATGTGTTGGGAAAGGATAAAGATAACCCTCTTCTCTCTTTCATTCCATTCCCTATAGGCCCTTCTCTGGTCATTGGTTGGATTCTCATCCAACCTAGGTCTTGGTTCACTTCCACTAATCAACCCCCAAAGGCCCTTGCCCATAAGATAGTTGGAGACCCTAAATCTCCATGGTTGATAGTTCCCTTTGTCTATCTTTTCAATTTGAGTCTTGAAGTTTTCCATATCTAGTATTTGATACTTGACTTAGCCCTTGGCTAATGCTCCAATGTGTGTAAAATGAAAATGAGGCCCTGAGGTTACTTCAATCCAAAGCTTTCCTTAGATGGACACCTTATGCTCTTGAAACTTAGCTCCCCCTTGATGTGAGCTACCTCCAAGAAGCTTTTGTTGATGCAAATCTTCAACCACTAACTCCAAGAGGTCTTCTTGCTTGTATGTGATACCTCCAAGATGCCCAAATGCTCTGATACCACTGATGGGGGAAGTGTCTCAACCCCTAAGCAACGACAAAGCGCGAATGACCTCTACAGGTATACTTCTTTGACCTCTGCACACCAAAAATGCTCATACTCAGAGCTTATGCAGAGAATTCCAGTGAGCTTTTGTAGACCTGTAGTAGACACCAAGAGATTTCCAAAAAAACAAATTTTACTTCAAATGGATGCTTACACAAAGAGAAACAATGTCTACAACATGAGCTAGTTGAATGCTCACAACTGCTAGTCAAGTAGAGACCTCACTTCACTCCAGCAAGCTTTTCTCAGAGATTATACAGAGAATGAATCTCAAATTTTGGTCAACTTTAGAAAACTTTAATAGCTACCCAATGAAACCAAAATCATAGCAAATGGAGGAATAGAGAAGGAGAACCAGCCCTTACAATAGAGAGCAAAATATTTCCAACAGAGCCTACACACCAAGAGAGATATCAATCACACAACTTCACTAAAATGTATCTTGCTCCCAGATTACTCAGAGGATGCTCCAGAGATTTTGTGGGCATAAAATAGACTCTAATATCTATCCAATGAGACAAGAATTACATCAAATGATACAATATGAGGGAGAACCAATGCTAACTTCTCAGGGGTAGAGAGTTGCAACACTGCCTGCACACACACATAGATATGCCTACTAAAAGAAAACAAACAAGCAAGAAAGGGGCTAGCTTAAGCAAGGGGTTTGCTTATCACAACTCCAGCACTTAGTGCTCACTTTACATGAGCTAAAAATCCAAGAAGATGGCCCAAAAAAAGTTGGGATACATGCTCCTTTTATAGTGAGAAGTGTGCCCCTAAAATCTAGGAACTACCTTTCCAAATCAGCCTCCTAACTTGGAGGACTTAGTTGAGATGACTTGGGGAGTGGTTGAGTGACCTTTCTTGATGGAATCTCGTGGCTTTTGGCTTCCTTTGATTGCTCCGCATGTCCATAAAAGATTCCCCACGAATTTGTAGCTTGAAGCTTAACTTTTAACATGCATGTATGTACGTAAGTATGTATGTATGTATGTATGTAGTGTATGTATATATTTATTTATGTATGTATGTGTGCTGTTGTGTGTGTCTATGTGTGTATATATATATTGTGTGTGTGTGGGTATATATATTGTGTATGTAGTGTGTGTGTGTGTCTATATATTTATTTATGTATGTTTATTTATGTATGCATGTATGTACGTACGTAGTGTGTGTGTACATACATATGTGTGCTGCTGTGTGTGTGTATGTATATATATATATATATATGTGTGCTGTTCTGTGTGTGTGTGTGTATATATATATATTGTGTATGTATGTATATATATTGTGTATGTGTATATATATTTGTGCGCTCCTCTGTGTGTGTATGTATATATTGTCTGTGTGTGTGCTGCTTTGTGCTCTCTCTCTCTCTTTCTCTCTCTCTCTCTCTCTGTCTCTCTCTCCCTCTCCCTCTCCCTCTCCCTCTCTCTCTCCCCCTCTCTCTCTATCCCTCTCTCTCTCTCTCTGTATATATATATATATATATATATATATATATATATATATATATATATATATATATATATATATATATATATATATATATATATATATATATATATATATATATATATATGTGTGTGTGTGTGTGTGTGTGTGTGTGTGTATGTATGTATGTATGTATGTACACACAAACACACACACACACACACATATATATATATATATATATATATATATATATATATATATATATATATATATATATATATATATATATATATATATATATATATATATATATATATATATATATATATATATATATATATATATATATATATATATATATATATATAAGTTTTAAATTTATTTATGTATAAATTTATCAATATTTAATATTTCTAAATATTTTGAGTTCTATGGAAATAGGTATATCTGTGTATGTGTGTGTTTGTCTGTGTGTATCTGTGTGTGTACATCCAATCATTTGAATCAATATCTTTGAAATATAAAAACGTAATGACTTGAAGAAAACTCAACATCTTTGAATAAAATAGAATATTATTAAATGATAAGAAAATATAATTGAATCTATAACTATCCATTTAAAGCAAATTATCTCAAAAACATAAGGTGTTTTGAAACACCTGATTAAATTTAATGTACTATTAACTATTCATGTAATTGAATGATCTTGAAATTGTATGGTTTTTAGAAACATCGGAAAAAATTTAATACATGATAACAATCCATCTGATTGAATGTAGTCAATGCTATCCCTTTGTAATCAACAAGATTGGTGCTAATGGAGAGCCATCTAGTCGACATTATTTCCTTCACAGAAAGTTAGCAAACCCATCTACCTGTAACATAAAAAGTTAGCAAAGTAAACGAAAACAAAAGCTTGGGACGATTTAACCCCTTCCAACATTCCATATATTATACACAATAGAACTACAAATATCTAAGCAACTGAGATGAGATAAGGGTGTTTCAAACAATCAAAACTTCATGATGAAGCAAAAATAGATATATTAAAAAATAATGATCTTTAAATACGATCAATATCATGTAAGCTATTATAATTGAATTAGAGATTTCAATCATCTTCATTAGAGAAGTATCTTAAATGTTCAAATACTTCATTTTCTTTCCCTTGGCTTTGTTTTACCTTAGATATCACCGCTGATGGAATTTTGGTTTTATTTGGTTTGCGCCCACCTTTTGGTGTCCAAACCCAAAGAATGAAAGAAGTATTCTCCCAACGTTGAGGATCAGAAATATTTTATCTCCAATATTTTGTCCAACAATCCCTATATAGTTCTTCATCACTGATATTTTTCTTTTTTGAAATAGGCATCCAATATTCTATCTGAAACTTAAGATATGTTTTTGATTCTCTAGTTTGATTCACTTCAGTTTTTGCTATGCCAAGCCACACAGGGTACATTACATCACATGGTTCTATGAGAACAAAGTCTCCTTTTCTCACATCAAGGCATGGATTGAAATCTTTTGCTGGTTTGTTGCGCAATGGACCACAAAAGTGTACATCATTTTCATCTGTATCTTCATTATCAAATGTATTATCTTGCACAAGATTCACTTTTTGGACAAAAATCATGATAAACCAGAACTCTCAAATAAGTAAGTATCGGATTAATCCATTTGCCATAATTTGAGTTATCCCCCTTCTCTTCCAGGTGCATTTTCTACCAACTGACATATCTAAGGAGGCCTTCCATGACCCTTTCATTATCCTTCACATACTCACTAGGTGGCAATAAGTTTGGAACTCCTTTAGGAAGCTTCGATATTCCATCTTCATTTTTCTTCCATAACTCTATACCATTTGTAGGTAACCAATCAATTTTTCTTGGATGCAATTTGTATTGCATCAAGGGTATCCCTTGACTCATGTAGAATCTGGACTGCAATGATTTCGAATGCCCAACAAGAGTATCTACTCCACCATTTAAGTACCTTTTGACAAAATTTTTGAAATCTGTACTATTTGTAAAAGAAAAGGTGTCAGATGCATGTTGCAACATTCATTGAAAGTTCTCATAAGTTGTGGAAAATTGAAAATGGATTATTTTTTGAGCTTTTCTCAAAAGTAACTAAATAAAGCATCAATATCCTCATGTGTATGTCCAACCATAAGGAATCCAAGTTACACCATATGAAATATCCCATTAGCAACTAACAAAGACAAGTATGCAAAGACCTAATGATTCTTATTTTCAAAACCACAATTATCAAGTTGCAAAAATAATGTTCTAGGTAATTCCTTGAATGAATTACTTTGATTTTCACATGTGCTATTACATTGTGCTGCTTTGTCGTATAAACTTTCCTCCTTTAATACATCCATATGATGATAAAGTGCATCAGACCACAACAGAGAATCAAATAGAGACTATGTGTAATTTACACCAGAACTCATCAATCCCAAATCTCCATACAATCGACTATCTTTTTTTTCTAAGTTTCTTAAACACATTGAAATAGATGGAATTGTGAAATTTGGTTCACCGGTCCATAATCCTAAAGCAAAATGACCATAAGCACATTTTCCATGTCCATGAGTAAGCATTCCTATTAAAGATATTGGTAATCTCTCAATGCCATTAAGAGATTTGGGAATTGGTTTAATCTGTGGTATAGTTATTTTACTTTGATCCATTTTATCATGAATAATGCATAAATATTTATCTGGAAATAATTCTGAGGAAACTCTCCAAGCATAGTATAGATTTCTACAACTCATTTGACGTAGCATATGAGATCTTCTTTGTGCTAAATATCTTGCACGTTCTTCATGGTTTTTTGTAGATTGTAATTTTGCTTTTATTCCTGTACAAAAGTCACATTTGGAAAAGGTACTTGACTTTGATAAAGAAACTATTCTAAATTTTGTATTCCACATTCTTGAAAATGTTGAGATACTTTATTATCCCAAACTCTCTAATGTCATATACCTCTCAAAGAATATCCACTTGTTTTTAATGTGATGGAAGCACTCTTTGTGTTTCATGAGAACCATCCATACATGTTCTCAACTTGTGTGGCATTTGATCTGCATTATTATCAATGAAATCATGTATCAAAGCTTTTGCTATTTCTACATGTTTGATACTATTTCTAAGTATTCCATTATTCCCATGAATGGATACCTTTTGACCACGAAAAAACTTTTCTCGTAGCCTATAAAATGAGCTCTTTCCAATACCATGAATTAAATAGCATGCATTGTTACATACTTCTTTTGCATTAAACATGAAGTTGAAACTCAAGCAATGACTTGAGTTCATATTGTTACCTTTTTAGACCATATTCATGCAATCCAATTCATATTTGCAACTATCTGAATAGCATTATCCCCAACAGTTTAACCTTGCATCCATTATTTTAGCCCTACTAGCTACTTGACAACATCGCCGTTCACAACAATCATGCATTGAAACCATTTGAATTCTCTCAAATGAGCATCTCTTATTAGGAGTCTGTGTAGTACTTTTTCTATTATGCACTCTCACCTTGTGAATGTAACTTCTTTTTTTCTTGTTCACTTCAAAATATCCACAATCACTATTTTCCATTTGAAAATCCTCTTGTTGATCTGATTCCATTCAAAGAGGAGAAACAACTTGTATATCATCAAAACAATGTTGAATATCAATAGCATGAGAAAAATTATTCACAACATCTACATCCTCAATACCATTGCAACTATCATCGTGAATGCTATAAGATGAGCTAAAGCAAAAATTTGGATTCTCTCCAACTTCAAGATCTACATCCTGAATACTATTGCAATGATCATCTTCAATGCCATACAATGAGTTAAAGCCTAATTTTTGTATCAAAGGCTCACCATGTTCTGTAATGATTTGGAGTATAGGCCAACTCACCAATTTCAAAGTTGAATCCAAAGTTGATGCATCCATAGTTTCATCCATAATAACACCTAGGCAACTTTCTCCCAACTCTTTGCAATTTTTGGCATCCCACGGATTTACCAACAAGATAATAGAAGTTGCATATCTTTCACGCTTTTCATGATCCAACAAGATGACTCTCTTTCCTTTCCACTTTTCTCTTTCTTCAAGTTGATAAGACATAGTTTGCTTTGTTGCCATCTTGATGTTTCCTATAAAAGAATAAAGGAGAAATTAACAACGCTATTCAATTCATCATTCTTTCAATTATTGTAAAAATAATCAATTGAATTAAATCTAGAACACGAACATCATTTCCACAAAAAAGGATCCATATTTGCATATATGGACATTCACTGGTTCTATATGATTTAAAAAAACTCTTACAAATTTTAAAACCTTTAAAAATAATATCCATTTTTGCATGTACAGACAGTCACTAATTAACTTTGAGTCTAATAAAAAATTAAAGAAGCTACAAGAATAAAAATCTCCAACTTCATTTTGATGCTAGCATCTTAAGAGGCACTCAAACCGTCTTTAATTCAAAGTTTATTAGAGGCCAAAACGTAATTTCAACCCTCTTTTACTCCAATTTAAATAGCCTCATGTGTTATTTTTTGTCTAGTACTACATCAAGTTCAATAGAGGTTCCACTAAGTTTGGGTTTACTAACTTCAAATTGAATAGAGGTTCCACTTTAAGTTTGAGCTTATGTTACTCAAAGTTGAATAGAGTCTCAAAATTAAGTTAGAATCGAAATTGAATACATGCTCAAATTCTCTCTATCTCCAAGTTGGATTGAAACTCAAATTCCAGTTCAATCCTCTTTGACTTAACTTAAGTTTGGTCTTCTTGAACTTGAAGTTGAATAGAGATTCCACTATAAATTTGAACTTAGCTTACTCAAAATTGAACACTAGGGAGTCAAACTTGAGTTCAACTCTCAAAGCTTGAATCTAAATGTGACTCAACTTATAGGATTTGGAGGATTAGCTCTTGTAGATGCAAGAAGATTTGAGCTAAAAATATTTGCTTTTTTGCTAGAGAACCTAGGAGTGTCGAACTTAAGTTCGAGCCTCATATCATGTGACCAAACAATCCCAAAGTTGATATGAATCAGAGGCTAGAACTTGAGTTTGAGCCTTCTTAGTTCTTTTGGATGCAAGAAAGTATTGAACTTAACACGCTCAAACTTAAGTTTTAGCTTCTGTCACTCTAAGTTGAATAAAGACTGGAACTTTAGTTCAAGCTTCTCTAAATGTGATTTGAATAGAGGCTTAAACCTAATCGAATTGAATCCTTACTTGAATCGATATCTAAACTTAAGTTCTAGCTTCACTGACTTGAAGTTGAATAGAGGTTCCACTATAAATTTCAACTTATCTTACTCAAAGTTGAATAGAGGCTTAAACGTAAGTGCAACTCCAAATCAAATAAAGGCTGAAACTCCAAGTTAAATACATGCTCAAACTAAAATTTTACCCGCTCTACTCATACAACGTAATAGTATACATACATAAATGCTGCTATGTATAGCTTTGTGTGTGTGTATTTTCTTGTATACAATACACACAAAAGTTCTAGCTTCACTTACTTCTAGTTGAGTAGAGGTTGCACTTTAAGTTTGAACTTATGTTACTCAAAGTTGAATAGGCTCAAACTTAATTTTGACTCTAAATTGAATATAGGCTCGGACTCTCTCTATTTCCAAGTTAAATTGAAACTCAAACTCAAGTTCAATCCTCTAAAACTTAAGCTTCAACTTCTTGAATTTGAACTTGATTAAAGGCTCAAAATTAAGTTTGAGCTTCTTAGATTCCAACTTGAATAGAGGCTCAAACTTAAGTTCAAGCCTTTCAAATTGCACATTGAATACAGGCTCAAACTTAAGTTTGAGCCTCTCTGAATCTAAGTTCAACTAAGATAACTCCAACTTGAATCGACATCTAACTTAAGTTTCAGCTTCACTGACTTGAAGTTGAATAGAGATTCAAACTTAAGTTATAATCTCTCTCACTCCAAGTTCAACAAGGATTGAATCTTAATGTCCAACTTGAATGGACATTCAAACTTAAGTTCCACCATAACTTAGTTCTTATGGATGTACGAGAGTGTTCAATTTAATAGGCTTGAACTTAAGTTCGAGCATCTTTTGCTCATTTCAAAACAACCTGAGAGGCTCGAACTTAAGTTTGAGCCTCATATCATGTGACCAACAATCCCAAACTTGATTTGATTCAAAGGCTCAAACTCTTATTCTTTTGGATGCAAAAGAGTAACTTAGAAACTTGATATAAAGAGACTAAAACTTGATATGATTCAAAGGCTTGAGCTTATGTTTGAGCCTCATATCATGTGAATACTCAAACTTGATATAATTCAAAAGCTCGAACTTAAGTGCGAGCATCTTTTGTTCAAATTTCAAAATAGATTTGAGTTAAAATTATTCTTTTCCCTGGAAAGTTGAGAGGCTCAAACTTAAGTTTGAGCCTGTCAGTGATATCATGTAACTCAATGGACTAAGACTTGATATAATTCAAAAGCTCGAACTTAAGTTCGAGCCTCATATTAAGTGACACAGGAAACTCATAATTCAGAGAGTTTGAGCCTCATATGATGTGAAGAGACTGTTCAACTTAACAAGCTTGAATTTAAGTTTCAACATCTTTTGTTCAAATTTCAAAATGGATTTGAGTTAAATTTTTTTAGCTGGAAAAGCTTAGAGACTAAAACTTAAGTTCGAGCCTCATATTGTGTAACTCAACAGACTGAGACGATACGATTCAAAAGCTCGAACTTAAGTTCAAGCCTCATATTGAGTGACACAACAAACTCAGAATTGAGAGGCTTAAGATCGACCCTAATATCATATTCAAAGGCTCGAACTTAAGTTCGAGCCTCGTATCATGTGAAGAGACTATTCAACTTAACAGGCTCGAAATTAAATTCAAGTGTCTTTTGTTTGAATTTCAAAATATATTTGAGTGAAAAATACTCTTCTCTTCATTGGAAAAGCTAAGAGGCTCAAACTTAAGTTCGAGCCTCATATCATGTTACTCAACAGGGCGCTTGATATGATTCAAAAGCTCGAAGTTCGAGCCTCATATTACAACAAAATCAAAATTTAGAGGCTCAAACGTAAGTTTGAGCCTCATATCATACTTAGAGGCTTGAGGTTAAGTTTGAGCATATTTTGTTCAAATTTCAAAATAGATTTGAATTACAAGTAGTATCCTTTTTGCTCGAAAAGTTAGAGGCTCCCAAAGTATCCTCATATCATGTAGATAAAGAGATTGAGACTTGATATGATCCAAAGGCTCGAATTTAAGCTCGAGCCTCATATTATGTGAATACTCAAACTTGATATGATTCAAAGGATCGAACTTAAGTTCGAGCCGCATATCGCTTGTAAGAGTTAAAAGCTCAAACTTAAGATCGAGCATCTTTTGTTCATCTTTTAGAGGCTCGAACTTAACTTCTAGCATCTTTTGGAAAAGGTGAAAGAGTTTGAGCTTCATATCATGTAGCCAAACAGACTCAACTTGTTAGAGGTTTAACTCTTGTAGATACAAGAGGATTTGAATTAAAAATACTAGTCTCTTTGCTCGAGAACCTGAGAGGCTCCAACTTAAGTTCGAACCTCATATCATGTGACCAACAATTCCAAACTTGATATTATTCAGAGGCTCAAACTTGAGTTCGAGCCTCTTAGTTCCTTTGGATGCAAGAGAGTAACTTTGAAACTTGATATAAAGAGACTAAGACTTGATATGATTCAATGGCTCAAACTTAACTTCGAGCCTCATATCATGTGAATACTCAAACCTGATATGATTCAAAGGCTTCAACTTAATTCAAGCTTGATATCTCTTGCAAGAGTTAAAAGGCTCAAACTTAAGATCGAGCATCTTTTATTTATCTTTTAGAGGCTCGAACGTAAGTTCCAACATCTTTTGGAAAAGCTGAAAAAGTTTGAGCTTCATATCATGTACCCCAACACACTCAATTTGATATGATTGAGAGGTTCAAACTTAAGTTCAAGCATTTTTTTTTTCAAATTTCAAAATAGATTTGAGTTAAAAATATTCTTTTCGTTGGAAAGCTGAGAGGCTCAAACTTAAGTTCGAGCCTGATATCATGTAACTCAATAGACTGAGACTTGACATGATTCAAAAGTTCAAACTTAAGTTCCGGCTTCATATTAAGTGACACAAGAAACTTGAAATTCAGAGGGTCGAACTTAAGTTTGAGCCTCATATTAAAACAAAATCAAAATTTAGAGGCTCAAACTTAAGTTTGAACCTCACATCATATTGATAGGCTCGAACTTAAGTTCGAGCGTATTTTCTTCAAATTTCAAAATAGATTTGAATTAAAAATAATATCCTTTTCACTAGAAAAGTTAGAGGATTGAACTTAAGTTCAAACCTCATACCATGTAAAAAGAAATTGGGACTTGATATGATTCAAAGAGTTCGAGCCTCATATCATGTGGATACTCAAGCTTGATATCATTAAAAGGCTCGAACTTAAGTTTGATTTGGATATCGGTTGCAAGTGTTAAAAGGCTGGAACTTAAGATCGAACATCTTTTGTCCAACTTTTGTCCATCTTGATATGATTTAGAGGCTTAGCTCTTGTAGATGCAAGACGATTTGAGTTAAAAATAATAGTCTTTTTGTTGAAGAACTTGAGAGGCTCGAACTTAAGTTCGAGCCTCATATCATATGACCAACAATCCCAAACTTGATATGAGTCAGAGGCTCGAACTCGAGTTTGAGCCTCTTAGTTCTTTTGGATGCAAGAGAGTAACTTTGAAACTTGATAAAAAGAGTCTGAGACTTGATATGATTCAAAGGCTCGAAGTTAAGTTCGAGCCTCATATCATGTGAATACTCAAACTTGATATGATTCAAAGGCTTCAACTTAAGTCGAATTGGATATCGCTCGCAAGAGTTAAAAGGCTCAAACTTAAGATCGAGCATCTTTTATTTATCTTTTAGACAGAACTTAAGTTCCAACATCTTTTAGAAAAGCTTAAAGAGTTTGAGCTTCATATCATGTACCCCAACAGACTCAATTTTATATAATTCAGAGGTTCGAACTTAAGTTGGAGCATCTTTTGTTCAAATTTTGAAATAGATTTGAGTTAAAAATATTCTTGTTGCTGGAAAGATGATAGGCTCAAACTTAAGTTCAAGCCTAATATCATGTAACTCAACACACTGAGGCTTGATATGATTCAAAATTTTGAACTTAAGTTCGAGCTTCATATTAAGTGACACAAGAAACTCAAAATTCAGAGGATCAAACCTAATTTTGAGCCTCATATTAAAACAAAATCAAAATTTAGAGGCTCAAACTTAAGTTTGAACCTCACATCATATTGATAGGCTCGAATTTAAGTTCGAGCATATTTTCTTCAAATTTCAAAATAGATTTGAGTTAAAAATAGTATCTTTTTCGTCGAAAAGTTAGAGGATCGAACTTAAGCTCAAGCCTCATATCATGTAAAAAGAGAGTGGCACTTGATATGATTCAAAGGTTCGAACTTAAGTTCGAGCGTCATATCATGTGAACCCTCAAACTTGATATCATTCAAAGGCTCGAGCTTAAGTTTGAGCTGGATATCGGTTGCAAGTGCTAAAAGACTCAAACTTAAGATCGAACATCTTCTGTCCATCTGGATATGATTAAGAGGCTTAGCTCTTGTAGATGCAAGAAGATTTGAGTTAAAAATACCAGTATTTTTGCTGAAGAACCTGAGAGGTTCAAACTTAAGCTCGAGTCTCATATTATGTGACCAACTATCCCAAACATGACATTATTCAGAGGCTCGAACTTGATTTTGAGCCTCTTACTTCTTTTGGATGCAAGAGAGTAACTTTGAAACTTGATATAAAGAGAATAAGACTTGATATGATTCAAAGAACTCAAACTTAAGTTTGAGTCTCATATCATGTGAATACTCAGACTTGATATGATTCAAAGGCTCCAACTTAAGTCGAGCTGGATATCGCTTGCAAGAGTTAAAAGGCTAAAACCTAAGATCAAGCATCTTTTATTTATCTTTAAAAGGCTCGAACTTAAGTTCGAGCATCTTTTGGAAAAGCTCAGAGATATTGAGCTTCATATCATGTATCCCAACATACTCAATTTGATATGATTCAGAGGTCCAAACTTAAGTTTGAGCATCTTTTGTTCAAATTTCAAAATAGATTTTAGTTAAAAATATTCTTTTTGTTGGAAAGCTGAGAGGTTTGAGGGATATCATGTAACTCAACAAACTGAGACTTGATATGATTCAAAAGTTCGAACGTAAGTTCGAGCTTCATATTAAGTGACACAAGAAACTCAAAATTCAGAGTGTCAAACTTAAGTTTGAGTCTCATATTAAAACAAAATCAAAATTTAGAGGCTCAAACTTAAGTTTGAACCTCACATCATATTGACAGGCTCGAACTTAAGTTCAAGCGTATTTTCTTTAAATTTCAAAATAGATTTGAATTAAAAATAGTATCCTTTTCACTGGAAAAATCAAAGAATCGAGCTTAAGTTCAAGCCTCATATCATGTAAAAAGAGACTAGGATTTGATATTATTCAAAGGCTCGAACCTAAGTTCAAGCCTCATATCATGTGAATACTCAAACTTGATATCATTCAAAGGCTCGAACTTAAGTTTGAGCTGGATATCAGTTGAAAGAGTTAAAGGCTCGAACTAAGATTGAACATCTTTTGTCCATCTTTTGTCCATCTTGATATGATTCAGAGGCTTAGCTCTTGTAGATGCACGAAGATTTGAGTTAAAAATACGAGTCTTTTTGTTGAAGAACCTGAGAGGCTCAAACATAAGTTCGAGCCTCCTATCATGTGACAAACAATCCCAAACTTGATATTATTCAGAGGCTCCAACTAGAGTTTGAACCTCTTAGTTCTTTTGGATGCAAGAGAGTACTTTTGAAACTTGATATAAAGAGACTGAGACTTAATATGATTCAAAGGCTTGAACTTAAGTTCGAGCCTCATATCATGTGAATACTCAAAATTGATATGA
>CM035411.1:127820234-127845234 GCA_020310875.1 Ceratopteris richardii
AATTCCTAATTGATCATAATTAGACATGTAGCATACTTGGAGAACAACACATAAAACAATGTATTACCAAGAGAATGTACATATCATAGAGCAACATGGGTTGATGTATATGTAGAAATATCATTCAAACTAATTGTCCAGTATATTTATCAAAGCAAATATATCCAATCTAAATCATGAGACAAATGAAATAAAACATTGTAGGGAACACATTGCACATAATCAATACTCTTTTACTTCTTCCGAATCACAAAGATAATGAAATGATTCGAACAAATAGATTCATTTAAATCATGTTGGTTGGTATACAATGAGAGTTGGTAAATGATGCATCATGTATTGGTAGAAAAGGGATGATGATCTTCAAATTCCTATTTGTGCTATGGTTATTGCTAGACCTACCAAAAAACAACTTCATTGGGATGGCAAAGATGCTTAGTCACATTCATTGATAGCTTTGTCTCTCAAACATGCCATTATCCTTCATATTCACTCTTGTAAAACAACAAAGGATGCTTGGGATACACTAAACACTTTATACCATTGATAACCAAGAAATGAGGCTTGTGTTGTTTACCTCTGAAAGTGATCGGAGATTGAGCATATGAATGAAGGAGATTCTATGGACAATTTCTTGAAAAAGATCAAATATTTAAAGGATCATTTGATTTGTGCTAATTATGTCTTGCTAGATAGTTCACTTGTGCAGACTATTCTTAACGGTCTTCTAGATTCATAACGAGGTTTTGCTTCTACTTTGGAATTAATGATGAAAGGCAATCCAAATGCCTTGAAATCTGAGGAGTTGGTCTTTGTTTTGTTGCAGGAAAACCAATCCAAGTAGAAGAGGTCAATTATGTGTGTTGTAGATCAAGCTTTCTTAGCTAGTCAAAAGGGCAAAGGATAATGGGGCTCACCTACTAGTAAGCAAAAATTTGCTAATGCCTTACAATCGAAGAAACAAGATAGAGATGAGAAGAAATTTTAAAAGCCAAAAAATAATGTTTCCAATACTATAAGGGAAATAATCATGTCATAAAGAGTTGTCCAAAACTAGCTCTAAAAGAGGTAAAGACAAAAAAGGCTAGAATGGTTGTCACAAAAGCCTCTACACCTAAAATAGAGTTTGCTAATCTTGTTCAAAATGAAGAATGGGTATTTACTACTATTTCTAGTTGTGACCCATCATGCATTCTATGAGTCATGTAGATCTTAGAAATAACTCTAGAGCATCCATAGGTACATTATGTGATGAATTTGTATAATAATGAATACTAATCAAGATGAATGATGATAGCATTTCGGTCAAAGAAAAGTACCAAGTTTTAGATAGCATTGTAAAATAGTAGCTACAATGTATATGGTATCATAGAATGGAGTTCCTAAATTAGGGAGAGGAACAAGGTAGGTCTGATGATAAGGGCAAGTGAGGTCATTAGAATAAGGTAATTAAATAGATAAAAGTTTTAGGTGGTCTAATGAGAAATGATAATAGAGGATAGGTCATCCTCAAAGGCTCCATGATCAAGAAGAATGTAGTAAGCATATAAATGAGAAGGAAAAATGATAGGATTTAAGTGTGAAAGATCTAAAGTGACACATATAGAAAGAGCTGCGGATATGGAAAGTCTCAACTAAGTTTAGTAATGAGAGTTGCTCTTATGTAGATAGGACAAATTGAGACAAGTTCTAGCTTAACCGACATCTTATGAGTTAGAAACATGGGGGTGAGAGGTCTCAAGAAGAGAAACCTAAGAACACCTACAAATTTAGAATAATTGTAATATACGTATTTAATTCATGGTTAGTTACCACAAGTAAATGATTTTGGGTACTACTACATATTTTTATAGAGCAAATCATTTTATTCCACAAGAAGTATAGACTTTAGATTTATGAATGAAAAGGTAAATTAAGTTTGATTAGAATGCCATAGTCACAAAATAGCGGTGGGAAGTCATGTAAGAGCTTTGCAGATCCGAATGTAAGATGCAAACTTCTAATTTACTAGCTTTATAGAAGGATGTTGTTTTTGCTCCAAAATGTTCATGTACATGCAAACGACAGAGTTCTATCTATCCTCTACCTGGACCAACGTTATGTGTTTCAATACAAAAAGGGTGAAGAAATCCCAAGTCTATTGAGAGGTCAAACAAGATATTAACATGGCTATGTATACTGAAATTTTATCCACTATGTTGATGTTACTTTATATATACATGTACTGTCTTTAAGTTTCATCCCTTTCTTCCATTGAAGTTTCATCCCTTTCTTCCAAGTGTGTTTTTACTCGAAGTGTTCGACATCTTCTTCGATGGTTGCTCTCCATTAATGTTGATTTGCCTATTTCCTATCCCTTTTGTTTTTAAGATATCATGTTTCCAAATGACGAAAATCTCGAATTATCATAGATTAAGATTTATTGTAGATACCATGTTTTGTACGGCTTGTTTTTTGGCATTCAGATCTATTTGTCGTGAGGCCCATTATCTTCATTGTTATTGATATTCATGTTGATTGATCCTTCGTATAATTTCTTGACCTTATCTCGCTTCCCTTTGTGATGTAGAAACTTGCACATAACCTTCAGCTACATAAAGATATTTTGGTCTTAGTCATTATTTGAACCTTCTCTTGGCATCATTCATGTACTTATGGTTTAAAACATAATTTGACCATACCATGAATTTAGCCCATTATAGAAAATAAGTTTCCTGATTCTATTTGTAATTGGATTTTAAAACTTATAAGGGTTTTCTAGTAGTGAATAACCGATCAACACAAATATTTCAACCTTAGAGTCCATTTTGGTTCTTAGATCTTATTGGATGTGTGCACATCATAGAAATCTAGAGATATTTGAGTGTGTGTGGTCATACTTCCTTCCACTCCAAGGTTCCTATGATGGAATTCATATTTCAGAAAAATATGTTAGACATCCAAAATTTGGATTGCAACACATACAGCATGCACCATATAACATAAAGGAAGTTTCATTTAACTTAGCATAGATTTAGTTAGTTCTATGAGGTCCATGATTCTTCTTTTTATCAAATCCCTCTTGACGTTGAGAGGACTTACACGTTTACTATATCCTTATGTCTTTGTTGTATAATATTCTATTTATGTAATTCTCGGAATATTCTGCCCTTCCATCTTATTAAAAATTGTTATTGTAATTCTTGAACTTCCTTTAAACCTGTGCTTCAACCATTATGGACTTTCTAGATACCTTAAATGTAGTTATTCAAAGGATTACAATCAAATTCTTGTAGAATATTCATCATTAAGGGTCCCAAACTTTTTGCTTCTTGCAAATGAAGGGTCTTTTTAACTACAAAATTTGAAACATGCAGTGTCATGTACAAATTGTTTTCAATGGTAGTATTTCCTATTCTCTCAATTGACATAGCTCACATACTTAATTTGGCATCGGGTTTTTAATTTGGGAATAACTCACAAACTTCTATTTTTGTTGTGTTTTGGTATGATGTGAAATACACTTTTATGCTATATGTGCAACTTTTTGTATTCATTTGTCCTAATAAAGGATGGTCGCAAATTTGTTAGTTGGCTATGTAGGATCCACTAAAAGTAACTATCTTCCCATTTTAATTCCTCTAGAAATCAATCCATACCTATTATGTGGGTGTTAGTTAAACGAAACTTTATGACTAAACGTAACTCAATAGCCTCTTATTGTTTTTCTGGATTGAACTTTGAGTCCTAATTACCACTATTTTGGTACTAAGAAACAACACACAAGGGTCCTTTTATGACAAATGTACAAAAGCGCAAACACCTTTTATAAAGGGAATTTCGAGAAAATCTTTAACATATGCATTAAGTATAATATAAAACTTAATGAAAATTTAAATATAGATTTGATTATATTTTGGGTTCATGTTAATAATCTCTTAAGATACCATAAATGTTAGTAAGGTTGATTTTCTATTGAAAGAGAAAATGTTACACATTCCTCCTAGCATAAATCAAAACTATGAAGGTAAAACTAAACCCAAAAGAATCATTTCCGACGCTAATAAAATCTGACACGTTGTTTCTGTACACCAAAAATAACAACTTAGTCCTACATATATGATTGGAACCCTTTTATGGAAATTCGAAAAGGTGTGAAAATATGCACTACAAATAAAAGGTATGAAGATACCAACAAAGGTATAAGATCAAATATTATGACTCTATGGTGAGATGATTCGAAGAAGTGTATGGACAACATCCAAGGTGTACAGGTATGTGCTACCAATCAAACATGGTATGAAGGAGTGAATCAAAGTTTTCACATATAAGGCTAACTAGTATGCGAACATCTATCAAAGATTGAATATCTCTAACCACCACCAAAATTCCACACATGTATGGGTATCAACGAAGTTATAAACATATAATCAGAATACTTCTATGGAAACAAGCCAAAGCATATACATATATGGACAAGAGCCAAATCTTCACACCAACCAAGGCATAGAGACAAGGGAACAATGAATACGTCAAAATCAACTAGGTTTTTTCACGTTTATGTACACGTGTACACACCAATCAACCTATATACATACAAATATTTTATCAAAATGATTAAAAATCCTAAATCTTTACCTTGATTTTTGATAGCATGAAGTAATTTTCACCAAGCAGTATAACTCAGTTATAGATCATTTCAGAAAAATATATACAATTGTTGTAATATATTTAGCGACAATACGTTTTTGATAGTTAATATATGCATAAACACACATAATCTCATTCGCACATCGAGACATACTCAAAATCATACTTAAAAGTCTTTAATAGGCTCTTCTGAATAAAGATGATGAGAATCACTTGAAATAATTTCATCATTTCCATCATGGATTTGATCTTCTTTTTGTTTCAAATGCATTGGTAATATATATGCCAATATTTTTATTCTCCTCACAATTAGAATTTCCTACCACATCTTTTTTCCAGAAGCTTAAGAATGCTCACATTCTTTAAAAGCATGTAGTTGTAAGTTTCATCCTAAGAGGAGCGACTGAATAACTATGTTTTTAATCATACTTTGGTATTTGAACTTTGCAATTGTTTTCTTCTCATGAACATGAAATTATAAGATTTTCCCATTGAGTACGAAAGGCATCATCAAACTCCATGTCTAGCTCAAATTCGGAGGTCGCCCTCTAGCTTTGAGTAACAATTTGAATTGGATTATTAAGAAGGTTGGCCATCAGCATATTTTGGATTCTCATGAATCTCGCTTGTGTACACACGAGAAGGATTTTCTCTTCCGAAAATTCGAGAAATAATGATAATCTAGAGAAAATAAGTTTTAAGTCCATTTTCTTTATGTTTCCAGGTGTTCCTTCTTCTAAAGAGCTCTTCAAAGACTTTAACTAAACTCTCCAAATCCATCAATAAATCTCCTTTTTCTACAACATAGACATTTCTTCAAAATAATTGAATGAAGTTATACTTTTAGCTATGTTAAACCTTAATTTAAGAAAATTCTCTTTTTCGTTTTCATCTAGTAACCAATATGAATTTGTAAAAATGAAAGGCTTATATTTGTCTTAAAATATAAATGATGTGGCCTATTGAATCCAAATAAGAATGCCATAAAAGTATCAACTATCGGATCATGGAAAATCAAGCGCGTTTTTTGAAAAAATAGGACACTTGACTGTCTCATGAGGCTCAAATGTCCTATTATACAATTAGTATGAAAGTTGGATTGTAGTGCCTTTGAATAAAATTTGATGAATTTTTGGATTTTGACTTATATTTATTTCACTTTCAAGATATTTTGAATATCATCGTTTCATTTCTAAACCTTTTGTAAACGTTTTCTTTTTTTTTGCACTCTCAAGTCCTTTGACTTGAATTAAATTACCATATGCATGCTAGAGTCCACAAATAAATGTGAAATATCCATCATTCCTTTAGTACCTTCCATTAGAGTCTACTAGTTGTTAGAGTGATCTCAACCACTACTTCAATACCTTGTACTAGACTCTGCTAGTGGTAGGTTTACTTGGCACTCAAGTGAAGTTTCTCTTGATCCATTTTAACTCATAATAACTTCTGCTAGAAGGATCTAGAGCTCGTTGGGCAAAATTGATCTCTCCCCATCCTTTTAATGGGGGCTGAACACAAGACCTCATCCTTCCTAACCTTGAGACTTAACGACTAGGATAAGTGGATACTTGTTTGAGAGAGAACTTATGTGTAAGTCTAGTCTTGATATCTTTGGACATACACGCAAGTGACCAAACAATGTTGAATCTTAGAACTGTTTGAGCCAATCGGATCCTTAGATGCTAGGCTTACTTTATTACATTCTTCCCCCCTAGGATAGATTTTTTTCCTCGAAAGTAAATCTATATATAGTAACTATATACGATCATTTCAAGATCTCATGCTTTGCCTTGGAGCCTATGCTTAAGTCTCACTACAACATATGAGGGGCTTAGTGATGCTTCATATACTGACGGTCACAGTCAGCGTCGATATAGGCCTCGGAACATCTCACTAAGAGATACCCACGGTTAAGTGACCGTCGGTATGACCGTTTTAAACGGATCGTCGGTGTGGCCCGCAGCCGCCGGTATGTGTGTCCGTATATGCGTCCGTATAGGCGTTGGTATAAGCGTCGGTATGAGCGTCGGTAATTTACTGGGAACTACCGGCGCATATACCGACACCCATACCGGCGCCTATATCGGCGGTGAGTTTTAAACATACCGCGAACCCGAGAGCAAAACTTCACAATTTTGCGCGTGTTTGAGTACTGCTGGTCTTCTGTCGAACTTGCACGCGTGAACCAAATTGCGACCTGCATTGTTTTGTGCACACACACACACACAACGATCTCTCTCTCTACACACACACACTCTCTCTCGACTTAAATCTCACATCTTGGTAAGTGCTGCGCATACTGTTAGCATTTGTGTTCTCTATGCTTTAGGGTTTTTAATTTCTCTTTTCTTTGATTTTGCAGAAGTTCTTTGGCGTCGATTGTTTGGAATTGGACGATAGACGACCTACATTACGCTTTGACGACAACGATTCAAAAGAGGGACATACTTGTAAGTGATTCTTTTATTCTCTATTGATAGAGAGAGAGATAGAGAGAGAGAGAGATAGAGAGAGAGAGAGAGAAAGAGAGAGAGAAAGAAAGAGAGAGAGAGAGAGAGAGAAAGAAAGAGAGAGAGAAAAAAAGGAAGATAGAGAGAAGAGAAAGGAAGATAGAGATAGGAAAATAGAGCATACATACACACACACATTTACACATGCATACATACACACATACATGTACACATATGCATACATACACACATACATGTACACACATGCATGCTTACATACACACCTATACACACATGCATGCTTACATACACACACACATATACACACATGCATGCATACACACACACACATAAATTTACACTCATGCATACATACACACACATGCATACACACATACATACACACACATATATACACATATGCATACATACACATACACACACACATATACACACATACATACACACACGCATATATACACACATATACACACATGCATGCATACATACACACACATATACACACATGCATGCATAAACACATATATACACACATGCATACACACACACACATATACACACATGCATGTATACATACACACACATGTATACACATGCATACACATACACACACATACACATACATGCATGCATACATACACACACGTACACACACATGCACACACATGCATGCCTACATACACATACATACACATACATACACATACACACACATGTATACACATGCATACATACACACACATGTACACATGCATACATACACACACATATATACACACATGCATACATACACACATATAATCCTATTTTTATTTTGAAGTTTTTTTTTTACATCAAATATATAAAAATAGGATTAGGGTTTCTATGCTATTCACACATACATACACATACACATAATATATATATATATATATATATATATATATATACATGTATATACACATGTATACAAAAATATACATATTTTAGGTATAGATATTTAAGATTAGGGTTTTAGGGTTTAGTATTTCAGATTTAAGTCTAAGTCTTTCTGATTAGGGTTTTAGGGTTTTAATACGTAGATAACATATATACACAAACACACATATACATATAATACATACATACATGTAGATACACATGCATACAAAAATATACATATTTTAGATTTAAATCTTTAAGATTAGGGTTTTAGGGTTTTATCACCTACATAACATATATGCACACATACACATGCACATATAATACATATATACATGCATATACACATGTATAAAGAAATATACGTATTTTAGGTCTAGATATTTAAGATTAGTGTTTTAGGGTTTAGTATTTCAGATTTAAGTCTGTCTTTCTGATTAGGGTTTTAGGGTTTTAATACGTAGATAACATATATACACAAACACACATGTACATATAATACATACATACATGTAGATACACATGCATACGAAAATATACATATTTTAGATTTAAATCTTTAAGATTAGGGTTTTAGGGTTTTAACACCTACATAACATATATGCAAACATACACATGCACATATAATACATATATACATGTATATACACATGTATACAGAAATATACATATTTTAGGTATAGATATTTAAGATTAGGGTTTTAGGGTTTAGTATTTCAGATTTAAGTCTAAGTCTTTGTGATTAGGGTTTTAGGGTTTTAATATGTAGATAACATATATACACAAACACACATATACATATAATACATACATACATGTAGATACACATGCATACAAAAATATACATTTTTAGATTTAAATCTTTAAGATTAGGGTTTTAGGGTTTTAACACCTACATAACATATATGCACACATATACATGCACATATAATACTATATACATGTATATACACATGTATATAGGGTTTTAATACGTAGATAACATATATACACAAACACACATATACATATAATACATACATACATGTAGATACACATGCATACAAAAATATACATATTTTAGATTTAAATCTTTAAGATTAGGGTTTTAGGGTTTTGACACCTACATAACATATATGCACACATACACATGCACATATAATACATATATACATGCATATACACATGTATACAAAAATATACGTATTTTAGGTCTACATATTTCAGATTAGGGTTTTAGGGTTTAGTATTTCAGACTTAAGTGTAAGTCTTTCTGATTACGGTTTTAGGGTTTTAATACGTAGATAGCATATATACACAAACACACGTATACATATAATACATACATACATGTAGATACACATGCATACAAAAATATACATATTTAAGATTTAAATCTTTAAGATTAGGGTTTTAGGGTTTTAACACCTACATAACATATATGCACACATACACATGCACATATAATACATATATACATGTATATACACATGTATACAGAAATATACATATTTTAGCTCTAGATATTTAAGATTAGGGTTTTAGGGTTTAGTATTTCAGATCTAGAATTTTAAGATTAGGGTTTTAATTAGATATATATAATTAAATATATAAAATTAAATATATAAAAATAGGATTACGTAAGGGAAAAAAATCTGAATATATAAATAAATATATATAAATAAAATAAGATAATTATATACATAAATAAATATAAAAAGAACTAGTGTTTTAAATAATTTAATTAAATATTTATAATTAAATATATAAAAATAGGATTACATAAGGAAAAAAAATCTGAATATATAAATAAATATATATATATAAAATAAGATAATTATATACATAAATAAATATAAAAAGAACTAGTGTTTAAATAATTTAATTAAATATATAAAATTAAATATATAAAAATAGGATTACATAAGGAAAATAATCTGAATATATAAATAAATATGTATATAAAATAAGATAGTTATATACATAAATAAATATAAAAAGAACTAGTGTTTTAAATAATTTAATTAAATATTTATAATTAAATATATAAAGTTAAATATATAAAAATAGGTTTACGTAAGAAAAAAAATCTGAATATATAAATAAATATATATATAAGATAAGATAATTATATACATAAATAAATATAAAAAGAGCTAGTGTTTTAAATTATTTAATTAAATATAATTAAGTAAGGAAAAATCTGATTATATAAATAAGTATATATATAAGGTAGGATAACTATATAGATAATAAAATATGATAGTAACTAGTATTTTAAATAAATAAATGAAATATATATGATTAAATATATAAAAATAGGTGTAAATTTAATCATTTTAAATAGAGTGAATATATATACAATACACAAACACACATACTTCTATATCTATCTATATTCACATATATATACATATACACATATATATACACATGCATACATATATATACATGTTTTAGTTCTAGGTCATTTGGATTAGGGTTTTAGGGTTTTAACACCTACATAACATATATACACACATACACATACACATATAATACATATATACATGTATATACACATGTGTATAGAAATATACATAATTCTTTAAAATTAGGGTTTTAGGGTTTAGGCATACATATAACTTAATTAAGAGGAAAAAAATATGAATAAATAAATAAATATATATATATAAAATAGGATCAATCAAGAGAAAATCCGAATATATAGATAAAATAGGATAGCTATATAGATTAGGGTTTTAAAACTAGGGTTTTAAGTTTTTTTAGGTATTCAAGTATTTAGGTCTTTAAGAGTTAGATTTTTAGGTTTAATAAAAAAACAAATGTTCTAAAATGTTCTAAAATGTCCATATTGTAGCTGATGGCTTCTTTGGATCCTGAAGAGAGAATGGCATGTCCTTGCACAGAGTGCAAGTATCAAATCTATCAGAAACGACGGATTTGTACTGCACATGTTAGAGAGTATGGATCCTTTGACAGGAGTCGACTAGAAAACCTACGCTATCATTCGCATGGTCCCTCAGGTGAGCAGATGGACCCAAACGACATTGCACCGGTAACCTCTCATGGACAAAAGAGAGCAAAAAAGGACTTAGACGTAGAAGCAAGCACTAATAATATTACACAGAATGAACATATGGAAGAGATGCTTGAAGCATTTTAGGAGATGGACGAAGATCATGATGGTGAAGAAGGTGACGAGAGTTTCATGGACACAACAAAAATTCCACGATCAGAAGTTGATGAAGAATATGAAAACATGCTAAGATTAGCTCGTTTACCACTTTACAATGGAGCAAAGATATCTGTACTACGTGCTTCACTCGCGATGCTCATTCTGCAATCCATTTATGGATGGTCAGATAGTAGTGTCACTGAATTGTTTAGGTAAGTGGATAACAAATTGGCTTTCATTGTTGTATCACAAGAACTTCATTTACTAATATCATTTTAATTGCTTATTGTAGACACTTTCAAATCGCACGAATCGATCAAAACGGGTCTACTTTTGATAGTGCAGTGATGGTGAATTTTTTGCAAAAAAGTAGAGCGAGTGCAAGAGATGATAATGCTCTAGAAGGCGAGTTAGATTATTGTGGTGTGATTCAAGACATCTTGAAACTATCTTTCAGAAAGTTTGATTACTTTGTTTTTGATGTGAAGTGGTTCAAAGTAGTCACCTCTAGAAGAAACGCAACAGTGAGATGAGATAAGAGCGGTTTGCTTCAAGTCAACTCCACAAGATTATGGACAGATGAAAGGGATACATTTGTACTTCCCGAACACTGTGAGCAAGTTTTTATACCAGATTCAAAAGACCTAGAGTGGCTATTTGTTTTACAAGTCGCTCCACGCAGTAGACAAATTTTTGAAAACATAGATGTAGAAGAAAGTCCATCTCTAGTGGACTCAGAGATTCATTTGATAGTTGAGGAGGAAGAGATCATTGTTCGAGAAGAAGAGGTCATTGAAGACGAGGTCATTGTTCGAGAAGATGAAGCAATAGATGATGATCAGAAGAAAACCAGCATAGCAAGCAATTTAGAAGCCATCAATATAGAGATAGATATTCTCGGTGCATCGGATCTTCAAGAGGATGCTAGAATAGAGGACTTTTGAATAAAACACTTGTACATACTAATTTTTGGTTTATTTTTGTTTATTTCCTATATTATTTTTCTTATCACATGCTAATTATTTGAGTTCTTTTATTATAGAGCACGATGGGAGATAGTCCTCCAATCACTCCACATTCCATGATAGAGGAGTAGTTTTTGGAGTTCATCTCTCAGGTTCCTCCTACATATATGGCCGCTGCATCACAGTATTGGATCGCTCGTGGTAGCACTCTTCCCGGCCTCACTCCTGGCGGCCTTACTCTTGTCGGCCTCACTCCCGCTGGCCTCACTCCCGCTGGTGTCACTCCCGCCAGTGTCACTCCTACCGGTGTCACTCCTGCGGGTGGTGCTACTCCCGTAGGTATGTCTCCTAGCTTTGTGACTCCACAACGACCATCTTTGCAGCCATCTCCTACTGGGTCTACTAGTAGACATGTGCGTTCGACACCTCAGCGCGATACAGGGTCTGGCCCGTCTCGTAGATCGAGGTCACGCTCTGGAGCAGGAGGTTCTAGGAGTGGATCTACAGGTAGATCTGGAGGCGGAGGAGGCAGTTGTTGTGAAGGTAGTGCGACGGACATTGTGTCACCCGCTTCTACTCCTAGGATGAGTACCTCAGATGTAGATACGCCACGCACTACACCACACAGTGCACCACGTACACCTTGGGGTGCTCATGACCATGATGACTCCAAGGTGTATAGTATCCGAGATGGAGCTCCAGTGATGGATGCGGCTTGCAAAGCAATGCGTGCACACATACGATAGCTTTGCTCCATCCAGTTTGGACACTCCATCATGCTGAAATGGAGTGAACAGGATAATGATTGGAAGAATTATATCACACACACGATTTACCAGGAGTTTCGACCAGTCGATGGACAGTCGATTATTAGTTAAGAGTGGATTCTGCACGTGAGGTCATGTCGCATCGACGATCCGAGGCTCGTGATGCATTCAGAGAAGGCTTACCAAAGCCTGTATGGTTAGATGCTGAGGAGTGGGACATGATTCCTGACGAGCAGCAGAAGACTCCTAATCAATATCGCCAGCAACGAAATGCCGCAGCCACACGTCTAGACACGATTGGACCGTCACATTTGGGCAGTGGTGGATATGACACGATGCGTCATGAGTTTGTAAGTACCATTTCATTTATTGAATTTATTTGTGTTAAATTTCTCATATATGTTTCTCTAATCTTTTTATATTTATTTCAGGAGCTGGCAATGGGTCATCCTCCAACACGAACGGAGGAGTCTTACGGATATAGTCATGGGTTGACTGCACTATTGCAGGACTTAGAGGGACGTGGTGTGGTAGTTTCATGGGAGCATTTGCGATGAGGTAATGAATTTATAAACTTGGTTTTTACTTGTTGTTTATAATTTTCGTATGAATTTATCTCATTTCATTAATGTTCTTTGTTGCAAGACTATTGATATGGAATGTTCTTTGCATGTGTATGGCAGTGGAAGACCAATATTTTGTATTTGATTTCCATATGGCAATACATTGCTTTGCCACATTTTGTAAAAGCGTCATATATGACAGTGGTTTGCCACACTCTTGTACATGCTTCATTATTGAAATATATAACTTCTTTTGTACATGGTTCATTGTTCATTCTGATTATCTCTTTTGTGTACAATAATACTCTATTTCATGGAATCATATTTCGGTTGTCATTAGAGTACACATCACATGTACTCGGTTTTTTTGGCCAGAGTGTATTGTCTTTTGTTAAGCAACATCATGGTAATGTTGCTATAGCAAAAGACAAAACACTCTGCCCAAAAAAAAATTTGCAAGTATGGTCGTCGGTATATGCGTGGTACTCCGAGTAGTGTCATTGGAATAACCGTCGGTACAACCAGAAGGCGACGGTATTTCCAGCAGAAGCACGATTACCGACGCAGATACCGACGTTTATATCGACGCATATACCGACGCCTATACCGACACATATACCGACGCACATACCGACGCCTATACTGACTCTTTGGTACGGACGCCCAAACCGACCTTTACACCGACGTCGCAGCAAATAAAGCCGCGTTCATTTTCCTCGGTAAAAACCTCGGTATACCATCGATCTGTTGTAGTGTCTATTCGTGAGATGTTTGGTCATATATAAGAGTGACCAAACGATTTCCCATTTTAGATCCATGTGAACCGACTGGACACTCAAGATTATGAATAGAATTACTTTATTACAAAATTCACAAGGTTTTGTAGTCTCTTGTTTATATATTGTTTATCCAAATGATCATTTTCATTTGAAAAAGTTACATTTATTTAAGTAGACCTTCATAACTCGAAATATTTTCCATTTTATCTTTTAAGTAGCATCTTATTGCATAGCTCCTAGGTTTCACACAAAAAAAAACATCCATTCCAAGGTAGACCTTCTTACTCAATAATTCATACCTATGAATTGTTTCTTCAATTTTTTTTACTTCATCTTCTTATATTATTTTTTAATCTATTTTTTCATTTTTATTTCATACTCACATACAAAACCCACAAACATAAACATAAGCACATATGTGTTCACAACAATACATAAAAAACCCTAAAAACACTTATGCATACCCATACACATATTCTTGACTTTAAACAAATACACACACACACAAATAGAGCGACATTTATACACCCATGTAAAACGGACACAATATATGATGCAAGGTAAGGTGATGACCATGATAGAAACTAGGATCAGCCAGAAACATGCAATGAAGTAAAGTTTTAAGTAATCCTGGTAGCAAAGTTGTAAGTTTTCATGAAGTGATTGGGCCTACCTCTAGTTTAGTTAGTATGGAAATAAGTTAATTTGTTGCCGATAATTGTGCAATTGTAGGCAATGTACCAATATACAAAGAAAGTCAAAGATGCCGTTTGTGGCTTTGCAATTCATAAAAAATATCTCCATGAAGTGTTTGACAAGGGATGAACAATCTTTTGTCCTCTATCTTTTGGTTTTCAGTTACCATATCGCCCTTGTTATATTTATGCACCTATTGCACAGAAGTATCCTCTATGAACGTATATACGTTGCCCTGGTATCTAATGTCCTTCACCTTCTTGATATTCGGTGAATATAATTTCAAAACTCTAAAGTTTCTACCAAAAGCAGGGTGCTTGCCATTTCTTTTTCTTCATTACTTTATCATATAGCTTCTGCAGAGCTCTATCTTCAACTCTGAACATTTCTTTCTAGCTTTTTTCTCTGTCACACATACACAGAAACTAAACACAAACACGCACACATACACATATATATATATATAGAGAGAGGGGGAGAGAGAGACGTGTATGTATGAATATATATATATATATATATATATATATATATATATATATATATATATATATGTATATTTATATATATATATATACATACCTTTTGCTTGTCAATAACAAGTAGCTTTGATCTTGTCTTGAATTGTGCACATGTGGACAAACAGCGATAGGCAAAGAAGATGTTTGTTTAGTTTTCATCTGTTTCACTCTATCCTTGTGCATTCGTTTTGTGCATCTCGAGGTATGAACATGTGCTTTCGCGCAGAGAGAGAGAGACGTACATGTGCGTAAGGAGAGGAAAGCATAGCGAATGCAAGAGACAATGAAAAACATCCAAATTAAAGAAACATTTCCTTCGGGTAAAGTGCATCTGTCTACGTGCGCATAGTTCAAGATAAGATGAAAGAAACTACTTAATTGTGAGAAATAAAAAATAATATAACTTCTGAACACATCTATGTGTGCTTTCCTGTATTATTCAAAGACATAGAGGTCAAGAGACTCGAGAGACATGCAGAATTCAAGTTAAAGTCCCGAAAATACAAGACGCTGGCTAAAACAAAGACGATGACTATTTGGCTTTGAGTTTATATATACTTTCCTCTGTAAAAAAATATCAAGGTTGTGCACAGGGATGATTGGTAGAGTCTCTTGCCTTTTGAGGTGGAGGTGACAGTTCGACCCTCCCATCACTAGGACATCATGTATGCTTTCTAGTAATTAACAAGTTTTCATCCTCGTGTTGCCTTCGGGCCATTGTAATCACTCTGTTTAACCCTCTCTCCATGAGACACAAGGGCTCCCATTCACCTTATACATTTGTTCTTTCAGAATTAAAGCCCGACCTTCATTTTGAGAAAAAAAATATTGAAAAGAAAAAAATGCAGCAGAAAGATTTCGTGTTCATACTTTTGCAGAACGGATAGTCCAACATACACACGCAAACAAACCAATAGTATGCCATCATAACTGCAATATGCCATCTTGATTTCCTTCATATTGAATCAATATTTCGTAGAGTCTGGATGAATATGATTTCTAAACAATCCGAGCAGCTTAACGTACAACAAAATTCTTGAGAAATCGTCATCCTTTCTACTTTATGATATGATGTTTCTTGCTCCTTATCTTCAAGTCCGCACACCTCTCTGCATGCACACACGCACGCATAAATGTGTGAAATTCCATATTTTTTCCAGTAAAACTTAATTCTTTTGCGTCTTTTCTAAATCAGGTAAAAAGTCAAATGCGCTTTATCTCGAGTTCTATAAATCTGACGTTTATTTCAATAAAAGTTTTTCTTTATGTTATACAAAAAGATCTTAATATACTACCTAATTTTAATAATTATCGTCCATCCAAACATAGCAGCCAACACAAAGCACAACCTTGTTGGGAAGAACTCGTTTATGAGTCCCTTATATAAGACCCAGACACCCTTGTGCTTGTACTTTATCCAGAGTATCTAACTCCATGTCTTCGATCAATAGATAAAATTGTTGTTTCTACATCCGCAAGACAAGTTTTTTCTCAGTAATACTTGAATCTTCACTCTATTTTGGAATAATAACGGATAAAGATTGTTCCACATGTAATATCGGCTCAAAAGTTATAAAAGCTTCACAACCATCTTCTAAAAAGGGAGTATTGGCAAAAAGACCACCATAGGTGATTGTAGATTGCATTAGAATTTCTACTTTGAATTTCTATTGTTGCGACATGCAATGACATCGAACCATCGGCAACATCATGATTAGATTTTGTAGACAACTTACCGGTTCTTTGCAAAGCTTCAATTTGAGAATGAAGTGTAGTAACTTGAGCTTCAACCATATCCAACCAAGGTAACGTCTCATCATAGAACTGCTATAGTTCTAGAAATTGCATTTTGAAAAGAATTATTTGCAAAACTTTCAGTTACATGCTTGCTCATATTTTTTATTTTGGTTTTGAAAGATACCCACAAATGTTGTACATCTTGAATTTAAGGGTCCCTAACTTTTCCAATATGATGTTGTTCCAAATACCACCATGTCAACCAAGTTTTCTTAGATTTTCCTCCAACTAGCAATTTGTTGTTTTATGAGAATATTCTCCGAAACATTTTTTGGAAAATTATTAATAATATTATCCACTCTCATTGTTATCGACTATTGCCACTCAACTCTGCAATTTTCTAGCATCTAAACAAAGGATTCTAAAAAATATGCATTTTGTTGTTTTGGAGTGGTTTGTTCCAAAGCTTCCTTTAATTAAATCTTATAATCCTATAGTTCTGTTGAATGAAATTCCACTTCTTTGTCTCACCTCATGATAGATTGCTCCATGCAATGATTGCACCTCATTCCTCCAAGTCCTGCAATAGTGCAACAAACCCATGATGATATCCATAAGTCTCTTCTACTCATGTCAGAGGAAGATCTATTGCCAACTTCTAGAACACATATGCAGAACATAAGATCAATAAACATGTTGTCCTTAACATAAGTAAATTGATTCATCAATATGATACTTATAAACTCATGACGCATCATGTCCTAGCCGTTGCTATCCAAATTATATATATTATTTTTTATCCTAACTTTTTTATATATTTAATTATATATAATAATATTGATCCTAAAATCCTACTTTTTTATGTAGTTAATTATATATACTAATATTTATTGTAAAACCCTAGTCTTCAAGCTTACAAGTATATTTAATATTATAAATCCTAAAAACATTGTTTTTATATATTTAATTATATATACTAACATTTATTCGAAAACCCTATTTCTTTATACATTGAAATGTATATACAAATACTAATATTCAAATCCTAATTTTTTATATATTTAAGTGTACACATACACACACACATACACACACACACATATATATATATATATATATATATATATATATATATATATATATATATATATATATATATATATATACTAAAGACCTAGTTATTTAGTAAATATACTAACACTAAGTCTAAAATCTAATTTTTTTATACATTTAAGTATGTATGTATATGCATACATACATACATACATACATACATACATACATACATACATACATATATATATATATATATATATATATATATATATATATATATATATATATATATATATATATATATATATATATATATATATATATATATATATATATATATATATATATATATACACACACACACACATATATATATATATATATATATATATATATATATATATATATATATATATATATATATATATATATATATATATATATATATATATATATATATATATATTCATTCTAAATCCCTATGTATGTATGTATGTATGTATGTATGTATGTACGTATGCATGTATATGTGTATGTATGTATGTATGTATGTATGTATGTATCTATATATGTATGTATGTATGTATTTATGTATGTATGTATGTATTGTATGTATGTGTCCCTGTGTGTGTACATTTTTGCATGTATGTATGTGTCGCCTCTCATCAAACATGTGTATGCATCTGTATGTGTATGTGTATGTATGTATATATGTGGACATGTGTATATGTGTGTATGCATGTGTCTATTTATGTAGAATCCTAAAACCCTAACATTAAAACATGTATATTTGTGCATGTGTGTATGTGTACATGTGTGTCTATGTGTATATGTGTGTATGCATGTGTGCATGTATGTAAAATCCAAAAACCCTAACCCTAAAACATGTTTATGTGTGTATGTATTTGTGACTTGTGTGTGTATGTGTATGTGTATGATTAGGTACATTTATTAATATTTATCTTAAAACTCTAGAGTTTTGTATATTTATTCATATATTTTGATATTAATCCAAAGACCTTAATTTTTCATACATTTAATTATATATAGAAATATTTATTCTAAAGCTATAGTCTTTTAGGCTTTAATTTTCTTTACTATTATTAATATTGAGGTTCTAATGTTTTATATATTTAATTATATAAAATAAAATTAAACCTAAGACCTTCATTTTTGATACATTTATTTATATAAATAAGATTTATTTTAAAACCATAGTTTTCATTATATATGCTTATATTTATCCTAAAACCATTGTTTTTATATATTTAATTATATACACTAATATTAATACTAAAATCCTAGTGTTTAATATGTTTGATGATATGTGCTATATTTATAATTAAAACTTAGTTTTATATATATCTAATTATATATGAATATCAACCCTAAAACCTTAATTATTTATATATTCGAGTCTATAAGTTAATATTTATCCTAAAACCCTAGTTTTTTATATATTTAATTATATATATTAGTATGTATCTTAAAACTATAGTTTTTTTATATTTGATTATATGTACTAATAATAGTTTTCAAAACCCTTTTTTATATATATTAAAATATAGATATTATTCTTATCTTATTTATTTTTATATATCTATTTTATATATAATAATATTAATCCTAAAAGGCTACTTTTTTATACATTTAAATTTATATATCAATATTTAATCTAAAACCCTAGCTTTTAAGGTTTTAAGTATATTTAGTATTATAAATCCTAAAATCCTTGTTTTTATATATATCTAGTTATATATAATTATATTTATCCTAAAACTATATTTTTTATATATTGAAATATATTTACTAATACTAATTTTAAAATTCTAATTTTGTGTAGATTTATGTATACATGTATGTGTATGTATTTATATATATGTCGATACGTGTGTATGAATGTGTTTATGTATGTAAAAAACTAAAACTCTAATCCTAAAACATGTATATGTGTGCATGTGTGTATGTATATGTGTGTGTATGTGTATATGTTTGTATGCATGTGTGTACATATGTAAAACACCTAAAAACCTTATCCTAAAACCCTATCCCCAAAAGATGTATATGTGTGTATTTATATATGCATATGTGACTTGTGTGTGTATGTGTATTTGCATGTATGTATCTGTATATATATGTGTATGTGTATATGTGTGTATATTCATGTATGTAAAATTCTAAATTCCTAATCCTAAAACATGTATATCTGTGCATGCATATGCATGTGTATCTATGCATGCATATGCATGTGTGTATGTATGCATGTGTGTGTATATGTGTATGTCTATTTGTGTACATATATATGTGTGCATGTGTGTTAAAGTATGTATGAATATGTGTGTATGTATGTGTGTATGTATGTGTGCATGTGAGTGTATGTGTGTCTCTTATGTGTATGTATGTATGCATGTGAATGTATCTGTGTGCATATGTGTATGTACGTGTGTGTACGCATACGTGTGCATATGTATGTGTGTGTATGCATGTGTGTATGCATGTGTGTATGTATGTATGCATATGCATGTGTGTATGCAGGAATGCATATGCATGAGTATGCATGTGAATGTGTGTGTATATGTATATATGTGTGTGTATTCTCTAAAACCAACATAATGTGTATATGTGTGTGTGTGTATATATATATATATATATATATATATATATATATATATATATATATATATATATATATATATATATATATACATACACACACACACACATATATATATATATATATATATATATGTGTGTGTGTGTGTGTGTGTCTCGCTCTTTCAATCTCTCTCTCTCTCTCATTTTCTCTCTTTTATCAATTAAGGTTTTTTTTTTATTTCTCTTTCCCACTCTTCCAATCTATTTCTCTCTCTCTCTCTCTCTATATATATATATATATATATATATATATAATTATATATATATATATATATATATATATATATATATATATATATAATTATATATATATATATAATTAAATTATATATATATATATATATATTCATTCTCTCTCTATTTCTCTCTCTCTCTCTAATAAAGAACAAAATAGTACATGCATGTATGTAAATCACTCACATCAATGCAATTTTGAAATGTTCATCAAAGCACAATCGACATTGCCTCTCATCAAACGAAAAGTCAATGCCAAAAAGCTCTTGCAAAGCAAAATTCTAGAGAAATTAGGAAACCCTAAAAACAAAAATAAATAGAGAAAGAGAGAGGGTAAAGTAGTGCATCACTTACCAAGATGCAACAGAGACAGAGAATTGTGTATGTAGAGAGAGAGAGAGAGAGGGAGAGAGATCTCTATGTGTGTGTAGAGAGAAAGAGATCAGTGTGTGTATGGAAAAAGGGGGGGTGGACGTGTGTGAAGGGAGAGACAAAAATAACATGGTGAGCACAATGCAAGTTAAATGGAGATGATTCATGTAAAAAAATAGAGCAATTAGCATTCAAGTTTAAAATAGATAACTAGTATTTGACTTCTGGATATGGGTTATTAAATGTGCATTCAATATAGGCATCAATATAAGCATGCATATAAGTGTCCATATCTCTAGTAGAATACCAATTCATATACCGACACCTATACCGATGCCTATATCAGCATCAAATTTTTCCCAGCACTCATTGCCACGATACTTTTGCAAGGGTCATAGCAATGCTAGACTGACCATCGCTATGACTAGCGTGGTTTTGCCAAACATTCCCAACATTCATAATGACACTAGGGGTGAGTGTTGGTATGGCTAGCACTGGTATGAGTCTCATATGTTGTCGTGAATTACCAACATTTTTCTTTCAAGAACACTCACCATAGTTTAGAGAATATTGTAATGACTTCCAAATCACATATCTAGCCTGGTTTTTCCTATGGGTCTGGAGTCTATAAGTAAAGAAATTAATATAGGATTCTCCATTATAGGATCAAAGACTCACTTTTTACACTTAAACACACGCTTCTTGGACTTTACCTCTACCGTTTCAGCTATAGACGACGATGGTTTTGTGCTAAATAGAGACCTCCTGCTTTGCCACCTCCAAATCTATTTGAACAGCTAATAGCTAAGTTTCTAATCTTCAGTGTCATTTTTTGAACGTTCATGGACAGTTTTGAAGTATTATTAACTACTTTGAAAAGTTTTCTAAGTATTCTTGACGTGTTGGAAAGGGCAAATGCATAGGTACACATTAGTGTAAATTTATCCGGTTTTGTTCTGTCATATAGCTCAATCTTCATTTGATTCCAAAAAACTGTGTTGAAATAATTCAGTACTCCTTTGTTTGTTGTCAGTATCAAAAAATATTTCTTTACTCATAAACTCCAGATTGACTAATATGCAAATATGCCTAACAAATCTTTAGTTTGATTTACTCTCAAACTATCCTAATTCCTTGTAGCCATATAATATTATTATAACACACAATTTTCCCAAATGCTTTAACTATAGCCTAATCCGATGTGTTTCCAAAAGATGTTTATCCCTTAGAAGACACATAAAATACATCTACAGTTAGTTGTTTAGTGAACCATTTATTGCCATATACATGCCCATCTTTGCTCTTTAGGTGGATTAATATTTTATCGATTTCTTTCATTTGTGTCGAATGACTCCGTAGAAGCTTCATGAATTCCAAACGAGGTATGTGTTTGTAACCATCATAAGTTCTCGTCAAGATCCAAAGAGGTGCCATACAACATTACCAAATAAGAAAAGGTGTTAAAGGGATAATACCCTGGTGTTTTACCATCATCTTCTTGGTCAAAGGACTAGAGAATTAACAGAATTTTCTCTATTGCACGTGTCACAGACTTCCTTTCATTAAAGATGTAAAGGAAGCTAAGAGCCACGTTTGGGTTGTTGAGATCATTTCCAGATATTCTTTATCAACTTTAAGGTGATTCCTCACTCTCTTAGATTGTAGGGAAAAAGAGTTCACCACATCTAACTCAATTCCGTCTTAAAAAGAGATTCAAATTCAAACTAAAAAGTCATTGGAATGAACATGGAAGCATGTACAAGTGTGTATAAACACTCTACAAACCCTCTATGAATATTTATGCACCTCTATTGTGGGATATGTTACCGTTAGTGTCCATCTAAAGGGCCAAATGGCCATTAGACACTTTTTGTATATGTTCCTTAATAAAACATATAGTGGCTTGGTCATCCATAGAATGTAAGTTCCACCGCATCTGTAACACCTACAAAATCTATTTTCATGCTCCTTGCATACTCTGTTTCTTGCATTATCTGCAATCTTTATGCGGAGTACTGTGTGTAGTGGCTAGAGCTGGGTTTCCTACCCTGAGGGTATCATCATGACGCTCTCTAGAAGGAGATTTTAGCATGGTGCGTTGCCATCAAACCACTTCACTAGGGGTTCACTCTTTGCAATACCTTCACTATTTTCACCAATTGATTTGTATTATCATCCCATGAAATGAAGCCTCCATTTAATGAGGAACAACACACAGAGACAAGTCCTTGAGCATCAACCTCCAAGGTTCCAGATTCTGCAACTGAGGTAGTTTTCTTACACAAATCTCAGTAGGACCCCCTACATTTAGCTTCTGTCACCCTATCATGTGCTTGAGTAGAGGCTTGATGACCTTGCTTACAACTACTAGCTTCTAACTCATCCTAGGTCATAGTGGTTGATGTAGATATTGTCTCATTGTCTTTGAGAGCTTGGCACACATCTCACGAATTGCAGCTTAATTATATTAAGATTATTATTCGTTTGAGGTTATGAACAAAGGTTGATATGCTTGCGCTTGGAGAAGCAAGTTCTCTACCTTGATCTTATGCACTAAAGACTAATGACCCCATACCCATAGAAGTGAGTGCAGCTACTAGTGTCACCGTAGTCTGGATTGCCTTACACTGATCAAGCATATCAAGAAGCTCATTTGGAGATATGTATCCATCTAGTTGTTTGAGTAGTGTGCCACTGCTACTAATCATAGATACATTGGGAATCACATAGTAAGGGTAAATGGCAAAGAAGTTTGCAGCAGGAAAACTTTGATGATCTATGTAAAGTTAAGTATCGACCTTTGATTGCCTCTCTGAAAATAGTATCTTTCCAAGTAATTTATTCCATGTTGTGACAATCTTCATTTTCTTCAAAGCACTATAGAATCAAGCCTTTCCTCTCTAACTTTGCAATTTGTATTCCTTTACCTTGTGATCTTTCCTAGTAGTTTGATCCATTTTCTATCATTTTTCTTCTTATTGGATTAGATTGCTTCTCCAATTCGTACTCCTAGTGTGAGCATCTTTGTTTGGCCAAGACATAGAATTCCAATGTGGAAGTATAGGAGTCCGACCTGACCGTGAACAATAGTGGTTGCAACCGATGGCTCCTCTGTCATCATGCCTGCATTGATGATCCTCCTTCCTTTCGTGGCTTCTGTGGGCTACCGGATACTGGAGGCAGGGAGGCTAAGGAACAGTGGAGGGGTGATGTTGAGGTGTGGCCGTGGGCTATGTGGGGTAGATGGTTGGGTGTGACAGCACGGTGCTGTAGGGGTGAGGCAAATGGTGGGGCTCGAGGGGATGCACACGTACATATGTGAGGAGGGTCTTGTGGGGATATAGGGTAGGGGGCTTGGAGGGCTATGGTGCAAGGTTCTTGTGGGGCTGAGGGGTGGGGTGCTTGTTGGTCTCAGGGTGGTGTCTTTGCCTACCTCCCAACAGAGAATTGGTGGATGTGCGGGGAAAACGAGAGAGAGAATTGATGTGTGTGCATTAT
>CM035411.1:127847734-127937734 GCA_020310875.1 Ceratopteris richardii
AATCATTAAATAAATCACTCAAATGAAAATTTTCTTTTTATTTTTCCATTTATTCTATTTACACATTCTTAACTTCCTTCCCTCTTCCTATCTCATGCAAAACTCAATGAAGAGGACATTTGGAAACATATAAGCTCAATAATTCAAATAAAATTTGTTGATGTAATTTGATTGTAACAAAACCCAACTTTGTCCTCCTCTTTTGAGAAAAACATAGGCCACCTCTATCAAAGTCCATTTTAGCTCACTCACACCCTCCAAAGGACTAGCCCTCACACCTTCTGTAATCTATCCATCTTTCATATAGTCATACCTTGAATACATACCAACAAGGCCTCTAGACTTAGGGCTTAAACCAATCTCAAAAATTTACCAATACAAGTCGCTATTGTCTTTAGAGAGCCTCTTCTTCTAACCCATCCTTTAATACCAACTGGAAATCATGAAATTCACCCTTGAGATTGCACACCTATTAAGTATTCTTAAAAAAAACCCTCTTGTGCATGCTCGTGCTCATTAAGCTTTCTGAATCTGGTTTGCGAGTAGTTGTGATAAGTTATGCATAGGTTTTTGCACCTCGCTGTGCATTTTCTTTGCATTTTCTCAGAGATGATGATAAATTCAAAAGATTATTTCCATATGACCATCTTCTTTTTCTGCCTTGAATCCATGTTTCCACCAACTTAGCTCTCTCGTAGTTTTGTCTGTAGTGTCCATCTTCCCTCTTTCTCTCTCTCTCTCTCTGTCTCTCTCCTCAATATCTGCACACCACCAACCTGAGGCTTTGCCCTCTCTCTCTCTCTCTCTCTCTCTCTCTCTCTCTCTCCCCATTTCCTCATGTTCTCTTTAGCACTGCCTCTCCTCTCTCTATCTCTCTCTCTCTCTCTCTCTCTCTACACCGTTCAGTCATCGAAAATGTCTATGTGCATCATCAACTCTACCTGCGATTTGCTGAGCCGTCGAATCCTCTGAGCATCACCACCCCTCTCTATCTCTCTCTCCATATATTTTCTCATGTGCCTACCTGTGCCTGATCCTCTCTGTCCCTCTCTCTCCTCTATGCTGCATCACCTCTATAGCTGTCAGTCGCCAAATCCCCTCTCTCTCTGTCCTGTTGTCAACCCGATTTCATCTCGACATTCGCCCCCATTAAACCTGCACATCGTCCCGATGGGCCAATCTAGAAAATCCAACAGAAGCGTATCAGGGTTCTTTTTAAAACTCTTTTTACTTTTTTTATTTTTCATTTCAAAAATCAAAATGTGATCTCATGCAATCCATGTAACTTTATAAATATTAGTAGAAATTTTAGAAAATTAAGCAGATTCAAGCTTCACAAACATCATACTATGTTTTTGCTTCTACCATCGACAAGTAATCACATGAATAAACCGTTGGCTTTCTAGATCTTCTTTTTGTTCAACTGGTTCAGATCCAGCAACTCATCCTAAGTACTAGCATATACTAAGTCTTTACTAACCTAGTTTGTAGAATGTGCCCTATTTCCCCTATTTATCTCCTACTATCCAACTCTCCATTAGATCTCTTTCTTTTTCTTTCTTCTTTTGATTTTTCTTTTTCTCTTTCTTTTCTTTTTCACTTCATCTTAGCTCAACATTTTTTTTTACTTTTATTTTCACAAGTCGGCCTATGTCGAAATCGGGTGCGACTCATGGACTTGTCCGCCCGACCAAGTTTACCCTACCTGTCTGGCGATCCGACATAGCGCACGACATACACAATGTCAACCCTACATGAAATCGACGTCAGCTCATGGCTCTAACCACCCGGCCATAGTGACTCCACCCGCCTACTGACCCATGCAGGTGCATGACAACAGATAGGTCAAGCCTACCACGAAACTAGCAGTAGGTCGTGGCCTTGATCACCCGATGAAGGTGGTTCCACCAGCCTACTAGCCCATTGCAGCGCGCTAATAACATACACACACATTTATAGATGGCTTGAATATGAAGGTTTTCTCTAAATCATGATCCATATGGAGATAAGATCTCGCAAGAAATAAATAGTAGGACCCAAAGAATCCCACTCACTAAGTGTTCAAATCAATCAATATATATATGCACTCAGTCTAAGCATGCCATCACATTCCCAAGCTTTCACTCCCAAAAATCTCTAGTCTACTAGCTGATTCCATTCATATCATTTCTAGTAGTTCATGCTTCATGCAAAGCCATAATAGATATTTGCTATCTTCATTCTACATGATTTTCTTAAATTCATACATATCTTTATCATACAAAAAAATGCAATGCACATGCTCTATCCGAAAGAAAACAGAACTCAAATCGGAAACATTTCACCTGATCATTTTAGTCCATCTTCATCATTGATCTATCCAGCTTCTCTTCATTTTCATGATCTATCATTCTTTATCAGCTTCAACATCAGTGTCATCAGCATCGTCCAGCATCAACATCAGTTTCATCATCATAATCAATTATCATCATCAATATCATTCATCATCATTCAATCATCTTAAATCATCAATCATCATTATCATCATCATTCATTAACCAACATTATGATCAATCACTAATCATTCATCAATCATCAATCATTATCACTCATCATCATAATCATCAATATCATCCATCATAAACCATCAATCATCATCATTTATATCATCATCATCAATCATCAATATCATCCATCATAAACCGTCAATTATCATCATTTTCATCATCATCATCAATCATCAATATCAACCATCATAAACCATCAATCATCATCATTTCATCATCAATCATTTTTATTCATCATCGTCGTTCAATAGCGCTTGATCACTCTTATACGTTTTCATTATGATTCTTCTTCAATCATCCTTCAATATTTGCAAATATGTCTTGAAAAGTTAGATTCCTACTTCTCTTGTTCTTTTTCAAGGACTTAGAAGGTTTCGAAGTTGTCTTGATAGATATCATCAATCATCAATACCATCCATCATAAACCATCAATCATCATCATTTTCATCATCAATCATTATTATTCATCATCGTCGCTCAATAGCACTTGATCACTCTCATATGTTTTCATTATGATTCTTCTTCAATCATCCTTCAATATTTGCAAATATGTCTTGAGAAGTTAGATTCCTACTTCTCTTGTTCTTTTTCAAGGACTTAGAAGGTTTCGAAGTTGTCTTTACATTCCCCTCAATTTACGCAATAATATCATCAAGCAACTATTTTTCTACTTTGTTAACTTGTTTATCAGATTTTATATCTTCTTGAGTTTCTTCTTTACTCTTTTCTAGTTCAATCTGTTTATCAAGGTTTAATTGAGATTGCAATTTCATAACTTTCTCTTGATCAAATAGATTCTCATTAGTTAAAATTTTCGGATCAAATGAAACATATATATCTTGATCTTTCTTTAATTTTTCTTGATTTTCTCTATCAAATTCTCTTTTATGATCTATTTCTATTTGCTCTCTTAATATCTACTCAATATTTTTCTTTTCAACCTTTATCTATCTACCTTTGGTTTCCTCAGTAGATTTCTCTTGACACTCAATAGATAGCAAGCTCTTTTGTTCATCGGATCTATTATCTTCATGAGTTTTTGGTTTCCATATCTTTTGAAGTAACTTTGATCTAGTTTTGGTCTCTTCAAAATATTCTTTCATCCCACCTTTTCCTACATTCAAATGCAAAGCTGATCTATCTTGAAACTTACAAATTTTATTCTCATGTTCACTTACTAGTTTATGTTTACATGCACTCTCATACGCTATGCAGTCCCAGAACATATGTCCATATTGGTCACACAAAAATGTCTCTTCTTAGTGTAGTTTGATTTCCTAGGTATCACTCTGGGCATGGTTCTTCTAAGATCTAATGACTCTTTTTGTGCAGATATTCCTTGGACCTTTACCACATGTTCATGGTCACATTTCAATGTTTGTAGGTCATTAACTTGTTTGGCCAACAACTCAACCTTATATTTCAATTCTGAAATCCCAAAATCCATTTCAATTTTTATGTATTTAATACTCATGCCCATTAGTGGGATAGTGTCAGATATGGCATTTATTGTTTGCATTAGGGTCATCACAATACTAAATTTTGATCTTATAGATTCATTTGTATTAATTTCTATTTCTTTAAATCGCTCTTCAAATTTCTTAAACTGTTCTTCAATCATTTTGATCATTTTGATTTCTTCTTCATATGATCTAAACTAAGAAGTATATTCTTAATCTATGCGTCAATAGAAAAGTGCACACTCGTATGTTCAAGACTGATGCAAAAAGTGAATGATCAAAGTCAGGCAGTCAAAAGCAATCTTTGTTTTCAAGTGTATGGAATAATGCAATAATCCAAAGAACTTGAAATTCTAGTACCTGGAATATCTGATCTGACGCCAAGGTTCCTGTCTCTCTTTTCAAGGAGTGGGTGACACGTCGAGGATCACCGGGCAACCACCTCGCTTCACGTTGGGTTCAGGTGTCGTGGAGAAGGAAGCAGGTGAATGGGAAAAGCCGGCGCGCGGTTGGATCAGGCCCTTGGTGTGCACCATTCCCACTGTCCGACGAATGGCGTCTGTGTGCCTGGTGCCTCGCCCTCTCTCTGGTGTGGTGATCCTCGTAAGGCCCCTACCCTCTCGGAAGGCACGAGTGAATGTGGACCGTAGGGGTCGGGAGCGAAAAAATCTAAGTACAACACTAAAGCACGAAAGTTGTCGGATCGATGTGCAAACAAACCTCAATGATATAATGCTGAAGTCGTTCAATAAAATATGAATGATACAATGATACCCGCTACAGTGTGGGTCGTTGATACAAAAATCCGCTACACTGTGGATGGACGAATATAAATATGCCACTGCTATAGTGTGGATCGACCAAATATAATGCAGACCTCTTGCTACAGTGCAAGAAGTTGCCCTCGAGTCTCGGCAATCTTGAGAACTTTTCTTTTCTTGATGGGGTTTTGGTCCAAGCTTTACTTCCCGTCTTCAGCCAATGCTTTACTTCAAGTCTTCTTCAAATAATTGTCTTCAATTCATAAATCGCAATAGCCACTGATCACTCAGTAACCTGGAAAGAAGTTCCACACAGGAGATCCACGAGGTGGGGTTAAAACAATCATTAGTACCTTTGAAAATACCCAAAAAGAAAAATCATCTCCTTAATCATTCTAATGTTCATCTTTTGAAATTGGTTAACAAAACAATAATACTCAAAAAGAAAAATAGAATCTCTTTCTCTCTAGTCATTATAAATTTGAAACAACTTGGACGATGGTTTTTCCCTGTTAAAATTGCATGTCTACTAGTGCAACGATCATATTTACTACAATGAATTCAGGCTTTAATGGATTTGCTAAATCTCCATGAACAGATGGTAAGCATGACATAATGTGAAACCCTCCATATATGCTCATAATACCCTATCATCGTCATAGGGCCCCTATCCCTCAGAGGAGAACAGCAGGTGTGCATACACATAAGACCGTAGGCGTCGGGAGCGAGAGAATCCAAATACATCAGTAAAACGCAGATGTTACCCGGATCGGTGTGCAGACAAGCTCAATGATACAATGCTGAAGTCGCGCAATAAAATATCAATGATACAAAGATTCCCGTTACAGTGCGGGTCGATAATACAAATATAACGTAGAATTCCCGCTATAGTGCGGAAAATCGGCCACGGGATTCTCGGTAGGAACTTTTCCTCACTTTACTTTGGTCCTTTCTTTTCTTCCAGTTTCCTCGGCAATAGCTTCTTTTCTCTTTACTTCAATAGACTGCAATCACTTCATATAATCTCTGAAATCATCAACCGCAACCTAACCTGGAAAGAAGATCCACAGAAATGTCCACAGTCCGTATGAAAACCAATTATTAAATAAATCACTCAAATGAAAATTTTCTTTTTATTTTCCATTTATTCTATTTACACATTCTTAACTTCCTTCCCTCTTCCTAGCTCATGCAAAACTCAATTAAGAGGACATTTGGAAACATATAAGCTCAATAATTCAAATAAAATTTGGTGATGTAATTTGATTCTAACAAAACCCAACTTTATGCTCCTCTTTTGAGAAAAACATAGGCCACCTCTATCAAAGTCCATTTTAGCTCACTCAGACCCTCCAAAGGACTAGCCCTCACACCTTCTGTAATCTATCCATCTTTCATATAGTCATACCTTGAATACATACCAACAAGGCCTCTCCCTAAAGACTCAGGGCTTAAACCAATCTCAAAAATTTACCAATACAAGTCACTATTGTCTTTAGGGAGCCTCTTCTTCTAACCCATCCTTTAATACCCATTGGAAATCATGAAATTCACCCTTGAGATTACACACCTATTAAGTATTCTTAAAAAAATTGTCCTGTGTATGCTCGTGCTCATTAAGCTTTCTGAATCTGGTTTGGGAGTAGTTGTGATAAGTTATGCATAGGTTTTTGCACCCGGCTGTGCATTTTCTTTGCATTTTCTTGAAGATGATGATAAACTCAAAAGATTATTTCCATATAACCATCTTCTTTTTTTCTGCCTTGAATCCATGTTTCCACCGACTCTGCAGTCTCGTAGTTTTTTTTGTAGTGTCCATCTTCCCTCTTGCTCTCTCTCTCTGTCTCTCTCCTCAATATCTGCACACCACCACTGACCTGAGGCTTTGCCCTCTCTCTCTCTCTCCCCATTTCCTCATGTTCTCTTTAGCGTCGCCTCAACTCTCTCTCTCTGTCATCTCTCTCTCTACGCCCTTCAGCCGCCGAATATGTCAGCACGCGTCGTCAACTCTGCATGCGATTTGCTGAGCCATCAAATCCTCTGAGCATCACCACCCCTCTCTATCTCTCTCTCCACATCTTTTCTCCTGTGCCTATCTGTGCGTGATACTCTCTCTCCCTCTCTCTCCTCTATGCTGCATCACCGTTGTAGCTGTCGGCTGCCAAATCCCCTCTCTCTCTCTCTCTAGCTGCCAACCTGGCCAAGACTCTCTCTCTGTGATGGTCTGTAGCACCGCCGCGTAATAGCTCTCTCTCCTCCACCGACAATTCTGAGTGTGCACGCATCTGCCACTTTATTCTCTCTCTCTCTCTCCTCCCATCTGCGTGCCATTTTTCCTCTACAGCGTTGACCAACCGAGGCTCTCTCTCTCTCTCCACATCTTACGCGTGCCACCAGTAGCATAGATGCATACACCCATAAGTTTCCCTGAAGCATCATGACAGAGGCGCTATCCTCTAGAAAAGGAGATTAAGCCTCTCCGTGACTAAAAGCTAATAGGACATCTTCATTTTGTCAAAAGTGCTTCTTTGAGCATATCAATAGCCTCTTGATTATGGCTTGCGAATTTCCTTCTACCACCGCCTCCAATCCACTCTTCCCAAGATGAAAGAACTTTTAATGGATTGAAAAGTTTTACAAATCAGATCGAGCAACCTAATAGAGGCGATGCATTCTCACAAAACTCATACACAACTAACCGAAAGACCACCTCCATCTCGGAGCATCATGGAAGTATGAACAAGAAAGTAACAAGGGAATGAACAAGTAACGACAAGAAGCATACCTGGAAAGAAGGTCCATAGAAATGTCCATGGTGAGAACAAATGAGGGTTGGCCCCCTATTTATAGGTTCCCCTCCTCTTCTCCCCTTGGGACTATTCTCTAGAAGCTTCTAACCTCCTTACTCAACTTTCTAATTCTAGATCACCTTGCATGTTCATTTGCTATTTTTGGAAAATCATACCACTTATTTCTATTTTTGTTTTTTCTCCTTTTTATTTTTCTTAGACTAAGGTTTTGGTTTCACACTGTATGTACATTAATTAATTAATTTTAAGGGTTTGACCTAGGGTAAATGCCAATTCCAATAGTCCAACCTAGGGTTTTTGATCGGGATCAAACATTAGCTTTTACACACACACATCTAATGTACATATATAAACATGGTTTCACATCTCACAATCAATCAAATCCGTCAAAAGATGTACAGTCTTTACTACTTTCTCAGTGAAAACACCACACAAAACTCATAAAATCAATGAACTTTTGAAAAAAATCAACGCACACTCCCTGCGGGATCTCATCCCGACACCGCCATGCTTATATGATTTTTCCATGGGAAGAAGTCCATTGGTATCATTTTTAGTGGAATTGCCAGGCTTTATTAACAATAATATGAAGAGAGATAGAGAAAGAGATAACAGTGGGATGGCACAATAGGGGAATGGTGGACGTGAGGGGGGTGTGGGATGGAGGGATGCTGGAGGTTAGGGGGTGCAGGATAGAGGTATGGTGGAGATAGGGAGGTGGGGGTGAGGGATTGAGGCATGGTGGAGATCAGGGGGGTGTACAGAGGAATGGTGGAGGTTGAAGGTAAGGGGGTACATGGGGGATGGTGGAGGGTGGAGGTAAGGGGGTGCGGGATGGAGGGATGGTGGAGATGAGGGGGTGAGGGATGCAGGGATGGTGGAGGTTAGGGCGTTGCGGGATGGTGGAGGTGAGCGGGTGATGGATGGACGGATGGTGGAGGTGAGGGGGTTGTGAGATGGAGGGATGGTAGAGGTGAGGGGGATGCGAGAGGTATTTCAATATGATGACCCCTTTTACTTCTCCATTAGATGTCTGAGCCGAGTTCTTTGTTGACAATAGCTAACAAGAGCGTTCACCTTTAGATGAATGTATCCAAAGCCAACACCAGAAACAAATGGGGCCTAACCCAATGTCCCAAAGAAGTACATCCTATATGTTCCACTTGAATTCTTTTCTCTACAGGTCCCCACATCAAGTCTTTGCACAATCTTGGTGCAATTGCTTATTAAATCAAACCAAAATGAATTGCAAGAACTAAAATGGATTGAGTAATGGTATCTACAATGAGTGCACTACTGTTATGACAGAGAATCAAACTGAATATGACTGTACCCTAGAGGTGTCATCCAAGGGTTTCCTGTCCTCATTGAAATGAAGAGGATTTTCTAGTTTGGTTCCTAAGTGTTGGTCATAAGTCCTTCTTTTGTACTTCCTTCCTCATTTCATTAAACCTCTTTAGAACGGTAGTGCCTGTCTTATTGATTCTCTTTCGGGCCATAGTTGCCACCTTCTTGGATGCTTCTAGCTATGTATCTGTATTTATCTTTAAAGTAATAGGAGTACCTTGCACATGAGCCTTTGTCCTCCAATGAAATGTTCCATCTTGAGGCTACTTCCTTCTCAGTTTTTTCTTTTTTTGTGCCTCATTGTAATGAGAATTTTATCTTACCTTAGGAGTATGTCTTCCTCGTACCATAATCTACTTGCTTGGTGGTCTGCTAAACTGATAGCCTTGTTTTTTCTTTAGACTACACATTCTCCAACAATGATTCTTCTTTATTGACAGTTTCAAGACCAATACTTATCTCTTGCTTTAGGATTGAATCCGTTGTCCATTTTACAGAGATTTTTGGAAAGATCCCCTCCTTAGGTATGAGTAAATAATCAAATGTAGCCTGGGGTGCCTATTCATGGTCTGCATATCTTAAAATAACATCCAAATAATTACTAACTTTTGCTTGTTCACCTAGAGAAAGAAGGGTAATGATCTTCTTTGGTAGAGATTGACCATCAAGGGGTTCAATTGGTGGTCTTTGCCTCTCTGTAGATACTTGCAAACATTGGTTTTGACTCCCTTACTCTGGAGAAGTAGTTAGTTCCTACAAAAGTTTAAATTGACCACCTTGCTCAGAGAAGGAGTGGGCTCCTCTTTCTTCCCTCCCAATGCTGCTACTTCATTTATCTCATCTATTTCCAATGTACAACATTTTGCACTCCCCATCATCCAATTTAATAGTGCATTATCTTTTTGAGGTAAAGAAGGAATTACCTGCAGATCTACTGTATATCCTACTACCTTTGTAGTGTCGCATCCCTCCTCTAAATGTATCTGTACATTAGTATTAATTTTCTTGGAGATCCACAATTTCTAGTGCTTTTGCTTATTTCAACCAGGGTATTCCCAAAAGGAGAGGATAAAATGTGTCCTATGGCAAGGCAATAACAACAAAGTCTAGAAGAAAGTGACAACCTTGCACTATCAAGAGTACCTTTTCCACAATGCTCAATAGTATAACCTAGTGTTTGTCTCCCTATGTAATAGTAAAATGTGTTGCCTTGGTGGGGTTCACCTTTAGTTTCTTCATGGTGAAATCCGACATCAAATTGATGTCACAACCTCCATCCATAATGACACCAACGAGAGCTTCAACTTTTATGAAAATTGATAACCTTGAACTCTAGTAGTCTGCCAAGGGTGCAGGGGGAAAGTCAACCATGAAACCATCTATGCTAGGAGGTAGACTTATGTAGATAGACTCTATAATCTTTACGAGATCACTTCTCACCTTTGCATCCATTTGAATAAGCTGGAATAAAGTGACTTTATGATAAATGCCTTTCAAGAGTTCCTCAATATTTACCTCTTCATTATTTTCTTGAGGGTGAATTGATTGCTCCTTAAGTGAAGTTCTCATTGTGTTGTAAGCTTCTTCGATGGCCGCTCCTTCTTCAAAATTAACCTCTTGCATTCTAATCTTTCCTTGATTGCCTGTTGCTCCTCTGCACATGTTGGTGTCGCTTGCCTGGCCCTAGTCATCATAGGCATACTGGATGACAAAAGGACATAAGACTTTGGGCCATACCTTTTTCCTTTGAAGACACTGCAGTCATATGGATCAGAGTAGGGTGGATTCTTGGGCAATCTCTAGTATAGTGATCCTTCACCTCAGCATAATGCTGGCACAAAGGTGCACACTCCGGTAAGGAACACCTATTTTGCATATGGCCATACTCTCCACAGTGGTAACACATTAATGGCCTATTATACCTTGGCCAAGTTGGATAATTCTCTTCTCTAATAGGTGCATTTGAACTACAAGCATAATACAAATCAAGAGCTAGAGGGTTACCTTGCCACTATGCTCCCTTGAGGTAGTAAAAGTCCCCTACTTCATGACCATCGCTGCCACAAAATTGGTAGCTTACCTTGTTAGGAAAATTAACATTGGAATTTCCACTATTGTTGCATATTGTACACCCAATTGGCCTTTATATGTTCTGCATGATCCGCAAATCTTCTAACTCACGACAAAGTTAAGCCACTTCATCATCATTCTGGCATGGCGGTGGTAACATGAATTTCTCTTCTTGGTGACTTTGCTTCATTCTTAAGGCTTCCAACTCCTTCTTGAGTTGCCAGATAGGGTCTAAGTCTGATGCATAGTTTCGTTGTGTATCCCCTTCAAGATGTAGCCTTGATTCCTCAATGCATGATGCAACTACAACAAAATCATTAAGTGTTGCATCCAACCTAAGAGACTCTCAAGGCTTCTGCTAGGACAACCTGGGGAGCGCTTTCTCTATTCTTTTCTTTACTAGGAAATTGTCTGGAGCATACGGCAGATGAGAAACAAGTGCTTTAGTACTAGTGTGAAGTTTGTGAAAGGATTCACCCGATTTCAGCTTTAGGTTCTATAGTTGATCTAGAGCTCTCTTGGAGGAGTCGCTTCGTTGGAATGTGTGTAAGAATGCTGTCTTAGTGCTTCCCATGTAGCGAAGTGGCCATCTTTGTATTGACTATACCATTTGTCTACAAGGCCTTCCAATGTAGATGGGAGGAGTACCAACATTGCCTCCTTGATTCTGAAGTCCTTCACGATTACAAATGCCACAGATGCTCTAATAATGATTATAAAGGTGATGAATGCTCCAAATGGGTAATAAAATAAGCAAGTAGATCATCCCAGAACTAGAAAAAATCAATACAAAAGCAGTGTTCGACACAATAAATACAACAATAATGAAGGCTTGCTCCAAATGAAATACTAGAATCACACCGAATGTGACTAGATCCAAGCCACTCAATCACATTGTAATGCTAATAGCCAAGTATGCTAGGAGGCCCACACTTTGTATACTCACCAAAGAGTGATCTCCAATAGTGTGCATGTAGCAATAGAGTGTAGAGAGTGGATAAGAAAATGGTATTTACATCTAATGCCCAATGCCACAAGAATGATACTAATGCCCAAAAATAGACCTTGACTTCTCTATGTATACCTTTATGAATCCCAATGAGTGCAAATCATCGTCTTTTATAGACCCCAAGAGGCTAGAAGGGGCCTTGCTAAGTACCAACCTTTATTGAGTATGCGCCAAAGTGCTTGCCCAAAAATGTAGAGGTAGGCCAAATATGGCTCTAGTAGCCAACTTTAATTAACCTCTCAAATTTGCTTCAGACACCGCTATATTCTCTGCACCAATTCCCACTTTGAAATTTAATGAAAAAAATTGTGCTCACAAGTCCACTTTTCCCATTCTCCTTCCATCTTCATAGATATGACTGGCTACTTCTAGAAGTATCAATTTTACCATCACTAATTTCCCCCACTTTATTTCATATTCTCGAGATAGTCTTGTGGTTGACTCTTCCCAAAACCTTCACTATGTGCACCAATCGATTTGTATTATCATCCCATGAAAGGAAGTCTCTATTTAATGAGGAACAACATATAGAGACCATTCCATGAGCATCAACCTCCAATGTTCTAGATTTTGCAACTAAGGTAGTTTGCTTTCAAAAATCCCAATAGGACCACCTAGATTTAGCTTCTGTCATGCTATCATCTACTTTAGCAGAGGCCTGATGACCTTGCTCTTAACTACTGGATTCTAGCTCCTTGTGGGTGATAGTGGTTGATCGAGATATTGTCTCATTGTCTTTATGAGGTTGACACACATTTGATGGAGTGCAGCTTAATTACATTTGGATTACTATTTTTTTGAGGTTTTTGAACAAAGCTTGATATGCTTGTGCTTGCATAAGCAAGATCTCTACCTTGATCTTCTCTAAAGACTCATGACCCCATACCCATAAAAGCAAGTGCAGCTACTAGTGTTGCCGTAGATTGCATTGCCTTATATTGATCAAGCATATCAAGAAGTTCCTCTAGAGATATGTATCCATCTAGTTGCTACTAATGATAGATAAATTGGGAATCACATAGTAAATTGGGATACTAGTGTTGCCGTAGATTGCATTGCCTTATATTGATCAAGCATATCAAGAAGCTCCTTTAAAGATATGTATAGTAAAAGAAGTTTGCAGCATGAACACTCCAATGATCTAGGTAGAAAGTTATGAATCGTCCGTTGATTGCCTCTATGACCTTAGTATCTTTCCAACTGATTTATTCCATATTGTGGCAGTCTTCATTTTCTTCACAACACTATACAATCAAGCCATTCCTCTCTATTTTGGCAATTTGTATTCCTTTACCTTGTGATCTTTCTGAGTAGTTTGATCCATTTTCTGGCAATCTTTCTTCTCTTCTTATTTGCTCGGATTGCTTTTGCATTTCATACTCCTAGTGTAAGCATCTGTCTTTGGCCAAGGCATAGAATTCTAAAGCAGAAGTATAACATTCTTGCGTGATCGTGGAAAATAGTGGTTGCAACTAGTGGCTCCTCTATCATCATGCCCGCGTTGATGATTGTCCTACCTTCCTTGGCTTCTTTGGGCTATCAGAGAGTGGTAGATGGCTAGGTATGACACCACAGTGCTATAGAGGTGAGAGAGAGAGAGAGAGAGAGAGAGAGAGAGAGAGAGAGAGAGAGAGAGAGAGAGAGAGAGAGAGAGAGAGAGAGAGAGAGTTAGAGAAATGGGAAAGGGGAGGAGGGAGGGAGGGAGGGAGAGAGAGAGAGAGAGAGAGAGAGAGAGAGAGAGAGAGAGAGAGAGAGAGAGAGAGAGAGAGAGAGAGAGAGAGAGAGAGAGCGAGAGAGAGAGAGAGAGAGGTAATAGGAGAGTGGGTGGCAGATAGAAAGAGGGAGAGAGAGAAAATAAAAACAGACATTACACTACAATGAATAGCCCTAAGACCCACACACTGTTTTGATTGCATCTTTAGATGATTTTGCCATGCACGGATGATTTTGCCATGGGAAGAAGTCCCTTGGTATTAGGTCTGGTTGGACAGGCATGCTTTATTGACAATCCTATGAAGAGAGATAGAGAAAGAGATAACAGTGGGATGGAAAGATGTGGGAACGGTGGAAGTGAGAGTGGTGCGGGATGGTGGAGATGAGGGGGTGCGAGATGGAGGGATGGTGAAGATGAGGGGGTGAGAGATGGAGGGATGGTGGAGGTGAGGGGGGTGTATGGAGGGATGGTGGAGGTGAGGGGGGTGTATGGAGGGATGGTGGAGGTGAGGGGGGTGTATGGAGGGATGGTGGAGGATGAAGATGAGGGGGTACATTGAGGGATGGTGGAGGATGGAGGTGCGGGGGTGAGGGATGATGGAGTTGAGGGGGTGAGGGATGGAGGGATGGTGGAGGTGAGGGGGGTGCAGGATGGAGGGATGGTGGAGGTGAGGGGGTGAGGGATGGAGGGATGGTGGAGGTGAGGGGGTTGTACGATGGAGGGATGGTGGAGGTGAGGCGGGGAGGGATGGTGGAGGTGAGGGGGTTGGAGGAGGTATTTCAATATGATGACCCTTGTCACTTCTGCATCAGATGCGTGAGTTGAGTTATTCCTTGACAAGAGCGAACAAGACCATTCACCTTTAGATGAATGTATCCCAAGTTAACACAAGAAATGAATATGGCCTGACCCAATGTCCCAAAGAAATACACCCTGTATGTTCCACTTGAATCCTCTGCTCTACAAGCAATAAATAGAAATATCAAGTGCATCATCTCCATTCCTAATTGAGAACCTTATTCCTAATCCACCTTGTGTTGAGATAGGTTTCGATCCTCGAAACTGAAACAATGAAATAATTTCTGAATATACTTTTCTTGATGCACAACAATTCCCCCCTCAACTAATACAAATTGGGTACCAAGATACGTAACATAAAAAATGTGTTGCAAGTCAGCGATAAGTGTGCCAACACTATCATTACAGGAACCAATCAAGAGAATTTATCAACATAAAGAACAAACATAATATAACCATCTCCATCTTTGTGTACATAAAGTGCACTCTCAATTGGGCTAATGTAAAACCAAGAGAAATCAAGTGCTTATGTATTTTTTCATGCCATGCAGTGTGTAGCTTACTCAAGTTCATACAAATCCTTATGCAAGCACAAAAACATATGCTCTTGACGTTTGATGCAGAATCTAAGAGGATACTTTACATAGGCCTCTTATTACAAATCACCATTGAAGAAAGTTGTTCTTATATCCAATTGATGTGCCTTCCAACCACGATGGGCAGCCAATGCAATCACAATACAAATGGGAGTCATGTGAAAAGTTGATACTGTTATCTTCATCTTGAAGCACGCCAAACAAGTAATTGTTTTCCAACATTACACCAAAGAACTCAAAAGTATCTTGATATGAGCTTCAATAAAGTTGACATGAAATCTGCAATGTAGCTCACAATCTGTAACTCTCATGGCAATTCTAACTACACAAATGAAAGGGGACCTATATGCCATTGCACCTAGCATAACTTTTTTTTTGAGTCTTGAACCTTGTATCTCTATCGAAATTGATTTACACTATTAAAAGGGTGTGCAATTTTGGAATGTGCAAAAAAGTAGGCTGAGAAATCACTTGGGTGTGTGCGAGACTGAGAAATCACAAATAGAAATACACACAAGAGTGAGGAACAAGATCAACACATGTGGAAATGTGATAGCTATATGTGTGTGTGTGTGTGTGTTTGTGTGTGTCAATGTATATAATACATCAAATGCATAATGTTATTGATTAGAATCCGTTCTATGCTCAACATTCTCCTATGATGTATGATGCGATCTCGAAGATCCATGGTCAAAGGGGTATGTAGGTTATGAGGATAGGCATTGTCCCTACTCTACGTGTCTCTCCTTCTCTCCATGTCTTTCTAACAAGTCTACTCCTATAATACTTATAGTCATTATAAAATAAATCAAATTATATTAAAATTCAATGAAAGTAAGATAAACTGTACCAAACTTTATAATACGCATAAAAGTATTTGACCAATCTTGTATCTGTTGACCCAAAAATAGGTAGCCTACTCTAATTCTTGATTTGTAGGATTGGGATCATACTCCCTACACTATATTGCAAAAATGTAAGAAGGTATTGACTAGTGTTTTTAATTAAATAAAAAATTAAAATTTCAATAATACATATACTTACAAATGTGGAAGAAAAACCTTGATGCACACATGACCTACGTGAAACATTTGACCTTCTTCAATTCCTTTTTTTTTGTAGCTACCTATGTTTCTTCAATGGAAGGAAAGTACATAAATGAAATGCCAATACCTATAATACATATAAGATTATATATTGTACATAGCTTCTCTTAAGGAGATATTTATTGTAGATTATATGTGGCTGTATACATGTCGATGTGTGAATGTGTGTATCTTTGTGCATGTGTGCATATGTGCATGCATGTATTCTTGTGTGTACGTGTAAATGTGTTCATTTTTGTGTATATCTATGTATTTTTGTGAATGTGTGCATGTGTGTAAATAAGCGAATAGCCATATGTGTGCTTTTTTGTGTATTCTCTGATTCATCTCTCTTTCTCAATTCATCTCTCTCTCTTTCTCTACACACATATACACTCACACACACACACACACATATATATATATATATATATATATAACTTTTTAACTTACATAAATGATAATCATCTTTTATTACCTTATACTTCTTCGTTTTTAACTTGACTATGTAAGATTTTGAGCAATCAAAGAAGACTCCACCACCATGTCCTACCCATGCAAGGATTATTTACTATTATAAAAGTATTGAGATTTCAATTTTGACATTTTATGGATACATACATGACTTATGTTATTTGTACATATGGATATTTTAGCTTCTATTATGTACTTTAATTTGTTATTTTATAACTAGATTTTGATTAGCTAGAGGGTACTTCACCACCTCTCACCCAGGGTACTTCACCACCTCTCACCCATGCAACGACTTCACATTTGCCAACAGATGCAAAGTATCAAGATGTTTACTACCAAGACAATATTATATGCTCGTGTAACCCTCCACATATTGAAGAACACTATTATAATGTATTTAGTAGAACAATTATGTTATTTTGAGCAAGCACAACCACTTGATCGATGCAATAAATGCTTGGGTATGTGATTCATTCCATAAGTTAAAATATAGGTAATGAATGTATACTATATCTATATGAGTTATCAATATCACTTATACGCATAAAAGAAAATCCACTTATCTATTGCAATTCAAGGTTTCTTAAGAGTGTCTACAACATGGTTAAGAGTCGTCAACGGCTAAAGATTATCTATTACCAAGTGATGATTGTTCTTTAGGGCAAACAAATGATAGAAAACGATATGATGGATGGTAAAAAGGACCTTCTCCTTTAGAAAAAGAGGTTTTTAACTTTTTGGGCAATTGTCATATTATTTCTCCCTTCATTATAACTAGTCTTGTCCATGGTCTCTTTATTTTAAGGGATTTGCATCTCCGTCCCAATTTTGAAGTCTCCCTCCAAACTTTGCAGTCATGCCTATGTTAATTATGGACATATATATAGATGGCAACATTGGCATCAACCTACATGGTAGATTCGAAGCATCAATAGTTATGGATTACATCTCAATGTAGCCGAGCTTCTCTTGCTAGTAGAGGGATTACACATGTAGAAGATCAAATATTTTATATTGATGAGAAGACCCTACATTCATGGAATATAGTAGTTTAATAATTAGTAGTTGAGGATATAACAATATAAGGACATTGCACATTTGAAGAGCATCAAAATATTCATAAACCACAACACATGAACAAAGATGTAGAAAGATACAAAATTTTCAATGTTACTACTTCATTACATGATAGTGATGGATCATTAGTGAATTATTGATTCTGTAGACCTCAAGGAGTACCCTTGAGATAGTATGAATATATTGATCGTGTTATACAAGACTCGCCTAATCAAACTTAAAGCTATAAAATTAGCTTTGAATGAAGGTATAAAGTCATCTATAAATAGGAAAAGAAAAATCATTTAGAAGAATTGAAGGATAATCGATTAATGATAACCAAATATTTCAAATCAAAAAGTTGAAAATATATTCTTACAAATTTCATTTACTTCCTTTTTTTTCTATTTTATTACATACTTCTCATATCTCTTAAGCTCTTGATGGACCATCATTTATATGCATATATGATTTGTCACCGCTTTCTTGGATTGTTTAACTTCTTTTGGACCAGTAAAAGTAAATAAATACTTTCAAATATATTGGCACCTACATCAAGCCACAAACACACACATAAACACACACACACACACCCACACACACACACAAACACACATATATATATACATATATATATATATATATATATATATATATATATATATATATATATATATATATATATATATATATATATATATATATATATATATATATATATAGAGGTATGTATAGGCTTTGGAATGAGAAATGTCACTTTCAAATGTATAACCCTATTTTTCAAAAATGCTCATCATGATTAAAATTGTCAAAATGTGTCAAAATGTTCTTATAGTTCTTCTTAATATATGTATAATGATGTAGAATAGGATCATGAAAGACCAGAAATTCCATCAAAACTCTAACCCTATTGTATATATTATACACATGGGGCCCTGGCCTAAACTAATACAAGTATCCATGAATATATACAACTATTGACGAGCAAAGTCTTAAATATGGTACAAAATATAATTTTATAAATCCTATCCCTAAAAGTTTATATATATATATATATATATATATATATATATATATATATATATATATATATATATATATATATATATATATATATATATATATATTATAAATGAAGTTGTATACATTCATATTTCATACACATACACACAATAAAAAATATATATATTCTTACCATGCATTGTCACGACTATGTAACATAAACTTCTGCATTTCTTGTAAGCCCCATTTATAAGATGAACGAGTGCCAAACTCAAACCCCAATAGATTAATTTAAAATTTTCAATCTTTATTATCCAATTCATTAGATTTGGAAGATATCATATAGGTAAAAGATTTTTTCACCGTCATTCATTTCTTGAACTCTAAAGTACGTTTCATGTGTAATACAATACGATTTGGCATAATATCACAATTCAATCTCGAAATAACTATGCAGATGTGCATGGGTAGGTCCACCATGCTCTTTAGTCGCTAAAACTTTGGAGGATATGGAGGGGATATAGGTGTCCTAAAAAGACAAAAATTAAAATAGTTAAAAATATTGATGTTGCTTGATTATTAAAGACAATAAATTATTAACATAAAATGTTGGGTGTGTGTAGAAATGTGAGAGACACCCGAGAAGCACACAGAAGGAACACAAACGCAGCAAGGCACATGAAGAAGATGATGGCTGGAATATCTCTCTCTATTGAGGATGAACTAAACTAAAGTAAGAGCTGAATAATATCCCTAAGTACAAAGTACCACCACATATGAGTGAATCATGTATGTGGTAACATGGGGAAAAAACCTCTAGCCAGCCCTAGAGTAAAAAGTTCCCATGTATAGGGAAAAGGTTCACATCAAAGCTACTTGAGGAACACATATGTGTAACAAACCCCCCTAGAGCAAATGATGTGAACACATATAGGGAGTGACAGATCAGCTCCCACAAGGTAATAAGCCTAAAACTTTGCGAAAATCTTCAAACTTTTCCCGTGGAAGCGCTTTGCTGAATATGTCTACCACATTACCTTATGTAGGCACATATACCAAATCAATATCTCTTGCATGAAGGCACTCTCTCACATTGTGATAATGCACCTCAATATGTTTGGTTTGTGCATGAAACACTGGGTTTCATGCAATAACCAATGCACTCTCGCTATTAGTGAGAATATGCATAGCAACATCAATATCCATGCAAAGATCCATCAATAGGCGTCTCAACCATATACACTCCACTGTAGCTTTGAAAACTGCCCTATACTCAGCTTCACAACTCCATGTTGCCACTATAGGTTGGTTCTTACTCAACAGCGATATGCATGAGTCTCCAAGGAAAAAGAAATTACCACTAGTGGACACACAAATATCATAACAACTAGTCCAATCACTATCTGTAAAAGCATGCAAGCCTGGCTGAATATCTCTGCCATAAAAGAGACCTAAGCTCGAACTGCCTTTGAGATATCTAAACACACGTTTGACCACTTCCAAATGCTTAGTGCTAGGGCGATGCATGAATCCACTGAACTCCAAAACTATATAGTGTATATCCTCTGCCTTGTGTTGCATGCATATATAAGACATCCCACAGCTTGTTGATAAAGAGAGGTGTGAAATGCATTACTGTAATCCTCAACTGCGAACCGAAATCCAATCTCAATTGGTGTGGAAATTGGCTTGCAATCCTCAAAGTCAAAGCACTGAAGTAGTTTTTCAACATACTTATCTTGATGCATAACAATTCCCCCATCAACGGATACAAACTCGATGCCAAGATAGTAGCTCAAAAGACCATGATAAGTGACATCAAAAGTATGCTGCAAATCAACCATACGAATGTCAAGTTTCGCATCACATGACCCAATCAAGAGTATGTCATCGATATAAAGAACAAGCACACGCAACCCCATCTTTGCATACATAGAGTGTGCTTTCAATTGAACTACATGTGAAGCCAAGAGCAATCAAGTGCTTATGTATTTTGTCATACCATGCACATGGATCTTGCATGACACCACACAAGACTTTATGCAAGCGACAAACCATATGCACTTTCCTCTTCATTGCAAATCTAGGAGGTCTCTTCACATAGACCTCTTCTTGCAAATCACCATTCAAGAAGGTTGTTTTTATGTCCAACTGATGCACTTTCCAACCTCGATGGTCAATGCCATATTTTTGAGCATATCCTTTGCCAACCAATCTAGCTCTGAAGCAATTAATCCTACCATTAGATTTTCTCTTAATCGTGTAAACCCACTTTGTACCAATGACATTCTTTCCTTTTGGCAATTCACATAACTCCCCAGTACCATTCCTATGTATGGAATCCATTTCTGATTGCAAAGCACTCATCCATTGTGGTTTGTCACATGCATATTAAAAAAAAAAATGGGCTCTTCATTACATGCTATTGCAATAAGAGAATAATCCACAAAATTACTTGATGCATGGTAAGAGCTTGATCTTGTTCTACCAAGTAAAGGTGCACTCAATTTGTTGTCCTCCAAAGTTTGTTTCAGCCACTCCGGTATAGTTTGTGCACTCTTGATAAACATGTATTCATTATGTAATACGTCAGCAACATGTATATCATGCGTGGGCTGAATTTCATGCTCATTTTAAGCCATATTTTGACACAAATGTTCAGCCATATGTGGCTGAAAATTTCCAACAATTTTGACAATGTTTGGTTGAACAGTTTTAGCCATGTTTGGCTGGAAATTCTCTGCATTTTCAGCCCTATTTGGTTGGAATTTTTTAGCCCTTTCAGCATCAGCTGGCTGGTCCACATGGTCATAGTCAACGGCACCATTTTGGAATAAAGGCATGAGTGTATCCACACATCTTGTGAGCTAATTGTTGGCTTTTTCTTTGCTTCAAGTAGAGGAAAAACTAAATTTTTAGCGAATACCACATCTCGACTCACCATAATAGTGTTCGTAAATGGATGGTACAAACAATATCCCTTAATTTCAGCACTATAACCAACAAATATACATTTCTTTGCCTTGTCATCAAGTTTGTGGCACAAGAGCATATGCCAAACAACCAAACACGCGCATATGACTTACCATAGGCTTATGTCTATTTCCAAGCCTCATAAGGAGTGCTGACTCTCAATGCTTGTAGGGCAGTGATTCAACACATAATTTGCGCACATGAGTGCCTCCATCCAAAACTTATCAGGAAGATGTTTTCCTTAAACCATACATCCTACCATTTCAAGTAGAGTTCTATTTTTATGCTTGGCAACACCATTTTGTTGAGGTGTATATGGCAGTGTACATTGGTGTGAAATACCTCTTTCACAAAGAGAAGCATTAAACTCATGTGACATGTATTCACCACCATGATCCATGAGTAGAGTCAAAAGCTTTTGTGAAGAAAAATTTTCACCCATAGCTAAAAATGCTTTGAAGCGAGAAAATACCTCATTCTTTGCTTTCATAGGATATAGCCATGTATGGTGAGTAGCATCATCAATGAAGGTAACAAAATATACATGCTTGCCAAAAGATGGAGTCTTAAAGGGACCACATACATCACTATGAACAAGCTGCAATTTTCTTGTAGTGTGTGTGTGACTATCTTTTGGTAAAGAAGCACGATGCATTTTCCCAAGAATGCCACCTTCACATGCATGCTTTTCAATGGACTCAAGTGTACGAAAAACAATAACCATGTCCTTCTTTTTCAAGTAAAGCAAACTATTGAAGTTCAAGTGACCAAAACGAGCATGCTCAAGCTCCATTTCAGCCATGGAAGAAGTATGAGCAACCCAGGCATTCAAGGCAGCCCTCTTGCAAGCGATACAAACCAATACATAATGTACCGGAAATCACGATAACATAACCATTGTTGAAATCATGAACCGTACAATTATCATCAATAAAGTGTACATGAAGTCCAGCTTTGGCAATCAACGGAACTTAAAATTAGTTCTTCTTGATACCCGGCACAAACAAATGCATTTTTCAAGAGAATCACACCTCCATTTGCTCAAAAACTCAACTTCTCCTACTCCAATGATAGGATAAGAGGCATTTTTTGAATACACCACATGTCCTCATTTTGATGCATCTTTCAAAGAGGCAAAGAATCTTTTGCATGATGTTATGTGCTTTGAAGCACCACTATCAAAGAACCAATCCGAATCAGCCTCACTCACAACCATACATTGAAAATGCAAAGATGCATCATAATGACATGTAACAACACATGCCCAAAAATCTTGAGCCATGTTAGCTTCATCATTCTTTGCATTTGTTGAGTTTTCAACAATAGACATGCCGGATTCCTTCTTCTTTTCATTGCATTTAGCAAGATTTCTACACTCATCAATAGTATGATCCGCCTTCCAGTAATATTTGCATCTCTTCTTCTTTTGCAAATCACCATCATTAATGGAATGAATGGAAGAAGAAGGTTGAGGCTTTGGTTTTGATGAACCCAAAGCTGAACCATACTTGCTTTCGCCCTTTTGCGTTCCCTCAATCAAACCACTCCTATTCACTCTAGATTGCTCTTCTTGCAAAAGAAGAGACACAACCTCATCAAATGCATACATATTGGGATTCCCTTTTGCAACCAAACGGAGTGTAGTAGCAAAGCTTTTTCTGGTAATCCTTTCAACAATGTAGAAATGAGTGATGCATCCGGAATATTAATCTCATCAATGTTTGCCAATTTCTCTTTCAAGTCCTTGATGCATGTCACATACACAATCATTTTTAGCCATACATACATCCTCAAGTTGCTTCCCTTCAAGTATGCAACACGTGCTTCATTACGCACAACATACAAAAAAGCAAGAGTGTCCCATGCATGTCTTGATGTAGAACATGATCGAATGTGTGGAACTATATGATGCTTCATAGAAAGCATAATCAATGCATGAGCTTGAGCATGTTTTCCATCCCATCTAAGCTGCTTCTCTCTAGGTCAAGAAGGAGAAACCACTGTACTTGAAGAAGAAGCTCCATTTGTGACAATAGACTATGAAGTAGAAGAACTTGTAGGTCTTCAATCTACATCTACCACTGTTCAAAAGTTGTTTTGCAACAAGAACATGCTTCATCATGCAAGATCACATTGGATAGTTGATCCCATCAAGCTTACCTTCTGGTTGAAGCATGCCAAACAAGTCATTAATGCCCGCTATTTCACTAAAGAACAAGAATGTGACAAATTCTTCACTTCGATGAAAGTAAAAATGAATGCTGAAATTTCAGCTCACAAACCATCACTCTAATGGCAATTTCGACTACACAAATGGCTTCGAAATGTTCGTAAAATCCCAGGGTGCATGGTGGAAATATTTCTTGGCTGCTGAAATTCAATGTTCTATGCTCCGAAGTCGATTTGCACTATTAAAGTGGGCATGCAACGCCACGCGAAAAACCGAAACTTGAGAAGGTGTTGAACCTCCTGTGATACCACTGTTGGGTGTGTGTAGAAGTGAGAGAGACACACGAGAAGCACACATAAGGAGCACAAATGCAGCAAGACACACAAAGAAGAGGATGGTTGGAATAGCTCTCTCTATTCACGATGAACTAAACTGAAGCAAGAGCTAAAGTACCACCACATATGAGTGAATCATGTATGTGGTAACATGGGGAAAAAACCTCTAGCTAGCACTAGAGTAAAAAAGTTCCCATGTATAGGGAAAAGGTTCACATTAAAGCTACTCGAGGAACACATAAGTGTAACATAAAACATACCTCTAGAAGTAAATTATCACATTTAGATTGGTATAGATTACTCAAAGGAGTCAAAAAACCAAGTCTTCCTATTCTTAAATATCAACTTATATAAGGGCTATAGAAAATTTGAATGTCAATTCATTTTGCAATCCACAAAGGATATTGGTTTTGGCAACAACTTTATCAAAATGGTTTTCACTCTCTAGGAAAACATATAATCTAAAATCAACATCAACATCAGTGGTAAATTTGCTGCCTCTTTCTTGGTCTATTTTGCAATAAAAAGAAGTTGTCCTTTCAAATACATGGCAGGATATCACCTTAACTCATTCTCAACGATATATGCAAAGAGTTCGCTCTAGGATATAATTTTAGCTTACAAGGTATCTTAATGGGATTTTTGTATTGCCATGGCAAAAATTTCAGATTGGGTATTGAATGAACTTTATTCCAAGTATGAATATTAGAAAGACATGCAACATGATTTGTCAAGAATACTTAAAAACGGATATCTAAGTGGATAATAAAAGCTCGAAAAACAAGCAATAGTTGTGGGAGTAATTGCTTTTAAAACATGCAATACCTCTTTCTTGGAAGCTCCCTTCACTAGAATGACCATGATATCAATCAGCCCCTTTTCTTAACAAAATTTTCCCCTTGGGTTTGGATTGACCTCTTCCTATGGAAAGCATGGAAAACTATTAAGGAATATTTTCATAGTAGCTCATATTGAAACTAGAAAATAGGTATTAGAAAAAAATGATTCCATCTAGTTCCTCGACCAAGGACTCCCTCTTACGAGAATAGAAGATACCATCAAAGAGAAGAAAACAAATATAAAGGGCATTTGATTTTAGAAACAACTATGGAATTACATAAGTAATTAGTGCATATGATATTAAGATGTGGACATTAAGATAAAAAATTAATTACAAAGAGTAGTTTTTAATCAAAAGAAGAATTGAATCTTGCACATGAGACTTTTCCAATGTAGAACTCTTCCCAAGGCCTTTTGTGGGATAGTGGAAACAATATCCTCCACATTCTTAATCGACAATGCAGTTTGAATTTTCTTGTTTTAAGTGAACGCTTAAATTTTTGGCATTTCGTAACCATATAATGGGGAACAAGAAGGCAGTGTTTCTATAAAATATCCTTCATACGGTTTTTGAAACATTGTGAGAGCCCACAAGGTCTTAGAAGCTGCCCCCCATTGCATAAGATGCCTCTAAAGAGGAAGCGTTCGGGAGTCTATTCTTCAGTTGTCGCAAGAGTAGAAGGATCTGGCACCTGCAGAAAATTGTTTTGAAGCTTCATTATCAGTTGTACTTGTAGTGAGCCATCCTTGTTGAAGGAGTGGTCTGGTCTATGGCCCTTAACAATGCAAACAATTTTTCCTCTGAAAATTTCGGAAAAAACATTGCTCAATTAAATTTAGCGTTTCCCCTAAACTCTTCAAAGGATTGTTCCCAGAAGTTTTAGGAAACAGAATTACGAACAGTAAGAATGCATTCCGTTTAAGCACTCAATGACCTTTCTAGTAAAAGAAAAGTAGATGAAGAAGGAACGGATGACTCGCGAAGGGCATGACAGGCTCATCAATCTTGTTTGTATCTCTTCTTAGCTCACTTGCGGTTTCTTTCCTCTTAATATAGTTGAAGGCTTTAGAGAAAGGAAGTTAAGGCTATGTCTACATTTTGGGGCATCTTTTCTTTTGACAAATAAATTTTCTAGTTGCAAAATAAAAGACCAACATGCATAAAAGATAAAAAAGAGCGTGTGTCTGTGAATGTTAAGTTGTCTGATTGTGCTCTTTGCCACTTATGGACCCTAGGCTAGTGTAGTCCCTTCGGATAGATTTAAAAATCAATTGTTTTTGGGTAATCCTTTTCAAGTGCCACCTTCGGGCACTCTAACGTCTGCTGTGTGGAATATAGAGAGTTCCATGGATACTATGCCTTTTCACATGTAGAGTTATTCTTTTATTTAGATTCAATATAAGGGAGATTACGCGTCAGTCAAACTTCCTCTTAAAAAAAAGTTATTCAACCTTATAAAAGAGATTAGGCCTCAGTCAAACTTCCTCTTAAAAAAAAGAACATGTCGAGCTGTTTCCAACAGGCTTAGGTTCTCATCGGTGCGTTCCATAAAGACGGTTTTCGCAGGCCTTGTAAATTGTGTTGGCGTTGTTCATATTTTTTACAAAGGGCAGCCTGAAATAATGGACAGATGCGCTTTGATAGAATTGAGGCTTGTCACATAGTCCAATGGCGAACAATTGTCTTTTTTTCTTTTGAGAGTACAACGAATTGGAAAGACACACACCCGATTGGTAAGATAGAGGTACCCATCTGGAAGAACTCTAACGCATCCAGCCCCAGGAGAGACTTAAACCCTATCCATTTGTTTACGACTACAAGACACATCCGTTAAACCACGCCTGCTGAATTATGGCGAACGATTGTATTCGCTATGGGGGCATCCGCAGAAACAGTTCGTTCCTTCGATACAGCTAAGTTACCATCTTTCCTAAATCTTGTTTATGTCGTGAATTTGTTTGCTCGTACTATCTCTAGCGTCCTTGTGGATAGGGAAGCTTACGTCGCATCAAGTTTCTGCAGCATGCTCATGTATGTGGAAAAATTAGATGACAGTGTTCCGTGAAATTCTATGAACAGTGTTGCAGATTTGATGTAACAGCGTTGCCTTACCCATGTATTATCTGTAATGTTAAAAGCTGCACATCGACGTTGGTACTTGAACAGAAGTCGCCCACTTCAAGGTAAGAAACAGTAGTCTTTTATCATTGGCACAGAACCCACATCGTCGGCGTAAAAAAATTGAGTACACTGATGGAGGGAAAGAAGAACTAAGTAATGCATTCATATACTGTATACCTATGAGTGAAAGCTCGCTGCTACCCGAGTGAAAGCCCCATCCAGCCTACAAGATTCTTGCCTCTAAGAGTTTGGATATCCGGCAAAGCGAAAAGAAGAGGACAATATGCTGCTGGTTAATTTTACAATAATCATCACTATATCTTCCGACTCTTAATATGTTACACCCCTTGATTAATTTGTATTTGATACACATGAGTACTTCTCTAACTAAAATAAATATGCATGCCAAAATTAATGCCAGATACTTACTATATATCCATGATAAAGTCTTGTTATGCTTTCATAGAGAATTGAGCCAAAACGTAATCCTTATACATTGATTTCTTGAATGGGATATTCTTGAACTTTAATTAACTTTCTATTTGTTTTCCTAGGATTCTTAATTTGATTACATAGACTTATTTGAAGCTTAAATAGCTCACTTTGTACTTTATTTGATACAATACATGAGTAGGGAAGGGTCTCCATCATTTGTGTGGTAGATGAAATTGTTAAGGTATCTTATGTACAAGTTGTACATGAAATTGTTAAAGTATCATATACAAATCTCATGTACAAGTACTATTGGGTTCATGTTATTATAGCACAAGAGTAACCCCTCTTCACAGGGAGATTTGAACAGGATCCCCCCGTCCCCCCCCCCCAAAAACAAAAAAAAAAAAAAAAAGCCTTCATCTCTCTCTCTCCCTTCTTCATCTTAAGTTGAGAGAACAAACATCTCTAAGAGCCTTATGCCGGCTTCGTCCAGACCATGAAAAAGAACAAATGATATTAAAAGGAAATATAGTTCCTATTCTTCGTCATCCTTCGTCCTCCAAACACGTTCTCTTGAAGGGTCTGCCTCAAATCACTTCGTCGTCAAAGGAATAACTACAGTGGGAGATTGAAACTCCATTCCGTCTGAATGTCGTGAGTATTATTTCTGTCTTAGATCCTATCTTGGTCCGATCTATTCCACAAGAGCCAAAATGATACTATGCACTCTAGAGAGACAAACTATTAGTACCTTTCATAAAGCGTAAATGCGTCAAGTTTGAAGCTACATGGGAGATGGTACGTACTATTAGAGGCGATTTTCCATCTTTTTTTATGCGAATGGTTTTCCTAAAGTCACATTTATATATTACTTTATACATGCTGAATAGGACGCAATGGGAGAGATCATTAGAAATTCTTCCTTGTATGAAGTCCAATGACATTGTGAAGAGAAAATGGAACTAAGAGAAAAGAAATAATATTTCATCCTAATGGTGAATCTTAAGATGTAAGAATCAGAGGCTAGGAAGACTTGTTTTTCTAGACCATTCGTTCGGTATATTAGGCAGCAATGGAGATCAATTTGGAGGGAGTTTTGTATCTCGAGATCCAGTTGCTATATTAGCTAGGTTGAATGGTGGGGGTAAGAACAATAAGTCATCATAAGTGTCTCGTAGGAGTCGCTCATGTAGAGGTTTGAGGCTAGTTCTTCTGTGCTCTTTTCTACGGATGTATAAGGTTTCCTAAGTTTCTTTATTTGTATTTAAAACTTGATTCTAACCAAGCATACTTGATTGAGTTCTCTTTGAAGTAACAAACATCAATGTATGTATCTCATTCATTAGCATGGACAGGCACTTATCGATTGCGATGCAGCATTCAAAACTTGCAAATTGGTTTTTGATTCATTTCCAATAGTCAAAACGCGTTTAATAAGCTTGCATGCAAAGTCTTTCAACTTGATAATTGTCTTTGTTCAATTTCTCAGCTTAACTATTTATTTCTGCGATAGACCATTGCGAACAAACGCAGCCTCAACCAATCCTTCATTGCGGAGAATCCTTTTGCGTTTCAAAAACTCTTTCGGAACTTAAATCAACCTCCACTGATTCTCAAGCGTTTTCGCAATTCGAAACATACAATTGAGTTGTATAATACCTCAGAGTCTTCCAAAACAGTGAAATTCGAGTGACTATTTTTGTATTAACCGACATATTTATGTTTAGGTTTTATGCTTGTAATTGCAATATGGTTTCATTCTCGTAAACTATAGAAGAAACGAATACGGTATGGTTTTATCGACTTGTATATAATGTTTGTAGATGTAAACCAGAAGCACCAATGGAATGATCCTTCCTTGGTGTGTGTGCATGTGACTTAGTAAGAAAGGCATGCTAATTTTTCTCGCTTTCATGGATCTACGCAGAAGCACATAACCATGCTAAGCAAGATGTTATTATAGATCGAGAAGAGGTTCTAGAGTAGGAAAATAAATAATAACTTGGTAGTACATTTCGCCGATTTTAATATAATAAAAACTCATTGGCATTGATCCAAAACGCGTTGATGTTGATCCATAAGAATATCGAGTTGTACTTCAAATATAAAAATTATAATATACAGAACGGAAATAGACTTATGAAACACTTATGGAGACTTTATCGGAAGAGTGTAATTTTCTGAATTTTTAGTCTTCCTACCCCATTCGAATATTTTATTTATACGGCAGAACACATTTATGCAATACGTTACTTGGCTACATTTTGGATGGCATCTTTGCTTTCTTAATTTTGATAGAGGGACAAACCAGTACAAATTATTTAAGTGCAAGAAATAAAAAACGTCCAATAAAGCAATGCAATGAGTATATTCTCAAGATCAAAAGTTCGACAAAAAGTTATTGACTCATTAAAATAGTTCAAAAAAAGTACTCATCTCTGATCTTTTTTGCATGGATAGATTTTTCATAGAGCACAAATTATATAAAATATATGAAAAAGATCCCCCTTTGTGGAGATGAACAGTATGCAAGAAGATACCAGATGAAAAGTCCTAATACAATATTAAAAGCTCATAAGCGATGACTCGAAGCTCGAATAAACAAGATGAGAACAAAGGAATTAGGCAAAAATTAGAAACAAAAACTGGAAGGTACTTACTTAGAAACCAATATACCTTGATTTCCCAAGATTTTCATTTGGAAGATTCGTGATTATGTTGAAGCCAAATGTGTTCTACAATGTTTCATGATGACATGAGGGATGACGTAAGTGATGATACGGCATACATTTCCAAGCTTGTTCTATAATGCTGCAAAAATGACTTCAATGATGATGTAAGTGATGATACGGCATACATTTTACAAACTATCATCATGATGATGAGGGAAGTACAATGATGATGGGTATGCATGATGGAACTTAAAAAGGTTCATTGTATTTATATGAATGTGCATCCGAAATATAGTTCTTATGATACGATGCATCATATTTATGACTCTCCTAAAAAAAATAGCTTATATGCAATTGTTGTTTTGGTAGCCATAAATGAATTTTGCCTCACATTTTTCGGGCATCTGATTAACATACGTCATCAAATTGCACGGATTCTAGATCACATTCTTCCAACATATGCTCGTGAGGAGCATTATAAACTTGAATTATAAAGGGATTTCTGAACTCGATTATTTTCCATCTAAGGAAATAGAAATTTCTCCTCATCTTAATGCTATTTTTCTATTCAAAATTTGTTGAATTTCTTTTGTTTTATGGTTTCTTATTTTTGTCAAAATAGTTTTTTGATGGAACTTGTGCATTAATTTATCGTATTCTTGACGCATCTACAAATGTAAAATAACATTTTTTTTAATCACTATATTAGTGTTATGTTGTTCACATTCAATGATAACGAAAAGGGGGTCCACTATTGCACATAGTATTCATATAGGTGATGCAATGTTCCCCTCCAAGCTCTATAACCTAAAAGTTTCTCCACTTTTTTGAGGAGACATTAGCTTTTGCTTCCTAGAGTTATACAATCACACTTAAACTAGTGCCTAAAGTGGCATTATGCAACAGAGATGATGAAACTATCAAAACGTTGACAAAAAAGAAGATGAATGCTAGAATGAGGCAAAGAGAAATACAAAGAATACGTATCGAAAACTTATAGCAGATGCTAGAGGTAACTTCAATATGTTAGTTATGAATTTCATGATTTATTTGTCCTCATTCTTCTTTGATTCTTAATAGATGTTGCAAAATTAAGCTCCAGTTGTAAAAGATTCAGAAATTTCCTTTCACAATTCACTAGGTGGATGTCTAGGTACAACCTGATGAAAGAAAATAATAGGAGAGAAAATCATAGATTTCTTAGTTTCCATTTATGTTCTCTAAAGTGTGTTCTAAAATGTAATATGACCCTTTCCTCTTAGTATGGATAGGCTATGCGTTTTAACTCATAATATGGGCCTCCACACAAAGAGGGAAAGCGAACATCATATTTTAAAAGAGACTCAAATAAAAAAGAAGGGTATCTCAAAAATATACAATTCTCTCTTAAATTAAGTAGTCTTATGAGATTTCTTCCTCATAGCATGTGATTCCTATCCGTTTGAACAACTTTGTCGATGAACATTTGAACATTTTTCTAGAGTCACATTGAAGAAGGAACTTTTGAATCATTTACTTTTAAAATATTGATTTATGTGATATTTTTGCATCGAAGAATTTTAGATAAAGAGTGGATATTTTTTAAGACGAAATATAAGAAAGTTGTAATTGCCTACAGAATCTCTTACCACTTGAAGAGTTGGCTCAGTGAGGAACAAAAAGGATTCATCAAGGTTAGATCAATATTGGAAGCGATCATTGATATTTTGGAAGGTCTCACTTTTTCTGAAGAGTCTTAACAAGATATGATTTTCATTAAAATTGACTTCGACAAAGCCTACGATAGGCTAGAATGGGACTTCATCCTCCAATCTCTTAAAGACCTCAGCTGTACCCAAAGATTCAATAAGATGATTGCTACATTACTAGGCAATGCATCGATGCGAATTAATATCAATGGTGATTTATCGAAGGTGACAAGATTAAAATGGTCTATTAGGCAAGGATGCATGTTATTCCTTTGCTTTTTGCTATTTGCAAGAAGGGTCTTAGCCGCCTTGTGCATCATCACATGGTTCTGGGTCAAATTTAAGGTCTCTCTCTACCGCGTAACCATGGCTAGATGATAATGAGACTATTTGCGGATGACATGAACGCTTTCATGCACAATGACTTGACCAGCATTGAAACCTTTTGGTGGTGCTTTAACACTTTTTGTGAGGTGTCTGCTTCCAAAATAAACCACTCAAGAACCGCTTTTAGGGCCATCATCGGATCCCCTTCTCAACTACTTGTTGACCAAGGTTGCCATGTTATTCCTAGGGGTAAGATCTTTCCCGAACTCGGTATTTCGATGGGCTTCCGCATTTCAATGGAGCAACGATGGAATTGGGTGCTTTACAAACTAGAAAAAAAATCTAGCATATTGGAAGGGCATGCAAATCAAACTCGCGGGGTGTGCCATGGTAATGAATACCTTCCTTCTCTCCTTGCTAGAGACCGATAGATCAAGAGCTCAACAAACTGGAAAGAATCTACATAAATTTTCTTTGGACTTGAGACCACAACAAAAGGGGAGTTCCTCAAATTAAATGGTCTACTTGCATCAATGATAAAGATTGTAAAGGTTTGGGCATCATGAATATTGAAGAGATGGCTGAAAACTTGGCAGCTAAATGGATCATTAGGGCTTGTTGCGAATGTGAGACATCTTGGGCCAACCTCATTTTGAGGAATAATAAAATAATAACACCAGTGGGACTTCCTGGTTGGAAGGTCTTGGGCCTCCTTACCCTTTTATTCTCCCTGATTTCAATTTCCTTGAAAGGCTTCATTCTTGTGCACTCTTTACGAAACAGTTGAAACAAGTTCAAAAAATGCATTAGGATCCAAGAAGATTGGAAATGGGTGGTCGAAATTAGACAAAAAAACTCTATCTAGTTTTTTATCACACACATAAGAGGTTCTTGGAACCTCCAAATTGCAAAGTGGCTCTCCAACAAGGGGTTCAGCCTTTGGAAACACCTTTGGAAACAAGAAATTGGCCAGTGGATAAGCTTTGAGTACATAGATTCTGAAATAAGAGTGAACCACGAAGAATGGTCCCTCCTTCAGAGTAGATGCCTCACTTGAGAATGGTCGAAAACTTGGCTCCTCATTGGCTAAGATCAGACGTGCCATGAGGGTATTATTTGGCACAATGGCAAGCACCTTTCCAACACTCCTAGAATCAAGGAAAACATAGATTATCATGTCACTCTTAACAACAAGTGGTGTCTGACTTGGACGAGGCTATGTTGGGATTTGAAGTTCATGTCTCTCTTGCATCCTGTCATCGAGACCAAAAAGTCTATTCTCATGTGGCAAATCCTCCATCGTGGTATCTGGTCCAATCTAAAGGCTAGCAAAATTTGTGGTGCTTTGCCATGGTGCAAGAGATGTCGTCACAACATTGAGGACCTCGGCCACATCTTCTTTGTGTGCCCCAAGTCTATTCGGCTCTGGGAGTTCCTTATGAATATTTTGAGACTGAAGGAACAAATCACTTGGAAACAAGCACTCATGGGTGAAGCAATTGGCTTCTCAACAGCACTATGGAGTGCTATATGAGGGGAGATCCTCTGGAAGATTTCGAGGGAGCGGTGTGCTCACAACTTTGGACAACCTCCCGAGGAGTGGTGGATCGAGAAGTCTTTGTTCTTCCTTGGCAAAAGAATCTCCAACAGCAAGAGGTCCCCACCTTTTAGGCATCATAAAGTATTTATCATCGAGAACAAAAAGCTTAAATCTAAGTGGGCACCACATGCTGGGGACATGAGGGTCATTAACCTCCGTTGTAATGCTCTCTAAATTCAAATGTTCTATCCCTGCTTTGTGAGATAAGGGGGGTCCCAATGGCACCAGTCCTAGTCACTTGCAACTTTTTCTTTCTTTTTTTTAATTACTTCCCGGGAGAGTAGGCCAAGGCTGAACTTCCCTTTTGCAAAGAAAAAACATAAGAAAGCTACCAAACCCTCTCAGTCGTTGATGTATTACTTGTATCCTTTGACTTTTTAGGTCACTTCATATAATTATGAAAGTTATGTATAAAATCTCTATTCATCTCCTTATTTTGTACTCACTTTCTCCAGAGTCAATTACCATTTCTATTCTCGGCCACGCATTGTTTGTATGAGGCATATTTAATGTATTACTAATTTTCTACTCACTTTCTCTAGAATCAATTAACATCTTTTTCTCTGGCCAAGAATTGATCTTATGAGGCAGATTCAATGTATAATTACTGACATGAGTATCTGGATCTCGTAGATATTGTGTGGAATAACTTATTTCTCTATTTGATCACGTAGAGCCATTTATATTTTTTCATTCATTAATGTGTTCAAGTAAATAATATTCTATCTCCAATCACATTCGCAGAAATTGTATTATATGGAGGCTTCACATCCGAAAAGACATTTTTTTAATCAATTTTCTGAATTTATGGAAATTTTGAAAATTCTCCCAGCATAAAATTGACCTTGTTCTCATTAGCGGCACCTAGTGTTTGTATATATTTTGGAAGCTGAAATCCCTAAATATGAGGTCTAAATTTTCCCAGTGTTAAACGTTGAATGGATGTCTGTTTTTCTTACTTTCTCTTTCTGAAAAAAAAGGATTATCACAATCGATCACCATTCATGAAGTCGTTGAAATAATTTGCCTTGGACATGGCTAATACGAGGTTTTGCATGTTATTGCATAAAATCCATTGAAAATTTTGTGATAAAACAATGCCGAGTTCTGAGATAACAAATGGATTTCCTAAATTTCGATGCAGAGATAGAAGGAGAACTTACTTAATATATATTTCTGAGATTTGTTTCTTCTCACGTGAATAATTGCAATCTCTAGATCAGTGCGTATCTATCAAATGAAGGCCTTTAAATTATAAAAATCTCGATGTTTTCCTCAAACATAGGTTGAAGCCATAAATTCATGACCACATAGAGTTTCTATGAGCCTTACTTGAAGATAATCGTGTGGGTACCTATTTTCTTACATTCCTATGGAGGGCCTCCCCTAGTATATAAATTCTAGAGACTTCAATCTTTTTCCATCATATTTCTTTTTCTAAAAAATGTACTTGAGGAACTTTTTAGAATATTGATTTCCTACGACTTTAAGGTCTTGCGTTTAGCTTTTAAGTTATTTGATAACATCTTAATTGTTTTGGTGTTGAGTAATTTCTTCATTCTCTCGTATCTCTTAAAGCTTTCTTGAGTTTCTTTAGCTCTAAACATGTCTTCGCAAATAGTCCACATGGCTACATCTCGGCTTTGCTAGTTTTGCAAAGTTTCATAGGAACATTAGAGTGTTCTCACAAGGAATAGAGTAGACAGAAGATTTTTTGAATATATTTCTTATTACTAGATTCGCCAAGCAAGGGAATACAATACAATGATGCCAATCTACAATAAGGATTCCCATAATCTAGGAGTAATAAGTTTAATATGTAAAGGTGGATCATATACAGAAAATCCCACAGTCTGGGATTATAGGTATAGATAAAATGATGCGAAATTAGTAGATGCGATCTCATACTATGGGACTAGCACATTACAATATAAGAGCATCAAAATCGTTAAAAAGACTAGAGCAAGCGTTTTGTCAAGAAAAAAGAAACTAAAAACTATGAGCTGCTTACTTGAAGAACCTGGCTCCTTGAGCTTTCAATACTTTGATCCGCAAGGTTGGGGATCTCTATGAGTAGCCTTTCCTTATAGGGGTGTCGTAAAATGGCTAAGGGCGTTCTAGAATTCTCCATAATGTTATCATTGACGATGCAAACGATGCTATGAAATGTGCTGTAGAAGCTTTTATGATGATGCGGCAAAGGTGGTTCACATGGGTATCTAAGATCCTCCATGTAAGGGTGTGTTTGCAAGGGAGATAATACATGATTCAAGAAAAGGTACATGACCATGAAAAAGTAAAGTTTGAAGTAATCCTGGTCCCGAAGTTCTATGTTTGAAGCACAAACATGTGATAAAGTTAAGTTTGAAGTAATCCTGGTCCCAAAGTTCTGAGTTTTTATGACATGATTGGCCCTACCTCTAGTTTAGTTAGTTTTAAAATTGAGTTGATTAGTTGCAGATAATTATGCAGTTGGGGGCAACGTAACAATATACAAAGAAATGTTGATGTGAAAATAGAAAAGTATGTGAGGAATGTTAACGGGGGAAGGAGAATCAGAGGACAACCATGCAAGTCTCAGCATTTTTCTTTCTCTCTTCTGTGTGCATTCTGTACAAAGAAAACAGAAGACTATGCCATGTATTATCCTTCATTTGAAGACATCATTTCATATTGCTGGACGAGGGCAATCTACCGTGGAGTCCAAGGCGGGTTCTTATTTCCGATCTTATAAATATGGCGTTGAAACCAGTACTGTAGAAAGGAAACCAAAAGTCACGTTGGGGTGTTCACTGTCGATACAAGGAGAGTAAATAATTCCTCCGATTCTAACTTTGGCATATCAAGTAGGCAGCGTTTTTTAAGTATTTGCTACTCTCGGTTGCGATAGTACGGTGGGAAAAGTAAAGGGATTAGCATTTCTTTCGAGGAGACCCAACAAGAAAGTAAATGCAGAGGCATTTTTGGGCGGAGCTTGAGAAGGTATCTATTGATTCTCATGATTTTATCGTTGTGTGACGTGGGAACGCATCAACAACTGGCATCACGAAAAGCATCCAAGAAGTTGTGACTTGGAATCAGGATTTTTTTTGGCAGGTATAGTTTCGTTTTTTCAGTGCTGTTGTTAGGTATTGAGAATTGCGCCTTCTGAATCATTTCCAATAGATGAGTAAAAGGATTTTCTTTTTTTTTAATAAAAGGAAGTTCGGCCTTGGCCTATTCTCCCGGAGTTTAATTAAAATAAAGAAAGGTTACAAGTGAATGGGACTAGTGCCCATGGGACCCCTAAATCCCACAATGTAGGGGAGGAGAACAGCAAGCTAAAGGGCATTACAAATGAGGTGGACAAATCTATCATCTCCCCCATGTGGGACCCATTTGGGTTTCAGCTTGTTATTTTTAGGAAGATAAATACAGTGATGTTTAAACGGTGGAGATCTCTTATCTCGGGATATTCTTTTACCTAGAAGAAACAAGGATTTTTCAATCGACCATTCCTTTGGAATTCGGCCAAAATTGACAGCACATCGCTCCCTCCAAATCTTCCAAAGAGTCTCGCCCCTTATGGCATTCCACAACCTGGATGAGCAGCTAACCGCCTCGCCCAACAACGCCTGTTGCCAATTGATGTGGTTCATGAGACTCAATATCCGCATCACATGGTGCCAGATAACGCGGGACTTGGGGCAATTGAAGAAAAGGTGAGCTAAATCTTTGATGCATCGATGGCAATGCTTGCAGCATGGAGGCACACTGCATATTTTATTAGCCCTTGCATTGGACCAAATACTCTTATGCAAGATGTGCCACATGAGAACGGACTTTTTGGTCTCAATTAGGGGGTGCCAAATAGACATGAACTTTAGATCCGATCGATGTTTGGTCCAAGAAAGGCACCATCGCTTGTTAAGGGTATGGTGAACATCTAAGTTCTCCTTGAAGTTGGGGATTCTGGATAGTTTCTTACCATTACTCCATTTGAGGCCCTCCAGGCAAGGAAGATCCTGTCCATAGAGAAGGCGGGTAGTTGAGCGTTCCCACACTAAACACATGCCTTGAAGAAGAGTCCATTCCTCACGGGTAACTCTAAGTCTCGGGTCTAGGTCTTCGAACCTAATCCACTAGCCAGTCTCTTGTTTCGACAAACATTTCTTTGATGTTCAGGATTTTTGATAGGCTATTCCCATTGTGCCATTTGAGACCAAGCGAGCTCGACGTGTCATTTCCCATGAGAAGGTGAACTTTGTGTGGGTCCCAGGGGAGACATCTGCTTTGCAAGGTGTTCCATTCTTCGTACGAAATTTTGACACAAGGGTCAATATCCTCGAAGTTGATCCAGCGGTTAATGTCTTGTTTCTAGAGATGTTTCCACTTTTTGAAGCCTTTGTTCCATAGCTTCTTGGCATTTTGAATGTTCCCAGATTCCACACTCCAGATGCCATGGATCGAAAACTAGATAGAGTCATTTTGTCTGATACCGGCTGCCCACTTCCAGTCTTCACTTATTCTTGTGTAGCTTTTAACTTTATTCCAACTCTTCCATAGGGAGCACACAAAATTTGAGCCTTTCGGGAAGACGGGGATCGGGGAAACAACGAGGTCAAGATATCAAGATTCTTCCAATTTGGGAAACCCATGAGAGCCAACTCATTCTTGTTTCTGAAGATCAACTTGGCCCACGAGGCCTCCCCGTTGCACCAAGCCTTAATCATCCATTTGGCCGCTAGTTTGTTAGCCATGCACCCAATGTCCAGGATACCAAGTCCCCCACTATCTCTATGGCTGGTGCACATTGACCATTTGATTTTAGGCACCCCCCTCCTACTGTGGTGGCCCGTCCAAAGGAAGTTTCTACAAATACTATCAAGTTTGGAGAGATCTTTCTCTTTCGGTCTCCAACAAGAAATGAAATAAATGGTAGATGATAAGAGGAACGTGTTGATAACCATAGCATGACCAGCAAGATTGATTTGCATACCTCTCCAATAGTTAAGCTTGTTTTCGAGTTTGGCTAGCACCCAGTTCCACCGTTGTTCCATAGAGATGCAAAACCCCAAGGGAATCCCAAGAAGCCGAAAAATTTGGCCCTCTAGAATGATTTGACAGCCATGATCAATGAGAAGGTTGGGCTGTGACCCAACAATAGCTCTAAAGGCAGTCTTAGAGTGGTTGATTGTGGATCCAGAAGCTTCACAAAAGGTAGCCAGACACCTCCAAAATGTCTCTAGGCTAGTACTATCATTGTGAACAAACGCGTTCATATCATCGGCAAAAAGTCTCATGGTGATCTGACTTTGGCCATGAGGCAAACGGAGGCCTTTGATATTACTAGCTTCCACCTGATGCTCCACCAACTTGCTAAGCCCTTGCGTGGCAATGGCAAAGAGAAGGGGAGCCAATGGGCACCCTTGTCTGATAGATCTTCTAAGTTTGATCACCTTCAAAAGTTTGGCATTAATGTTGATTTGGGTCGATCGTTTCCGAGAAGGGTCGCGATCATCTTGGTGAATTTCTTACTACATCCAAGATCTTGGAGCGATTGCAGAATATAGTCCCGTTCCAGCCTGTCGTAGGGTTTATCAAAGTCCATCTTGAGGAAGACCACGTCTTGTTTAGAGTCATTTGCAAATTCAAGACCTTCCCAGATATCTATAATGGTTTCCAAAATTGACCTGCCTTTGATGAAACCTTTTTGGTCCTCACTTAACCACGCTCTCAAGTGGCAAGAGATTCTGTTGGCAATGACTTTGGCAATGATTTTGTAACCTATTTGGAGCATCGTAATAGGACGCCAGTTCTCTATTCTGTTCTTTTCCCCTTTTTGTGTATTAACTTGATGATGCCATTGTTGAGACAAGATGGAAGTGCGCCAAACTTGAGTGCCTCTTGCCAAACCAGACGAAGAGGGGTGGCAACCACTAACTTGAAGGATTTAAAGAACTCATTAGTGAGCCCGTCGGGTCTCGCGCTTTTACCTTAAGGGAGGGCATCAATGACCTCAATGATTTCTGGTTCAGAGATAGGGGCATGTAGCAGAGAGCGAAGGTTGAGAGGTATCCTGTGGGGGGAAACCCTAGATATGGCTGCCATTTAGTTCCTTCTATGGTGGGAGAGGGGGTTCGAGGTCCCGAGGAGTCTCGTGAAGTGCCCTTCAATGATCCCAAAATTATATTCTTCCGAATTGCATACATTGCCATTTAAGTCTAGTAATAAGCGGATCGATTCTCTCTTATGTTTCCTTTTATGGATACAGCACATCTCTTTGGTGGGTTTGTCGGCTTTGCCAGCCCACCACTCCTTGAAGAAAATTTGCAAATTTTTCCTTTGTATTTCTTCCTCGTATCTCAGCAGCGCTCTACTTTTTTGAAGACCTTTCTGGGCTTGAGATTTTCCTTTGTTCACTTCCTCCTCGAGCCTCCAGAGTCTATGATATAGAGCTTCTCTACGAGCCCGCCGCACAGTCTCGAGCATCTTCCTGGATCTAATCATGATCTATCGTGACTTATCGACCACACTTCTCCCGCACTTAGCTGGGGATAAGCCGGAGGTGAACGCCTCCTTCCACACATCAACAATTTTTTGATGGACGGAGGGGAGAGAGAAGGAGGGCACACTAGCATGGAACCAAGGAGCCTTACAAATCTTGGTGGAAGGTTGGAAAGTGATAAAGATCGGGTAGTGATCAGAGATGGTGAGGTCAGTGCGTTGTGAGAGGGAAGGGTGGCCCCACTCATGAGTAAAACTTTGAGAAATGTAGCATCTATCAAGTCTAGCTTTCCTCAGGTCCTTGCCCGCTTGGAGATTTGACCAAGAAAAGCCATTCAAAACTTTGAATTCGACCAAATCCAAGTGTAGTTTGGTTTTGTCCCACGTTTCTTTCTCCCGACTATCGATGAACCTGCCCTTTCCCATCCATCTATCCATAGGATCCTCCACCATGTTGAAGTCACCACAAATAAGCACGTTGTGGGGGAGCGAGTCCAAGGAGGCCCAAGTGTTTAGTCTATCTAACTCCCCACTAGGGGCATACAAAGAAACTAAAGTAAAACAAAAAAGAGCACCAAAAGAATCAGCAATCAATCGATGGCATTCATCTTCAAGGGAGTTCTCAAGCTTTTCAAACCGGAATTGATTAATACCGATTACTGTTCCACCGGACCCCCGCTGGTGCGCCGTTGAAATCCAAACATGGGTCGAGGAGACATGTCTAAGCCGTTTCTAGAGGTCTTCTCCATCAATTTTAATATCTTGAATACATATAAATTTTGGGTTTAGGCTAATGTCGCGAAGCCATTGACCAATGATGGTGGCTCTTCAGGGGTCAGTTAGCCCTCTAGCATTTAACCAGATGATGATCATTGTCGTAGTGAGCCCTCTTTGCGGGAGGGAGCTTTGTCCTTTCTTTTCTTGGATTCATCTTTCCTTTTCGCTGGGATCGGATCCCGAATCAGCAATAGGTTCTTGTGGGGGCTTTTCCAGGGTAACTCCATAGGTTGTTTTCCTTTGTGGGATGCCTCTTGTTGGGAAGAATTGGGCACCGTTTTCAACACTGTTTCCGGAATAGTCGATCTGATGATGGAACTTTCACTATCCATGTTATCTTCGTTACTAGTAGTAAAGCTGTCTTCTTTGCTTGTAGTGTAACCCTCCCGGGAGGTTTCTTTAATGTCAGGAATCTCTAGGGCTTTGTCGTTGGTGTCCACCTTGAGTTGGTTCCCACCTGGGTAGTCAAACTCATTGATCTCCTTTTCCAGATTGCAATACATGTTGCTGGAGGGGGTAACTGACATGTTGTTTCGCTCAGAATTCGCCCTAGGGCTTCTTTTCCTTCTTCTTCTGACTTCGATGAACCCATCTGCATAAGCTTCTGGATTAAGGGGGCCCATGACTTCCTCTTCCTTCGTCGAGTGAGTCAATGCCCCTTTGTTGTCTTGAGCGTTTTTGGGGGCTTCTTGATTTCGCTTGCTTTTTTTTCTCAAAGGGCAATCTTTAATCCTGTGACCTTGTTGGCCACAATGAAAGCACGCATTGGGAAGGTTTTTGTGTTGGGAAAGATGGATGGATCCTCCAGAAGATTAAGTAGGTGCTGCTAATCCTGCTTTGCACCAGCCCTCAGTGACTCCAGATATGATTAGTAGACACCCTTAGCTTCCAAATGATACCAAGAAATGCTATATGTACTTTGGATAAGGTTTGAGTAATGATTTGATCAAAACAGATGAGTTTGTGAATCACAAAGCTAGAACACTTTCTATTTTGGTGTTGATACCTGCTCAGTCTTTCACTCAGTATGACCAGTACACTTACAATTGGCAAAATTCCTTCTAGAGGTATTCTATTTGCTTAGTAAGCTACCATTTGCAAGTGGAACCATTCAAAATGATAAACTATACTAGGAGAAATAACTTTAGCAAATTTATGGACACCCTCGACTTTTTAGGAAGTATGTAGACATATACCAGTGAGCACTTTGACGGCGATTTCTTGAGATTGGCTGAACCAAATTGCTTCAAACTTTGTATGCTTGTAGTATGCTTTGAGCTGGATCCACCAAGCTTTGAATCACTTGATTTGATGAAGTAGGCACTGAAGTATGCCTCTTTGAAGTTGGCAGACTTGAAGTGATATACTCAGAGAACACAGAGTTGATGAATGTGAATATATCTATTAATTGACATAATTGTACAATCTCATTAGCACGATAACCATAGCTAGATGAGGTAATGAGGTATGGGCTTCAATGTAGCACTCATACATACTCAGATACAAATGATAGATGTCTCGGGAAGTGAGCTAGAATGAGCTGAGCTACCCGCGACTTTTGTCTTGCCTCTTTTATATAGTTGAGTTGAAACTTCAAGTTTGAATTCAAATTCAAACTCCTAGAATCTTTCACCTAAAAGGTAATGAGATATTCTCTCAATCAATCAACAACTTTTTTCACGACTCTAATCAAGTAGGTGTGTACATAAGAAATGACAAGTCTTTTAGACTTTTACAAGGAGTAAAATGGTAAGAACTTATGAGCATAAGTTCCTATGGTCCTTCCTTCAAGTGGTGTCTTCATGAAGTAATCCAAGCCAAATTGTGAAGGCTTGAATTGCAACATTTTGTAATTGATGTCTTGCTCCCATACATCCCCTTCGCCCAAGTCCACTTTGATCTTCGATGGAAGCAACATGCTGAGGTTAGCCTCGACACAGGTTTGAGGGTGCCACCGAGCATTAAACGAGTGTCTTGCACCTTCATAAATGAGACCACCAATGTCCTTGCGTGAGGCGAACGAATTGTCGATAGGAGAAACAATGTCCCACATGAAGTTATACAAGAAGTATGGCAGGTTAGGGAGCTCAACCCAGAGAGGGTACCAAAGCGATTTCGATTTGTCGGGAGTAAAATCAGGGGACCATTTGAATAGGCACAGCGTCGCCCGATCGAGTTCCCAGGTTCCGACACTTAGGGCTCAGAATGCCATATCTTCATTTTCAAAGACTAGAAACATGTGGCTTGCCGGTAAGAACTGACACTTGCAAACAATTAGCCCACGAGGGAACCACTCGTTGTGAAGCCACTGTCGCACGGTTTCGAGCGGGGGCCAAGGGCCAAACATTTGGCTGACGAGCCAAACTTTCTTGAGCTCCTCCTGAGTTGTCAGAATTGGGGATCTAGTGAGGGAGACTAAGGGGGGTTCAGCACTCTCGGAGGCCCCAAGGGTGGCACAAGATCCCCCCTCCAACAGAGAGGCCATGTTACAAGTCTCCCCCGGAGGAGGGGCCAGGTTACTTCTCACAAATGAGGGGGTTTCCAAATCCATGACAAAGGCCCGACAAGAAAGGAACCTCCCCCTTTTATCTATAAATCACCGAACCCACACGAGGCTCAGTGAAAGCTTCAAGACAATAATGACAGACTTTTACAAGTGCACATAAAAAATAAGTGTCCCTTTAACCATCGCATCCTTCATGAGAAAAGCACTTATCTTGCCGGAGGTAAGTGAAGAGGACTGAATTCCAGATTTCAAAGAGCCACTCCACCTTTGGATGCTTTGAGTGTTCAAATATTAAGTCTATTTTGTTTAGCTTTAAACACACACTTAAAGAAGTTAAGAACGCACACTTAATATAGAAAAAGGAAAACTCTGAAGGCGAGAGTAACTGATTTCTGTTTTTTAGTTTGATCTAAAATCTGGAAAGCCACTAACTAGTTTCTTTTTTGCCACTAAGTAATTTCTTTTTCCTATCTTTTGCCACTAACTAGATCTTCTTTTAAAATGTAGAGGTAAAGTTAATTTCTTAAGAGAAGAGCAACGGCTAAAAAAGACCCCCAAGAGGCCCACGACACCGCAAAGCTAATGTCCTTAAAGAACCACCTACTATCCAATTCAAAAGTGCCGAGAAAAAGAAAGAGCTCACAAAAAATACGAAGGAAAGAGATGAGGCCCATTGTCAATTGCAGAGCAGAATGGCCCGCTATCAATCGTGGAGTAGAATGGCCCCAAGTCAATCAGTCTCCAAACCCAAGTATCGAGAATGGCGTCCAAGTCAATCAATCGCCAGACCCAAGTATCGATGGCGATGGACCAAATCAACGACGGAAACCTCCTCTATCAATCGTGAAGCCACCCCAGTCAATCGCCTCCCCTGTCAATCACGACGGAGCACGACATTTGCCTCCCCTATCAATCGCGACGGAGCACGACACTGGAATCGATTTCTAGGATTATACTAGTCGAAGATGCTACTGAGCTGGATACGTTAAAACATGCCGACAAGGTCGCTACCATCGCTGCTGAGGCCGCCGCATCAATGAACTGGACAAAGGAGCATTGTCGCTGCTGAAGTCGCTACCATCGCTTCATGTCTCAAAACTGGTCGTGGTTGGATACGTTAGAACATGCCGACAAGGTCGCTGCCATCGCTGCTAAGGCCGCTGCTTCAACAACATTACCAATCCTTTGTCCCCAAGCTTTGGATTTTCAGTTATCATATCATTGTTGTTACATTAATGCACCAATTGCTATTCCGTTTCGTACGACTGAGCAGTTGCCCATAGGTGCAAGAAACCTCTTGCGTGCAAGTACCCTCTATCGACGTATACAGGATCTCATACAACCCCCATGTGCCATGGTAACAAAAAGGACGCCTTCTTGATATTCGGTGAATATAATCTTAAAACTCTAAAGTTTCTGCCCAAAGCAGGGTGCTTGTCAATTCTTTTCCTTCATTACTTTATCATATATGCTCTTGTCTATCTCCAACTCTGAGTATTTTTTTCTAGTTTTTTGTCTCTCACACATATGCAAAAGCACAAACAACTCTCTCTCTCTCTCTCTCTCTCTCTCTCTCTCTATATATATATATATATATATATATATATATATATATATATATATATATATATATATATATATATATATATATATATATATATATATATATATAAGAATGTGTGTGTATATAAATAATATATTTTTTTTCCTTTTGCTTCTCTATAACAAGTAGCTTTGATGTTATATTGAATTGTGCACATGTGGACAAACACGTGATAGGCATCTCTATAACAAGTAGCTTTGATGTTATATTGAATTGTGCACATGTGGACAAACACGTGATAGGCAGAGAATATGTTTGTTTCGTTTTCAACTGCTTCACTCCATCGTTGGACATTCGCTTCGTCCATCTCCAACTATGAACATGTGCTCTAGCTGAGAGAGAGAGAGCACATGTGCGTAACTAGAGGAAAACATAGCAAACGCACGAGACAATGAACAACATCCAAATTAAAGAAGCATTTCCTTTGCGTAAGGCGCATCTGCATGTGCACAGTTCAAGATAAGATGAAAGAAACTGGTTACTTGTGAGAAATAAAAAATTATATAACTTGTGCACACATCTATGTGTAGTTTTCCGTATTTATGAAAGAGTGAGCAATAGGAGAAGAATCTTGAGAGACGTGCATAATTCAAGATAAAGTCTCGGAAATACAATACGCTGGCCACAATAAAGATGATGAATATTTGAAAAGGATGGTGATTTTCATACAAAATTTCTTATTGTTTTAAATTTACATTTTATTTCCTCTTTAAAACAAGATTTTCTGCATGCATTATTTTGGGTGGTTTGGTCTTTGGCTTTTTGAGGTGGGGGCAAGAGTTCAACCCCCCTCTATGGTAAGACATGTGTGAGCCTAAGGCCAGTGTAATGCTTTTGGGTAGTTTTAAATTAGATGCCTTCAAGCGTTTCTTCTTAGTGTTTGTCTTTGGGTAGTGTAATTCTTGCTTTATAGGATAGAGGGGGTCCCATGAGTCCTATGCCCGCTCATTTGTAAAATTGTTCATTCAATCAATTCAAGCAAAGGGAGACTAAGCTTTAACCGAGTTTTCTCTTAAAGAAAATATATGAAGATTGTCCTCACACATGATATATTTTTATCTTTGAAATTCTAACATCTTCCAGTTCATGGACCTTTCATGGTATATGCACATAGAATCTCATATGACATATCTATTTTTACAGAATTGTAGCATGAATTTATACACAAACACCCATGCATGCACACATATAAAGAGAGAGAGAGAGAGAGAAAGGTAGATGGACCACCATAACAATCTCTATACATTCCTAAAACGGAGTTTTGAACATTAATTCGGTACAAGTGTAGAAATACGGAAAGAGAGAGAGAGACAGAGAGGAGAGAAATGTATTTTCTTGTTTCATATTTCTAAGAGAAACCGTAAAGGACCCGAACAAAATCTAGTATAGAGAGATAGATAGGAAGATAAAAATATTTAAATAGATAGGAAAATATAAAAAAAAAAGATAAAATGTAAAGTAATAAAATAAAAACTAAATATAGGTATTAATTTTGAGTTTTTGATTTATCTTCAAAATATGCTATTATCTTTCATTTCGGAATGCGTGTCTACCAGACCTACTTCCACTCCTACATCACCGACTGATTTCATCAACGAGATCCTGCTCCCTCTTCCATGTGCTTCTCTACTAATCGTGAAACACAAGTGGGGCTTGGGAAACTATCCCTAGGAAAGGTTCACATCATGCAAACGATGCTTGTTGGATAGGGATGACCCAACTCCCCAAGGCCCAATCGAATCCTATGCCGTTGTGCAATCATGACCCCCTTCCCTTTGATAAGCTAAACTTGATGTGAAGCGAGTCGATTGCCCTGGTGATAGTAGATACTTACTCACCAGCCACACCTTCAGTTGATAGAAAAGCAGTTTTAGGCACTTCTAGAGTTACATGTATTTAGTATTTTTTTCAAAAATAAATATAAAGATATTTTCATTGTGTGAACGCATAACCTCAAGCTCATATCAAAATTCTAGATATTCATTTTTAACTTCTATGTGCACTTTCATTGCTTCACGCACATAAAAAGTAAGATTGATTTTCCTATGTGAGTTTGATCACTCATATTTTGCATTTAATTTAAAGGATTCTAAAAACATATCATGAAAATAAATAAAAATCTTTGAGAATTATAAGAATAAAAAACAAGTAATTCAAAAGGACAAAAAGGAATTGTTCAAGATAAATTTATAGAGAAGGGAAAGGGAAACAAAAAGATCAAGTTAAAAAGAGGAATGGAAATCAAGGTAAGATCAAGTCTAAGAAATAAACTAAGTCAAGTAAAGAAATTGTGTAGGAAGAAAAAAGTTCAAGTGATTTAACTTTGAGAAATCAAGTTAAAAAAAAATAACTAGAGATGATTTAATCCAGATCAAAGGAAGAAAAGAAACCAAGTAACTAAATATTTTCACATTCACTCAAACCCGAAAAGAAGAATCTGATTAGGTAGTTAATGAGAGACTAAAGAGCGAGAGCTTTATACTTAATTTCACCTTCTGGCTTGAGACTCATCATGTCTCTTCTCTAAAGTCTACTTCGAGTTAAGAGAAATACTCCAACTACTAGACATCTTCCTTCACACTAGGACAAGCCAAAAGAATGATATAGAGGAAGTATTTAAAGAGATAATGATCCCAAAACAAGGGGCTCGAGTAGTTCAAGCTATCTTAAGAGTCATAGGGAAGTTTACAGGATTCAATGTGACTCAGTACTTCGACCTTTTTGAAGACCAAGGTGAAATCCATGGATTACTTGAAGAGAAGTTAACACATTTCTTCACTCAGGAAGTTTTAAGGTCAATTTTAGCATCCATATAAGTTCACATAGAAAAGACTTGGACATAGTTCGGAAAGGAATTACATAAACACTTCTATCTAGAAGATTTCAATCAGCACAATAGAGAAGTTTTTTTGTGATGGGTTCATTTCCCAAAACCCGCTACATCTTTGACACATCTCATGAAAAAGCTCTTGTCAATGAGGAGGTATGCACAACTTTCTCACGCTGACATAGACTCTTTAAAGCTCAACCTGTTGATTTCATTTCTCAAGATTTTAAGTCCTAAAGACAAGACTGAAGTTGAGAGAAGAATTGAGGAGACAGGACAGAGGTTTCAACTGACTAAAGACTGGGCAAGAATTAGAAGAGAGGAAGAGGTAGTTGCCTAGATGAGGAAATGAGAGGGCATGCTTTGTGATAGATGACTACAAACTTCTCCATAACAGCCAAGAGAGACATGTATTCCAGCAGGTTCAAATATGTCTACATCATCAACTATAGCTAATGTTGCATGCATATCCCACACACCACTCGAATTACAACTAGAGATCCTAAGAAAGAAAATAGAAAATGTTATGACAATGCAAGCCTCGTTTTCCAAAGAGATTGCTAGCTTAGATAATGAGGTGTACTCCATGCGTTATTAAGACCTAATCCTTCATCAATGAAGCACTACTTATATAGATCCCTTCCCAAAAACTACAATGTCAATGCCTAATATACAGGGATACCCAATGCCTCACTCTATACCTCTTGTGTAGCCCACTCCTCTATAGACCCTTGTACCACTATTTCAACTCATGTACCCGAGAAATACTAGGCCATTTAATAGATGAGGAACTAGGCGATTTGGAGGAGCAAAAACATGTGTCTAGCGTGATGCACATGAACAATTTCCTATGCATGTGAAGAGTTCAAGCACCCAAATGAACATCAATTAGTGACAAATATAGAAAAGAAGCTTTGTTACTTTAGGACTTGGCTTTCTTTGCCTATAAACTAGGGGGAGGAATGAAGAAGCTATATTAGAACGTATCAAATACAAATGCTAGCACATCAATAATAGAGTTAGAGGCAATGGAAGAAGGAAATGAAGAAGAGATTAGGCCACAGAAGCAAAAGAACTACTCAATAGAAACTCTAGTCAGAGCCAGAGATGAGATCATACAAAAGAATGCTTAGAAGTCTCTTGTGGATCAATTCTCCTTACTCACATATAGCTAACGTTAACGATAAGAGGAGAATAGATGAAATGGAATATGAGTCTGAGCCAGAAAGAAGAGTGACTAAGTGGCAAAGCAAAGATAATGAGGAAAAGGCTAAAGAGTCTAAAAAGAAATTCCACTTCGAGGAACCTGTTGCTTCTCAAGAAGAAGATAAAAGATAAGAAATAAGAAAAGGAAAGAGGCTAGCCAAGCGAGATAAAAATCAAGATACAAAGCAAGTGGATGAACAGAAACAAGAGACTACTGAAAAAACCAAATTTGTTCAAGAAAATGAGAAGAAAAAGAAGACGAAAGCTCCAAAAGATCCACTACTTTGAGAGCTTGAGAAGAAGAATGAAGCCATAGAAATTTTGAATGATATTTTATTCAATAGTAAAGTAACCATATCTTTGTAACAAGACTTCTCAATTGCAAAGCGTGAGTTTAAAGATAGTTTCATTAACCTTATTAAGAGAAAGAGATCTGCACTTTGTGAAGATATAGAGATGGGAGAAGCATCCAAAGGCACTCAAGTAATGAATGAAGTTTTTGCCTTGAGTGATGCATCTGATAACAAGGATGATGAGATTGCAATATGTCAAGCGAATAGGAACTCTCTAGGACCAATCAAACCTAATGATGAGACAAGAAAGTTTGAGAGTGATTATAACAAGAACCTCTTGTGAAGAGGGACACCAAAAGTAAAAGAGAAATTAGGAAATGATGGAGATTCATATTTATCGTTGGCCTTGATTGACTCACAGTCAGAGATAAATGTGATATCTAAGAATCTGTATGACAAATTCAGGTGGCCAATAGACAAGGAACATGGCTCGAGGATGAGGATTGTAGATAATGGATCTTAAGCTTTTCTTGTGACCTGTGCTTTTATGCATCTAATGATTGGGGGAGTTAAAGTGGTCTCAACTTCACACTAAACATATAAAGTGGTCTTAGCTCGACTATTCACAAAACCATGTATGAGCAAGTAGGTGTATTTTCATACCAAGTGCGTACTTCAATCCATTAGATGCCTTTTTCAACCTACATACCTTATTTTTAGGCCCTTTTTGCACAAGAAAACATTTCTTAATTAATTATTCATGTGCATAACCATTCCAAAATGTTGTTTTGATGTTCAACTGATGTACATCCCAACCACCATGAGATTTGGCATGTGCGATCAACGGTCTCATAAAAAGTAATGGCCTTCTCTTGAGTTAACCTTTAGAAACAAGCATACATTTATACCTATCAACTCTTCCATTAGGCTTATGTTTCAGCTTGGATTCCCATTTAGCACCAATGAACTTTTTTATAAGGGGAAAATCATATAAAGACCATGTATCATTCTCCATAATAGCATTATATTTTGATCGCATAACAACCATCCAATTTTCTCAATTTTGTGCTTCATCAAAAGGAACAAGCACATTATCATGACAAAGACTAGAGGTAGGTATGACATAAAAATCTGATAGAAACAACACATTTTAAGAGCATGAATGATTGCAATATGATAGATATGCATCTAGTTTTCTATCTATCAAAGTGTGCACTAGCTATTTAGGCATAGTTTCTACCCTTCAAGGATAGCCCTCATACCAATAAGTACATCATTTAAATATGCATCACAAATAGAATACATTGTAGCTTCATTTGGAACCTATAAGGGCTAAAAAAGTGTCACTTGGAACAACATTCGACTCTCCATTTTTAAAAAGAGTGAGGAAATTTTCATGCATTACCTTTGAATTGAGAAATGTTTCCTTGGTACATGAAATTAAGGGCTGAATTACATATTCTCAAAAAAACCTCATGAATAACTAGAATGCATTTAGTCTATGGATGATAGGGATGAAAACCTTTGCTTTTTGAATTATACCCAACAAAATTTCATTTCAAAAACCTATTATCCATTTTTTTACATTGGTGTTCAAGCACTAATGAATATGCTAGACAATCAAAAACATGTAGATCAACAATGGATGTCTTCCAAACATGCCAATTCCAATATGGAGTGATAGACTTCAATGCTTTGGTGGGACACCCATTAAGTACATAAGAGCCTCGAGCCAAAAGATATGTGGGCAAATACATATACTCCCCCCTCGATCAAAGTGGAGGATGCCCATTTTACATGGTGATATATTTTCAACCATAATCAAGAATCTTTTAAGCACATAAGCACTTTAGAATTCTCTTTCATACATGAACAGGAAAATATCAATGATATTCACAAAGTGTAGGTAATTCCCAAGTGAAGGTGTCTGCATAGGACTAGAAACACCACTATGAACAAGTTGATATTCATGTGTAGCTCTAAATAAATCCTCTCTAAGGAAGAACATATGCAACATTTTACCCAAAATATATCCCAACATAGACATGGTTAGAAGTTATGTTGCCTTTTTTCATAGAGTATAGTATTTCCATTTTGGAAGCAAAGAAAACTATCAAAATTTAGATGATTGAGGCGTGCACATGAAAGTTTTGCATCTAAAGTAGCATAAGAATTATGAACTTCACATGATGAATCATTCTCTAATTTTGCATCGTCTATGAGCTTATAAAAGGCATGATAGAAAATTCAAGAAGGAATGATATTATCACCATTTGAGAGACCATGAACCATACACTTGTGATAAAATCATTTAATAATTAGGACAATTTTGGTTAGTGTTGAAACTTATAATAGCTTTTTCTTGATCCATGGCACATATAAGGGATCTAAGAGTGTGAAATTAGTACCACAAGCATTAATAAGAATGATATTTCAAACTACAATGATAGGATAGAAGGAATGTTTAGCATTTTTTAGTATTCCTTGTAGCAAAATACTCAAGGGAAGTGAAGATACTATACTTGCAAGGTAATATGGTTGTTTGCACCATTATCAAATACAAAACATTTACGTCTACTACAAACATACACTGCTTCATGGGAAGATGAGTCATAGCTATAATGAGTATTGAATGCCCATTCTTCATTTAGAATAAGGTTAAAAAATCTATTTTAAGTGTAGAGGCCTCTGTAACAGCTATTCTAGTCTCTTTCTTCTTGGGCTCTTTTATAGAAATCTTAGGAAATCTCTTAATGACATGAAGATTAGCATTACAATACTTGAATTTGTTTTTTCCTTTTCTATCTTCTTGTCATCTTTTTGTTACTTCTTTGATTGGGTAGCATTAGGAGGTTTTTTTAACTAGTAAAGGAGATCCATTTAACTTTTCCTTTTTGACTAGATAAGAAAGATGGTTGACTTTTTTTATCTAGACCCATCTTCTTGCAACAAACTAGAGACGAACTCCTTAGAAGTGAAGGAATTTATATTTCCTTTATATTTCCTTTTATGATCAGAAAAAGAGTGGAACCAAAAATTTGATAAGAATATGGAAGATCATTTAGAGCAATTTGCATAAGTGAACTTTCTGGTAGGATTTCATCAACAGAACTCAATTGCTTATTCAAATCCTTGATCTTTGTCTAAAAAGTTTCATCGAATCTCCTTCAATCATTATGCTCACTCTCCTGATTTTTTGAAGGTTACAAACACTATCCTTATTTCTTGCCTTATATATTGTGGTACAAGTATCATAAGAATCTTTTGTTGTTTGGAATGTGGTAATAGGAGGGATAGTTGCACATTTAACATTCAAAGTTATCAACGAATGTGCATGTGCATATTTGGCATCCCAACAAAGTTGCTCTCTAGTAGTTGCAATAGGAGCCACGGTAGGACCAATAAATTAAAGATCATCATGTTCAATACCATGTGCATCACCTAATATCACTACATTTTTAGGTGTAGGAGGATGTATGTCAAGATTTTGCACAATATTCCACAAGCCTTTTTGCTCCCTATACATCGAGCATCATGTTTGCCCACAATTGTTCATTAGTACCATCCAAACTATGCTCAACAACCAACTTAAAAATAAACAATTGGCTTCAACCATGGCTAGTGATTATGTAACATAATGTAGTACATTGACTATTTCTCAAAAACATTGAACAAAAATACCTAATTGATCTTGATTAGACACGTAGCACACTTGGATAACAACACATAAAACAATGTATGACCAAGCGAATGTACAAAGTATGGGTGACCCATTAGGGTTATATGTTTATTTACAAGTTGGGAAAAGGAACCTATTAAAGACAGTGAAAAGTGCCTTGGTGTTCCTTCATCTTCAAGTGATATCATAGAGCAACATGGATTGATGTATATGTAGAAATATCATTCAAACTAATTGTCTAGTATATTTATAGAAGCAAATGTATCCAATCTAAAACATGAGACAAATAAAATAAAACATTATAGGAGTTACATAGCACATAATCAATACTCTCTTACTTCTTTCAAATAAAAAAGATAATGACATGATCGGAAAATATAGCTTCATTTAGATTATGTTGGTTGGTATATAATGAGAGTTGGTAAAAGATGGATCACTACAAGATATGATATACTACAAAATTCCCATATCAAGAAAATTGACTTGAGTACTTCGAAAATTCTTTGTGATTCATTTGTTGCTATATTTTTGTAATGATGTTTGTGAACACACTTAGGACCACTAGGGCACTTTTTTCCCTCTTTAGGAGTCCCCCCCCCCCTCGTTGGATTGTATATATGTATAGAAACCCAATGGGTTACTTACATTTGTACATTCATACAGTAATATATTTTGTGTTGTCTTGTGTTGTGCTCTAAGATTCTTCTTCTTCCTTGTGCTATTTGTGTGCCTCCATAGATCTTGAACTCCAACAATTGGGAGACATTGAATTCCAAAAATTGGTATCAAAGTAGGTCACCACTCCATCTAGGGCATTGTCGACACCCCTCTGATCACGATCTCAAAAACTAAGCCATTTTCAACCTCTAAATGCACTATTGCAGCAACTATGTAGGATTTTTTGTCCTTTTGTGCCAAATACATACACAGGTTTTGGTTTTCTAGTACAAAAAACTTGAAGTTTGCTACAGGTTTAGAAGAGCATAGGCTGTTTCTTTTCAACTTTTTGAGATAGAGTCATTTTTGCACAAGGTATTTAGTGATGGCCATGTCAAAAATCAATGATGTACATATACAAATTTTGGTTTTCTAGTATAAGAAACTTGAAGTTTGCTATAAGTTCTGAAGAGCTTCAGAGGCTGTTTCTTTCCAACTTTTTGAGATAGATTATTTTTGTACTTTTTGGCCATGGCGAAAATCAATGATGTATTTTCTATGTTGGGTATTGAGGATAAGTTGGATGGTACTAACTACCCATTGTGGGCATATATGATGCATCATGTATTTGTAGATATTTGATTGAGGAATAATTTAGGGTGTTGAAAAATGTCCTATTACACCATCAAATATATTTATGATGGATTGAGCATATGAATGAAGGAGATTCTATGGATAATTTCTTGAAAATGATCAAATATTTAAAGGATCATTTGATATGTGCTAATTAAGTATTGCTAGATAGTTCACTTGTGTAGAATGTTCTTAATGGTCTTCTAGATTCATATCAAGGCTTTGCTTCAACTCTTCAGTTAATGATGAAAGGCAATCCAAATGCCTTGAAATCTGAGGATTTAGACTGTGTTTTGTTGTAGGAAGACCAATCCAAGTAGAAGAGGTCAATTATGTGTGTTGTAGATCAAGCTTTCTTAGCTAGTGAAAAGGGCAAAGGACAATGGGGCTCACCTACTAAGCAAAAATTTGCTAATGCTTTACAATTGAAGAAAGAAGATACAGATGAGAAGAAAACATAAAAGCCAAAAAAATATGTTCAAATTTCCTATTATACAATTAGTATGAAAGTGGTATTGTAGTACCTTTGAATAAGCTTTGATGAATTTTTGGATTTTGTCTTATATTGATTTCACTTTCAGGATATTTTGAATATCATCGTTTCATTTCTAAAGCTTTTGTACATGTTTTTTTTTTGCACTCTCAAGTCCTTTGAGTTGAATTAAATTACCATATGCATGATATGTGCTTGCTACAACTAGTATCTATGTAGCATAGATCTTTGCAACAAACTAACTATTAGGATCACCACGTGCTAGAGAGATGACTCTCCTCCCAACTTTATGACTCTATATATAGTTGCTTGAATCAATGAGGACCATAAATTTAAATAGAGTCCACAAGTAAATGTGCAATCTCCACCACTCCTTTAGTACCTTCATTAGAGTCAACTAGTTGTTGGAGTGATCTCAACCACTACTTCATTACCTTCCAATCGATTCTGCTAGTTGTAGGTTTACATGGCAGTTGAGTGAAGTCTCTCTTGATCCATTTTAACTCACAATAACTTTTGTTAGAAGGCTCTAGAGATCATTGGGAAAAACTCTTTCCCGGCCATGCTTCTAATGGGGGTTGAACCCAAGGCCTCATCCTTCCTAACCTTGAGACTTAACTACTAGGCTAGGTGGATTACTTGTTTGAGAGAGAGCTTATGTGTAAGTCTAGTCTTGAGATCTTTGGACATACACACAAGTGACCAAACAATGTTCGATCTTAGATCTATTTGAACCACCTGGATCCTTAAATGTTAGTCTATTCTTTCCCCCCGAGATATATTTTTGTCTTCGAAAGTAAATCTATATATAGTAACTATATACGATCATTTCATGATCTCATGCTTTGCCTTGGAGACTATGCTTAACTCTAATCTTGAGATCTTTGGTTCAATGACCGAATGATTTGTTATTTTAGATCCATCTGAACCGATTGGACACTCAAGATCATACACTTACTTTATTACAAAATTCACAAGGTTTTGTAGTCTCTTGTTTATATATTGTGTATCTAAATGATCATTTTCATTTGAAAAAGTTAGTACACTTATTTAAGTAGATCTTTACAACTCTAAATATTTTCCATTTTATCTTTTAAGTAGCATATTATTACATAGTTCCTGGGTTTCACACAAAAGAAGCATCCATTCCAAGGTAGACCTTCTTACTCGATCATTCATACCTATGAACTCTTTCCTTCAATTTTTTTTACTTCATCTTGATTGACCAATTTCTTATTTATTTAGTTATTTATATAAATCTTTTTGTATTTTGGTAGATGATTTTTTGGTTCTCTTCACATTGTACCTCCTTTAGGCTGTATTTAATTACTCTATTTTTGCAATAGAATAATCTTTTATTTAGCTTTTTGTTTCCTTCCTTGATAAGATCAATCCTTTAATCTAAAACTACCATGTTGATGTGGATCTCATAAAGAATCGTATTCATAAAATGAAGTAAAAAAAATATTTCCACTTTTCAGCTTACATAGTCCAATTAAATGTATGCGTTTTAACATGAATACAAGCTCTAAATTTGTTCTTAGGTTTATGGATCTTATTATTTGCAAGAAAAATGATGTGGAATGTACACACATGCATAAAACTTTAGTAAAAGTGGTTAAAATTTAGGATGAAAGTAGTGGTTTGTATTTTTCAAGGAGTGGTTGTCGTAGTTTTAGTGACCAAATGGATTGATTCTTGTTGGTTTATGAATGCTACAGGATGTATAATATATCTAGACCTATTATGTATTAAAAAAATCGTTCACACAAGTGCATGTTTTCTCAAACCTATCCTCTGTTGAGTATCCGTTGTCTAGCCAAGGACATACATCCCTTCATAGTTTCATATCTTAGTAGATCTAAGGTCTTTTTTGAGTGATTTAACTTGGAGGTGGTCCTTATTTCTATATTTTCATTCTATATCAGAACTTTCCATCGCTTTGGAGTTTTGAAACTAATTTAATTCAATGTTCAAGTTAGAGAGTTTTGCACATCCTTTTGTAGAAAGTCTCTAGGGTTTTTAATACCCTAAAATCAAAGTACTTATTTTGTAGGATATACTCTTGCTTTTCTGATTGATTTTTTAATAGGGTATGCTACATGTTGTGTAACGGCTTTTAATTAGTTTTACCTTAATAATGTTTGTTGTTTCATTTTCTATAGTCCATAGTCTGAGTTTTCTTGATAGTTTGTAGATGGGTTTGTTCTTAGAAGTGTGAAAATATATAACTTCTGGGTTTGATCTTAGAAGTCTTAGCTTTCTTTTGAAGATCTTGGCAAGTTCCATCACTTCAAGTTTTCAAATTTGTAGATATAACATTCTTGTTTGAGTGATATTATAGTATTAGATCTTATCTCCTCCTATATCCTTCTCTTCAATCCTTGTAAGGTCATCTACACACAAAGCTCTCTCTCTGTCCCTCCCGTCTCGTTTTGCCTGACCGGTCACCTACGTGCATCTGTGCGTACTACACACACACACACACACATATATATATATATATATATATATATATATATATATATATATATATATATATATATATATATATATATATATATATATATATATATATATATATATATATATGTATGTATATATATATATATATATATATATATATATATATATATATATATATATATATATATATATATATATATATATATATATATATATATATATATATATATCCCATTTTCTCTCTCCCTCACTCTCTCTCTCTCTCATTTTGTTATGCCATACCGGTCACCTGATGGGGGAAGTATCTCAACCCCTAAGCAACGATGAAGCGTGAATGACCTCCACAGGTATCCTTCTTTGACCTCTGCACACCAAAAATGCTCTTACTCTGAGCTTATGCAGAGAACTCCCGTGAGCTTTTGTAGACCTGTAGTAGACACCAAGAGCTTTCCAACAAAACAAATTTCACTTCAAATGGATGCTTACACAAGGAGAAACAACGTCTACAACATGAGCTAGTTGAATGCTCACAACTGCTAGTCAAGCAGATACCTCACTTCACTCCAGCAAGCTTTTCTCAGAGATTATACAGAGAATGAATCTCAAACTTGGGTCAACTTTAGAGGACTCTAATAGCTACCCAATGACACCAAAATCATAGCAAATGGATACATAGAGAAGGAGAACCAGCCCTTACAACAGAGAGCACAATATTTCCAACAGAGCCTACACACCAAGAGAGATATCAATCACACAACTTCACTAAAATGAATGTTGCTCCCAGATGAGAGAATGATCCAGAGACTTTGTGAGCATACAATAGTTTGTAATAGCTATCCAATGAGACAAGAATTACATCAAATGGATACAATATGAGGGAGAACCAATGCTAACAACTCAGGGGTAGAGAGTTGCAACACTGCCTACGCACACACATAGATATGCCTACTAAAAGAAAACAAACAAGCAAGCAAGGAGCTAGCTTAAGCAAGGGGCTTGCTTATCACAACTCCAGCACTTAGTGCTCACTTTACATGAGCTAAAACTCCAAGAAGATGGCCCAAAAGAAGTCGGGATACATGCTCCTTTTATAGTGAGAAGTGTGCCCCTAAAGTCTAGGAACTACCTTCCCAAATCAGCCTCCTAACTTGGAGGATTTAGTTGAGATGAATTGGGGAGTGGTTGAGTGATTTTTCTTGATGGAATCTCGTGGCTTTTGGCTTCCTTTGATTGCTCCACATGTCCATAAAAGATTCCCCACGAATTTGTAGCTTGAAGCTTGACTTTTAACACTCCCCCTCAAGCTTCAATTCTTCATCCTCATCCAAGCTCCTTCATGTTGATGCTTTGCTTGAATTTTGAAATCTTCATTCCATCCAAAGCCTTTGTAAACATGTCAGAAACTTGGTCTTTGGTACCAACATGATGTACTGAAACTTCCTTGGATATCACCTTTTCCCTTATGAAGTGATAGTGCACTTCAATATGCTTGGTTCTAGCATGATAGACAGGATTCAATGCTAGATGAATGCTACTCATGTTGTCACAAAAAATTGGATATGTGTCAACGTGCAAATTAAGCTCCATAAATAACTTCTTAATCCACATTAGCTCACATGTGACTTGAGCCAAAGCTCTATACTCAGCCTCCGTGGAAGATAATGCCACCATGGGTTGCTTCTTTGAAATCCATGAGATGATCTTGCTACCTAGCATGACTAGGTAACCACTTGTACTTCTTCTATCCTCCTTCGAACCGGCCCAATCGGCATCAGAATAAGCTTTGACCTGCATATCATCATCAAATGAATAGAACAATCCTTCATTTATAGTGGCCTTGAGATATCGTAACATTCTTCTTGCAGCTTGCAAGTGTGTAGTCCTTGGACTATGCATAAATTGTGATAACACTCCAACTCCATATGCTATGTCGGGCCTAGTTATTGTGGCATAATTGAAAGATCCTACAATAGATCGATACAAGGTTACATCCTCTAATGGCTCTCCATCAATGGAGCTTAGCTTTACATTAACTTCCATGGGATTTGAAATAGGCTTGCAATGTAGCATCCCAAACCTCTCAAGTAGGTCTAGAATATACTTCCTTTGTATGAGCATAATACCTTCTTCTTTGTATACAACTTCAATGCCAAGAAAATACCTAAGATCTCCAAGATCAGAGATCCTAAACTCCTTTCCAAGCTTTGCCTTGATCTCCTCAATGCCCTTTGTATCATTACCTGTAATGATAAGATCATCTACATACACGCACATGTAGACTACAAGTTCTCCTCTTTGTTTGATGAAGAGAGATGGATCCGCCTTGCATTGATTGTAACCACATTTGATCAAATAGTCCACCAATCTTTGGTTCCAAGCCCTTGGAGCTTGCTTTAGGCCATAAAGTGCCTTCTTCAACCTACAAACATTATGTGGAAACTCTTTATGAAAAAACCTAGTGGTTGCTCCATGTATACCTCTTCTTCCAAGTCTCCATTGAGAAAGGCATTCTTGATATCCAATTGGAAAAGCTTCCATCCTTTGCTAGCAGCCATTGCAATGAGTGTCCTAATGGTGCTCATCTTTGCCACGGGGCAGAATGTCTCTTCAAAGTCCACTCCATAGGTTTGTGCAAAACCCTTGGCCACCAATCTTGCTTTGAACCTAGAAATAGATCCATCTGAATTCCTCTTTACTTTATACACCGACTTATTACCTATTACCTTCATGTTATCCTTCTTGGGCACTAGATTCCATGTTTGATTCTCCTCAAGTGCGTCGATCTCTTCTTGCATTGCCTCTTTCCATTCGGTGTACCTGCTTGCATCTTCATAGCAATCGGGCTCATGATCTTCTACTAATTTGTTCATATATGCATAATGAGTTGCCATGTATGAATCATAAGTAAAACTTTGAGTTGGATACTTAACTCTAGAAGACTTCCTTTCTTCACCTTTTGGAGGAATAAACCTCCTTTGCCTTGGGAACTTGATCTCTTTCTTTGACATGGCTTCTTTCTCCATCATGTGTCCATCATCTTCAACTTCATTACCTTCTTCATCCAACTCCACCAATGTTTCTTTGCCTTTGTTCATTGATTGTGCTTCATAGCTTGATGAAGATCTCCCCCTCCATGGTGAGTTCATGCTTGAACGATCTTCATTGATGGAACACCTTGGGCCGCTTAGCTCTAGGTCGATTTGCTCTTCATCATGTCCATGCTTTTCTTCTTCATAGTCCTGCATACAATCATACTTCTTATACCAAGGGAGTAGCTCATCAAATGCTACATCCCTTGATATCCTCAAGTCCTTTGTGTTTGGGTTGAAGCACCTGTAACCTTTATGATCATTTGAATATCCTAGAAACACACACTTTTCTGCCTTTGGTTGTAGCTTGTGCCTCAATTCACTTGGCACATGTACATAACAAGTACATCCAAATATCTTCAAGTGGGAAAGATCAGGTTTCTTACCATAATAGGCTTGATATGGTGTCAAGCCATGGATCCCTGAGGTAGGAGCCCTATTCATAAGATACACGGCGGTATTTGCTGCATCACTCCAAAACATGTTAGGTACATTCATCTCATTAAGCATTGCTCTAGCGATCTCGGCAATGTATCTATTCTTTCTCTCTGCTACTCCATTTTGTTGGGGTGTGTACCTGCATGTTACTTTCCTCTTGATGCCTTGATCCATTAAAAAAATCAGAAAACTCATTTGAGAAAAATTCTCCCCCTCCATCGGACCTTAGCTTCTTGATATATGTACCTATTTCCTTCTCTACCATTGCCTTGAATGCTTTGAAACATTTAAACACATCTGATTTGTTTTTTATGAAATAAACCCAAACCATCCTTGTGCAATCATCTATAAAAGTGACAAAGTACTTGTTACCTCCAATGGATTGCTCTTCGGTTGGCCCCCACACATCTGTATGTATCAACTCCAATGGATGTTGGCTTATGTAGCCACTCTTCTTGAATGGAAGTCTCGCTTGCTTCCCTAGTTGACAAGATTCACATAAATGCTTCATACCTTGTCCTTGGAAGTTGGGAAGACCTTCAAACAGCCTCTTGAATTGCATTTCCTTCATTCTTTGTTTGTTGATGTGACCTATCCTCTTGTGCCACAAGTCCAACTCCGAAATCCTCTTTTTCCATATGTGAAGTAGACATGTTGAGTGGAATGAGAATTTACCTCCAAAGTGAAGAGTCTCCCTTGCTTCTTTCCTCTTGCTATGACCTTGTAACCTTGCTTAGGGTTCTCCACAAAGCATCCACCTTTGTTGAACCTTACTTGATAGCCTCTTTCAACCATTTGCCCAACGGACACGAAGTTCTTTGTGATAGTAGGTACATGCAAGACATCCTTGAGACATCTTCCTTCCTCCTTGTCATCCAAAGCTACATCTCCAACATGGGAGATCTCATGGGCTGTATCATCACCTGTTTCTACATGTCCTTTACCTTTGGGAACATGTAGATTAGTAAACCAAGAAGCATTGCAACTCATATGGTTGCTACATCCACTATCAATATACCAAGTGTTATCTACTTTGCTTGAATTCCCATTCATGTGCATCATCAAGAGATTGTCATTTTCTGAACTTGTAGAAGCATAATTACCTTGACCTTTGTATGAAGAACCTTGATTATAGGTCCTTTGGTTTCCTCCTTGGTAGCAATCTCTAGCATAGTGGCCAAACTTGCCACATATGTAACATCCTTCACCATCTTGATTCATGTTTTGTTGATGTCGTCCTCCTCTTCCTCTTGTTCTTCCTCTCCCTCTTTGTGATGAGGTGCCTTGGTCATGTCCTTGATTGCTTGAGTGGCCTTGCCTTCCTCCAAACCTTCCTTTGCCCCTTCCTTGTCCTCGTCTTCCTTTGCCCCTTTGATTACCTGCATAGAAAACTTGTGCATCCTTGCTTTTAGTTGAACTTCCACCTATGATCATTTCTTCGGTGACCATGAGAGCAACCAATTGCTCAAAATCGAGAAGATTATGCCTTACATATACTGAAGTGGTAAAGGGTTTCCACTTCTCATCATCTCTCAAACCATTGAGAGTATAAGCCACAAGATCCTCATCGTCTACGTGGCTTCCAATGGATCCCAATGCATCTGATAACTCCTTGACCTTAAGTATGTAGTCATTTATGCTACTCCCTGAGCTCTTCCTAAGGTTGTTGAGATCATTCTTGAGTTGGATCTTCCTTGCTTTGGTGCTTGTTGAATAAAGCCTTTCAAGTGTCTCCCATACCTTCATGCTTGAATCCAAGTCTTGGATATGGCCAATCATGTTATTGCTAATGTGTTGGGAAAGGATAAAGATAAACCTCTTGTCTCTTTCATTCCATTCCCTAAAGGCCCTTCTCTGGTCATTGGTTGGATTCTCATCCAACCTAGGTCTTGGTTCACTTCCACTAATCAACCCCCAAAGGCCCTTGCCCATAAGATAGTTGGAGACCCTAAATCTCCATGGTTGATAGTTCCCTTTGTCTAGCTTTTCAATTTGAGTGTTGAAGTCACCCATATCTAGTCTTTGATACTTGACCTAGCCCTTGGCTAATCCTCCAATGTGTGTAAAATGAAAATGAGGCTCTGAGGTTACCTCAATCCAAAGCTTTCCTTAGATGGACACCTTGTGCTCTTTGAAACTTTGGGTAGAATAGCTCCCCCTTGATGTGAGCTACCTCCAAGAAGCTTTTGTTGATGCAAATCTTCAACCACCAACTCCAAGAGGTCTTCTTGCTTGTATGTGATGCCTCCAAGATGCCCAAATGCTCTGATACCACTCATGGGGGAAGTATCTCAACCCCTAAGCAACGACGAAGCGTGAATGACCTCCACAGGTATCCTTCTTTGACCTCTGCACACCAAAACTGCTCTTACTCAGCGCTTATGCAGAGAACTCCACTGAGTTTTTGTAGACCTTTAGTAGACACCAAGAGCTTTCCAAAAAAACAAATTTCACTTCAAATGGATGCTTACACAAGGAGAAACAATGTCTACAACATGAGCTAGTTGAATGCTCACAACTGCCAGTCAAGCAAATACCTCACTTCACTCCAGCAAGCTTTTCTCAGCAATTATACAGGGAATGAATTTCAAACTTGGGTCAACTTTAGAGGACTCTAATAGCTACCCAATGACACCAAAATCATAGCAAATAGATACATAGAGAAGGATAACCAGCCCTTACAACAGAGAGCAAAATATTTCCAACAGAGCCTACACACCAAGAGAGATATCAATCACACAACTTCACTAAAATGAATGTTGCTCCCAGATTACTCAAAGAATGATCCAGAGAATTTGTGAGCATAAAATAGACTCTAATAGCTATCCAATGAGACAAGAGTTACATCAAATGGATACAATATGAGGGAGAACCAATGCTAACAACTCAGGGGTAGAGAGTTGCAACACTGCCTGCGCACACACATAGATATGCCTACTAAAAGAAAACAAACAAGCAAGCAAGGGGCTAGCTTAAGCAAGGGGCTTGCTTATCACAACTCCAGAACTTAGTGCTCTCTTTACATGAGCTAAAACTCCAAGAAGATGGCCCAAAAGAAGTCGGGATACATGCTCCTTTTATAGTAAGAAGTGTGCCCCTAAAATCTAGGAACTACCTTCCCAAATCAGCCTCCTAGCTTGGAGGATCTAGTTGAGATGAATTGGGGAGTGGTTGAGTGACTTTTCTTGATGGAATCTCATGGCTTTTGGCTTCCTTTGATTGCTCCACATGTCCATGAAAGATTCCCCACGAATTTGTAGCTTGAAGCTTGACTTTTAACATCACTTACGTGCAACTATGCATACACAATCTCTCTCTCTCTCTCTCTCTCTCTCTCTCTCTCTCTCTCTTCTCTCTTCTCTCTCTCAGTTTTCCTATCTATTCCCATCACTATGCCTCTCTCTCTCTCTCTCACTATTTTTCTATCTCAGTCTCGTTTTCTTTTTGTGTTCTCGAGCCTTCCACTTATGGAAAAGAATCTCTTTCTCTAAATATTGAGAGTGTACAGAATACATTAATTCGCCTCATTACATGGAAAATAAATAGCTGCTAATCTATAACTTCAAAAGAGAAATGCTATAGTTTAAGAGGTTAATTTGTGCATATGATCATTTAGAAGTGACACATCAATATTACGCTCCTCCCTTAGAATTAAAATAATGATTGATTATGAATGAAGAGATTTGTCATTTCAATAGATACATTCGAAGGAAAAACTTGACTTGAGAGGCCTTCAAATTGAAAGCAAACACTATATATCTTACTTGAGTCCCTTCACTGGCTTAAGTGCATCTCATAATTGAAAGTCTAGAATAGAAAACACACAATTGCATCATTCTTTTATTTGTGAAACGACTATTGTTCTTTAATTGATTTGTTCAAGGGGATTTTTTCCCCTACTCTCAGATTCTTTGCCAAAAACCAAAACAACAGATTTGCCCCTTGATTCCTTCGATGGGTGAGGCTCATCAAAAGCTAAGAACCATATGTTGTTTCATCCACCTAATAGACCACAACTTCATTTTTTGTTGTATAGCATAAACAAATTTTCTAATTAAGATTCATCAAAGAGATTTAAATGAAATCATAGAGAACTATTCTGTAAAAATAGACTATGGCTCAAAATGAACAACTTCCTTTAATAAGATCCTCTAATGATCAGTGCCCACATCATCCCACTCATTACCTCTTTTTCTTTGGATTAAAAAGAGTATTCAAGTTGATTTCTAACATCAATCCCCTTAAGTCCTTCCTTGAATACCACAAGGTAAACACTAAGCATCGAGCATAGTAGTTTCTGATCATCTCCTATGCATCTTCAATTCTTCTATTCTCAGATAAGATATTCCGTAAGATCATCAAACTACCCCATGAAACCCTTGAATTTCCAACCCCTTCACATGTATTTCTGTGTTGCAAGTATCTCTATATTCTCTCTTTCTCTCTCTCTCTCTCTCTCTCTCTCTCTCTCTCTCTCTATATATATATATATATATATATATATATATATATATATATATATATATATATATATATATATATATATATATATATATATATATATATATATATATATATATATATATATATATATATATATATATATATATATATATATATATATATATATATGAAGTTCGATGATTGCTCCTGTTTTTGAACAACGGCGTGCATGCCTTTCGAAATAGTACTGCGGGTCCAGATAACGAGGTCGCACGGAGATCCTTCTTGATGATGTGCCGCCCATCCGGGTGGTAGCTCCATTTAATCTCTCTCTCTCTCTCTCAATTATTGGTTGAGTCCTATGATCTACACATGAGTGCCACATGGCACTCATGTGTGAATCGATCTAAATGGAGTTAAGAGGTGGTTCACACCTCCTCCATTTATTCACTCCATATAACATTTCCTTCCGCTTAACTCCATTTTTCGTCCTCAAAAATGGTATTGGAAGATCTGGTAGAAAGAGAGAAATATTAGAACTACCACTCCCACTATATCCCCATGTATAAGAATACATGGTCATATCTTCGTGTTGTTTCCCCATATCCTTCCCCTTAAGAAGACTCTTGGGAAGGTAGTCTACAACTAGGAAACCTTCTTTGAATGGTGCTAACCCGCTCCCATGTAGCACTATCTTCTGAACTATCTTTCCACTTTACCAAACGATCTTTATATAAGTGCTTTCTCGTCCGTTTCTCTGAAGTGCGTAGTATGCTCTCAAGCTCATGTGGAATAGATTGAACAGAAATAGGCTCTACTACCTCACTATCTGGAATGAGGTTGTCAAATTCACCCATCCTTTTCTTAAGCCGACTAACATGAAAAAATGGATGGATTTGACTATTCTCTGGAAGTTGGAGGTGGTAAGCCATCTTTCCTACTCTCTTAAGTATTTGGAAAGGTCCACAATACCTAGGACATAGTTTTGGACAAGGTCCCATCTTCATGGTTTGAGACCTACATGGAAGTCTAAGATAGACCTGCTCTCCTACCTCAAAATTGATATCTCTCCTTTGAGGGTAAGCATAGGCTCTAGCCCTATCCTGAGCTCTCCTAATGCTGTCCTTAGCAAGTCTAAGTGTATCGTTCATCTCTTCCAAGAAGTCCGTTGCATCTTGAACCTTTTCATTCTGCAAGCCTACTGCATAAGGAGCCCTTGGCTAAAACCCATACATGAGCTTAAATGGACTATGCCCAGTGGAAGAGTGCTTGGCACTAGAACTCTTCCCAATTACTTTGCCTTTCATTCACATATGCTCGAAGCATATCCTCTAGGATTTGGTTAACCCTTTCTGTTTGCCCATCCGACTGTGGATGCTCGGGTGTAATCATGCTAATTTTCCTGTCCAATATTTTGAAGATCGCTCTCCGAAAGTGGCTAGTAAACTTCCTATCCCGATCCAAAACTATGTCTAAAGGAAGACCATATAACCGGTATAGGTTCTCAACAAAGAGTCTAGCCAACTCTGGTGTCTTCACTATAGTGCATGTCGGAATAAACCTAGCTATTTTTGTTAACCTATCCACAATTACCCAGACCGATTCATGCCCTCTCCGTGTCTTATGTAATCCGACTATAAAAGTCCATGGAGATACTCTCCCATTCCCATTAAAAATATCCAATGAGTGGAGTAGTCCTCCGATCCTCAACCTCTCAGCTTTGTTGATCTGGCATTTATTGCACTTAAGCACATACTCTAGGATGTCCTTATGAAGTCCAGGCCAATAAAACTTCCTATTAACAAGACCATTTGTCCTGATAACTCCTAGGTGTCCCACACTAGGTGTGTCATGAAACTCATACAAAATATGCCATCTCATCTCAATATCTCTAGGGACATGCACCTTACCTTTGTATAACAGATATCCATCATGGACACTGTAATTCTTCCACTTGAGTCCTTCTTGAGTACCCATCGATACTCCATCCTCGTTGAAAACCTGTATATCACTATCCCCATTGTCAATGGCTTCCCAAATCTTGGGATATGCAAGTTCAAGCCCACACTAAATTCATTCATCAAAATGATACTTACAAACTCGTGATGCATCATGTCCTAACCGTCACTATCCAAATTATATATATTATTTTTTATCCAATTATTTTTTATATATTTAGTTATATATAAAAATATTGATCTTAGAATCGTAGTTTTTTATACATTTTATTATATACTAATACTTATTGTAAAACCCTAGTCTTTAAGCTTTTAGGTATATTTACTACTATAAATCCTAAAATCCTTGTTTTTATATATTTAATTATATATACTTATATTTATTCTAAAATCCTATTTTGTATACATTGAAATGTTATACCAATACTAAGCTTCAAATTCTAATTTCTTATATATATATATATATATATATATATATTAATATTCATTCTAAAGCCCTATGTGTGTATGTTTGTATGTACATATGCATGTAAATGTGTATGTATGTATCTTTGTATGTGTCGCCTCTCATCAAACATATGTATGCATGTGTATGTGTATGCGTATATATGTATATATGTGTGTATGTGTATATGCATGTGTCTATTTATGTAGAATCTTAAAACCCTAACACTAAAACAAGTATATTTGTTCATGTGTGTATGTGTGTCTATGTGTATATGTGTGTATGTATGTAAAGCCCTAAAACCCTAATTCGAAAACATCTATATGTGTGTATCTATATGTGACGTGTGTATACATTTAATTATATATAGAAATATTTATTCTAAAGATCTAGTTTTTTAGGTTTTAATATTCTTTACTATTATTAATATTAAAGTACTAATATTTTATATATTTAATTATATAGATAACATTAAACCTAAAACCATAATTTATGATACATTTATTTATATAAACAAATATCTGTTCTAAAACCATAGTTTTCATTACATATACTTATATTTATCCTAAAACCCTTGTTTTTGTATATTTAACTATATACACTAATATTAATACTAAAATCCTAGTTTCTTATATGTTTGATTATATATGCTAATATTTATAATTAGATCTTAGTTTTTTTATATATCTATTTATATATATGAATATCAATCCTAAAACCCTAATTATTTATATATTCGAGTCTATAAATTAATATTTATCCTAAAGCCCTAGTCTTTTATATATTTGATTATATATATTAATGTTTACCACAATTCAATCTCAAAATAACTATGCACATGTGCATGGGTAGGTCCACCATGATCTTTACTCTCTAAAACTTTGGAGGATATGGAGAGGATATAAGTGTCCTAGTTAAAAATATTGATGTTGCTTGATTATTAAAAACAATAAATTATTATCATAAAACATACCTCTAGAAGCCAATTCTCACATTTGGATTGGTATAGAGTATTCAAAGGAGTCAAAAAACCAAGAATTTTTATTCTTAACTATGAACTTGTATAAGGCCTATAGAAAATTTGAATGTCAATTCATTTTGCAATCCACGAAGGATATTGGTTTTGGCAACAACTTTAGCAAAATTGTTTTCACCCTCTAGGACAACGTATCATCTAGAATCAACATCATTTGTAAATGTTTAGCCTCTTACTTGGTCTAGTTGCAATCAAAAAAGGTTTTGTCCTTTCCAATACATAGCGGGATACCACCTTAACTCATTCTCAACTATATACGCAACGAGTTCACTCTAGGATATAATTTTAGCTTACAAGGTATCTTAATGGGATTTTGGTATTGCCATGGCAAAACTTTCCGATTGGGTATTGAATAAACTTGATTCCAAGCATGAATATTAGAAAGACATGCAACTTGATTTGTCAAGTATACTTAAAAACGGATAGCTAAATGGACGGTAAAAGCTTCGAAAAACAAGCATTAGTTGTGGGAACAATTGCTTTCAAAACATGCAATACCTCTTTCCTGGAAGCTGCATTCATTGGGATGACCATGATATCAACCATCTCCTTTTCTTCCACAACATTTTCCCCTCGGGTTTGGATTGACCTCCTCCAATGGAAAGCATGGAAAATTATTAATGAATATTTTCATAGTAGCTTATTTAAATGATTCCATCTAGTTCCTCAACCAAGGACTCCGTCTTCTTGTTGATATATTTAGGCACTTTTTCCCTCTTTAGGACCGTTGGGGCACTTTTTCCCTCTTTAGGAGGTTTTCTTTCCCCAGCTTGTATATATGCCTATTGCCTTGATGGGCTACTTATCTTTGTACATTCTTTAGTAATACATTCAGTATTGTGTGTTGTGCTCCAAGCTTGTTCTTCTTCGTTGTGCTATTTGAGTGCTTCAGCAGACGTCTACCTCCAATAATTGGTATCAGAGCAGGTCGCTGCTTCATCTAGGGCATTGTCTATACCTCTCGGCTTGCAGACTCAAAATCGAATGAATTTTGGTGAGCATACTCACCGTGTTTCTGAGCTCATTTCGGCCTCCAAATGCACTATCCTAGTGCTTGTGTAGGCTATTTCATCTTTTTGTGCCACATGTATATACCACTTTCGGTTCGCCAGTATAAGCATCTTGAAGTCTGCTATGGGTCTAGCAGAATTTGTCTTGGCAGTTCTGTTCAAATTTCTGAGATATTGTCAATTTTCTACATCAAGGTATTTTAGTCACTGGATATGGTTGAAAGTAGTGATGTATTCCATATGTTGGATGTTGAGGATAAGTTGGATGGTTCCAACTACCCGTTATAGGCTTATATGATGCATGTATTGGTTGCAAAAGGACTATGGAACATTGTGCAGGCTGTTGAAAAACGTCCTATCACACTTGCAACTGTTACAAATGCAGGTGCTGAAGCTGATGTAGAAGGTGTTGAAGATGATAATATTCTACATATTCCTATTCATGCTGCGGTTTCTGCTGCATCTACTATAGAGCAAATTTGTTGGGATGGCAGAGATGCCTAGGCACATGCATTGATAGCTTTGTCTATCAAATGTGCCATTATTCCTCACATTTCCTCTTGCAGAAGAGCTAAGGATGCTTGGGATACACTTACCACATTGTATCAAGCTAGGAATGAGACTCGTGTTGCTTATCTTCGAAAACAATTGGGAGAGTGAGCACATGAATGAAGGTGATTATATGGACAACTTTCTAACAAAGATCAAAGACTTGAAGGAATAGTTGATTTCTGCTGATGAGGTTATACCAGATAGCTCACTTGTGTAGGAAGTTTTGAATGGTCTTTCTGATTCATATCAAAGTTTGCTTCTACTCTTTAGTTGATGATGAAAGGAAATCCAAATGCCTTATCATTTGAGGAGTTAGTCTTTGTTTTGTTGCAGGAACATCAGTCGTGGTAGAACAGGTCCATCATGCCTGTTGTAGATCAAGCTTTCCTGGCTAGTCAAAAGGGCAAAGGAAAATGGAGCTCTTCAATTAGAAAGCACAAAACTACAAATGCTGCACAATTGAAGAGGGAAGACGAAGATGAAAAGAAATCAGAAAATCAAAAATTGTTTTGCAAGTATTGTAAAGGAAATGATCATATCATAAAGCACTGTCCTAAATTGGCTGCAAAAGAGGCAAAGAAAAAAGAGGCTGGAATGGTTGTTGCAGAGGCCTCTAATAAAAAAATAGAGTCTGTTAATCTTGTGCAGGATGAAGAATGGGTGTTTACTACTGTTTGTAGGTTTGAGCAATCTTCTCATGAGCTATGCATGTCTACAATAAACTCAGATGTTTGGTACTTTGATAGTGGACTGACCAAACATATTACCTCGTAGCACAGTTTCTTCTCTTCACTCGAGCCTGCCCCTATAGGGAATACTATTACATGCACTAAGAACTCTATAAGGAATTTAACTCACAACCTCTTGGTTAGGAATGTGATGGGCTAACCACTTACCCAAAAGCAATGGTTGAGGATTACTTCCTAATCCTCTCTCTTAGGGTGTAGTTCAACCATCTCCTATCTATCAAGGGTGTGGTTCAATCCTCTCCTACTTATCACTTTATTACATTTTTCCCCCCTTGGTAAATCATTTTCCTCAATGAGCTACTCTTGTATCCCTCTAGCCTCGGTGATCAGCCCCTTGAACCCCCTAGGTACCCTTGAATTCATGTCCTCAACCTCACATAGTTTCTTGAACCTTGTTCGCAACCTTGGTCTCTTGAACCCTTTCTCTGAACCTTGGTGTCTTGAACCTTCTTGTTCGCACCCTTGGTGTCTTGAGCCCTTGTTATCAACCTCAGTCTTGAACCTTGTTCTCACCCATGTTTGGTATCTTGAACCCTCAATCAAGTTCCACCCATGGTTTCCCAAGGGCTTCCCACTTTCTACTTTCTGATTAGATTTCGAAATTTCGTTTAGAGAGCTTTCCAATGGTATATTACATGCCTCAATCCGACCTACGGACTGAGAGATACACCCCAATATTTCTTAGGCTAGCTTGTGAAAGCGACGTGCACTTCTTTGTACCCTTTCATATAGAGGATGCCCAAGCGCCTTTTTTAGAGGCCATTAGGTCAATCCACCTTTCCCAAGCCTACTTTCTAGGCTCTGATACCAATGTAAGGAATTGAACTCACAACCTCTTGGTTGGGAATGTGATGGGCTAACCACTTGCCCCAAAGTCCATGGTTGAGGATTACTTCCTAATCCTCTCTCTTAGGGTGTAGTTCAACCATCTCCTATCTATCAAGGGTGTGGTTCAATCCTCTCCTACTTATCACTTTATTACAAACTCCTCTTATCCTGTTATGGGATTTGGTTAGATCATTTTGACTACTACTGATGGTAGTTCTTTCACTTTGTCAGATGCTTTGTTTGTGCTAGGGATCAAGAAAAATATGTTATCAGTTTTTGCATTAGCCAAGATTGGCTTGGTTGTGAAATTTGTTGATCATAGATGTACAGTTCATGATCTGTCAAATGGCAACGTGATTATTGCTTCTGGCATTTTATGTTGTGGGTTGTATAAGCTCATAGATATGAAAGATCTTTAAATGATTTGGCATGTGCACTACATGATTCTTAGGCTATGTCAGATGCAAAGCTTTGGCATGCACGCTTTGGTCATCTGAATTTTGCTAGTTTGCTATGCCAGCAGAAATCAGAAATGGCATCCTCTTTGCCCAAACTTGAGGCACGTGGAAAACATGTTTGTGAAGGCTGTATCTTGCGCAGAATGCAATGTTCCTCCTTTCTAGCTAAACGTGGGATAAAACACTAGTGTTCAGTGCCATATACACCTCAACAAAATGGAGTTGGTGAACGAAAGAAAAAATCACTCATGGAGATGGCGAGGTGTATGGTCAAGAGTCAAGCTTTATCACATCGTTTCTTGCCTGAGGCTATCATGTGTGCAACATATGTATTTAACAGGTGTCCCACTAAAGCACTGTAGTCTATCACTCCATATGAGGCTTGGCATGATCGCAAGCCATCAGTTGCTCATCTGCGTGTTTTTGGTTGTTTGGCATATGCATTTGTGCCTGAACAACATCGCAAAAAATTGGATGATAAAGCAGTAAAATGTATTTTTGTTAAGTAAAATTCTGAAAGTAAAGGCTATCGTCTGTATCATCCAGAGACTAAATGCATTTTTGTTAGCCGTGATGTTGTTTTTATGGAAGACGCTATTCAGCATGTACTAAGGAGACATCTGTTAGCTCCAAAGACATGTATGATACTTTGCTACCTCTTTTCATAGGTCCATAGTCTAGTGCTGGTCCTAATGAGGCAACTTCTCAGCCATTGGAGGTTTGATGTGATGATGTAGATCACTCCATTTTTTATGCAGATTTACATGATGCACTTGTTGATGAGAGAAATATTAAGGAGGCAAAAACTATGCCGAAATGGCTAGTGCAGACTTTGCATGATAACAAATTAGATGCACCTCTTTTATATCGTACTCATTCACGCTCGCATAGCTACATCTAGTCTCTGTGATGAGAAAGAGCCTATTTCATTTGATGAAGCACAAAATTTAGAAAATTAGATGGTTGCTATGCAATTTGAATATGATGCTATAATGAAGAATGGTACTTGGTCTTTATGTGACTTGCCTCCTGGCAAGAAGTGTTACTAAGTGGGTATATAAGCTGAAGCATAAGCTTGATGGTAGACTTGACCAGTATAAGGCTAGGGTTGTTGCAAAGGGTTATGCACAAGAAAGAGGCATTGATTTTGATGATACCTTTGCTCCTACTTGCGGAATGACTACTGTTCGTAACATCTGTGCACTTGCAGCTCATCATGGTTGGAATGTACATCAGTTCGATATTAAAACAACATTTTTGAATGGTGACTTGCATGAAGAAGTGTATGTTTTTTAGTCCCGTGGCTTTGTGCAGAAAGGGCATAACAACCAGGTGTGTAGGTTAAAGAAGGCATTATATTTTTTAAAGCAAGCACCACGTGCTTGGTGTGAAAAGATACATGCTTATTTGATTGCACATGGTTTTGTGAAGTGTCCAACTAAAAGCACCTTATATGTCGTGTGCTAATGATGTACTTTTGATCATTGTGGTGTATGTTGATGACACACTGCTCACTAGTCCTCATGAGAAGCATATTGCTGATTTCAAGGCTGATTTATATGCCTCATTTGAGATGTCTGATTTGGGGCATTTGCATCATTATTTGGGCATTCAGTTTATGCACATTGATGTTGGAATGGCTTTGCGTCAAATGAAATATAGTGACATATTATTGCTGCGTTTCGACCTTGAAGACTGTAAACGTATTGCTACTCCTATGGAGACAGGTTTACAACTGAGTCTTCATGATGCTGGAGATGCATTTGATGGTGTTCTCTATCATCAGACTGTTGGATGCTTGATTTACTTATGCATTACTCGGCTACATATTCAGTTTGCTGTCTCACAGATGAGCAAGTTTATGCATTGCCCATGAGTCAAGCATTGGCAGGTGGTTAAGCGCATCTTTTGCTACTTGAGTGGTACTCGGCTATTTGGGTTGTTTTATCCCAAGGGGGGATCACTACCACCATATTTGCATGGTTTTTCTAACTCTGATTGGGTTGGTTGCTATGACACTCATGTATCATTTCGTAGCTTTTGCTTCATGCTTGGTAGCTCATGTATATCTTGGTTGAGCAAGAAGCAGCCTACAATGGCCACTTCGAATTGTGAGGCTAAGTATAGGGCAACTTTCATAGCAAATGTTGAGTGTGTGTGGCTCAGACGCCTTATGGCTAGTTTGGGTGTTGATCAGTCTCCTACCACCACCATCTTCACTGACAGTCAGAGCGCATTGGTAGTTGCAAGGAACCCTGTGTTCCATGCTTGCACTAAGTACATTGAGGTGCATTATCATTATGTTAGGGAGAGGTTCTCTGCTGGGGAGATCGGCTTGGCATATGTGCCCATGAAGGAGAACATTGTAGAACTTTGCACGAAGGCTCTTACTAGGGAGAAGTTTGAAGCTTTTCGCAAAGCTTTGGGCTTACTTTTTTTTGTGGAGTGATTTCCACTAGCTTGGCACTTCTTTATACATGAGTGCCAGCTCCTTGTTCGCAACATCACTCCGAGGTGGGATTTCTTTATATATTTAGGTAGTGATGTGTGTGAACACGCTAGGACTGCCGGGATATTTTTTTCCCTCTTTAGGAGTTTTTTTCCCCCGGCTTATATATACACCTTTTACCCTAATGGGCTACTTATCTTTGTACATTCTCTAGTAATATATTCAGTATTTTGTGTTGTGATTCAAGCTTCTTCTTCTTCCTTGTGTTGTTCCCGTGCTTCCACAGACGTCTACCTCCAACACTTATGAGAATAAAAGATACCGAAAAAGATAAGAAAACAAATATTAAGGGCATTTGATATTGGATACAACTATGGAATTGCATAAAGTAATTAGTGCATATGATATTAAGATATGGACATTTGAATCACAAATTAATTACAAAGAGTAGTTTGTAATCAAATGAAGAGTTGAATCCTGCACTTGAGAATTTTCTAATGTAGAACTGTTCCCACATCAAAGGCCTTTTGTGGGATAGTGGGAACAATATCCTCCACATTCTAAGTCGACAATGCAGTTTGAATTCTTCTTGTTTTAAATGGATGCTTAATTTTTTGGCATTTCGTAACCATATAATGGGGAATAAGAAGGCAATGTTTCTATAAAATATCCCTCATAAGGCTTTTGAAACATTGTGAGAGCCCACAAGGTCTTAGAAGATGCCCTCCATTGCATATGATGCCTCTAAAGAGGAAGCATTGGGGAGTTTGTTCTTCACTTGTCGCAAGACTAGAAGGATCTGGCACTTGTAGACAATCTTTTTGAAGCTTCAAGATCAGTGGTACTTGTAGTGAGCCATCCTTGTTGAAAGAATGATCTAATCCATGGCCCATTACAATGTAATCAAATTTTCCTTTGAAAATTTTGGAAAAAACATTGCTCAATTAAAATTAGCTATTCTCCTAAACTCTTCAAAGGAATGTTCCCTTAAGTTTTAGGAAAGAGAATTCAGAATAGTAAGAATGCATTCCGTTTAAGCACTCAATGATCTTTCTAGTAAAAGAAAGGAAGATTCCTTAAGAAAGGAAGATTCCTTAAGAAAGGAAGATGAAGAAGGAATGGATGACCCGCGAAGGGCATGACAGGTTCATCAATCTTGTCTGTATCCCTTCTTAGGTCACTTGCGGTTTCTTTCCTCTTAATATAGTTGAAGGCTTTAGAGAAAATAAGTTAAGGCTATGTCTACATTTTGGGGCATCTTTTCTTTTGACAAAAAAATTTTGTAGTTGCAAAGTAAAAAATTAAGATGCATAGAAGATAAAAAAGAACGTGTGTCTTTGAATGTTAGGTTGTCTGATTGTGCTCTTTGCCACTTATGGGCCCTAGGCTAGTGGACTCCCTTCGGGTAGATTTAAAAATCAATTGTTTTTGGGTAATCCTTTTCGAGTGCCGCCTTCGGGCACTCTAACCCCTGCTGTGTGGCCTTTCAGATGTAGAGTTACTCTTTTACTTAAATTCAAAGTATAAGGGAGATTGGGCATCAGCAAAACTTCCTCTTAAAAAAAAAACATGTGGAGCTGTTTCCGACAGGCTTAGGTTCTCATCAGTGCGTTCCATAACGACGGTTTTCGTAGGCCGTGTAAATTGTGTTGGCATTGTTCGTAGTTTTTACAAAGGGCAGCCTGAAATAATGGATAGATGCGCTTTGATAGAATTAATGGCGAACAGAAACAGTTCGTTCCTTCGATGCAGAATTGTTACCATCTGTTCTAAATCTTGTTTATGTCGTGAATTTGTTTGGTCGTACTATCTCTAGCGTCCTTGTGGATAGGGAAGCTTACGTCGCATCCAGTTTCTGCAGCATGCTTATGTATGTGGAAAAATTAGATGACAGTGTTCCGTGAAATTCTATGAACAGTGTTGCAAATTTGATGTAACAGCGTTGCCTTACCGCTTTATTATCTGTAATGTTAAAAGCTGCAGATCGACGTTGGTACTTGAACAGAAGTCGCCCACTTCAAGGTAAGAAACAGTAGTCTTTTATCATTGGCACAGAACCCACATCATCGCCGTAAAAAATTGAGTACACTGATGGAGGGAGAGAAGAACTAAGTAATGCATTCATATACTGTATACAAATGAGTGAAAGCTCGCTTCTACCCCAGTGTAGGACCAGGATATGAGCGATCTATTCACAGAATACGAATGAGTTCGACTGATGACCTATGCTACACATCCTCTATCCGTTGGTCGCAATCACATATGTGCACACACATAACAAGACGCAAAGAAACTGAGCTGCAGGAATCATCATTTTATTTCTCTGCTTCCTACGTAGACATGATAAATATGTGCTTATGATGCAAACTAACCTCCAAACGGCAAAGCGAAAAGAAGGACAATGTCCTGCTGGTTAATTTTACAATCATCGTCACTATATCTTTTGACTCTAAATATTTTACACCCCCTGATTAATTTGTATTTGATACACATGAGTACTTTTCTAAATAAAATAATTATGCATGCCAAAATTAATGCAGGATACTTACTACATATCCACGATCAAGTCTTGTTATGCTTTCATAGAGAAATGAACCAAAACATAATCCTTATACATTGATTTCTTGAATGGGATTCTCTTCACCTTTAAATACCTTTCTCTTTGTTTTCCTAGGATTTTTAATTTGATTACATAGACTTATTTGAAACTTGAATAGCTCACTTTGTACTTCATCTGATTCAATACATGAATAGGGAAGGGTCTCCATCATTTGTGTGATAGATGAAATTGTTAAGGTATCTCATGTACAAGTTGTATATGAAATTGTTAAGGTATCATATACAAATCTCATGTACAAGTTGCTCAAGCGAAGCTCTCATGCGACCTCTTCGCTACAAATATTTCATAACAGAACTATTGGGTTCGTCTTATTCTAGCACAAGAGTAACCCCTCTTCACAGGGAGATTTGAGCAAGATGCCCCCCCACCCCCCCCCCCCCCCCCCCCCCCCCCCCTCCCAAAAAAAGTGTCTTCTCTCTCTCTCTCTCTCTCTCTCTCTCTCTCTCTCTCTCTCTCTCTCTCTCTCTCTCTCTCTCTCTTCATTTTAAGTTGAGAGAACAAACATCTCTAAGCGCCTTATGCAGGCTTCGTCCAGACCAGGAAAAAGAACATATGATATTAAAAGGAAATATAGTTCCTATTCTTCGCCATCCTTCGTCCTCCAAACACGTTCTCTTGAAGGATCTGCCTCAAATCACTTCGTCGTCAAAGGAATAACTACAGTGGAAGATTGAAACTCCATTCCGTCCGAAGGTCATGAGTATTATTTCTGTCTTAGATCCTATCTTAGTCTGATCTATTCCACAAGAGCCAAAATGCTACTATGCACTCTAGAGAAACAAACTATTAGTCCCTTTCATAAAGCGTAAATGCGTCAAGTTGGAAGAAATGTTGATGCGAAAATAGAAAAGTATGTGAGGAATGTTAACGGGGGAAGGGGAATCAGAGGACGACCATGCAAGTCTCAGCATTTTTCTTTCTCTCTTCTGTGTGCATTCTGTACAAAGAAAACAGAAGACTATGCCATGTATTATCCTTCATTTGAAGACATCATTTCATATTGCTAGACGAGGGCAATCTACCGTGGAGTCCAAGGCGGGTTCTTATTTCCGATCTTATAAATATGGCGTTGAAACCAGAAACCAAAAGTCACGTTGGGGTGTTCACTGTCGATAGAGAACAAGGAGAGTAAATAATTCCTCCGATTCTAACTTTGGCATATCAAGTAGGCGGCGTTTTTTAAATATTTGCTACTCTGGGTTGCGATATCAGCATAACCGTATACGATATGAAATATTCAAGGAAAGCTATGGTGGGAAAAGTAAAGGGATTAGCAATTCTTTTGAGGAGACCCTTCAAGAAAGTTAATGTACAGGTATTTTTGGGTGGAGCTTGAGAAGGTATCTATTGATTCTGATAATTTTATCGTTGTGTCACGTGGGAATGGGCATCACGAAAAGCATCCAAGAATTCGTGACTTGGTATTGAGAAATGCGCCTTCTGAATCATTTCCAGTAGATGGATAAAAGGATGTTACTTTTTTTTGGGGGGGAAAACAGCTTTAAGTTGTATTAAAAGACTAGTCTTCATCATTGCCGTAGAATTGTTGTGTATCAAGCGTTGAGAAACTAATTTAACGTTTTGGTTTTGAAGATTGCAAGCCTATTTCAACACCATTGGAAATAAGATTTAAGTTCTTGATTGACGATGCAAATGATGCATTTGATACTTCTCTTTATTAGTGAGTTGTCGGATGTCTGATATATGCATGTAACACAAGGCTACACATATTGTATGAAGTTTCCTAGTCGAGTCAATTTATGCATAGCCTTGGCATTAAGCATTGGCAAGCAATAAAACATGTGTTTAGATATCTCAAGGCACTTTGAGTTTGAGCCTCTTTTATGGTAGATATGCTCAACCATGCTTGCATGCTTCAGATGATGATTGGGCTTGTTGTTGTGATATACAAGTGTCCACTAGTGGCAATTGCTTTGATACACAAGTCTCTACTAGTGGTAATTGATTTTTCTTTGGAGGATCGTCCATATCTTGGTTGAGTAAGAAGCAACCTACTATGGCCACATTGATTTGTGAAGCTAAGTATAGGGCAATATTCACAGCTATAGTGAAGTGCATATGGTTCATACCCTTATTGATGGATCTATTCATGGCGATTGATGCATCTATGCATATTCTTACTGATAGCTAGAGTACATTGGCAGTTGCAAGAAATCTGGTATTTCATGTGTGCACAAAGCACATTGAGGTTCATTATCATGATGTCAAAGAGCGCTTTCATGCTGGAGGATATTGATTTGGTATAAGAAAAGCTCTTCCATGGGAAAACTTTGAAGCTTTTTCGAAAGCTTTAGGGCTTAGTAGCTTTTGGGAGATATCTCACTCTTTATATATGTTCACATCATTTGTGCCAAGGGATTTGTTATAGTTATGTGTCCTTCAACTGCTTTGATGTGATACATGAGCATTTTTTACTTTAGCCAGCTAGAGGTTTTTCCCCATGTAACCACATACATGTTATACTCATATGTGGTGGTATATTGTACTTAGGGATTCACTTATAGCTCTTACAATCATTGTCATATTGTGGATCATTGATCCATAGACAACTCTTTCCAACCATCGTGTGTCTCTGTGCTTCGATCTCCTCTACTCTTGTGTGTACTTCTATTTGTGTTTCCTCACTCTCAGACATACCTAAGAATGTTAAACATGCAAACACTTAGAATGAATTCATGAATCTAGCAGTTGAGTGTAATAACAAATTGTTTGAGATAAAACAAAATAAAATAACTTGCATTCAATTTCAATGTACTTCCTCAACAACATATGTTAGAAAAATCCAACCAAGACCCATGCGATTGGCAATTGGATAACATCAAGATCAAGCAACTTACACCAAAGGCAAGAAAACATAAAAAAGACAATGGATTATTATTTTTATTGTGGAGCTTATGGTCATATGGTATTCAAATGTCCTAATAAGGAAAAACAAGTTGGATTCAATACTTGCACAACCACTATCCCATATCAAAGGGATCATCATCATAGTCGAAAGAAAAATGCATTCCGTCATGTGAATCATGCACTTGCGTACTAGTCTCCCCCAAGGTGAAGACTAGATGACTACGAAACTTTTTGCAGATGACACGAATGTTTTTGTGCAGGATTATATTGGTAGTATCTCCCTTTTTCTAGCGCAATGTCTGGACTCCGATTTCCGTCAGACAAATAAGCAAAAGTTACCCTACTTGCTATTAAATCCCATATATTATAACGACCCACACACTAGCTGCATGCCTGGACTCCGACTTCCGTCATGTATAGCATGCCTGAACTCCAATTTCTATCATGAGTAGCATACCTGAACTCCAAAGCTTTCCTTTGATAAGTAGTTCTTCATCCAAAACATAGTCCGCAAACAGATGTAGACATATTTTAACTGTAAAATCCACATAAGGCAGAATGAAGACTCCTGCATTGCTCACCCCATCTAAGAGAAGAACTCTTCACATCACCTTCCTTCCCATGTTGCATACCCATACTTGTAAGCAACAAATCCACTTACACTCTGCTCAACCACTGAAAAGCATGCAATAACAGGAATATGTGGCCTTGAATATAGCCAAAATGTTAATATGCAACAAACTCTTTCCTCCTAGTGTCCCCGTCCAGTTAAAGAACAAATCACAAAAGCACTGAACAACGCCAAATATCATTCCCCATATTTGAATCCACTCTAACCTTATCAACTTGGGCGGTAAAATTTGCAGCTTCTTTTGCTGGATCATTCTTAGAGTCAGATGCTACAAAGCCACGCTTGAGATCCTTAACAGCAACGTTCTTAACATTAAAACCAACATTGTCACCAGGTAAAGCTTCAGTAAGAGCTTCATGGTGCATTTCAACAGACTTTACTTCAGTAGTAAGGCCGGTTGGAGCAAAGGTGACAACCATTCCAGGTCTCAGAATCCCAGTTTCTACCTTACCAATAGGCACGGTCCCAATACCTCCAATCTTGTACACATCCTGAAGTGGCAAACGAAGAGGCTTATCCGATGGCCTCTTTGGTTCTGATAGCATGTCCAATGCTTCAAGCAATGTTCGACCCTTATACCAATCCAAGTTACTTGACCGCTCAATCATGTTGTCCCCCTCAAAACCAGATACGGGAACAAACGGAATCTTATCAGGGTTATAACCCACTTTCTTCAGGTAATTGTAAACCTCCTTCTTGATTTCTTCATATGGAGCCTATGAATACTTGGGCGTAGTGGCATCCATCTGTAGAAGTCGGTGATGAGAATAAATTAAAAACCATTGCCTTAAAGATATGAACTCAGAAAAAGTTGCTTTCAATTCTGCATCATTATTACAACAGATCCCACCTTATTGCAGCAGCATATCATTTGCCTGACACCAAGAGTAAAGGCTAGCAATGCATGTTCACGAGTCTGTCCATCTTTAGAAATACCAGCCTCAAATCCTCCAGTGGTAGAATCAATAATTAGGACTGCGCAGTCAGCCTGGATAGAAACAGTTGCAGTATTCAGAAGACTTGTAGAGAGCGTATTTTCAAAAGTTGAAGGAAATTTGCCATGCTATATAAAAATTGAGCACTCCTCACCTGTGAAGTACCAGTAATCATGTTCTTGATAAAGTCACGATGCCCGGGTGCATCAATCACAGTGCAGTAATACTTCGTTGTCTCGAATTTCCATAAAGCAATGTCAATTGTGATACCACGTTCACGCTCAGCCTTGAGCTTGTCCAAGACCCAGGCATATTTGAATGACCTCTTGTTCATCTCAGCTGCTTCCTTCTCAAACCTTTCAATCACACGTTTGTCAATGCCACCTAGCTTATAGATGAGGTGTCCGGTGGTAGTTGATTTTTCGGAGTCGACATGCCCAATCACAACGATGTTAATATGGGTCTTCTCCTTGCCCATGTCTGATCAACTCACTGAAAGAAAAAGACAACCTGTAAGCTAGAAATTTCATAATCCATGAGCACTAGGACCAATTATTCTATATTAATGACGCCAGCGCTGATGGACAAGAACAAACAATAAGACTATTTAATGAGAGTCGATACTCTGTCCTTGAACCGACTGACGACTTAGGGTGACCGGATAGCTTTAAAGGATATCATCCATCATAAATCTTTCACACTACATGCAATTCGAACATAATACTGCCAGAGGTTCACTTAAACTATCTCAAAATCTGTTGAGTTTAACCATGACGTATCTCACACGTCCAGATAACTACATCATGACACTTGATTAAGGCACAACTGACCGGAAAATCCTAAGCGCAACGGGCTACCAACTTGCATACATCAGTAGAAAGATTCAGATTGCTTTGATCTAAGAGACTTCAATTACAACATCGCGAACAAGGATGTAAACTACAAAGTGTCATCATCAGAGTTGCATCGAATCTTCAATCGTATATTAAATTCATCATAAAAAGCACAAACATAAACCTCTCATCTTGTCTCAAATATACTGAAGTAGAAGATCAGATGCAGGTATAAAGGCAAGGAAGAGTGATTATATCGACATAATCCATAAGAACAACATGAAGATACAGAAAACTGGTGATCTAGAGGATAGACGAATCAATTTGGCTCGGAGACCAAATCATATACGCTCCACAGAAAAGTCGCATAAAGAGAATACGCGGACATGACTAAATCCGTAAGCTGATAAGCATGATATCAGAAATCACCTACCTGAAGATACGTGAAAACGAAGGAAACTTCTCCCTGCAGCAAGTTCCTTGTTGCGAGCCAGTAAGGTCAAGAGTCGCTGAAGGAGGACGTCTATGGCTTTGCTATCTTCATTTATACTGCAGATTCCTTTATGGTTTACGAAAAAGTCCCCTCCGCCCTGTAAGAAAAAAAATTCAGATACGTGTTCACAGTGCACATGCATGGTGGCGAGAACATGGTCTTTGGGATTCGAGTAAAAGCTACCCATTATCAGAGCTGTCTCTACATGTCTCCAGATTAAAAGCTACAAAATTTAGTAGCAAATTACAAAGCTTTTGTGGTGACAGTGGAGACCGTTGATTTCAAGGAGCATTTCAAAGGTCTCTTGGGCATTGAGTGAATGAAAGTTAAGTTTTTTATCAAAATAAAAAAAATACATGTCTCTTCATTTCTTAATTTGCATGTTTTTTATCTAAGAGCGATCCAACGTTCATATATGCGCTCAGTTTATGAACTCGAGCTCTCTCTTTTTCTATCTCTCTTTCTCTTCTACTCTTTGTCTCTCTCTCTCTCTCTACGCCTCTTTCTCCCTCTTTCTTTTTCAATTATCATGTAAAATATTAACAACTTTACCATTAATAGTACCTTGCATGCAAAGTAAAGAATGAATAGAAATTTCATTACCTAAGGTACTTAGATCTTTTTCCAATGCCTCTTCGATCCAATCAAGTTGAGTGACATCATAAACCACCTCTATGTTGTGTAGTTGAGCTCTCACAGGTTTCATATCGTTAGTTCGCAACCTACATTTAGTTTTAGTGTGAACAACCTTACCACAATGCCATCAAGTGATACGGGGTCCCTTTTGTTGAGCATCGACCATCATAGTTTGAAGACTTGGAGGTTCGATAAGGTGTAAGGGGGTTTTCTGGTGGAATGGTGAGAAATTGGATTGAGAAGGGTACTGAAAAGTAGGAGGGCACTGAAAAGTAGTGAAAGGATGCTTGAAAGGAAAAGTGGGCTTGACTTGTTATTGTTCTTTACGCGTTTGTTGTAAGCAAATGGACTTGGTGATGGACTAAAACTCCTTCTCAATATCATGTGCGGAAGAAATAGCTTCATAGAGGGTCATAGGATGTAGTGTGTTGAGCTTGGCTTAGATTCCCATATCCAAACCGCCTTCATACTCCGTTGCAAGGTAGCTTCAGGAATCATTTCAATCGAACGAATAAGTAGTAGTCATTGCCAAAAGCATTCAGTGTAGGTAGACACAATACCTCCGTCTTTCCATCCAAAAGTTGTCCATGATCGATGAGCATGTAAGTGGAACTGAGGAGGAAGGAAGGACTCCTTGATCTTTTCTTGAAATGCAATCCATGTGGCAGAGCGGTCGGCGTTATCCCGCAAAACATTCCACCATAACTCGGCCTTACCCACCAAATAATTAGTAACAAATTTCACCTTTTCAATTTCAGAATATGATTTGTCATAATAAAAGTCATCGAATTGGGATAGCGATGAAAGAACAAACTGGTCGGCCATCAAATCAAGAAAATTAGAAATTTTTAGCACCAATCTTGGAATGTGTACCTTCTTCTTGAGCAGTGATAATGGCCTTCACCACCTTAACAAGCTCACTATTTTTACACACAAACACACACATACACACACGCACACACACTATATATATGTATAAAGAGAGAATGCCATGTTCTAAATATCTTCAAAATTATCTGAATAAATCCACGTGTGTTCATGCCCTCATGATTCTTCACCTGTTAAATCAAAACACAATCACAATAAAAACCTCGGGACATTAGATCCATATAACATTCCATTATTCCATAAAGTATAACACAATACCTCTCCATAACTCTTGGTGATTGTCAATGAGAGGAGCAAGATATACATTCATGTCCTTAAGTTGTGTTTTTTTGGGATTAAAAATGAAAGCATTGAATGTTCTTTTTTAATGCTAAGGTATGGCGAGAGATTGTATTTGACGACTTCCAATCGCCATGTTGACCATTTAGTAGACTTTATTGAAAATGGATTAACCCCATCTAATGCAACACCTAACTTTAGATTGCGTGGCACTATCTACTAGAATTCTCATTACTCCATCAGTACTTTTATGATCAAATCCCCATGTCAAAAGCTTTTATAATTAGGGGCTTTGAAACATATGTTTTATTTGTGGAATAACTTTTTTAGGATTTTACCCTCTTTGTCCTTATATCGAGGAGATTGACATTTTGGGCATGTCAAAGAGTTTACATATTCACCTCTATATATAATACACTCATTAGGACATGCATGTATACAATGATAATCTATACCAAGATTGTTGATTATCTTCTTCATTTCATCATGTGATGTAGAATATTATTGCTTGGTAAAAACATTTCAAATAGTAACATGCAAGTTCATGAAAAAACGTGTTATGAATGAAAATAGTTACATAAATAAATATGTGTGTGTATGTGTATGTGTGTGTATTTGTATGTGTGTGTATTTGTATGTGTATGCATGTATATGTGTATGTGTGTGTGTATGTGAGTGTGTGTGTGTGTATGTGTATGTATATATGTGTGTGTATGTGTGTATATGCATGTATGTTTCTGTATAAGTATATGTATGTGTATGTGTATGTGTGTATGTGTTGTTTATGAATGTGTATGTGTATGTGTATGTGTGCATATGTGTATGTGTGCATATGTGTATGTGTGTATATGTGTATGTGTGTGTATGTATGTGTATGTTTGTATATGTGTATGTATGTGCGTATATGTGTATGTATGTGTATGTATGTGTATGTGTGTATATATGTGTATGTGTATGTGTATGTGTATGTGTATGTGTATGTGTGTATGTACGTGTATATACAGTGTGTATGTGTATGTGTATGTATGTGTGTGTGGTATGCATGTATATGTGTATGTACATGCATGTATGTGTGTGTATGTATATATTTGTATGTGTATGTTTATGTGTATGTGTATGTGTATATGTATGTGTATGTGTGTATATATATAAATAGATAAAAAAATAAACAATACCTTAATAGTGTTGAGATAGATACATTACTCCAAAGATTGAGAATAAGTAAGCTTGCACTTAGTCATGTCAAGCGACTTCCTTCATATATAAGCTTTAGACATTCTTCTTGAAGATATTTCTAATTTTTAGAAATTTCAACGCTTTTGTTGTCATTTTGATACCGATCCTCAATAAAATTTACCATGCCATCATCATCATCATCATCACAGGAATCTTGTAGTTTATCCTCTTTTGAATATAATTCTTTCAATCTTACATATACTATAAGGATCACTTTTGATTATCCTCCTCATGGATGCTTCTGATAAATGAGGTCTTACTGGCAACTCTGAATGGTGTGGTGGAAGATCATCAATAGCATACACTAGAATCTACATAATGAATAAAAATCATTCGTATTCCATACATGAATGAAAAATAAACTTAAAACACAAATTTGAATATGTAAGTTAATTTGAAAAGAGTTTCAATTAGGTAGGGTTATCAATGCAACACAAGATAGGTGGATAGAAACTTTTCTTTGCTCTCGAAAAGGTCGTCTTGGAGTTCTATGCCATCTATAATTCACTTATAATTCATCATCATCATGTAATGAAGTAATAGCATTTACAATTATGTATCTTGCTACATATCTATTCATGTATGGTGATTCATAATTATTTCATGCTCTTCAAATGTGCAATTGGTCATTGAACTATTATATTCATGACTAATGTTTATTAAAACTACTATATTTCCATGCATGTAAGCTCTTCCATCAATATATAATCTTTCATTTTTGGAAGTGTAAACCCTCTACTAGCAAGAGAAGCTACATTCATGCATAATCCATAAGTACTCATGCTTTAAACATAACGTGTAAATCGATGCCAATCTCTCTATCTATATATAGGACCACAAAATGACATAAGAGTGACTTCCGAGTTTGGAGGCACATACAAATCCTCTATAATAAAGAGACCACGACTAGCACCACTGATAGTGGAGGAAGCAATCGTATAATAATTACCCCAAAAGTTAAAAACCTCTCCATCTGAAGGAAGTGTTCATCTATGCTATTCTCCATATCTTCTTCTATCATATGTTTGTACTAGAGGATGATCACAAGTTAGTAATGGATAATCTCCAATCATTTCAGTCTATAAACCAAGAGGTAAAGGATTTCAAGAAACCTCAGCTTGTAATTGATAAACCATATGTTTGTGACATGTACTATGAATATTTGGCATTATTAATGGGAGAATAATCATCATCATCAAGTAAATATTTCTATATATTTAGTACAATTTTATTTTTTATATGATTTTAAAATAAAATAATGACTTTAACTTATAGAATCAACACATAAGCAAGCATTATCACGTCAATCAAGTGGTTTCACACAGTAAAAAATACCATCATCTACCTCATGTTCAATACATTCCAATCATGGCAAAGATAACACCAACATGGAATATGCACTTGATAGTAAAAATCATCATAATTCCTATCGGATGACACATGTGAAGTCATGGCATGAGTAGGAGGTGGTGGAGTACCCTCTGATTGATTAGAATCTCATTATAATATAATAGTAAAAAAACATATATTAGTCATGTATGTATCTATCAAATATTAGAATTAAAAGGTTCATATACTTATAATAAGTAGTCCTTGCACGACTAACAGATGGTGGTGGAGTTCTCTTTGGTTGATCATAATCTGATGTGTAGCAAAAAAAAGATATTAGATATTAATAATATAATTATTTACATACATACACATTCACATGCACACATTTACACATACACACATATTCACATATACACAGATACACATTTTGACATATAAGGACACAAAACATATATGCATGTATATATTTATATGTGTGTATGTATATGTGTGGATATGTGTATGTGTGTATATGTGTATGTATGTGTATGTATGTGTACATATGTGTATGTATGTGTACGTATGTGTACGTATGTGTACGTATGTGTACGTATGTGCATGATGTGTGTGTATGTACATGTGTCTATGTGTATGCATCTGAGTGTATGTGTGTATATATGTGTATGTGTATGTTTGTGTGTTATGTTTGTGTGTTATGTTTGTGTGTGTACATATTTGTGTATGTTTATTATAATTTATTATTTTTAATAATATTGTAACACAAATTTTTTTATTCATTTTAATTTTTTTATTTTGAGGAGTTTAAAACAAAATGAGAGCTTTATGTGACTCTAGTGATTTGTTCACTTAATATGTAAGTAGGCATTAGAAACTAAGAGCTCTGGGTTTAGAGTCACATTTAGATTTTACATATGATGAATGTGGTTGCGGATCTAGACCTCTTGGTATCTACTTCTCTTGAAAAGGTGCTCTTGGAGGTATATGCCATCGACAATTCACTAATAATTCATCATCACCATGCAATGAAGTAATGGCATTGACAACTAAGTATCTTCCTACATCTTTACTCATGTATGGTGATGTATATGTATGTGCACATGTATGTGTGTGTATGTGTATGTGTGTCCATGTGTGTGTGTGTGTATGTGTATGTGTGTGTAGATATGTCTATGTGTATGTTTGTGTGTTATGTATTTGTGTCTATGTGTATATATTTGTGTGTGTTTATTATAATTTATTGTTTTTAATAATATTATAACATAAATGTTTATATTCAATTTAATTTGTTTATTTTTAGGAGTTTGAAACAAAATGAGAGCTTTATGTGACTCCTACTTGAGATTTGTTCACTTAAAAGGGAGGTAAGCATTAGAAACCAAGAGTTTTCGATCTAGAGTCACATATAAATTTTACATATGATGAATGTGACAATGGATCTAGACTCTTGGTTTCTACTACTCTCTATTCATCTGACAACTAAGAATCTTCCTACATCTCTACTCATGTATGGAGATTCATGACTATTTTCATGCTCATGTATGTGTGTGTGTGCATATGTATGTGTGTATATGTGTGTATGTATATGTGTATGTATATGTGTATGTATGTGTATGTATGTCTATATGTATGTATGTGTATGTGTATGTGTATGTGTATGTGTATGTGTATGTGTATGTGTATGTGTATGTGTATGTGTATGTGTATGTGTATGTGTATGTGTATGTGTATGTGTATGTGTATGTGTATGTGTATGTGTATGTGTATGTGTATGTGTATGTGTATGTGTATGTGTATGTGTATGTGTATGTGTATGTGTATGTGTATGTGTGTGTGTATGGGTATGTGTATGTGTATGTGTATGTGTATGTGTATGTGTATGTGTATGTGTATGTGCATGTGTATGTGTATGTGTATGTGCATGTGTATGTGTATGTGTATGCATGTATGTGTAAGTGTATGTATGTATGTGTATGTGAAAGTGTACGTGTAAGTGCATGTACATGTGTGTATGCATGTTTATAAATTTCAAGTTTTTTGTATACCGATCCTTTTTTTTTGTTTGAGATTAAAATAACAAGAGATATTGTATGGTAGAAAGAAATAAGAAAAGATCTGACATACCACCTAAGACATGGTAGTATCATCTTCAAGAATCATTTCCTCAGCAGAAGGTGTGCAAAATAATTTATATTACTATGAGTTATGATTCTCATATGTTTTATAAATATTTTACATTAAATCTATGTATTTTTGTTTCATCAAATAAACAGAGGCTGCT
>CM035411.1:127940234-128135234 GCA_020310875.1 Ceratopteris richardii
CCTAAGCATATCATTCATCTCTTCTGAGAAGTCCTTTGCAGCTTGAACTTTCTCATTCTGCAATCCTACTCCATAAGAAGCTCTTGGTTGAAACCCATACATAAGCATGAATGGACTATGCCTGATGGAAGAGTGCTTGGCATTATTATATGCAAACTCTACTATAGGTAAGTACTCTTCCCAGTTAGTTTGCCTTTCATTCACATATGCTCAAAGCATATCCCCTAGGATTTGGTTAACCCTCTCTATTTGCCCAACCGACTTTGCATGCTCGACGGTGCTCATGCTAAGCTTAGTATCCAACCTTTTGAAGACAACTCTCCAAAAGTGGCTAGTAAACTTCCTATCCAGATCAGAATCTATATCTAAAGGAAGAACATATAATTGGTAAAGGTTCTCTACAAATATTCTAGCCAACTCAGGTGCCTTCACTGTAGTACATGTCGAAATGAACCTAGCCATTTTGGTTAACCTATCCACAATTACCCAAACAGAGTCATGCCCTCTCTACATCTTAGGTAATCCAACTATAAAATCCATGGAGATACTCTTCCACTTCCCATTGGGAATATCCAATGGGTGGAGTAGGCCTCCAATCCTCAACCTTTAAACTTTATTGACCTAGAACTTAATGCACTTAAGCACATACTCTAGGACATCCTTATCAAGTCTAGGCCAATAAAACTGCTTCTCCACAAGATCTTAAGTCTTGTTAACTCTTGGGCATCCTCCACTAGGTGTGTCATGAAACTCGTACAAACTGTGATGTCTCATCTCTGGGCCTCTAGGGATACACAAGTTACACTTATATAACAGATACCCATCATAGATACTGTAATTATTTCACTTGAATCCTTCTTGAGTACATGTCAATACTCCATCCTCATTGGAAACCCATATATCATGATCCCTTTCTCTATGGATTCCCAAATCTCGGAATATGTAGGATCAAGCCTACATTTCCCTCTAATGGAATCAAATATCTCACTAATGATCTGAGTAAAACTCAGTCCGTTGAGCATAGACATGCGGCTGAGAAAATTTGCCACTACATTAAACTTTCCCTTCCTATACCTAAGCTCATAATCAAACACTTGAAGGGTCTTTGCCCATCAATTCTTATGACCTTTAAGGTCTTTGATCATAGAGCCACTTAATACTCTCTTGATCAAACACTATCGTGACTTTGGCACCATATAGATAATGATGCCACTTCTTCAAAGCATGAACAATTGCATACAGCTCGTTCTCATAGACGGAGTAATTCTTTTGAGCAGGTTCTAGTTTCTTACTCGCAAAAGCTACTGGTCAACCATATTGAACTAAAATCGCTCCTATACAAAATCACTCGCATCGATCTCAACCATAAAGGGTTTATTGGGATCTGCTATATGTAAAAGTGTAGCTATAGTAAATGTTACTTTCAATTTCTCCATACTTTGCTTCTATTCGTCTCCCCAAAGAAAGGCTTTCCCTTTCCATTTAAGCTATTCCATCATCGGGACAACAATCTTGGCATAATTCTTAATGAAGCTTTGATAGAATCCTGATCAACCTAGGAAGATATGTAGCTCTTCCAAGTTCCTCAGATGTGGCCATTTTATGATCGTCTTTACTTTTTCAGGATCCATCTGGACCATTTTGGGAGACTATCTACCCAAGGTATCTAACCTCTGTTTTGAAAATTTCATACTTTGACTCATTAGCAAAGAGTGAATTTTCCCTTAACACTTAGAAAACTTTTCTTAAGTGTTCCAATTGCTCTTGTTCTGATCTATTGTAGATTAGAATATCATCTAGGAAGTCTACTACAAACTTTCCTAGATAAGGCCATAATACATGTGGTCAAAATTACGTTTTCTAGGTGTAGAGGGGGTAACTGAGTCTATACTTCCAGTACTCCTTCTACTCAAGGTAGGTTCTCCTTAGCGAAGTATACCCTATAACATGATTGTGTGAGGTACTACTTGAGAAGATAAACCGAGAAGTGTTACAAAGATGCTCAAAAGGTCAATTCGACCAAGATTGAAAAAAAATTGTGCTAGTACACAAAAGATAAACTTGTTAACAGTATAAAGGTCTCATCACTCCAAAAATGAAATAGGACATCTCAACAGAGAGAAAGTATACAAACACAGAGAAGGTATACAATAGTGTGAGTCATCAACACAAATGCTATGAACTCCAGCTTACAAGTGACTATCTTAGTATATCCAATCTGACTGTCATGCCGATTGCCCCTAATGTTGAAGCTCTCACTCTGTATATTCTCCAACAGAGAAGCCTCTTCTACAGTGGGCAAAATCACATCAGTGAGCAGAGAATAATCAAGGAGAAGCCTTATGAGAACACTCTCAAAACGCCACAGTAACACAAGTAGACCCAAATTGACAAAAGCTAGAATCACAGAGAGATGATAGTGAGTGTATCCCTCAGCTTCCTAAATCTCGGTATATCCTTCCGAATGGACCCTTCACTAACATATATCTCTGACCATCTGTGCCCATTAAACCAGTGCAAACTGCTACTTAAATAGAGCTCGAGGCCAAGAGAGTGACTTCCACTGGATTCCATCATTTAAGGCACCATCACTGTTCACTGCACACGTGCAACCAAGAGACTGGCTTCCGTCGAATCCCATCATTTACTGCACCGTCACTAGATCCCATCATTCACTGCACCATCACTATTCGCCCTGATCTGACAAAAGTGGAGGGAGAGCTGGCTAATTTTGGGTAAGTAGTCTAATCCCGGTATTGACAGCCAACTAACTCAAAAATGCCTGAAGACTTCGGAATATGGCCTTGAATGCGAGACTCTTTCTTATCATGAATCGATACTTCATTTAAGAACATTCAATATCTCCACAAATTTGATAGCCGACTTGATTCTGGCGCCGAGGACGAATTTTGAAGGATGAATTTTGAAGGCCGAATTTTGAGGGATGAATTTTTAAGGCTAAATTTTGAAGGATAAATTTTGAGGGACACATTTGAAGAAATTTCAAGGGCTGAATTTTGAGGGATAAATTTTGAGGGACAAATTTTGAGGGCTGAATTTTGAGGGCTAAATTTTGAGGGACAAATTTTAAGGGACAAATTTGGAGGGCTGAATTTTGAGGGACAAATATTTAGGGCTGAATTTTGAGGGACAAATTTTGAGGGCTGAATTTTGAGGGACAAATTTCGAGGTACAAATTTTGAGGGACAAATTTTGAGGGCTGAATTTTGAGGGACAAATTTTGAGGGCTGAATTTTGAGGGACAAATTTTGATGGATGAATTTTGGGGGACAAATTTTGAGGGACAAATTTTGAAGGATGAATTTTGAGGGACAAATTTTGAGGGACAAATTTTGAGGGTTGAATTTTGAGGGCTGAATTTTGAGAAACAAATTTTGTGGGATGAAAAATGATGCGGAGGATGAAATTTGAAGAATGAATTTCTTTTTCCAATCGACAAAGATGAAATGAGGGCGAATCTCGAGCGGTGAAGTCTGAAGGACGAAAAGAAGTGGTGCTAGGAATTTTTTTTTGGGCTGGCATACAATCAAGATGAAATCTTGCTCGATTACAGTCCCCCACATCAAGATGTTGCACCATCTCAGTGCAATTCTTCAATATTCGCTAAATTTCTAAGAACAAAATTAGAACTATCTATAGGCAAAACAAGCTGAAATGAGAACTAGGGTATATACAATGATTGATTTTTTCCTCGAAATGTTGCAAGTTAGATAAGCCTTCACCCTGGAAATGTTGACCAGAGGCAATTTCTCACCCTCTGAGTCCTCTACTTGTACTGCTCCTTGTTGAAATATCCTCAAGACTTTGTAGGGTCCTAACCATTTTGGTGCCAATTTAGTAGGTACAGATGTAATCTAATATACCTGCACTAGAGCTCCCTCTTAAGTGTCTGTCATGAATGTGTTTCCTTTCTTCCTGCTTTTCTTGTAGCCTCTTCATAGCTGTTTCCCTATATTCCTCCAATGCTACCAATCTTCTAATGTGAGGGTCAACATCAATTCTTTTTGCTTCAATTTCTTTTCTGATGATGAATTTTAAAGAGGCTAATGCCTCTTTCCCATAGACTAGAAGAAATGGGCTGTCTCCCATGGTGCCTCTTCTGGTTGTTCGAAAAGCCCATATTGCACCAATGAGGGCTTCTGGCCATGAAGTGTGATGGCCAAAGGCTAATTTGCGTAGTAATCCAATCAAAATTTTGTTGGAACTTTCTCCCTGCCCATTTGCTATCGGGTAGTATGCACAGGATTTCTTATCGAAGTCCTTGTACCTGTCAAAGGTTATTTGCAACAATTGGTTTACAAAGTGCGTGCCTCTATCCCTAGTGACCTCAAGTGGGCAACCAAATCTTGAGAATATTCTTTTATACATAAACTTGGCTACTGTAGTGGAAGTACGATCACTAGTAGCCTTAGCCTCTACCCACTTAGTAGAATAACATGTGGCCACCAAGATATACTTCTTACCACCAGGTTGACCAGTTGGGCTGATTAGTCCAATGAAATCAAGACCCCATCGTTCGAAAGGTAGCCATCTAGTGGAGATTACTAATGGTTGAAAATTCAGTCTACTAGGCTTGGGAGCATATCTCTGATAGATGTCACATCCTTTGGCAAACTTGATAGCATCTTTATAAACATGAGGCCACCATAATCCCTTGTGGATAATTTTGTGAGCCAAGTCCTCTCCTTTGAGATGCCCTTCACTGTGTGTTGCTTCAAGCAGAAAATTCACCTCCTCTAGATAAACACATTTTCTCAAGATACCATCATGACAATATTTATACAAATGGCCATTTATAAGCAAATATGCTTTGGCTTTAAAGAGTAATCTCCTCTTCTCTAATGGTTTTATTCTCTCAGGGAATTTTTCAGAAGTGAGAAAATGCAGAATTTCATCATACCACTCAGTTTCAGTCTCTATCGTGAAGAGACTACTATCTACAAATTCATCATTAATACCTATCCTCTTTTCACTCATAGCCATCCTTGACACCTGATCCGCCATGTAGTGTTCTTTTCTGGGCCTAATATGAATCTCAGAATCATACTCTTGAAACAGTAGTAGCCAATGCCAAATCCTTCCAGCTACTCTAGGCTTATTAATTAAGTACTTGAGGGGCCGATGATCAAATATGACAATGAAATGCACACCTAGAAGGTAGTGCCTAAACTTTTGGAGTGTGAAAACAATAGCCATACCTTCCCTTTCCGTAGTGCTGTAATTTCTTTCTGGTTTACTAAGTAGTCTGCTAGCATATGCTATAGGTTGATCCACCTTGGGCACCTTGGGCATGGAGGGTTGAGCCAAAACTACTCCTACTACATGAAGACTAGCATATGTATGCACATGAAACTCTAATGACCAGTTAGGAACAATTAAGAGTGGAGCACTACATAGCCTCAATTTTAGTTCGAAAAATCCCTTTTCAGCCTCAGGACTCCATGAGAAAGGAATCTTCTTACTTGTAAGCCTTGATAGAGGCTTAGCTATTTCTGAATACATCCGTATAAATCTCCTATGGTAGCCTGCATGGCCTAAAAAGCTTTGTACTTCATTAGGAGTCTATGGAATGGGCATGGAAAGGATAGCAGTGACTTTTGCTAGATCTACAGTTATCCCTTTTGCAGACACTATGTGACCAAGGAGAGTGCCTTTAGTGACCAAAAAATGACATTTAGCAGGATTCAACTTCAAACCTGTTTTGAGACACTGCTCAAAGATTTCCTTCAGATTTTCCAAGTGATCGTGAAAATCTTGGACTACTGCTCTTCTATCTGTGCCTGAGAACACTGAAAAGGCATCCATAAAAATGCGCAGAAAAGTTGTCAACCATTTCCCCAGTATCAGATACATTGTTCTATTAAATGAAGCAGGTGCATTTCGTAGCCCAAAAGCCATGTGTGTGTACACATAAGTGCCCCATGGAGTGACAAAGGCAGTTTTGTCTCTATCATTAGGATGAATTAATATTTGGTTGTAGCAACTGAAACCATCAAGAAAACTGTACAAAGTGTGACCGGCTACTTCTTCTAATACTTGTTCTGTGAAAGGTTGAGGGAAGCCATCTTGAACAGTTACCTTATTTAAAGCACGAAAATCAACAAATACTCTTATTTTTTTGCTATTTTTCTTGGGTACGATAACCATAGATGAAAGCCACCTTGAATGTTCTACTTGAACAATAATACCTGCTTCCTCGAGTTTTGTGATTTCAAGTTTTATTGCCTCTGCATATTTTGGATTGAGTCGATACGGCCTACTTCTTGCAAGTGCAACTCCCTCTACTAAGGGTATTCGATGTAATCCAAGCTCCTCTAGAATCCCTGTTAAATCCTTGTAGGACCATGCAAAGACGTTTTTATAAGAGAAAAGGAGAGAATTGTCCTTCATCTCCAAGGTTCACTTCTTGAACTAGCATTTCACGACTCGTCTCTCTTGAAAAAGCATCTGCATTGTTAGCAGGGGTGGAATTCACCTTATGTTCCACAATATGTTGCTTGATCCATCCTTGAGGAATTTCCGAAAATGGAAGGTCTTCTCTACTCTTAGGCTCAAAATTAGGCCCTTGAGACTCAAAATTAGCCTCCTCAACGGCTTCTTCAATTTTGACATTTTTAGGCTTTTCTACCCTTTTGTAAAACTCTATAGTGGTGAATCCTTGCAACTGCTACTTTTTGACGACCAAGACCATTTTGTGAAAAATCCAAATTTGATCTCCAAACGCTCTTTCTTGACCTCAGTATCTGTTTTCCTGCAAGGACTCACTTTCTCTCCTTTGTTAATGATTGAGCATAAATTTTCATTTTTCGACTCTTTTTTCCTTCCTATAAATTTTCATTTTTCGACTCTTTTTCCCTTCCTTGGGCTTCTTTTGCAAGTTCTTCATTTATTCCAGTAATCTCAACAGTGCAACACTCTGCACCACCCATCATCCAATTTAACAAATTCTCCTCTTCTTGGGGTACAAAAGGCATTATCCGAGTATCTACATATCCAGTTGTCTTGGTGAGTCGCATCCTTCTTCTAAGTGTACCTGTAAGTGGTTATTAGTCTTCGAGGAGATCCACATCTGGTTTCTTCCTCAATCTTGTAGTGCTTTTGCTTTCCTTAACCAAGGCCTTCCCAAAAGTAGAGGATAAGAGTGTTCCTGTGGCAACGCAATCACAACAAAATCTAGGAGGAATCGACAACCTTGTACTGATATGTGTACATTCTCGATGATGCCGAGGGGCATAACATGATGCTGATCTCCAAATGTGATAGTGAAGGATGCCGCCTTGGTTAGGTTCAATTTGAGTTTCTTCATTGTAAAATCAGGCATCAGATTGATCCCAGAGCCTCCATCTATAATGACACCAGTCAGACCTTCATCGTTTATGAACATAGATAGCCTTGAGCTTTGATAGTATACCAAGGGTGCGGGCAGAAAGTCAACCATGAAATCATCTACACTTGGTGGTGGGCTTAAGTAGGCCGAGTGTATAACTTTCAATAAATTACTTCTTACTTTTGAATCCATTTTTATGAGTTGGTACAAACTAACCTTGTGATGAATACCTTTCAAGATTTCCTCAATCTTAACCTCTTGTGTGTCTTCCTGAGAGCTTGCAGGTTGGTCCTTAAGGGAAGTAGTCACCATATCATAAGCTCCTTCAATGTCTGCTTGGCCCTTCCAACCAGCCTTCTTTTCCTCATCTCTATGTTTGAGTCCCTGTTGTTCCTTTCTACAAGTTGTCGCTTGCGTGGCTCTAGTCATCATGGGCACTGAAGAAGATGAAACAGCATAAGACTGAGTGGTCATACCTTCTACTTGTGGGGAGACTGCAATCATGTGAATTGGAGGAGGGCGGCTTCTTGGGCAATCTCTGGTATAGTGATTCTTGGCATCTGGACAATGCTGACAGGGAGGTGCACCTTCTGGTAGAGAACACCTAGTCTACATATGGACATACTCACCAGAGCGATAACACATCAGTGGCCTATTATATCTAGGCCGAGTTAGATAGGTCTCTTCTATATTAGGTGCGTTTGGAGTACTAGCATAATACAAATCAAGAACAGGAGGGTTACCATGTTGTTGTACTCCCTTGAGGTAGTAGCAGTCTCTTGCTTCATGACCATCCTTGCCACAGAATTGACAACTCACCTTGTTAGGACAACTAACATTGGAATGTCCACTCATGCTACATATTGTACACCAAAACTGCCTTTGTATGTCCTGTGTAGTCTGCAAATCTTCTAACTCACGACGAAGTTGAGCTACTTCATCAACATTGTGGCGTAGTGGTGGTGGCATGACCTTCTCTTCTTGTTGACTCTGCTGCATTCTTAAGGCTTCCAACTCCTTCCTAAGTTGCCCAATAGGATCTAAGTGTGATGCATAATTTGATTATCTCCTGCAAAATGTAGCCTAGCTTCTTCAATGCATGCTGCAGCTGCAACAAAATCATCCAGTGTTGCATCCAATCTAACGGATTCGCGAAGCTTCTGCTGAGATGACTTGGGAAAAGCTTTCTCTATCCATTTTTTAACTAGGAAATCACCTGGAGCATGTGGCAGACATGAAATAAGTGCTTTTGTCCTAGTGTGAAGTTCGTGAAAGGATTCACCTGGTCTCAACTTTAGATTCTCTAGCTGATCTAGAGCTCTTTCCGAGGAGTCACTTGGTCTGAATGTCTGCGAGAATGCCATCTTCAGTACCTCCCATGTAGTGAAGTGGCCATCTGCATATTGACTATACCATTTGTCGGCAAGGCATTCCAATGTAGATGGGAAGAGTACCAACATTGCATCCTCTGGATTTTGTAGACCTCGTCCATGACATAAGGAAATGAATCTCCTCACATGATCATCAACATCCTTATAAGCCAACCCCTTGAAAGTAGGGAACTTGATATTCAACCTAGAGAGTAAATGAGAAAGATCCTCCATTGGCACCCATGCTTCTACTAAAGTATCTGAGGAAATATCTAATGTCCTCCTCAGCTTCTCTTTTGAGAGTGGGGTTGAAGCCAATTCAATGGACAAATTTAAGGGTAGTGGGGTACTCGCCGAAGGTAGAGCTGACTTCTTGATGCTCCTTTCTACACGAAGAGGTTCTCCGTCTACTCGAGTGTGGGTCATGTACCCACTCACAGGATGCAAAGAAAAAACAAGAAACAATGTGACACAACTCTATAGTGCACTAATTACCTCACACAAAAATGCAAGTGTCCCACCGGGCGTGCCAAGCTGTAGAGGGGGTAACCGCGTCTATACTTCCACTACTCCTTCTACTCAAGGGAGGTTCTACTTAGGGAAGTATACCCTGTAACATGATTGTGTGAGGTACTACTTGAGAAGATAAATCAAGAAGTGTTAGAAAGATGGTGAAAAGGTCAATTCGACCAAGATTGAAAAAAAATTGTGCTAGTACACAAAAGATAAACTTGTTAACAGTACAAAGGTCTCATCACTCCAAAAATGAACTAGGACATCTCAACAGAGAGAAAGTACACAGAGAAGGTATACAATATTGTGAGTCATCAGCACAAATGCTATGAACTCCAGCTTACAAGTGACTATCTTAGTATATCCAATCTAACTGTCATGCTGACTGCCCCCAACGCTGAAGCTCTCACTCTGTATATTCTCCAATAGAGAAGCCTCTTCTACAGTGCGCAAAATCACATCAATGAGCAGAGAATAATCAAGGAGAAGCCTAATGAGAACACTCTCAAAACGCCATAGTAACACAAGTAGACCCAAATTGACAAAAGCTAGAATCACGTAGAGACGACAGTGAGTGTATCCCTCAGCTTCCTAAATCTTTGTATATCCTTCCGAATGGACCCTTCACTAACATATATCTCTGACCGTCTGTACCCATTAAACTAGTGCAAACTTCTACTTAAATAGAGCTCCAGGCCAAGAGAGTGACTTCCGCTGTCGTCGAGATTTGCTCTCCTCTCTCACTTGTGAAGGCCTACAAAAAACATATTTGGTGAAGGTAGCCGGAATTCCCCGAGAAGTCCAAGATGCATCAAGGATGTCAAAGGAAGCTCACATACAAAGTTTCAAAGAAATCAAGAAAGTCCATGGTAGCGGTCAAAGCTGGTCAAAGTTGGGAAATTAGAGCAAAAATTTCATTGTCACAAACTTAGATGAAAATTCATATACTTGTAAAGATTGTCAAAGGCAGTCTATAGCCCAAATTTCAGCAGAAAATGGATTTTGTAGCACATTGATATGCTATGTTCATTTTGTAAAAATGTAATTTTTCTAGTTTGACCCTACAAATTCTTGTATAGAAATTTATGTTAGCCATATGGTTTGGCATGTATAAAGATCATATGTGGCTACATATTTGTACAAATTTTCAAGGCCATCAGAGCTTCCTAGAGACCTTAATGCCACCTTGCAAGCTTCCAAATGTAGTCAAACTTGTACAAGGGAGATTCAGATGGGAGTTCTTTCTGCATATTCCTGAAGGAGATCTTTAGAAACATAGTCCTACAAAGTTTCATCTTCATCAAAGCCTTTTTGGAGGGTCAAAGAGCACAAAGTCCGGTTTTTAGGATCACCGCAGTTTTCTAGTTTAAGCAAATTGAAGGGTTGAAGGGCCACCACATGGCGAAAGCTGATTGAGCCATGTTGTACGATCAAGATGAGCTCATATTCAAGGGTGGAGATGCACTTATGCTTAAAGCAAGGAGGATCCATGAGTTTTTTAATAAAAGAAGATAATTTTTGACAATCAAAGATCAATAATGCAGCTTTTCTCCAAAAATAGTGGCTTATCTTATCCGAGTTGATGTCAGCACTGATCCGACGGTCCAGATCATCCCCAGATCCAATGGTGGAGAAGGAGGGCGCCTAAATTTCACTTCTTTACACTAGATTTGATAGAAAGAACAATTCCAAGCCATTGATTTGATTAATCAAATGGTTGTAATCAAAAGTAGTGATCCTAGAGTTGAGAGTTGATTTCTCTAGATCTAAGGGTCCAAATTCATTCAAAAAACTATATAAACCCCCCTCCAAACTCCTAGAGCATCATTGTTAGGCATCCATAGGGCTCATGCTAGCTTACGGTTTCCTTGAGACGATCACCCTCGGTTGAGCGAGTGAGGATCCAAGGTGAGCTAGTATGAGTATAGAACCTAGTTTCAAATTTAAGTTAGAACTCCAATCTAGGATAGGCTCTTGAAACCAGCATCTCTATCTTGACTCACCCTCGGTGGAGCGTGTGAGTGAGTTAGAGCTGATTTTAATGAGTCTTAGACTTCTTTAGTTAGACGTTACGAGCCTAGACAGACATAGGGTCACTGGAGTGGAACTCACCTTCTTACGTGTGACATTCGGTTGATTTGTCATGGTTTGAGGGTCGGAACCACCTTTGATCAGTAGACTGCCTAGCTTGACGTACCACGACGATCTTATACATGTATCTTAATTCAAATCCTTTTAATTCATGTCACTTTTCACTTGTCTCTTGTCTCCTCTCTCAGTCTCTTAAGTATTTTTACATGTCTTCTATTTCTTCTATGTGTGAGAAGGCTCCGCAGTATTGCGTTGAACCAGTGAGGATGTTTCTTTGAGCTTGTGAGAAAACTCTATCATCAGAATTCACTTGCATGCATATAATCCATACATACCCATACATATTGATTAGTTTCTGAAAGTGTATAAGAAGATCCAATATTGGACCAATCTTCCTTTCGAAACTGGTTTATGTGTAAGGGTTCCATCTATTCTCGTCATGCATACATATCATCCAAAGAAGACTATGCATATGGATTGGAATTAGGAAGTGTTTAAGAAGCTCCTTAAATGGACCATTCTTCCTTCCAAATTTCATTCGTATGTATGGTTCTCTTTCATTCTTATCATTCATGTTCATAAATCTAACTTGGACTCCTACATTCCTATTCCCATAATCATTTCAACATCTCTTTCTTCTCCATACTCAACATTAATTTCACTTTCATGTCCTTAAAGCTTCCAACATTCATTAGCTTCATACACCCTGTGTGTGCCACGACCGGACCCGATCCACCCGGATTGCGATCACGACCAGATTTGAACCCGACGTGAAACGCTTCGTGGCATTTGCTTCTGATCTTGTTGGGAGGTTGTGATCCATATCCTTTTTTTCATATTTTTTATCCTCATCATTTCATCATCATCAGTCTTGAGTGTTGCACTAGATTTCTCACAATATCGTGCACATCTTCCTCATGAAGTAAACGCATTTGTGAGGGATCTAGAGCATCGTGCATCACTTGCTTATTCACATAAGATGGAGGAAGGATTCAAATCCCTTATTGTTGAGAAACAAAGCCAAAGAATAGTCTCTTCTATGTTAATAGAGAAGGGAAAATTCAATGGCATCAACATTACAAGCTACTTAGATTTGTTTGAAGAGCAAGCTATGATTTTTGGTCTTCCCGAAGATCTTTTGATATCATTCTTTGAACGAATTGTTGATAGCTCTATCATAAACCGTGTCACTCAATATGATAGTCTTCCTTGGAGTGATTTTAGAAAGGAGATGCTCAAAGAATTCTATCTTGAAGATTATAGCCAACATAATCGAGATGGATTCTTACGATGGGTCAATTCTCCAAAGCCTAGTAGCTCTATTACTCACTTACAAAATGAGTATATTAGATGCTATGAACAACTTCTTGATGAGGATAAGATAACTTTGGAACCTGATCTTGTGATCAATTTTCTTAAGCTTCTTCATCCTGAAACTCGTAGGGAAGTTGAACGGTGATTAGAAGAACCAGATAAGCGCTATGGTCTTACTGACAATTGGCAAAAAGTGCATAAAGTAGTAGAGGCTGTAGCCCATAGACATCAAAGACAATCCATGCTTTATGAGCAAACTAGTCTTCCTCAAGCTAGCCTTCCACAAACTAAGGAGCAAGTTAGAGAACAATCCCATGCTATGCTTTTTGACTCTACTCCTATTCCTCAAATGATGGAGCCTACTCAAGGTTTTAAAGTAGAGCCAAATAAAAGTGTAGTTGAACAATCTCAAGTGGATATTCTCACTAAGCAAATGGAAAGTCTTATTGCTACACAATCCAATTTGGCCAAGACTATAGATGCTTTACAATCTAATTACACCAAAACTTTCCAAAATCAAATGAACCCAATGACTTTTCAAGAGCTTAATCAACATGTTATAGCTACCAATCAAAATCCACAAGTAGCTCCTACTCAAGCATATCAAGTTCCTCCAATGCATAATCCTTCAATGCAAAATCCTCATCCTCATGTGCAAAATCCTCAAATGTATCAAAACCTGTATCCTCAAGCTTCTCAAATAGCTTTTCAAAATCCTCAAAATCAAAATTTTCAAAATCATCAACCGTATAATATGGAAGCTCCTCTTGCACCTCAAGTACCACATGTTGCTCCCCAAGCTCCTCAAATACATCAATTGCATTTTCAAAATCCTAATTATCCTGTTCAAGCAATACCTTATCAACAAAATCCTCAATTTCAAAATTTCCCACCACAAGTTAATCAAAATCCTCAAAATCAAAATGGTTTTGTGTGTGGCCCTCGTAGGTGTCCTTGGTGTGATTCGTTAGAGCACTTTTTGAGAGATTGTGAATTATTGAAGGCTGCTAAGGAGCAACGACTAGTAATAGACATAGATAAGAAAATCTGTGATTATCGATCTAGGCTACCTTTGCAAGGAAATTATGGTAAGGGAGGAATGAAAAAACATTATGAAAATATAACCATAATGGACGTAGGAACTAGAGGAGTGAAACTAGAAGCTCTTGATGAACAACAAGTAGAATCAAGTAAACCCACAAAGGAAGGTGATTTTTCCATAGAGGCTTTAGTAAGAGCACGAGATGAGATTAGGAGAATAACGGCTTGGGAGTCACTGATAGAAGATCAATCTCTTATTTCTCACATATCCAATGTAGAAGAAAAACAAAAAAGAGATGAAGCTGAGCCTAGTGAAAGAAGAGTGACTCGAAAACAAACCTCAAAGGGAATAGAAACAATCATAGAGCAAGGAGAAACATCACAATCCAAAGATAAAAAACAAGAATCACAACCCAATGAACAAAAACAAGAGGAGAAACAAAAAGGGAAGAAGACAAAGCAAAGAAAAACAGAACCAAAGCCTTTAGATAAACAAGAACAATCAAAACAAATTGAAGACCAAACACGAGAACATGAACAAAAACAAGACCCTGAGCAAAAACAAAAGAAACCAAAGAGAAAACCTAAAGCCATCTTGATTTTAGAAATTGAGAGAAAAATAGATCCTATGGAGATTTTAGATGACATTTTGCTTAAGAGTCAAGTGACTATGTCTTTAGAACAAGTTTTCTCTATTGCAAAGCCTGTTTTTAAAGATAACTTTATCGGCCTAATTAAAAGGAAGAGGTTTCCGCTTAATCTAGATACTGAGATGCAAGATTCTCTAGATCAAGATCAAGCTATGAATGAAGCCTTAAACTTTGATGAATCTGATGAAGAGGACTTTGATGATGATGAAGTAAATGTTAATAAAAATTTCTTAGGACCTATTCAACCTGACCATGAAAATCATGAAAACAATCCTGAAAGTCACTTTAAAATAACATTTTGGTCTAGAGGTACATCAGAGATGCATGTTAAAATAGGAAATGATAAGAACACTATCACTGTAAATGCATTAGTAGATTCCGGCTCTAAAATCAATGTGATTTCAAGAGAAGTCTATGATAAGTTTCGATGGCCCATAGATAAAGATTGTGGATGGCATATGAGAACTGCAGATAATGGTGTAGGTACCCCGTATGGAGCTTGTGCTAGTGTGCCCATATCCATAGGAGGAATCACATAAGAGTTTCACTTTTTTATTCAAGATAATTGCTCCTATGAAGTTCTCTTAGGTCAACCCTTTATTTGTGAGAGTCGTATGGAAACTAAAGCCATGGATGATGGGTCTACCTATGCTAGATTTAAGTCTAAGGATGGAATGCAATCACTTCAAGTCATGACAGTAGGAGTGAACCATCCTAGGAATCGATTGTCAATTAGAAAGAAACCTATTGTTACTCATGGTCATGAGCATGCTTGTAGTGATTGTGCACCTGGATTCATGTTTGGAGCTACATATGATCAAAATTTCGGATAGAATCCATTGTTGAGCAGGACAACAGTGGATATTGGTTTGACATCTCGCATCCAACCAACATGTACAATAGTTTGTCACTTTCTTTTCCACATTCTAGATTAGATTTTCTTCATAAGAGTCAATTGTCCAAGTCTTTTATCCAAAAAACCCAAAAAATTTATAAAAACAACAAAATCATGGAACATGATGAGAACATTGAGCATGTGATTGAAACATCTCATTGTTTCTCTACTCTTGAGGAGTTAGAGTCATGTCTTCAACAAAATTCTAATTCCCATATTATTCTTCTTTCATCCCTTGATGAGTATGCTCTAATCCAAGAGTATGCTCTCAATGTTGACAAGTGCTCAAAATTTAACCAAACACATGATGCCTTAGTTGAAACAAAGTACAAAACTGTAGACAAAAAAATCAAACCCATAGCTCAACCATTACCTCAAGGAAATAATGAAAAAATTATTGATGTGAAAAATGATCCAATTCTTCGGGATAAGAAAAACATAGGACATACATTCACGGATGAGACAATCAAACAGGTGAAAATTGGTAGAGATGATGACTTTCTTTTGCCAGCAGAGAGAGATAAATTTGAGAGAGTTATACGTAGCCATGGAAAAGCCTTTACTATGTATCCTCATGAGATTGGTTGTGTAGATCCTAAGCTAGTTTCACCCATGATAATCTTTACTATTCCACATATTCCATGGAATCTTCGCCCTATACCAGTTCCAAAGGCTCACTTACCTGAGCTAATGAAACTACTTAAGGAGAAGATAAACATGAGAATTTTAGAGCCATCTTTTGCACCTTACTCAAACAGATGGTTCACTGTGCCTAAAAAGAATGGGAAACTACATTTTATTCAAGATCTCCAACCCGTCAATAAAGTCACCATAAGGAACGTAGGAACAAGACCCATTGTAGATGAGTTTGCTGAATCATTTTCAGGACATTCTATCTATTCAATGGGTGATTTATATTCTGGATATGACCAATTCTAGTTAGCAATCGACAGTCGTGACATAACCACAATGAAAACTCCTTTAGGCTTAGTGCGAATGTGTACTTTACCTCAAGGAGCGACTAATTATGTGGCTCATATGATGAGTGCTATGAATATGGTCTTACATGATTTTATCCCTCATATAACTATGCCATTCATTGATGATATTCCAATTAAAGGGAGTGAGGAACGTGTAAAGGACATTACTGTAGATTCATCTGGATATCGTAAATTTGTTCTTGACCATATCTCTGATTGTGAAAGAATATTTCAACGATTTGAAGAGGTAGGTCTCACATTTTCCATAGAGAAATCTGTTTTTGGTGTCAACGAGGTGCTGATTGTTGGACATTTATGTGGCCATTATGGTCGAAAGCCATATCCACAAAAAGTTGATGCCATTAGCAAGATTTTTGAAACATGTAACAACGTGAGTGAGGTACGTAGATTTCTTGGTGCTTGTATCTTTTATGTTATTTGGATCCCACACTTTGCTCATGTTGCTGATTGTCTTTATGACTTATTGAGGAAGAAACGAAAATTTATTTGGACTGACAAACACACTCAAGCTATGCGTAAATTGAAGAAATTATTGCTTGAAGCTCCCATCCTTAAGCGTGTAGACTATTTTGCTAACAAACCTATTATATTGACTGTTGATACTAGTCCTATTGGTATAGGTTGGGTCATAAGTCAAGACGATAGTGAAGGGAATAGATATGCAATTAGGTTTGGTGCCAAAATTCTACATGAAACACAACGAAAATATCCACAGATCAAACGAGAACTATGGGGTATGGTAACAGCTTTGAAAATAGACAAAGAATATTTCATTGGTGGAAATGTCAAAGTTGAGACTGATTGTTTGCCTCTCATTGGAATGATAGCCAATTGTTCATCTCCTGATATAGCCATGCTTAGATGGATCTCATATATTAAGTTCATAAATCCTGAGTTAGTTCATATTTCAGGTAAGTCAAACTCAGTTGCTGATATGTTATCGAGAGCTAGATTTGATGATGATCTTGAAAGTGATCTAATAAAGAATGTGAACTTAATTGACTATGTTCCACATATATATGAGTATGACCAATTTTATGAGTCTGAGTACGAAAATGAATGGAGAGACATAGGAAAGTATCTGAGTACACTACAACCATTACCTAACTGGACTACGAATAGATTCCGTAACATTAGGAAACGAGCTTATAACTTTTTCCTATGTAATGGTTACCTTTGGAGACATGCTAAGGGTAAGGTTAAGAATCCACAACGAGTCCTAGGAAAACGAGGTCTTCAATTGCAAGTAATGAAGGAAATGCATGAGACATTATGGGCCGGTCATAAAGGATTTTTTGGAACATATGAAAAAATTAGAAGTACCTATTATTGGCCTAAGATGTATGTTGACATTAGTAGCTATGTTTCTACATGTTCTACTTGTCAACTTCATTCATCAGTCAAACATAGAGATCCATTGCATCCTACGTATCCACCTTGTATTCACTACAAGTGGGTAGTAGATCTTGTAACTATGCCTAAAGGTATCGACAAAATGCGTTACATTGTACTTGCAAGAGAAGACTTAACTAATCATGTAGAGGGACGTGCACTACGATCTAAGACCACTTACAATGTTTGCAAATTCTTGCTTGAAGATGTCATAAGTCGCTTTGGGTACATAGAGAAAGTAGTTGCCGATCGTGAAGAGTTAAATGCGAGAGAAGCTAAAGAGTTCTTTGAGCATCACGGTATTCGTTTGTCTCTCACTACTGCATATAACCCAGAGGCCAATGGTAAAATAAAGAGAGGGCATCCACCTATTGTGAAAGCCATATCTAAAGCATGTAATGGTGACATCAAACAATGGCCTAAATTCTTACCTTTTGCACTTTGGGCAGATAGAATGACATGCACACGTACTACTGGATATATGCCTGCTGAACTCATGTACTGTCAAAAACCATTGTTTCCAATTCAATCTCATATTTCTGCATGGTCAAATTTGCCTTGGTCTGAAAACATGTCTACTGATGATTTTTTGAATTTGCATATTAAACAGTTAGAATAAGGTAAATTAAGACTTGATGATGCTATTGAAAAATTAAGAGAATCTAGAATGAAGAACAAGCATTATTTTGATAAAACTCATCGATTGCGTCCTAAGCCAATTGAAGTAGGAGATTGGTTGCTCATTTATGATAGTACATTTGACTCTCAATATGATGCACGCAAAAAGCTCAGTCAACGGTGGTTTGGGCCATACATAGTATCAAAAGTCAACAACAATGGTACATATGCTCTTTGTGAATTAAATGGTGTTGCACTAAAAGCTTTGATTGCAGGTAAAAAGATAAAGTTATTCACGAAGCGTGATAATGACGAGTACATTTTGGATGAGGACATTGAAGAAGATGACAACAATGAGGCCGATTCATAAATAGGAGTATCCATGTTATTAAAAAAAAAAAAAAAAAACATCATTAATTTTCAAGTTCATATTACTTTGTTTTTTTTTCAAGTTCATTCTATTTTTTTTCCATGCTTGTTTCATGCATGTTTTTTTCAGTCTTTGCATTGCATTGCATATCCACATCACTTGAGTCAAAAAAAAAAAGGCAAATGATGATTTCTCTACTTGTGTAAAATTGTATCTTAAGTAGTAACTTATCTACTAAGAAATTGATTATAATCTAGGATTGTGGAAAGATAGGGCATGTAGATTTGGAGGTTTATTTTGGTGACATGACTTTCATATATAAACATGCATATGTATCCAGTATCGAAAGCATAATTGTTGAAATCCTAGCTCCTGCTATTGCATGTTTCTACATCCTTAGTCCATCTCACAGCACTTGTATCGGAGTTTAAACGACTGTTCTCCGTCATCAAAAATGGTTGTACCTTGTATCGGGGTTTAATTTTTCCTCGTCAAAAATAAAATAAAATAAAATAAAAATAAAAAAAAATGCTACATGTTACCAAGAAGTTTACACTTTCTTCCACCCCAAAAAAGTGATCGTAACCATAAAGTTGTCGAATCATCATCATCATCGAAAAAAAAAAAAAGAGCAAGCCAAAGGCATAGTAGAATAAATCACATGCTATATAGGCAGATTTATGCATGAGTGGAGTTTAGTTAGATTTTCTTGCATGTTATTAGAGAAAGAGCATATTCATATTTATGTAGAAAAGGAGTTGATCTAAAATAAGCTAAAGATGAAAGATGTCTCTTGAAAATCCTAAATCTTTGTTTATAATCATATTTAAGGTAGATTGCTTTATGAAAAAGGTACAAAATTTTCTTTAAGGTGAGAGGAACTGATGCTTAAAATGACTCAATACATCCACTTCCACTTCATATTGATGCTTGTTTTTTTTCTTTCTTGTTGCCAATGTTGCTTGTTCATTTGCATATATGTTGCCTATTTGTTCATGCATATTCATGTTTCCTATTTCAATTATTTCTTTCATGTAAATTTTGCTTCATGTCACGTTACCTACTTATTCATGCATATAATCAATTTTCCTTCCATCTTTCTTATGTTGCCTATAAAAGAATTTGATGCCTGGAACATTTGTTTTTCACAAATGCTAGAGTGGCGCTTCCGGAGGAATCGCAGGTTTAGTGGCGGCAAATGTCGTCGAGATTTGCTCTCCTCTCTAATTTGTGAAGGCCTACAAAAAACATATTTGGTGAAGGTAGCCGGAATTCCCCGAGAAGTCCAAGATGCATCAAGGATGTCAAAGGAAGCTCACATACAAAGTTTCAAAGAAATCAAGAAAGTCCATGGTAGCGGTCAAAGCTGGTCAAAGTTGGGAAATTAGGGCAAAAATTTCATTGTCAGAAAATTAGATGAAAATTCATATACTTGTAAAGATTGTCAAAGGCAGTCTATAGCCCAAATTTCAGCAAAAAATGGATTTTGTAGCACATTGATATGCTATGTTCATTTTGTAAAAATGTAATTTTTCTAGTTTGACCCTACAAATTCTTGTATAGAAATTTATGTTAGCCATATGGTTTGGCATGTATAAAGATCATATGTGGCTACATATTTGTACAAATTTTCAAGGCCATCAGAGCTTCCTAGAGACCTTAATGCCACCTTGCAAGCTTCCAAATGTAGTCAAACTTGTACAAGGGAGATTCAGATGGGAGTTATTTCTGCATATTCCTGAAGGAGATCTTTGGAAACATAGTCCTACAAAGTTTCATCTTCATCAAAGCCTATTTCAAGGGTCAAAGAGCACAAAGTCCAGTTTTCAAGATCACCGCAGTTTTCTAGTTTAAGCAAATTGAAGGGTTGAAGGGCCACGACAGGGCGAAAGCTGATTGAGCCATGTTGTACGATCAAGATGAGCTCATATTCAAGGGTGGAGATGCACTTATGCTTAAAGCAAGGAGGATCCACGAGTTTTTTCATAAAAGAAGATAATTTTTGACAATCAAAGATCAATAATGCAGCTTTTCTCCAAAAATAGTGGCTTATCTTATCCGAGTTGATGTCAGCACTGATCCGACGGTCCAGATCATCCCCAGATCCAATGGTGGAGAATGAGGGCGCCTAAATTTCACTTCTTTACACTAGATTTGATAGAAAGAACAATTCCAAGCCATTGATTTGATTAATCAAATGGTTGTAATCAAAAGTAGTGATCCTAGAGTTGAGAGTTGATTTCTCTAGATCTAAGGGTCCAAATTCATTCAAAAAACTATATAAACCCCCCTCCAAACTCCTAGAGCATCATTGTTAGGCATCCATAGGGCTCATGCTAGCTTACGGTTTCCTTGAGACAATCACCATCGGTTGAGCGAGTGAGGATCCAAGGTGAGCTAGTATGAGTATAGAACCTAGTTTCAAATTTAAGTTAGAACTCCAATCTAGGATAGGCTCTTGAAACCAGCATCTCTATCTTGACTCACCCTCGGTGGAGCATGTGAGTGAGTTAGAGCTGATTTTAATGAGTCTTAGACTTCTTTAGTTAGACGTTACGAGCCTAGACAGACATAGGGTCACTGGAGTGGAACTCACCTTCTTACGTGTGACATTCGGTTGAACTGTCATGGTTTGAGGGTCGGAACCACCTTTGATTAGTAGACTGCCTAGCTTGACGTACCACGACGATCTTATACATATATCTTAATTCAAATCCTTTTAATTCATGTCACTTGTCACTTGTCTCTTGTCTCCTCTCTCAGTCTCTTAAGTATTTTTACATGTCTTCTATTTCTTCTATGTGTGAGAAGGCTCCGCAGTATTGCGTTGAACCAGTGAGGATGTTTCTTTGAGCTTGTGAGTAAACTCTATCATCATAATTCACTTGCATGCATATAATCCATACATACCCATACATATTGATTAGTTTCTGAAAGTGTATAAGAAGCTCCAATATTGGACCAATCTTCCTTTCGAAACTGGTTTATGTGTAAGGGTTCCATCTATTCTCGTCATGCATACATATCATCCAAAGAAGACTATGCATATGGATTGGAATTAGGAAGTGTTCAAGAAGCTCCTTCAATGGACCATTCTTCCTTCCAAATTTCATTCGTATGTATGGTTCTCTTTCATTCTTATCATTCATGTTCATAAATCTAACTTGGACTCCTACATTCCTATTCCCATAATCATTTCAACATCTCTCTCTTCTCCATACTCAACATTAATTTCACTTTCATGTCCTTAAAGCTTCCAACATTCATTAGCTTCATACACCCTGTGTGTGCCACGACCGGACCCGATCCACCCGGATTGCGATCACCTCCACACCGCTGAATTCCATCATTTAAGACGCCATCACTGTTCACTGCAGACGTGCGGCCAAGAGAGTGGCTTCCACCGGATCCCATCATTTACTGCACCATCACTGGCTCCCATCATTTATTGCACCATCACTGGCTCCCATCATTTACTGCACCATCACTGTTCGTGCCGATCTAACAAAAGTGGAGGGAGAGCTAGCTAATTTTGGGTAAGTAGTCTAATCCTGGTATTGATAGCCAACTGCCTCAAAAGCACCTGAAGACTTCGGAATATGGCCTTGAATGCGAGACTCTTTCTTATCATGAATCAATACTTTATTTAAGAACGTTCAGTATCTCCACAAATCTGATAGCCGACTTGATTCTGGTGTCGAGGGTGAATTTTGAAGGATGAATTTTGAAGGCCGAATTTTGAGGGATGAATTTTGAAAGCTGGATGGATGAATTTTGAGGGACAAATTCTGAGGGCTGAATTTTGATGGAAAAATTTTGAGGGCTGAATTTTGAGGGACAAATTTTGAGGGACAAATTTGGAGAGTTGAATTTTGAGGGACAAATTTTGAGGGCTGAATTTTGAGGGACACATTTTGAGGGACAAATTTTGAGGGACAAATTTTGAGGGCTGAATTTTGAGGGACAAATTTTGAGGGACAAATTTTGAGGGACAAATTTTGAAGGATCAATTTTGAGGGACAAATTTTGAAGGATGAATTTTGAGGGACAAATTTTGAGGGCTGAATTTTGAGGGACAAATTTTGAGGGAAAAATGTTGAGGGTTGAATTTTTAGGGATGAAAAATGATGTCGAGGATGAATTTTGAAGGATGAAATTTGAAGAATGAATATTTTTTTTCCGATCGACAAAGATGAAATGAGGGCGAATCTTGAGCGGTGAACTCTCAAGGACGAAAACAAGTGGTGCTAGGACGTTTTTTTTTTTTGGGCATGCATACAATCAAGATGAAATCTTGCTCGATTACACTAGGAGTCCTAAAGGGCATTCTACATGACCATTTACTAGTTGCAATTTCATTCGTGTTGGTCTTAAGGCTAGTTTTCCATCTTTTTCCAAAAGCCACTTCAGGAATCATAGAGTCTAATTATATGGTCTCTAACCTCAATTTTTCTTCCATTTCTTACTTGGTTCTTGTTTCTATTGTTTTGAATTTGAGTTGCCGAAACATCCCTAGAATGCCTCTTCTGAGATTCTCATCTCAAAGAGGCTTGGTGTTAATTGTTCTAGCATAGTCTGAGCAATTTCAAATAGTTTCTTACATATTTCTAACCTTTGTTTCTCGAGATCTCCTCTTGGATAATTGCGGTCATGCTACTCTAGACTAGTTCCTGTCTCTATTTTGGACTGATAAGCCTTCAACCACATCTATAAATCTTCTGGCCTAGAGTCTGCTAGAATTGACCCTGCATGTTCTTTCATTTTTTTTTCTTCATCACATTCGTGTTTTGTTTGTCTGGACTAGAGGGATTGACTCCAATGCTTTGTACATATTTTTCTTTTTCTTCAGCCAACTTTTTCATCCACTTGTTCTTTACTTTCTCCCATCTTGTTTTGCATTTTTTAGCTTTATTTTTTGTAGAGGTTTTTGGTGGTTCTTATGAATCTACTACTTCTTGAGGTAAGGATTCTACATCCTTTTCACTCCTAGGACTAGCAGTTCTTTGATGTTCCGAGTTCTCTTTAGCTCTCCTCTTATGATAGCTTTTAATGGTACTATGTATTCTTTATCACTACTTGAGGACTCTATTACTTCAATTATTCTAATGTGAGAAATGGAATGTGCTTTAGAGGGGTTCTTGGGACAATTCTTGAATAAGTGTTCTTCTCCACAATCACCGCAATATCCTTCCCATACCCTATGAGGTGGTGGGTGATAATGAAGTGGTCTCCTCTGCATTATAGCATGGTCCTCTAGATGTAGGTCTTCTAACTGTAGCTCTACCTAGAGCTTGAGCTCTAGGTCTTGCATACATTAGATTGGTGTATTCCGACCCATAAGAGTTTCCATAGTTAATATTGTTCTTGGTAGGAGGATTCATACTCTATGTGATTATGGTCATTGGCATAAAAATCTTCATCCCTCTATTCATAGTCTTCATTTAGGTTTTCTAATCTAACTAGTGGAATCACAAGTACTACTGCTCTTTCTAAGTTCTCTTCTAGTTGTTTATACTTCACTGGAACTACTGTTTTGAGGGTTTGGGGACTGTTGTCCTAGTAGTAGTTGAGGTTGAATATATCCTTGGTACACATAAGGCATTTGGAGCATGGGTGGTCGTTGATATGGAATATATCTAGGGGCCATGCTCTCTAGGTTGGTATCCATATGGTCCGTATTGTGGTGGTTGGAATGGTCTAGATTGTCTTTTATAGGGACAATTTTTAGTAATGTGATTGGTGTATCTCTATTCAATATGACATTAGAGGTTTGGTCCATGTGGGGGCTGCCTATTATATTGATATGTTTGTGGGAGTACAGGTCCGCCTCTTGTGCAAACATGAGATGGGTAATCTCGTCCACAATGTACTCATCTTCCTAACATTGGCATTCTCATAGGTTGGCCTTGATAGGTTTTCTTACCTTGTTAATTTTTAACTCTAAGTTTTTAAGCCACTAAATCCACAAATTCCTCCACATTGTTGGATTGGGAAGATACACTGCTAGAGGTATCCTCAGATGGATTCAGTCGATGGAATCTTCAAATTCTTTCAATGAACTCAAATTACACTTGTGTTTCGCACCTATTTTAACAACACCAGATTGGAGTACGTCATTCCATGTGCATGTGGATGCATCCAATTATGCCATAGGATGTGTGTTTGCACAACCTGCGAATCAAGGTAATATGGATCTTCCCATAGCTTATGCAAGTAGACAACTAAATGCAGTAGAAAGAAATTACACCACGACAGAGTGCAAAGGATTAGGAATGCTTTGTGCGTTAAAGAAATTCAGGCATTACTTATTGGAGAATAAATTCAAATTCTTCACGAATCATCAGGCACTATTGTACTTAGTCAATAAGCCTTCTAACATAGAAAGATTGATACATTGGTTTCTACTATTGATGGAGTACGGCTTGGAAGTAGTAGTCAAGAAGGGAAAGACTCACCTTAGAGCATATCATCTTTCATGAATAACTACGGGAGAAGCCCCTCAAGGGATAGTAGATGAGCTATCAGATGCATACATGTTTAATCTTGAGATAGTACCCAAATGGGCCAAATCTATTGTCCCTATTCTCACATTTGGACCTAAGAATCCTAGGATTAGGATCAGAGAAAGAGGGATTACCAAGTCACAAAGATACCAGATACTAGCCAAAAGCATATATATAAACAAGACAATCAAAATATTCTTGCTTGTTGTATAGATGAATTGGAGCACAAGAATTGGTTACAGTTAGCACATGTAGGTGCATTAAAGCAACATTATTCAAAACACCATACATTGCAGAGTCTGCACAGGATGGGAGTATATTGGCCATCTATGGAAGCAAACATCTATAGTCTATGTAAAGAATGCCCTGTTTGTTGTGAAAGACCACCTATGGAACATGCTGCTTTGTATCACATGTCTCTCACACCACAATGGAGTGAACCAATGGTGACTTACAAGTCAGGTTCAATGCTAATGGATTATAAGTACAAACAGGATGGAAGATTGATTGCCAAAGGAAACAAAGTGGGTAGGATGTTCCCCTCAAAATGTGAAAATTCCTAGAATGAATGCATGCATGTTTGCAAAAGGTGTGGGATTTATAAATGATATAGAGGTGTGGCACAAACGAATTAGACATGCAAACTTGTAGAGGCTGAAATTGATATAGTCAAAGGAGACTCTCAATGGACTACCAAATTTCAAGGTTGTAGAGATGCAAAAAGTATGTGAGGCATGCCAATTTGGTAAACAATCGAGCATCATTTTTGCATGACAAACATGTTAGTGAGAATGTGCTAGAAATAGTACATATAGATGTTTGGGGTCCTACAAAGACCACATATATGGGCGGTTGCAAGTTGTATGTTACTTTCATTGATGACCATACACAAAAAGTATGGGTATATTTCATGAAAGAGAAGAGTGAGGTGTTCACTCACGTTGAGAATTTTAAAGCTATGGTCGAAAAGAAGATAGGGAAGTATATTCAGACAGTAAGATATGATGGATGAGTTGAATACATGTCAAATGATTTCAACAACTTTCTTAAAAGCCATGGAATTCAACGTCAATTTTCATGCAAGTACACACCTCAACAGAATGGAGTTGCTAAACACAAAAATAGACATATTGCAGAAATAGCAAGAGCTTTGATGGTTGCAAAGAATATGCCTCATTGCTATTAGGCATAAGATGTGCACACTACTGTATACATCATGAACAAAACTCCAATTGCTATTGTACATCAAGTTACACATGAAGAGAAGCTCACAAGTAAAAAGCCAAACTTATCACATATGAATGTTTTTGGTTGTATTGCATATGTACATATTCCAGATGAGTCAAGGATGAAGCTTGATCCAAAAGCAGAAAAATGTATCTTCATTGGATACTCCCTTGAGCAAAAGGGATATAAATATTATAACCCACTCACATGATAGGTGAGAGTGAGCAAAGATGTGGTGTTTGATTCTATGTAGATGCCGAAGATGGACTTAATCTTGAACCAAATGACAAAGAAAATGCTGAAAAATCAAGTGTTGAATCCCAAGTTTTGAGTGGACTAGATGCATCACCAAGCAATAGTTCCAATTCAAATCCATGGAGTGGAAGATTGCATGGAAATTTCAGTCTAGCAAATTCATCAAATACATCCAAGAAAGGTAAAGAAAATCTTTCTATTGGTAGTAAAACATCTATAGGTTTTGAAGACATTGATGGAGATTGAAGCGGTTTAGAAAAGAGCCTTGATGAGGAACTCCGATTGCCTTCTATGAGAACTATAGGAGGAAAATAGGCACATGCCGATGATACAAGGAGAAGTGACCTAGGAGCAAGAAGATTTGGGAGGATGCAGAATTCAGTGCAACGATTGACATATGATAGTGACATGGCTTGTCATTGTGCCTACATGACCAATGTAATACAAGATGTTGAACCTTCTTGTTTTGAAGATGCAATCGGGAAAAAGTTTTGGATGAGGAGATGGCTACACTTTATGGAAATGATACATGGAAGCTGGTTCCATTGCCGCAAGGAAAGAAACCCATAGGTTGCAATTGGGTTTAAAAGGTAAAGCACAATGTTGATGGTAGCATAAGCATGTATAAAACACGATTATAGCACTTGTTGCATTAGCTACAACAAAAGGATGGACTTTGCATCAGATGGATGTGAAGAATGCTTTCCTACATGGTGAGCTACCAGAAGAAATATACATGGACCAGCCACAAGGATATGAAGATTGAAAGCACCCAGAATATGTTTGCAAGTTGTAAAAGGCTTTGTATGGACTTAAACAGCCCCTCGTGCTTGAGATGCAAGGATTGCTGACTACTTAACCACCACACGGTTTTCTATGTGTGATACAGATCATTCATTATAGGCAAGGAGGGGTGATGATTGCATCACGATTGTGGCTATTTATTTTGATGAGTTGATTATAGGTGGTGATAATGAAGACAACAATAAAGAGGTAAAGCAACTCCTTATGCAGGGATTTGACATGAAAGATCTTGGTTTCTTGCGCTATTTCTTGGGCATTAAGTTATACATACAAAAACAGGTACATGAATGTCACAAAGGCAATATGTCTTGAGTATGTTGCAAAAGTATGGTATGGATAATTGTAACCCAATTTCTATGCCATTAGATCAGAATTTGAAGTTGGATACTACATCAGGTGAAGCATCGAAAAATGCTACTATGTACAAGAAAATTGTGGGAAGTTTGATATATCTCATAATTACAAGGCCTAATCTAAGATAAACTATTGGATTTGAAAGTCAAGTTATGTAGATTCCTAGGAAGCCGCATTTAGCTGCTCTGAGGCACACTCTACCTTATGTGAGTGCTACTTTGGATTATGCATTGTTTTATGAAGTTGGTGTAGATTTGTAGGTTCATGGATACACCAATGCAGATTGAGCTCGTAGTATTCCAGATAGAAGATCTACTAGTGGCTTTCTATTCTCACTTGGAAAGGAAGTTATTACATGGAGCATCAAGAAACAACCCAGTGTTGCTTTATCAAGTATAGAGGATGAGTATAGAGGTGTTGCAATGGAAGCATGTGAAGCATCCTGATTAGAGATGCTACTTGTAGATTTAGATGTGGAAGTGCAAAAGCCTATCACCATTTATTGTGATAAGCTTAATAGTATATAGTTAGCACAAAATCCTTTTTTTCATGCTAGAACAAAGCATATGAAAGTGAATTATTATTTCATCATGGAGAAGGTATTAGTAGGTGATATTGACCTTGCTTATGTGAGGAAAAATGAGCAACTTGTTCATATTTTCACTAAAGCACTTAGAGCGATGTTAACGAAGTTTCGAAAGATGCTTGGATTACAAGACATGATGTTGAGCTTGAGGGGGAGTGTTGAGATATCAAGCTTAGCATGTGATGAATGAGGATGACACATATCACTTTTTCATTTCTTTGACATGTATAGTGGTCATGCCGGTATATGTCAGGGATACTTCATTAAGCTTTACTAGATTTATCTACCGAGAGTGATGGCACATTTGTTTCTATCCAGCTCACTCATTTGCAAACATTAGGATTTTCTTTATGTACTATTCTTTATATATTGCACTATTTGTGTTGTTGTTTTAGGTCATTCTTGTATATTCCTTTTATTCAATAGAAGAAGAAGAAGAAGATCATTCTTCCTTGCCTCAATTTGTGTGTGGGGCTCTTCTTTGAGTGTGAGAGTGTGTGAGTGAGATCTCTTCCTTATCTCCTTCCTTGTGACAATATGCATGTATATGGAAGTCACATAAGAAACATTAAACTCTAGGTTAATGACAAAATCTAATAAACAAGAGGAAACCAAGAAACTTTAGGAGTCGATAAATTTTTAACAAGTTAACATACTTGACATTGAAGTAGCATTCCACTTGTTGCACATGTGAATAGGTACACCATACCCCATTGTGAGGTTCCTCTAATATCTTCGTGTGATGTGCAAAACAAGTGCAAGGTCAATTTTGCAAGCTCAAACAAGAACAAACAAGCTCAAATTAGTATGAAGCTAAAACAAGTTTTGAAATCATATTAGAGATATGGATTTATTGGTTGTATGAGTGCATTGGCAAAGATAATGTATGCATATCTATTGAAATCTAACTATTTACAAGTAGCAATATCAAAGAAGGTGGTGAATAAGAGGTACACATAAGCACATTATGCAAGAATGCATGACATAGTGAAAAACCTTTCCTAGAGAAGACAAACCCACCATACAAACTGGAAGAGACTAAAGAAGTTAGATTCACCCAAGAAAAACAAAAGTCAAAGAAGTATACTAAGAGGGAACTCATAGAGGTACAATAAGTAGTCAATGAGAAAATGAAAGTATGAAATTGGTACCTTATAAGCCCTAGGATTAAAAAAACCACAAACTCCATCAGGAACTATCATCCAAGGTGTAAATAACTACCTAGTAGGGTAAAAACGAATGTAAGAGAGAGAGTTGTAACAATGACCACCAAAAGTACCACATAACGAGCAAGAGAATATTTTGAAAAATCTCATACATTTTCATTGAATATGGAGATGTGACCAAGGATGTGGCTATGGATGCAACAGAGTGCAAGTATTGAGCACTAAACACCTTGGTATGTTTACAGATAATACCATTGATGTGGTGAAATTCACAATGGATGTTGAACAAGAGCACAAAAAGTAAGGGAAGAGTTGCTCATCCCTATACAATATGAAGAAGAGCATACTGAAGTACAAACTAAAGAGGCACCACCTGAATATACTACCAACCATGATGAATCTACAATCCATATTAGTTAATTGACTCCCCCATCCTTAAAGATTCAAATACCATACAATGGGATCAACAAGAGGAAAAAAGCTTCGAAATTTCTTAAAGGATAAAAGATTATTTCATAACTAGGGAAGGGAATATTTTTTTAGCGAAAATGCTAAGAATTAGAATAGATGTAAAAGAGAAGGAAGCCCATATTAATGTCTTGGAGAAAAATCAATAAAAACTATAGAAGATATTTGAAGAAGCACAACTAGCATGTAAAAAAGGGAAAACGAAGAGAAGGTTTGTTAAAGGAAAACTTGCACAATCAAATGAAGCAAATCCAAAGCTCAAGAATTCATAATGATGAATCTCATCGACCTCCTTTTCGATACATTAATTCAAGAACCATCACCTTCCAAAGCCATAAATATAGCACAAGAAGAGCTACAAGTGAATATAGTTTGCCTAGAGTCACAAAAGTCAAAGAAGTATACTAAGAGGGAACTCATACTCATAGAGGTACAATAAGAAGTAGTCAATGAGAAAATGAAAGTATGAAATTGGTACCTTATAAGCCCTAGGATTAAAAAAACCACAAATTCCATCAGGAACTATCATCCAAGGTGTAAATAACTACCTAGTAGGGTAAAAACGGATGTAAGAGAGAGAGTTGTAACAATGACCACCAAAAGTACCACATAAGAAGCAAGAGAAAAATTTGAAAAATCTCATACATTTTCATTGAATATGGAGATGTTTTCAAGGATGTGGCTATGGATGCAACAGAGTGCAAGTATTGAGCACTACACACCTTGGTATGTTTACAGATAATACCATTGATGTGGTGAAATTCACAATGAATGTTGAACAAGAGCACAAAAAGTATGGGAAGAGTTGCTCATCCCTATGCAATATGAAGAAGAGCATACTGAAGTACAAACTAAAGAGGCACCACCTGTATATACTACCAACCATGATGAATCTACAATCCATATTAGTTAATTGACTCCCCCATCCTTAAATATTCAGATACCATACAATGGGATCAACAAGAGGAAAAAAGCTTCGAAATTTCTTAAAGGATAAAAGAGTATTTCATAACTAGGGAAGGTAATATTCTTAGAGAAAATGCTAAGAATTAGAATAGATGTACAAGAGAAGGAAGCCCATATTAATGTCTTGGAGAAAAATCAATTAAAACTATAGAAGATAGTTGAAGAAGCACAACTAGCATGTAAAAAGTGAAAACGAAGAGAAGGTTTGTTAAAGGAAAACTTGCACAATCAAATGAAGCAAAGCCAAAGCTCAAGAATTCATAATGATGAATCTCATCGACCTATTTTCGATACATTAATTCAAGAACCATCACCTTCCAAAGCCATAAATATAGCACAAGAAGAGCTACAGGTGAATATAGTTTGCCTAGAGTCACAAATCTCTTGACACAGAGAGCATAATTCAAAATATTATGAAAAATTTGGAGATTGAGTTGTAGGAAAATCAACAATGAGTTGCAATTTCAAATGGCATGCTAGAAAAAGCAATGCAATAGGTGACCTTGTATAGACATAAGTTAGAAGAATCAACAACAAATAATGTGGAAGGATCAACAACATATGTGAAGTAGAGATTGAAGATTAAAGGGCATCATACACAACAAGTAATGTGGAAGATTTGTGGGATGAAGAAGCTCTTCTCATGGAAGCAAACTTCCCTACCACGTTCAACTCTACCTCAAAAATTCCTACATTTCCCTTTCCTAATTGATTCAAAGAAGTGTGCATAGAACTTGTAAATAAATTATATACCAAAATAGAAGGGGAAATATGAAAATAACACATAGTGAATTTGATAAATTCTATCAAAGTGTTACATCTTCTATATTCGACATCAACATCATACATTGTCTAGAACAAACAATTTGGATAATAGTGAGCAAGGTGCACTCCCCACCAAATGACAATTTTATGTGCAAAGAGGAGCAACTAGAAGGTAAAGAGTCCAATAGAAAACCACTATGGAGGGATGAATTATGTAAGATGTACACTTCATTTAGAAAGGTGTATAATGAACAACCATTGTTCTTGCAATTCATCTTTGGTATTGTCCAAACACCTGATGCAAATCATCTAAAAAAAATGGTTAGATGTCTTCCAATTTCTTCAACAATACCTAATTCAAAGTCCCAAACTTGGCCATTAATATGATATTGAAGATTACTAAGATGATGCAAGTTTGAAAAATAACTTTTGATAAGATGCATTTGACATCAATCGTGGCAACATGTCTATTTTTTTAAAGACACATAATTTATTATTTTATCTAAACCAAGCTCCCTTACTCAACTATCTATGATCATATTACATTAGGCTTATGTTTTTGCTGTCCAATTATATGCAAACAATTGAAGAAGCTTTCGTTACTAGTTTCTTAAAACAATAGAGTGCTATATTTTTGGAGTGACCAATAGCTTTGTGAAGCTGCATAACTGCATACTATAGCATTGGAAAATGTACCCTAATAGTTCAAAAGGTAAAAAAAAAGTAGCATTAAACTCTCAGATTTCATTTTAAAGATCATGGTACTAACTTTTGGGAGGTGTTACTTGTAGAGTTGGGGCACATCTATAAACTAAAAAATGAAGAACACAAGGTTTCTTTAATGTAGCTTACATTGCAAGTTCCTATTAGAGAACTAACAACAAAACCCACTACAATGTGTTCAAAGCCTTAGCATGGCTAGGGATGACAATGTCTAAGAGGTGGGGGTGTTTTCTGAAGACTAGAGAGCATATAGGGGCCAAATGGGTTTATGTTTAGAAAGTGGGTACAAGAGGGAGTCCACCATGAAAAGCTTATGTCCCTCATCTACAAGGATTTTTGGTGACATTTGGTTCACTTGCGATGAGCACTATTCTTCCAAAAATTTTGTACCCCATGGATTCTAGTTATTCTACCCAAAATTCAGTGGCTTTCTTTGCACCAAAACCTTTGTGACTGAGTAATTTCTCATAACATGCTATGGTTGCTCTAAGGATCTAACAACTTATGGCCAAGTGAATAGGTTGTTGTTTTGCCAAGAGATTGTGTTCCTTTACATAGTGAATAGGTTGTTGCCAAGTGAATGTGTTTTTGAGCCTCAAAAACCTCATAAGATACTTGAGACATTGACGTTTATGAGAATGAAATCAACTTATATTGGGATTCCCAACTTGAAGACCAAAAAAAAAAAAAAGGCTTCTAACTTCTCTGTATTTCACCACCGAGTGGAGTGCTTCTAACTTTGGTCATATTGAATAGTGCCAAAAAAGTGTGAGATGATGTGGCACGGGGGAGTTTCAACTTCTCCTGCTCTCTGCTCAACTGATGATTAAACGAAAGTGAAGTTTTGTCGATGCCATTGCTCAAACCGGCTTCGGCCATGACGATCGCGGACCAGATGGAGGATCAAGGAGCAGGAGAGGCCGTGAAGAAGGAGATGGCATTCAGAGTGGCTCAGAGGGTAATGACTTGCTGTCCGAGGGATAAAGAGGAGTTCCCGCAGTTGGGCACGGTGAAGTACGTGGGTGCGGTGGAGGGCCAGAAAGGCACATGGATTGGCGTCGACTGGGATTCTGGAGAAGGGCGTCATGACGGATCCCTTGAAGGTGTTCGCTACTTTCAGGCTCGCCTCCCTTCATCCGCTTCCTTTGTGCGGTCTCATCTCTTATCCACTGGGTGTACCCTCATCGAAGCCATCAACTCTCGCTATAAGGGTAGTACCGATCCGTCCGAAGAAGGTAAGCTTGTGATATTTCATTGGGCATTCGGGAATCCTCTCCATCCTAAATGCATTTCGCAACTGAGGAAAATCTGCTCCTCCTGTATAGGGGTTGATGATTGATTTCGGGACATCAATGATGTAAATATTGCGGTTAGCAGCTCCAAACCCAAAGCTTCCAACTTGAACCACCACACACTAGTCACTTGTGGTCCTGCGTGTGTATCATTATCTGGTGTTTTTTTATTAGACGCGCAGTAGTGTGCTCAGCCTGATAAATTTTATAGAATAGGATCTCAGATGTTGCAAATGGATGTTTCCGCTTCGTTCATAAATTTTATAGAATAGGATCTCAGATGTTGCAAATGGATGTTTCCGCTTCGTTCATAGGTTTTGCACATTTTGTTTTGTAATGAAGATCAAAATCCAAGCACGGACATGCTGATCTTAAAGGGATATTAATTGCTCACTTACTCTTACGACTTAATGATGAGTGATAAACAATATGCCCAGACATTGACATGAATCTTTATTCACTGGCTTTTGATGTTTCTCTTATCAAATTTTGGGTTATTTATGAATTTCCTTCCTTGTTGTCATCCCTTGATCCTAGGATTTCTATCAGAAAATTTACTCTTATGCGGGATGGCTCATTGCGTTGAGAGTTTCATAAACTTGTAATTTATAATACATATGATTTAAAAAGGCTTTTGAACGGCAAATCTTCTCTTGTTTGTCATTCGCCACTTCTTCTCATGAGCTTGGAGAGGGCTTTTATATTATTGTCTCCTTCAAAAGGAGTGGACCATTCATGCTTCTACTACTCTATCTTCATTGAGAGAGATACCACTCTAACTTGATTGGAGAGAGATTTTGGTCTAATAAGAGAGAAAGTTGATAAGAAAAAGTCCACATTGATTCATGCCTTTTTGAATCTTACATGGTTTTTTTCTTAATATAAAGGAAGTTCGGCATTAGCCTACTCTCCCGGACTTGAATTAAATAAAGAAAAGTACAAGAGAAGTGGACTAGTGCCCACGGGACCCCCCAAATCCCACAAAGCAGGGGAAGCTTTTAGAGAGCTTAGATGACATTACAAAGAAGGTTAATCACCCTCTCATCACCCTCATGTGGGGCCCACTTGGGTTTAAGCTTGTTATTGATCAAAAGGAGTACTTGATGATGCCTGAAGGGGGGGGATTTCTTACAGTTGACAATCTTTTTGCCAAGGAGGAACAACGATTTCTCAACTGACCACTCTTTGGGGGAGTCACCGAAGTTGAAAGCACATCTTTCCCGCCAGATTTTCCATGGGACCTCCCCTCTGATGGCGTTCCAGAGAGTCGTGGAGCAGCCGATCGCTTCTCCCAGCAGGGCTTGCTGCCAACTGAGACGTTTTTGAAGTCTAATTCTCTTTCCAACCATCTGCCAGAGTCTGTTGGAGTTGGGGCAGGTAAAGAAGATGTGTGAAACATCTTCGATAGACCGGTAGCAGCGTTTGCACCAAGGAGGGATCCCATAAATTTTGCTAGCCTTAAGGTTGGTCCAGATACCATGATGAAGAATTTTCCATAAGAGGATAGAATTTTTTATTTCTATGAGGGGGTGCCAGATAGCCATGAACTTCATGTCCCATCGAAGCCGCGTCCATGAGAGGCACCACTTCTTATTGAGGTTAACCTGATAGTCGATCGTTTCTTTGATGTTCGAGATTTTTTATAGGCTAATCCCATTGTGCCATTTGAGACCAAGCGAGCTCGACATGTCGTGTCCCATGAGAAGGTGAACTTTGTGTCGGTCCCAGGCGAGACATCTGCTTTGCAAAGTGTTCCATTCTTCATGCGAAATGTTGATGCAAGGGTCAATATCCTCGAAGTTGATCTAGCGTCTCTTACCAGCTTCCACCTGATGCTCCACCAGCCTGCTAAGCCCTTCCATGGCAATGGCAAAGAGAAGGGGAGCCAATGGGCACCCTTGTCTGATAGATCTTCTAAGTTTGATCACCTTTGAAAGTTTTCCATTAATGTTAATTTGGGTCGATGCGTTTCCGAGAAGGGTCGCGATCATCTTGGTGAATTTCTTACTACATCCAAGATCTTGGAGCGACTGTAGAATATAGTCCCATTCTAGCCTCTCGTAGGCTTTATCAAAGTCGATCTTGAGGAAGACCACATCTTGTTTAGACTCATTTGCAAATTCAAGACCTTCCCAGATATCTATAATGGTTTCCGAAATTGACCTCCCCTTGATGAAACCTTTTTGGTCCTCGCTTAACTACGCTCTCAAGTGGCAAGAGATTCTGTTGGCAATGACTTTGGCAATGATCTTGTATCCTGTTTGGAGCATTGTGATAGGACGCCAGTTCTCTATTCTGTTCTTTTCCCCTTTTTTGTATATTAACTTGATAATGCCATTGTTGCGACAAGAAGGAAGCGTGCCAAACTTGAGTGCCTCTTGCCAAACCAAACGAAGAGGGGTGGCAACCACCAACTTGAAGGATTTAAAGAACTCATTAGTGAGCCCGTCGGGTCCCGGGCTTTTACCTGAAGGGAGGGCATCAATGACCTCAATGATTTCGGCTTCAGAGATAAGAGGCATGAAGTAGGGAGTGAAGGTTGAGTGGTATCCTATGGGGGGAAACCCTAGATATGGCTGCCATACAATCCCTTCTATGGTGGGAGAGGGGGTTCGAGGTCCCTAGGAGTCTCGTGAAGTGCCCTTCAATGATCCCAAAATTATCTTCTTCCGTATTGAATACATTGCCATTTGCGTCTAGCAATAAGGGGATCGATTCTCTATTGTGTTTCCTTTTGAGGATACGGCACATCTCTTTGGTGAGTTTGTCGGCTTTGCCAGCCCACCACTCCTTGAAGAAAATTTGCAAATTTTTCCTTTGTATCTCTTCCTCCTATCTCAGCAGCGCTCTGATTTTTCGAAGTCCTTTCTGGGCTTGAGATTTTCCTTTGTTCACTTCCTCCTCGAGCCGCCAGAGTCTATGATATAGAGCTTCTCTAGGAGCCCGCTGCACAATCTCGAGCATCTTCTTGGATCTAATCATGATCTGTCCTGACTTATCGACCGCACTTCTCCAGCACTTGGCTGGGGACAAGCCAGAGGCGAATGCCTCCTTCCACACATCAGAAATTTCTTGATGGACGGAGGGGAGAGAGAAGGAGGGCACACTAGCATGGAGCCAAGGAGCCTTACGGATCTTGGTGGGGGGTTGGAAAGTGATGACGATCGGGTAGTGATCAGAGATGGTGAGGTCGGTGCATTGCGAGAGGGAAGGGTGGCCCCACTAATGAGTAAAACTCTAAGAAATGTAGCATCTATCAAGTCTAGCTTTCCTCAGGTCCTCGCCCGTTTGAAGATTTGACCAAGAAAAGCCATTTGAGTCTTTGAATTCGACCAAATCCAAGTGTAGTTTGGTTTTATCCCACGTTTCTTTCTCCCGACTATCGATGACCCTACCCTTGCCCATCCATCTATCCATAGGGTCCTCCACCATGTTGAAGTCACCACAAATAAGCACGTTGTGGGGGAGCGAGTCCAAGGAGGCCCAAGTGTTAAGTCTCTCTAACTCCCCATTAGGGGTGTACAAAGAAACTAAAGTAAAACAAAAGGGAGCACCGAAAGAAACAGCAATCCATCGATGGCATTCATCTTCAATGGAATTCTCAAGCTTTTCAAACCAGAATTGATTAATACCGATTATCGTTCCACCGGACCCCCGCTGATGCGCAGTTGAAATCCAAACATGGGTCGAGGAGACATGTCTAAGCCCTTTCTGGAGGTCTTCTCCATCAATTTTAATCTCTTGAATACATATAAAATCTGGGTTTAGGCTAATGTCGCAAAGCCATTGACCAATGATGGTCGCTCTGGAGGGGTCGGTTAGCCCTCTAGCATTTAACGAGATGATGATCGTTGTCGTAGTGAGCCCTCTTTGCGGGAGGGAGCTTTGTCCTTTCTTTTCTTGGATTCATCTTTCTTTTTCGCTTGGATCGGATCCCGAGTTAGCAATAGGTTCTTGTGGGGGCTTTTCCACGGTAACTCCATAGGTTGTTTTCCTTTGCGGGATGCCTCCTGCTGGGAAGAACTGGACACCGTTTTCGACTCCGTTTCCGAAATAGTCGATTCGATGATGGAGCTTTCACTATCCATGTCATCTTCGTTACTAGTAGTAAAGCCGTCTTCTTTGCTTGTAGTGTAACCCTCCTGCGAGGTTTCTTTACTGTCAGGGATCTCTAGGGCTTTGTCATTGGTGTCCACCTCAAGTTGGTTCCCACCTGGGTAGTCAAACTCATTGATCTCCTTTTCCAGATTGCAATACAAGTTGCTGGAGGGGGTAAATGACATGTTGTTTCACTCAGTAGTTACCTTAGGGCTTCTTTTCCTTCTTCTTCTGACTTCGATGAACCCATCTGCATCACCTTCTAGATTAAAAGGGCCCTTGACTTCCTCTACTTTCGTCGAGTGATTCAATGCCCCATTGCTATCTTGAGCGTTTCTGGGGGCTTCTTGATTTCGCTTGCTTTTTTGTCTCAAAGGGCAATCTTTAATCCTGTGACCTTGTTGGCCACAACGAAAGCACCCGTTGGGAAGGTTTTTGTAACTGATGTCTTGCTCCCATACATCCCCTTCGCCCAAGTCTACTTTGATCTTCGATGGAAGCGGCATGCTGAGGTCAGCCTCGACACAGATTTGAGGGTGCCACCGAGCGTTGAGCGAGTGTCTTGCACCTTCATAAATGAGACCACCAATGTCCTCGCGTGAGGCCATCGGCTTGCCGATAGGAGAAACAATGTCCCACACGAAGTTGTACAAGAAGTATGGCAGGTTAGGGAGCTCAAACCAGAGAGGGTACCGAAGCGATTTTGATTTGTTGGGAGTAAAATCAGGGGACCATCTGAATAGGCACAAGGTCGCCCGGCCGAGTTGCCAGGTTCCGACGCTTAGTGCCCGAAATGCCATATCTTCATTTTCAAAGACTAGCAACATGTGGCTTGCCGGTAAGAACTAAATCTTACAAACAATTAGCCCACGGGGAAACCACTCGTTGCGAAGCCACTATCGCACGGTTTCAAGCGGGGGATTAGGGCCAAACATTTGGCCGACAAGGCAAACTTTCTTGAGCTCCTCCTGAGTTGACAGAACTGCGGATCTACTGAGGGAGACCAAGGGGGGTTCAATGCTCTTGGAGGCCCCAAGGGCGGCACAAGATCCCCCCTCCAACAAAGAGGCCAGGTTACTGGTCTCCCCCGGAGGAGGGGCCAGGTTGCTTCTTATAAATGAGGGGATCGCCAAATCCATGACAAAGGCCCGACAAAGCAAAAATGGCTCACGAATTACTTGCTTTGGAAATATGACAAAATGTGAAGGCCCCTTTCCATCTCAAATGATCACATAGCTGAGCTATGATGATCAGAAACTGCTCGATTTAGCGCTTTTTTGTCGTTCCTTGAAGGAAAGACTTTAGACTTTTAAAAGAGCTCCTTTCTTCAAGAGCTCTTTTAAAAGATCTTTCTCTCTTTTAACAAAGAAGGACTTTGAAGCTTAATTTGTCATAACAAATCAAGTGAATGCCCAATTTGCCCAATAGCGATGGAGCTTAATTCATTAATTTTAAACTGCGGAGAACCCATGCTTGGACTTGAGGAAAAAGAGACGAACGACTTAAAGAAAAAGTTTTTTTTAAATTTCTTTTCATAACTCTCATCTATCGTGCGATAGAGCAAGCAAGCTACAGACCACGACAGACGGGGACGGGCTGAGGGGAATGAATAAAAGGCGTGACCCATGTGGTAGAAACCACGATAGATGGTATCGTGCAGCTACGCGATAGACGGTTTTTACCAAGAAAGACGGAATCCTGCAACGCGATAGACGGTTTCACTGCCAATCAGTCAAAACCACGATAGATGGTATCGTGCAGCTCCGCGATAGACGATTTTACCATGAAAGACGGAATCGTACAGCGCGATAGACAGTTTCACTGCAAGAGTGGATTGTTGCACACCACGATAGACGGTTTGCTTTGGCTTCACGATAGACGCTTCTTCGTGAGTGAAGGTTTGCTCTGCACAGCGACAGACGGACACTCAATCTCAAACTTCGAAGAATCCAATTCGTGAACGCCGGATGAAGCCATGTCTGCTGTCACAACTCAGTCTCCGATAACTTCAGCACGACGGACATTCAACGACAGCACGATGAAGCCATGGTTGAGTGGACACGAGATAGTTCGTGAACGCTGGATCTGAATCTTACATGGTTGTCGTTAGCAATAAGAGGAATCATTATTATGACATTGATTAGCTTGTTTTGATTGGGGGAGCTCTTGAATTGAATGTTTGGGGAAACATTTTCTTCATAATGCAATCAATACCCATGAATGAAAGTTTTTAGATTCAAGATCAATTCTTTTTTATATTTGTTTACTTTTTAACTCGAGACATATTTTCTCAATAGAGGCCTTGTTGTTAGAAATTCATTGGGGCGACCTTTCACTAAGGGCCCCACTTGAAGGTTTATAAGTTAAATAAATTAAATAATTGGAAATGGTAAGAAATGGTCCTATTTATGAAAAAAGGTAAAAATAAGGTAAAACAAGTTTATTACATAATGTGATAGAGCTTGATAAGCGCTATCTGACCATATATAGCAGTTCTATGTTTGACACCTAAATCAAGGTCAAAACTCAAACAATAGTTTTCATATTATGTAAAAATATTGGTGTTTTTGAGAATGAGGAAGCACGAACAGAAGTACATGCAAGAGTCAAGAAGGAGATCGATGAAGAAAGACACACGATGGCTAGAAGAGCTCTCTATAGATAGATGATCAATAATATGAGAATGAGTAGATTGAGAGCTTAAGTGAATCCTTAAGTACTATTTACCATCACATATGAGTGTATGATGTATATGTGGTTACATGAGAAAAAACCCCTAGCCAACACTGGAGTAAAAAGTGCCCATGTATAGGGAAATGATTCACATCAAAGCTACTCGAGAGACACATAAGTGTTACAAACCTTCCTAGAAAGAATGGTGTGAACACATATAGAGACATCGATGAAGAAAGACACACGATGGCTAGAAGAGCTCTCTATAGATATATGATCAATAATATGAGAATGAGTAGATTGAGAGCTTAAGTGAATCCTTAAGTACTATCTACCATCACATATGAGTATACGATATATATGTGGTTACATGAGAGAAAACCTCTAGCCAACATTGGAGTAAAAAGTGCCCATGTATAGGGAAATGATTCACATCAATGCTACTCGAGAGACACATAAGTGTAACAAACCTTCCTAGAGAGAATGGTGTGAACACATATAGGGAGTGACATATCATTGCGCACAAGATAAGAAGCCTAAAGCTTTGCAAAAAGCTTTAAACATTTCTCATGGAAGAGCTTTGGTGAATATGTGTGCCACATTATCTTGTATACGCACATATACCAAGTCAATCTAGAGCATGGTGTGCCCTCTAACATAATGTTAATGAACCTCAATGTGCTTTGCGTGCACATGAAACACCAGATTTCTTAGAGTCTCAAATGCACTCTTACTATGAGTGAGAATCTGCGTAGGTGCAATAATCTGTATGCATAGATCCATCATATAAGCGTCTCAACCTTATAATCTCCAATGTACCTATGAATACTTGGACTTAGCTTCACAACTCGATGGGGTCTAAGTAGGTTGCATCTTACTCAACAAAGATATGCATGATCCTCCAAGGAAAAAGCAATTACCACCAGTCGACACCCATGTATAATAAGATCAAGCCCAATTACTATCTGTAAAAGAATGCTTGTGTGCAAGCATGTTTGAGAATCTCTATCACAAAAGATTCCCAAACTCAAAGTGCCTTTGAAATATCTAAACACACATTTTACGGCTTGCCAATGTTTAGTCCAAGAACTATGCATAAATGGACTCAATTATGATATTTGGCCTTGCTTTACATGCATATATCAAACATCCCACAACTTGTTCATAAAGAGGAAGATCAAATGCATCGTATGCATTCTCAATTGAGAACTTAAATCCAGTTTCCATTGGGGTTGAGATAGGCTTGCATCCCTCAAAACCAAAACATTGAAGTAGTTTCTCAATATACTTTGCTTGATGCACAACAATTCCTTCGTCAACATATATAAATTGGATGCCAAGCTAATACTTGAAAAGACGAAGATATGTGACAACAAATGTATGCTGCAAATTAGTCATAAGCATGCCAAGTTTTTCATCACATGACCCAGTCAAGAGAATTTCATGAACATAAAGAAGAAGCATTATAAGATGACACCGTTGCTTAAGTCCATACAAAGCCTTTCACAAGTGGCAAATCATATGCTTTTTATTTTTTATGGCAAATCAAGGAGGTTGCCTCACAAAGAGGAGGTTGCTTCACATAGATCTCTTCTTGCAAATCATCAGGTATAAAAAGTTTCAGGGAGAGAACAAGAAGACAACAAGAAGATCAAGCAGATCGGGTAAATTATGTAGAAGTTTCTTTGGCTCTCACTTGAACTAATAATTACTTGAAAAAAACTGTCAGAATGTCCTAAAATTGCCAAAATTATAGCAACTCTAATTCAACCAAAAGTCAAGCCCTAAATTTTGCTTTTCATATGGTTTTTATCTTATAATTAATAAATGCTTGGAATTAAAGTTGAAAAAGCACACCAATTGATGGTTATAATTAATTATTACCCAGCACATTCCAAAATCATAAATTATTAAAGCAAGAACACAATCCTGAAATTTGTGTCAAGATTTTCATGAGCTTTTTGGATGTTTTTTTTGGTGGAGTTTTGGAATACTATAAATAGCATAGTTACCTTGGAGGGGGGACGGGTCTCAAGGCAAGGTTGGTTGATAAAAGAGGTCTCGAGACAAGGGTAGGGATGGGGTCTAGGATGGGGGAAGGGAGGGACTCAAAGGGTGGGGGGAGAAAAGAGGAGGGACACTAGTCAGTAGATAATAGAGAGAAAATTCAATAAGTGTGTTGCACACGCCATATTCCTAATTCATTTGAGAACTCAAACTTAAAAGTTCTTTCTCTCTCACACATACACACACAACTCGGTACAACAACTATTAGGATATAGGCTAAAACTGTATCTCCCCATCCTCAACTCCATGTCTACTATGGCTAAGGACACTACCATCATCAAGTGTCTCTCAAAGCTCGAGAGAGCGAGGACTCACCATACACTTGCTTGTCAAAGGAGATTACAGAATTCTCTACACTAGGGGAAGTCTTCCTTATGGGGGACTTCAATGTTAGGATGGGCAATGCCGAGTGTGAGACATTTGACCTAGAGGACTTACAACCGAACTTACACACACTCACTATGGCGCTCATCTACTGAGACTAGGCTCTCCGCATAATCTTGTTATTTATAACGGGATGGCTCAATGGACTACCTTAGGAGGATTGACATGCATACCACACTTAGTCGTAGATGGTGGGGAAAGCACAATAGATTACGTCATGGGATCCTTGGAGGCCATCCGCCTAGTCACCTCATTCACCATCCCCCCCCATACCCATCGGGGCTGATCACACATACCTTGCACTCTCCCTCAAGGGAGATACCCCCACAGACACACCTGCAACATGCACCCCACACACCACCATCCACTTCACACATGAGCTAGCCCACGTATATGTATCTCAAGTTGAGAATGATCTTCTCTTGCTTCATCGTGACACTCCACTACCCCTACTTACCTCACATATAGCATAAGTCCTTCAAACATCATCGATTAGCTCCTTCCCACATGCCACCTACTCTGTTCACACACCTCCTCTCGGGACTATGCCACAACATCGCTAGTATGATGAGGAATGCAGAGATCTCTAGAGCTGCCTATGAGCTAAGCAAGCATTGGGAGAGATCACAGAGAGAGAAGCAAAGAGATAGATAAAGACCCTCACGGGTCAAAAGAGGAGAGCCTTTGAGGAGGCACAAGAGCTTGAGCTATACCCCCTCTTTATGAGTATGGACAGTGCTTCTGCATGGCATATCCTACGAGAGCCGCACTCGATCACACCTATAGGGGATCCACATACATGGCATGATTATGCTTAGAGATCATACGAGGTACATGGGAAGCCTCCGATTATCTCGACCTTGCCCTACTAGTTCTTCTCACTTCACAACAAGGATGGTTGAGAGGGCCATAGAACGACTACGACATGGACGTTTGGAAGATCACACAGGATTGCAGAGAGATTATCTCATATATGCAACCTCCACTAAAGCCCCGTTGATTCTTGAACCGGGCTAGAGGGGAGGGCTTCCATGAGGAGTGGAAAGGCACACCATTGTGCGTATCCACAAATCTGGCGACACCTTGGACCCCGGGAATTACAGGACCATCATGATTGGCCACATCATGGCCAAACTATATGGGGCCATACTTGAGGTAGAACGCAACTCATATGGAGGGGCTTGCCAGACAGACATTCGACGGGTTTTCTCCACCATTGATCACATCTTCATTCTGCATTGCTTCATTGATGGGACAAAGGTGTGGAAGAGGAGATTATATTGCTATTTTGTGGACTTCCACAAAGCTTTTGATATAGTGCCACAAGAGAGGCTCTTTCGATGCCTCCGGAGCTTGGAAGTACCATCACATATGATTTGGGCCATCTATGCACTCTATGAGCATGTGACTAGGAGGGTACAATGTCTAGGAGGGTTATATGAGGCCATTGCTAGCACCATCGGTGTTAAGCAAGGCTGCCCAATCTCCCCCACTCTATTTGGTATCTACATCGACGAGATTGAGGACTTCATTCTCCAAGCTTGAGGAGAGGGTGTAGACCTCGCAGCTACATATGTCCACATTTTAGTATATGCCGATGACATTGTATTGATTTCAGAGTCATCCAAGGGATTAGAGCGCCATCTGGCTGCCTTGGATGCATTTTGTACATAGAGGGGCTTGACGGTAAACCTTTGGCAAGACCAAGGTCATGAACTTCCACACCTTCCCCATGGTGAGCACGATTTACAGCTTTGAGCAGACGGATAGAGGTGGTCGCTTCCTATGTCTACGTCGGAGTCACTTTGACGAGCTTGCATTGTCCCTTCAGCACGAGGCAAGGCCCCGCACGAAGGGGTGGCTTTTTGATACACTAGTCAGACAAGCTTTGATGTATGTTGTGATAGTTTGGGCCCCAGGCCTCATAGTCACCGAGTGGAGTGTGATCAAGAGGCCACAAATACGTATGATCTCGAGACTATTTCACTGGAAACAGTTAGTGCCACATGACATCATCAGGGCACAGCTAGCTCCACCACCCATGGTAGTAGATGCACTACTCGAGACTATCTTCTTTATTAAGAGGATAAGGAAGCTTCCTACGTACAAACTCACATGGAGAGCATTTGAGGCATCTATACAGAGTCAAGATATGAGAGAGCTTGGTACACTCAGGTTAGGGCCTGGTTTGATAGTGAGGGACTTGATATGGAAGATTGCTGCCCTTTCAGTATGACGCTTATGTCACATCCACCTCTCTCGTAGTGAGAGGAATGTTGTGCTCAAGAAGGATCTCTGGAAGCTCTACATTAGTCAGACATTGCTCATACCATATATGGGATCGAGACTATCACACTACCGAGACCGGTTCTTAGACATCCTAGCATACGATTTCATCTGTTTACCATGCTACATGGATACTTACATGCCTCATAGCTAGAGGGTAGTGATTGGTGAGTTGAGGGTCTCATCACACCAACTAGAGACTGAGACGGGCACAACTACAGACATCACCAGAGAGGAGCGAATATGCAGAGTAGAGATGGAGGATGAGGAGCACTTTGTATGAAGATGTAGGGCATATGATGACATCAAAGGAAGATATGAGACTTTGTTTACTCTTTTTAGAGATATAGAGTTAGAGATGCCCTACTCAAGCCCATTGCAGCAATCGAGACATGAGGGAGATAGTGAGCTCAGTGACTTCTTTGTTCTACAACGTGAAGAGCAGCCCTCCCCCTTTCAGATCACACACCGCGAGGGGAGACTCTTTAGCGGGCTAAGACCTCTCGCGCTAGGAGACGACTCCGTGCTATAGGATATCGGGCCTCGAGACTTCATCGACACTAGATTGCAGAGATCCAAGCTCATGACCATCGTGCCATGGAGGAGAGAGGATCCCATATGATGGTTAATCTCGTTGAAGTCATGAGGGAGGCCCGGACTCCACCGCCACCTATCTACCACATCATACACCCACCCACTAGTGAAAGATGGAGTTAGTTAGTCGCTGAGATGCATTCTCATGCTTGTATTATCCTTTTGCATATAGACTATCATAGATATAGCACTCCATATACATCCCCACTTTCATGGCATCTCCACATGCATACTACGAAGGTTTATATTGGTTTTACCAGTTTTTTTCAACACTTTTATGATTAACTTCTTAATTTTGGAGTTAGTATATTTGATGAAGAGATGATGAATACCCTTGTAAATTCACTTCCATCTACATATCATTCTTTTGTTACTTCTCTTTCTCTCTCTATAAGAGATGGATAAATTACATTTGAAGCATTGCAAAAGAGCAAAAGACTATGGAAGGCCATGATGAAGCCATCATATCATCATCTGAAGGAAAGAAGAAGAAGGAGGCTACGAAGAAGAAGAATCAACAAAGCAAAAAGGAAAGTAAGTCATCTACTTCAAAGTCTTTCTCTACATCTCCTTCCACATGTACTTCAACTACTTCCACACCCAAAGAAAACTCTACTTCAACTACATCCGACATCAAGAAATATATTTGCCAAAACCATTTCATAGTAGAATATAGAAAGAGAATATCTTATGAGAAGAAAAAAGCGTAACGTAATAATGCTGAAGATGATTCGAAGCCAAAGTCTTCAAATGAAGAATCTTATGCATGTGTCAGTATTTAAGAAATAGCTTTTGATCAAGAAGCATTAAATGCAATCTCTGAAAAATCCTTGGATTTTTTATTCCAGAGCTACTAAGCACATAACAGATTGCAAGAAGTTTTTTTCTTCTCATTCCCATTCTAACTCTTTAGGTAGAAGGGTGACCATAGCATATGGTCATGACTTGGATGTTGTTGGTGTTGTAGAAGATACTTCAAAGTCAAGTGAAGGAACATTATTTCTAATGTTCCTTATGTTCCATAAATAAAGAAGATTTTGTGGTTTACTTTTACTTTCTTATCAGATGGATTTAAAGTTGTTTTCAAGAAAGATTACATTCATGTCCGATTCTCACACCTAATGAGGAGCATTGTCTTGTAAGGTAAAAACAAAAGTAGTATGTTTGTGTTGTCCGAAATTAGTCATGCTTATGTTGCTAGGTCTTCTACACCAAAGGAGAATATGAAGTTATGGTGTGCTAGATTTTGGCCATATAAGTTACACAACTCTCAAGCACATCAAAGATCAAGATATGATGGAGATTTACCTACTTTGGCTTTATCCGATGATGCAGAATCACGTGAAGGATGTCTTGAAGGAAAGCTTCACAAGCTACCTCTCAAGAAGCATGGATATATCACTGCTACAAGGAAGTTGCAGATCATACATTTAGCTATTAATGGACCTATGAGAGAAGATTCTATTCAAGGTTATAGGTATTTTGTCACATTTATTGACAACTTTTGGAGATATTCATGGGTTTATGGATTAAAATCAAGTCAAAAGTCTTTCCTACGTTCAAGAATTTTTAGCTATGGTTGAAAATGAGAATCAAGCTAAAATTCAGCTTTTAAGAAGTGATAGAGGAGGAGAGTACATGTCTTGAAGTGCAGAGGAGAACACATGATAATGTTTGTGTTTGAAGAGCATGCTAACCCATTAAAAAAAAAAGGACATTGAGCAAAGATTGGAGGTGTTCTGAAATGAGCTAGTGGATATTTCTGTTAGAAACTCCATAAGCCCATGTGAGGCATCTCTTGCTACAAGAAACGCGCGATCTATTGAAGATGACGCATATGAACCACGAAACATGTTATATGGATAGCGTATAAGATATGTAAAGGAACGGCATGTATGTGGAAAACTCTTCAAGATGCAGAATACTCCTCATGAATGAGAGTTCTACATAAAAATTCCGTCTTGTTTGGCGAGAAATCCCAATGAGGCTAACAATGGGGAATGAACTTTCGTTACATGTGCATGGATTCCCTTTAAAATGCAGGGACGAATATGTTATCAAACGAGATTAATGGCTTTCCTGCATCGCCATATATTCGACAAAGAAAGACCTGTTCCAAAGTAAATTCTTCGGTCAAGAGGCAAGATGGTCGACGTGAACCTTCCTCTTTGTGGCTTCGCAATTCATAAAAATTATATGTATGAGGTTTTTGACAAAGGATGGCGAATCTTTTGTCGTCTATCAATTACCAATCTTTTGTCCCCAACCTTTGGATTTTCAGTTATCATATCATCGTTGTTACATTAATGCACCAATTGCTATTCCGTTTCGTGCGACTGAACGGTTACCCACAGGCGCGAGAAATCTTCTGCGTGCAAGTACCCTCTATCGACGTATACAGGTTCTCATACAAGCGCCCATGTGCCATGGTAACTAAAAGGACGCCTTCTTGATATTCGGTGAGTATAATTTTAAAACTCTAAAGTTTCTGCGCAAAGCAGGATGCTTGTCAATTCTTTTTCTTCATTACATTATCATATTATCATATTTGCTCAGCTCTATCTCCAACTCTGAGCATTTTTTTTTACCTTTTTGTCTCTCACACATACGCAAAAGCACAAACAACTCTCTCGCTCTCTTTCTCTCGCTCTCTCTCTCTCTCTCTCTATATATATATATATATATATATATATATATATAGAGAGAGAGAAGAATATGTGTGTATATAGAAGAATATGTGTGTGTATATAAATAATATATTTTTCTTCCTTTTCCTTCTCTATAACAAGTAGCTTTGATCTTATATTGAATTGTCCACATGTGAACGAACACGCGATAGGAAGAGAATATATTTGTTTAGTTTTCAACTACTTCACTCCATCGTTGGACATTCGCTTCGTCATCTCCAGCTATGAACATGTGCTCTCGCTGAGAGACAGAGAAAGAGAGAGAGAGTACGCACATGTGCATAACGAGAGGAAAACATAGCAAATGCACGAGACAATGTGCATAACAATGAACAACATCCAAATTAAAGAAGCATTTCCTTTGCGTAAGGTGCATCTGCATGTGCACAGTTCAATATAAGATGAAGGATAAGATGAAAGAAACTGCCTAGTTGTGAGAAATAAAAAATTATATAACTTGTGCACACATCTATGTGTAGTTTTCGGTATTTATGAAAGAGAGAGACAGAGGAGAAGAGTCTCGAGAGACGTGCATAATCCAAGATAAAGTCCCGCAAATACAATACGCTGGCCACAATAAAGATGATGAATATTTGAAAAGGATGGTGATTCTCGTACAAAATTTCTTATTGTTTTAAATTTACATTTATTTTCCTCTTTAAAACAAGATTTTTTGCATGTATTAGTGTGGGTGGTTTGATCTTCAGCTTTTTGAGGCAGGGGCAAGAGTTCAACCCCCCTCTACGATAAGACATGTGTGAGCCTAAAGCCAGTGTAATGCTTTTGGGAAGTTTTAAATTACATGCCTTCAAGCATTTCTTCTTAGTGTTTGTCTTTGGGCAGTGTAATTCCTGCCTTATAGGAATTACACTGCCCAAAGACAAACCGAGTTATAGGAATTGCCCAATCTATTCAAGCAAAGGGAGACTAGGCTTTAACCGAGTTTTCTCTTAAAGAAAATATATGAAGATTGTCCTCACACACTACAATGATTAGTTAAATCCTTTATCTCTTGAGGCGGGGATGAGGGTTCAACCCTCCCCACTTGCAAGACACCATTTATGCTTCTTGTAGTTAACAAGTTGTTTTATCCTCGTGTTGCCTTTGGCTAGTTGTAATTAGTCTGTCTATTGTTACGATATGCAATGACGTCGAACTATCGAAAGCTTCATGATTACATATTACATTTTGTAGACAACTTACCCGCTCTCTGCAGAGCTTCAATTTTAGAGTAAAGTGTAGTAATTTGGTTTCAACCATATCCAACCGAGCTAACTTCTTCATCATAGATCTGTTGTAGTTCTAGAAATCGCATTTTAGAAGAACTATCTACAAAAGACGCTACTACGTGCTTGCTCATATTCTTTATTTTGGTACATCTTAAATTAAAGGGTCCCTCACTTCCCCAACATAATGATGTTCCAAATACCACCATATCAACCAAGATTTGTTCAATTTCCTTGCAACTAGCAATTTGTTGTTTTATGAGCGTATATTTTCCACAAGACCTCACCCAGCCGCAAGCTCACTTTGTCTCTCTCTCTCTCTGTCTCTTTGTCTCTCTCTCTCTATAGAATAGAGAGAGCTGATAGAGAGAGAGAGAGGGAGACACAAAAAGAGAGAGATAGAGAGAGAGAGAGAAAGAGCAAGAGCTACAGAAGTGTGAGAGAGAGAGAGAGTCGATATCCTTAGATTTACTATTTAAGTGCTTTTCATGGTCTGTAGTTTTTTCATCCTAAATATAGAAGTGTTTTATATCTAGGTTCTCAAATACAACATGTAGTGGAAGCTTTGCATGATGACATTGCACTCATTGCATCTCTGCATATGAGTAGATTATAGGCATTGAAAGAAACTCAATAACAAATGATGGTCATAGTATTGGATGATGGATTTCAGAACACACTGGGACACATGTTTTAATGATATATTTTTACCGTTGAAATTCTAACATCTTCCAGATTATGGACCTTTCATGGTATATGCACATAGAATCTCATATAACATATCTATTGTTACAGATTTGTAGCATGAATTTATACACAAACACCCATGCATGCACACACATAAAGAGAGAGAGAGAGAGAGAGAGAGAGGTAGATGGACCACCATAACAATGTCTATACATTCCTAAAATGGAGTTTTGAACATTAATTTGGTACAAGTGTAGAAATAAGGAAAGAAAGAGAGAGACAAAGAGAGAGAGAGACAGGAGAGAGCTATGTATTTTCTTGTTTCATATTTCTAAGAGAAACCGTAAAGGACCCGAACAAAATCTACTACAGAGAGAGAGAGAGATAGGAAGATAAAAATATTTCAATAGATAGGAAATTATAAAAAAGATAAAATATAGAGTAATAAAATAAAAAAAAATAGGTATTAATTTTGAGTGTTTGATTTATCTTCAAAATATGCTAATGAATATTTTTTTCCATTTTCATTTTAGAAAAACCCAAAAGATTGGAAGTACAGAACAGTGGAGAGAGTTCTTTTTGGCCCTCTAGTTGGGAAGACCAAAGGAAGACTATTTTGCTCGTTTGCACTGGAGCAGATTTGATACTTATTCTGATCCGCACTTTAGCACAGTCAACTTTATGATGCTTATCTGTATCAAGGATCCTCTACTTTCAATTTAGCTTGTATTTGGATCTATGCCTTTACATTGTATATGCACATGGATGGCAACAATATTGATGAGTACATGATTATTGAGGTTTCCAATTTATGTTTTGTATCGAATCTGATAGTTAGTAGTATATCATCTTTCATTCCCGAATTCATGTTTACCAGACCTACTTCCACTCCTACATCACCGACTGATTTCATCAACGAGATCCTGCTCCCTCTTCCATGTGCTTCTCTACTACTCGTGAAACACAAGTGGGGCTTGGGAAACTATTCCTAGGAAAGGTGCCCATCATGCAAACAATGCTCATCGGATAGGGATGACCAAGCTCCCCAAGGCCCAATTGAATCCTATGCCCATTGTGGCATCATGACCCCCTTCCCTTTGACAAGCTAAACTTGATGTGAAGTGAGTCGATTTCCCTGGTGATAGTAGATCCCTGACTCACCAGCCACACCTTCAGTTCATAGAAAAGCACTTTTAGGCACTTCTAGAGTTAGCTATATTTAGTATTTTTTCAAAAACAAATATAAAGATATTTTCACTACGTGAACGCATAACCTCAAGCTCATATCAAAATTCTAGATATTCATTTTTTATTTCCATGTGCACTTTCATTGCTTCATGCACATAAAGAGAGAGATTGATTTTCCTATCTGAGTTTGATCACTCATATTCTGCATTTAATTTAAAGGATTCTAAAAAAATATCATGTAAATAAAAATCTTTCAAAATTATAAAAATTAAAAACAAGTAATTCAAAATCACAAAAGGAATTGTTCAAGATCAATTTATAGAAAAGGGAAAAAGAAATAAACAGATCAAGTTAAAAAGAGGAATGGAAATCAAGTAAAGATCAAGTCTAAGAAAGAAACTAAGTCGAGTGAAGAAATTGTGTAGGAAGAAAAGAGTTCAAGTGATTTAAGCTTGAGAGATCAAGTTAATAATTTAATCCAGATCAAAGGAAGAAAAGAAACCAAGTAACTCAAGATTTTCACATTCACTCAAACCCTAAAAGAAGAATCTGATTAGGTAGTTAATCGGAGATTAAAGAGCGAGAGCTTTATACTTACTTTCATGCAACAGCCTAAGGATTATGACCACCACAAGCTAGAGAGATGACCCTCCTCCCGACGAAATGCCTCTATATATAACTCTCTCCAGGGGACTGTCTTCTTGGGAAGATGGATACTAGCCAGCCATGTGTCGACCATGTAACTGCATGTGCACCAAGTGTCCCAGTCAACTCGAGTTAACTCAAGTGGATCCTTCTAGAAGGCTCTAGATCTCTTTGGGCAAAATACTCTCCCCATGTCCCCCATGGGAATTGAGCCCAAGACCTCCTCCTTCACATCCTTGAGACTTAACCACTAAGCTAAGTTGATCACTTGTTCACAAGAGTACAAGACCTCCTAGTAAGTCTAAACACAAGATCTTTGGTCATACACACCGATGACCAAACGGTGTCCCATTTCAGATATCTCTAAACCGGCCAGACCCCTAGATCATAAAATTACTTTATTACATTCTTCCCCCCTTGGAAAATATTTTCGTCCTCGAAAATAGAGCTATATACATACTATAGGCAACCCCCGAGCCTCATGTTCTAAAGCTGGAAGAACATGGTCATGTTCTAAAACTAGAAGAACATGTCTCATCTCTGTGGTGGCATCCCTATCCGAAAAATTCAAAATATTGTCTTGCTTTGCACTTTGATAAACTGATGAAAGTTCAAAGTAGTGAGTGAATAATAAGGGTAGATCTCAAAACATCCCTTGCCAATTCATAGTTTCTCTATGTGCGATCTAGGCACAAACATGTGAACTGGGTGGATTCGAATTACTAGTCCATTTCTAGGCATGACTAGTGCATGGACTTAGTAACGAAGGTGGGATTCGTATCCATCAAAAGACTTTGAGAACTCTTGATTCACTTGAATTTGTTTTGAAGAACATGAAGTTTTGTTGTCCCAAAAATCTAACTTAGATTTTTGTACACTGGTTTACTTTTATCCAACAGTTACTTGATTTTTTCACTTGACCCAAGGACTAATTTGTCCTAGTGAGCTTAGAAATCCTATATAAACTGTAGGAGAAAGTTTACTATTTTCTTTGAGTTAACCGTACTATAACTTGTCCAAGTCAAGTTCAAGATGAAAATTGTCCAACTTAGGACACTTTTCTCAAAGACTTTAGCTGAAAGTTCTTGGGAATTGTCAATCTGATGAAAAATTCCTAACTTGTCTATTCTAGAGTATACTAGACTCTACGAAATCATTTGTGCTATAACTTCAAGCAAACTCAAATAAATAAGTCCACTTAGACTTATTATCTTTTGAAGATTGAAAAGGTTCTTGTACATAACATCTATCTAGGATGTTCAATTTAGTTATTTAGTTCTAACCAGCTAACCCTGGTCTTTTACAAAGCAATCAGATACCATATCTGAGCCAATTCCAAAAGATTTTGGAAAGCGGAAAGAAATAACTAAAATTTTGTACAACCAATTCATACTTCAAACATACGTAAACTTGATATGAGTCAAAATCTAGACGACTCAGGACTTTAACTTCTCAAAGATTTATTTCCACACGATATTGAAGCATTTTTTCTATCTTTAAGAGAAATAATCCGGATTATCAAAAAGATTCAAAGCAAATAAAAAACATCATCCAACCACAAGATACTAGTGTGGTAACCAACATCACTATGTGGACCCACTGAGGTTCTCTTGATGAGTTTTGTATTCAAATAATGCTTCACTTGAGACTAAGTTCATGTCATATTCAGTCTTTCTGACTCCTTATTGGGAATGTAATTCTTGTGCATTTCTTTGAGTCAAAAGAGTGAATTTACCAAGTTACACTAGGAACTTAATGCTTGACTTAGTCAATCAAATCCTTCGTTCAAAAGATTTTGAGTTCTTGACTTTAGATTCCTTTCTTTATTGATGTTTTAGGTACCTACCTCGGGGACTTTATATAGGAATCTCTCTACTACTTAAGTCTTAAGCATCTGCTCATGCTCTTTGGATTTGTACCATAATCCCTTTAAGGATAGATAGACATTATGTTTTACCTTGCACAGACTTAATTACCGTCGACATGGTTGTAGACTACATGCTTGGAATATCTACTCTGTTCAAACTTGCAACAACTTACTATTTCGTTTGCCAATACTCGGGCAAGCTTCACAATAGTTGCAATGGAAATTATCTTGGACAACCATTGCCAAGATTGATCAAGTCTTGTTGATGATGCAATAATAATGAAGACTTTGTCTTTATCATTAAGATCTCTTGAGCATTTCTAAGTTTTTTGGCTTACCTGCAGGATTTTTAGAGATATTTCCCTAACTTAAGTCCAAACATGTTGTAATGCTTTTCAAATGCTAAAGCTAAGAATACTTGATACACATCCAAGTGATTTCAACCATTTGGACTTTAAGTACCACTTCTTGTAGTTAGGAATTGCTAGGGAACTACTTACTGACTAAAGAGTGTAAAGAATTTCCTTCTCACTACTTGGGAGAACATTATTCTTCAAAGACTTGAGATTCCTTCTAGGGAATCAAATAACTTGAGCAAATGATTCATCATGGAATGTTTTGCAATGTTGGATTATTTTAAAAAATATCCAGAAACTTTACTGACCCAATTGTATTCATTTCTTGAGTATCAAACTAGAGACTAAATATCACCTTTTGGAAGTTTAAGTTAAACTTTCATTTATGTGATATTGACAAATATTCTTGAGTTTGATACAAGATTCATTATTATTGGTCAATCTTTAGATGATGCTAGAGTCTAAACATATTTTAGAAATCAAAATTATGTTCAAAGTCCAAGAATCTATTGATGATTGATCAAATAGTAATGCTACCATGAACACATAACTTTGAACCTTATAGCTTTTTTAGGAAAAGTTCATGGATTGGAGATCTATTTCTTGCTTGGAATTTTCTATTCCTAAATGAAAAGCTCACACTTGATTCAAGTCCTTAGGAACTTATCTTATTTCCTAAAGATTGCTTACTTTGATCTCCTCTTGAAGCTTCAATTAGCTTAAAGGAAACCAAAAAATTAACTCTCTAAAGTAGTGCTTCCATGTTTCCATGATTGCTTAGCTAGTTGCATCATTTACCAGAGATGCAACTATAGAACCTAACATCCCTTTATTAGAACATCATCATTCCTTGGTCCTATCAGATATTATGAATTTATGTGTATTTTGGAAAGAGTTCATGAATCAATTAAGATCCTCTACTTGGAACATTTGCCTTCCGAAAAATAAATTCATCTCGAACATGGTAGGAGAATGATCTCACGTGGAATAGAAGGCATGACTATTTCATTTTAGTGTTTCTCTTTTAGGAAATATCTCAATTCCTAAAAGTCACTTAATGAGGTTTCATCATGAGATACGAATCTTGAAACCACAAAGAAACTTCTTAGAACTTTCAAAATCTTCTAAATAGAAGAGTGCTCATGGAACTTGGAAACATAGCTGAAGTTATCATCCAACCTTGGGATGTTTGAGAAGTCACATAAATTACGTAACTAATCAAGTAAAGCTTATCCGCATGACTTTCTAAATATCACCTATACTTAGAGTAATCATTATGAGCTTATCTTCATAACTCCCTAAGTACATCCTAGACTTAGAGTCATCATACATCGCAAAAGGTTTGCAAGTAATTAAATTTTCTTGGTCATCAAGAAAATTTAATACTTAACTTTCTCCTAGTGCTTACTTATACCTAGTAAGACATCAAACATAGTTAATTGTTATTAAGTATTTACTTTTGAGAACAGAGTATCAACTTGGGAAGAATCGACTAATTACTTGAGCTGCAAACTAGAACTCACATGTCTTTGCAACTAACTAGTCCTCTTTCTTCCCTAATGTCAAGCTGTGAGCTTTATAAAGTAAGCTAAATACTAAGAGAGTACATTTTCATATCTCCTTGCAAACAACATCCCATTCTTTCATGCAAATGCATGTGCCTAGATGCAAATCCATATGCTCACACGCATATGCATGCATGTTCTTTGCATGCCCAAAAAATAATGCAACAATCATGCATGAGCTTAATGCATGATTTTTCCTTGTACTAAGAATGTATATCCTTTCCTTTATCCTAATGCACTATGATAAAAACATATTCTCGTGGTGCAATAAAAAGCTTACTCAATGGAAAGGAAATCTGGAATTAAACTACCAAAATACATTCTTTGATGCACAAGGATCCTTTTTTTAAAACCAAGTCTTTCCTTAATGCAAATTAATGCTTGGAATGACAAGTGGATTTTTTCATTATCCTAGTCTAGACTTAACCGATTGAAATCTTGGCTATTTCAATATGCATCTAGGATTAAGTGTAGAATAATGAAAACAAGATAACTCAAGCACTAAGGCCAAGTAGAAACTGGAAAATACTTAGCTTTGATCATAGCTTCGTCCATCCTGTGTTCTTCTCATACTTAAATAATGGATCAAGATTAGTTTTGATTCAGATTCGATGGGGAATAGCTTCTCAAAAGAAGTATTCGTATGGGAGATGCTTCCAAAGCTCGGGATATGCAGAGGCAAAGAATACATGGGCACTGCAGAAAGATATGCCACTGAGATGCTCGTAGCCTAGTGGCTGAGCGATGTGCCTCTGAAATAGAGTAGCATGGCTTGAATCCCATCAATGCTCACGAAGATCTCCTTTTATATTGTCTCTATTGTAAGCTTCTACAGCCCGAAAATTAACCATAATAGTCTTGAATGCTCAACCTCTCAGCACGAACGTGCATAGTGCTTCTGGATAGGGGATCTTTGGTTTAGTGCACGTTAAGGGTTCGAATCCTGCTTCAGACAGCTGGAGATATTATATCCTTATAGCTTACAGTTTTGAAGATCTGCTACGCCGAAATAAGCTATACATGATATCTCTTTCCAATGGGACACCCGATGGGATTGCACTCGTGGCTATGAAGAAGCTCCGTTTCCGTAAGATAACGGGTTCGAATCTAGCATCTGACCATCTACAATAGAGATCTCTTCGCTTTTAAAATGATCTTTTGCCTTCCACCTTCCAGTTGATGTCGAGGAAAATCAAACTAATCCATGTATTATACTATTGATTAAAAGTCTTGCTTGGAACTAATCTTTCGTTAAGTGTTGGCAGGTACAAATTGATGGAGAAAACATGTGCTCATATTAGGGTTAACCTTAAACTGTTCATTTAATGTGTGTTTGAACCAATGAAACATTGAAACATGGATATAAATCCCTAGGATTACATTAATTTATGTGTATTTAAGTTAGGATGTTAATTCTAGCATTAATGATAGGATTAAACTAGGGTTTTAATGGGTTCTGTTGAGTTTTAAAGGAGGTTTCCAAGGGCTTTAGTGTGTTTCAAGGGTTAAAACATTTGACATTTAATTAAATTAATCTATAAATTGAACATTGATTTAATAAAAAATAAATTATGGTTTAATTAGTTAATTTAATAGTGTGTGTAAATATAAATACTAAGGTATTAATGAATTAAAATCTTAAGGTAAGTTTAAATTAAATAAATTATTATTTAGGATAATTAAATTAAAATGACAAATAAAAGTGGATAAATATTGTGTGGTGTATATGGGTGTTAGATTAAAGAATGGTAATAAAAAGATGTGTATTTAAAGTGTGAGAAAAGTAAATTTAAAAGAATGGTGAGAATTGGTGTAGATGAAAAGAGAGGAGTAGAAGAATTGTGTAAATAAAGTGGTTAAAGCTAAATGAAAAGTGTGGTGAATTAAAGTTAAGTAAAGTATGATTGAGGATTAAAGCAAGATTCAAAAGAGTGGTATAGAGAAGATTTTTGTATGTATATATATGTGTGCAGTATGAGTTATTTTCTCTAATGTTTTTTTGACAGACATTGAAGAAAAAGAAGTGTCCATAGATCATTGCCAAAGTGTGAAGAATTTGTCAGTTATATGATCCAGATATCCATCTGTCTTATGAAAACCCATTGAAGATTACCTTTGATCAAGCTATTTACCATATTCTTTGTATAGGATTCACTAGAATTCATCATCATTATAGCTAAATTTTATCATCTAGAAAGATTTATCTTTAGCATTGTTAAAACCTATTCTTGTTATTTTCATTAATTCACTTCCTATTTCCATTTATCTTCCTTGCCGATGTCTACAGAGTATTTAGTTGAATCTAAAATACGGTCCATAGAAGGATAGAGTAAGAAGCTTTTTCATATTGGTTAAATTTAGAGATTTATACGTCAAGTAGTTAGAATTATTTGAACCCTCATTTACCCTAGTCGTAAAGTAAATTATAGTTTTGTTTTTTCAGTGTTGTTGTTAGGTATTGAGAAATGCGCCTTCTGAATCATTTCCAGTAGATGGATAAAAGGATGTTACTTTTTTTTTGGGGGAAGAGGCAAGATGGTCGACGTGAACCTTCCTCTTTGTGGCTTCGCAATTCATAAAAATTATATGTATGAGGTTTTTGACAAACTATGGCCAATCTTTTGTCGTCTATCAATTACCAATCTTTTGTCCCCAAGCTTTGGATTTTTAGTTATCATATCGTCGTTGTTACATTAATGCACCAATTGCTATTCCGTTTCGTGCGACTGAGCGGTTACCCATAGGCGCGAGAAATCTCCTGCATGCAAGTACCCTCTATCGACGTATACAGGTTCTCATACAACCCCCATGTGCCATGGTAACAAAAAGGACGCCTTCTTGATATTCGGTGAATATAATTTTAAAACCCTAAAGTTTCTGCCCAAAGCAGGGTGCTTGTCAATTCTTTTTCTTCTTTACTTTATCATATATGCTCAGCTCTATCTCCAACCTGAGTATTTTTTTTTTGTGTGTGTATATAAATAATATATTTTTCTTCCTTTTACCTAGCTTTGATCTTATATTGAATTGTGCACATGTGTACAAACACGCGATAGGCAGAGAATATGTTTGTATAGTTTTCAACTGCTTCACTCCATCGGTGGACATTCACTTCGTCCATCTCCAGCTATGAACATGTGCTGTCGCTGAGAGAGAGAGAGAGAGTACGCACATGTGCGTAACGAGAAGAAAACATAGCAAACGCACGAGACAATGAACAACATCCAAATTAAAGAAGCATTTCCTTTGCGTAAGGTGCATCTGCATGTGCGCAGTTCAAGATAAGATGAAAGAAACTGCTTACTTGTGAGAGATAAAAAATTATATAACTTGTGCACACATCTATGTGTAGTTTTGTGTATTTATGAAAGAGAGAGACAGAGGAGAAGAGTCTCGAGAGACGTGCATAATTCAAGATAAAGTCCCGCAAATACAATACGCTGGCCAAAATAAAGATGATCGATATTTGGAAAGGATGGTGATTTTCGTACAAAATTTTTTATTGTTTTAAATTTGCATTTATTTTCCTCTTTAAAACAAGATTTTCTGCATGCATTAGTGTGGATGGTTTAGTCTTTGCCTTTTTGAGGCGGGGGCAAGAGTTTAAGCCCCCTCTATGGTAAGTCATGTGTGAGTGTAAGGCAAGTGTAATGCTTTTGGGCAGTTTTAAATTAGATGCCTTCAAGCATTTCTTCTTAGTGATTGTCTTTGGACACTGTAATTCTTGCTTTATAGGATAGAGGGGGTCCCATGAGTCCTATGCCCGCTCATTTGTAAAATTGTTCTTTCAATCAATTCAAGCAAAAGGGAGACTATGCTTTAACCGAGTTTTCTCTTAAAGAAAATATATGAAGATTGTCCTCACACACTAGAAGGACTGGTTAAATCCCTTTCCTCTTAAGGCTGGGATGAAGGTTCGACCCTCCCCACTTGCAAGACACCATTTATGCTTCTTGTAGTTAACAAGTTGTTCCTTGTGTTGCCTTCGGCTTGTTGTAATTAGTCTGTCTAACTTGTCCTCCATGGGGTACGAAAGATCCTGCAAGTACTATGCCCATTCACCTTGTATAGTTGCTCTTTCAAAATTAAAGCCCAACCTCCATAACTGATTGTAGATTGCATTACAATTTCTGCGTTACTCTCTATTGTTGCGATATGCAATGATGTCGAACTATCGGCAGCTTCATGATTACATATTACATTTTGTAGACAACTTACCCGCTCTGTGCAAAGCTTCAATTTTAGAGTAAAGTGTAGTAATTTGGCTTCAACCATATCCAACCGACCTAACTTCTACATCGTAGATCTGTTGTAGTTCTAGAAATTGCATTTTAGAAGAATTATCTACAAAAGATGCTACTACATGCTTGCTCATATTCTTTATTCTGGTAGATCTTAAATTAAAGGTTCCCTAAGTTTTCCAATATAATGATGTTCCAAATAACACCATATGAACCAAGATTTGTTCAATTTCCTTGCAACTAGCAATTTGTTGTTTTATGAGCGTATATTCTCCACAAGACCTCCCCCAGCCGCAAGCTCACTTTCTCTCTCTCTCTCTCTCTCTCTCTCTCTCTCTCTCTCCAACTCTCGTGCCCTACCCTGTCTCCCACAACCCCCCTACAATCCGCAAACCTCTCTCTCTCTCTCTCTCTCTCTCTCTCTCTCTCTCTCTCTCCCTCTCCCTCTTTGGGTCACTCTCTTGGTGTGAATTTGTGGTATTTCTCTCGGAGAGAGTTCTTCGTAACTATTGCATTCTTTTTATGATTAGTACTTCTTGTGTTGATTTAATCTAGTTTCAAGAATGTCATGCAAGCTCACTGTACAACTCATTTGGAGCACACCGAGCCTCTATAATCATTTAGTGAGCTAAGAATTTTTTTTTCTCTCTCATATGTGTAATTGTCATTTTCTCCTTCTCTATAATTTATAGTTCCTCTATTTTCAACTAGTACCCTTGCACATGTAAATATTATAGTGTATACTTACCTACGGAAGAACCTTTCTTGAGTACTCGAAGTGCCAAAGTATAGTATCTTGTATAGTTTGATAATTTCTAGAGTTGGATACCATAGTACCTCCTCTACAGAGAGAGAGAGAGACGGAGAGAGAGAGAGAGCGAGCGAAAGAGAGAAAATAGAGATGTTGTTACAAATGCCACACGTTGCAAAGGATAGTAATTATATAGAGAGAAATTGAACTCCTCTAGTTTCGATCAATATATGGATCATTAAGAGATGTTATTTGGGAGAGAGAGAGAGAGAGCGAGAGAGAGAGAGAGAGAAAGAGAGAGAGAGAGAGAGAATGAATGCACTATAGAATAGAGAGAGCTGATAGAGAGAGAGGGAGACACAAAGAGAGAGAGATAGATAGATAGAGAGAGAGAGATGTGAAAAGTGAATAACACAAAGAGCGAGAGAGAGAGAGAGAGAAAGAGAGAGAGCGAGAGAAGTGAGAGAGAGAGAGAGAAAGAAAGAGAGAGAGAGAGTCGATATCCTTAGAACTACTATTTAAGTGCTTTTTCATTGGCTGTATTTTTTTATCCTAAATATAGAAGTGTTTTTTACTTAGGTTCTCAAATACAACATGTAGTGGAAGCTTCTGTAAGCCGCCGGATTGGCATATTGTAATTCCCTATTTTTCATATACTGCACGAACCGAAAGGTCGTTGCGAAGTGATGTATTTGTTTATCAACTAATGAAAAGACATTGCGGTGACTCTCCGGTGATGACAAGCAGGATCGCTCGACTGTCTGTCTGGGCGATTGTGGTCGGTGAAGTCGACGTAGTGCAGTATTCTTAACTCTGAGTATTGTTGTTCTTATCGCTGTATAATTACATTTAATTTGTGATTGATACAGTAAGATTAAGTGTGGATAATAAGTCTGCGTAACGGAAAGGAATAACTCCTGTGTTATGTACGGTGAAAAGTATTAACCTGAGTATGAACAGTAAATCTGTGAGATGACTAACAAGAGTCTTGACAGCAATTCGTATTAAACAGAGTTTTGAACATTAACGTACTACGACTTGGATAAGTTAATTGGGAAAATCAAGTTACAGGGCCTCTGATTTATCAGACCCCTACCACTCCCAAGAACCCGAAAGAATTTAAAATGCCTGTAGTGTAACTGCACATTTTAACACTAGTGCCGTCTGTGGGAAGGTGGCATAGACTTTGGAGAATCAGTAAAGTGGAGTGATACGCAATTGGTGCAAAGGTGATATATGCCGGTTACTCGGTCCGGCGAGTCGTATCCGAAGTACAGGAGAGACCAACACCCCTAGACAGTACCAAATTTGTTAGGGACACCCCTAGGGGCCAGAAGAGTAGGCCTGGTAAGCCTAGTTGTCGAAGGATCGGAACCAATTACCAGTGATTCCGGTACCCTTTCGGTGCCACACGAGGAAATTCCGATGGATTTTGGTGTAATTTTGGTGCACTCTGAAGAGGGTACAGTAACTTCGGAGTGTATAGGGACGCAGTGTACAATTGAGACGACGCCATCAGGGGAAAGAATACCCTGTTTTGGGGAAAGTTCCACAAATTCCGGTGACCGTTCGGTCGTGCTTGCAGGGAATTTACAGTTTTCTGGTGAGACTGTGATACTTCCTGGTGAATCTTCATTTCGGACACCACTATTCGGGGCAAATTTGCCTACTTGGGATATCCAAGCTGAGGATAGGCTCTTGGATTTGGAGATCCGTAAGAGACTGAACGCTATTTTCAAACCGGAAGGTGAGCAGTCTGACCATACAGACTCTGAAGGTCAAGAAACGCCACCTCAGAACTCAGGAGATAGCAACGGTACCACGGCTAGCACCATGAGTGGTCAATAGTGTTAAAAGTTAAGCTTCAATCTAAAAATTCGTGGGGAATCTTTTATGGACATGTGGAGCAATCAAAAGAAGCCAAAAGCCACGAGATTCCATCAAGAAAAGTCACTCAACCACTCCCCAATTCATCTCAACTAAATCCTCCAAGTTAGGAGGCTAATTTGGAAAGGTAGTTCCTAGATTTTAGGGGCACACTTCTCACTATAAAAGGAGCATGTATCCCGACTTCTTTTGGGCCATCTTCTTGGAGTTTTAGCTCATGTAAAGTGAGAACTAAGTGCTGGAGTTGTGATAAGCAAGCCCCTTGCTTGCTTGTTTGTTTTCTTTTAGTAGGCATATCTATGTGTGTTCGCAAGTAGTGTTGCAACTCTCTACCCCTGAGTTGTTAGCATTGGTTCTCCCTCATATTGTATCCATTTGATGTAATTCTTGTCTCATTGGATAGCTATTATAGTCTATTTTATGCGCACAAATTCTCTGGAGCATTCTCTAAGTAATCTGGGAGCAACATTTGTTTTAGTGAAGTTGTGTGATTGATATCTCTCTCTGTGTGTAGGCTGTGTTGAAAATATTTTGCTCTCTGTTGCAAGGGCTGGTTCTCCTTCACTATTTATCCATTTGCTATGGTTTTGGTGTCACTGGGTAGCTATTAGAGTGCTCTAAAGTTGGCCCAAGTTTGAGATTCATTCTCCATATAATCTCTGAGAAAGCTTGCTGGAGTGAAGTGAGGTCTCTGCTTGACAAGCAGTTGTGAGCACCTGTGGAGGTCATTCACGCTTCGTCGTTGCTTAGGGGTTGAGATACTTCCCCCATCAGTGGTATCAGAGCATTTGGGCATCTTGGAGGCATCACATACAAGCAAGAAGACCTCTTGGAGTTGGTGGTTGAAGATTTGTTACTCAAAGTTTCAAGTGCACAAGGTGTCCATCTAAGGAAAGCTTTGGATTGAGGTAATCTCAGAGCCTCATTTTCATTTTACACACATTGGAGCATTAGCCAAGGGCTAGGTCAAGTATCAAAGACTAGATATGGGAGACTTCAACACTCAAATTGAAAAGCTAGACAAAGGGAACTATCAACCATGGAGATTTTGGGTCTCCAACTATCTTATGGGCAAGGGTCTTTGGGGGTTGATTAGTGGAAGTGAACCAAGACCTAGGTTGGATGCGAATCCAACCAATGACCAGAGAAGGGCCTTTAGGGAATGGAATGAAAGAGACAAGAGGGTTATCTTTATCCTTTCCCAACACATTAGCAATAGCATGATTGGCCATATCCAAGACTTGGATTCAAGCATGAAGGTATGGGAGACACTTGAAAGGCTTTATTCAACAAGCACCAAAGCAAGGAAGATCCAACTCAAGAATGAGCTCAACAACCTTAGGAAGAGCTCAGGGAGTAGCATAAATGACTACATACTTAAGGTCAAGGAGTTATCAGATGCATTGGGATCCATTGGAAGCCACGTAGACGATGACGATCTTGTGGCTTATACTCTCAATGGTTTGAGAGATGATGAGAAGTGGAAACCCTTTACCACTTCAGTATATGTAAGGGATAATCTTCCCGATTTTGAGCAATTGGTTGCTCTCATGGTCACCAAAGAAATGAACATAGGTGGAAGTTCAACTAAAAGCAAGGATGCACAAGTTTTCTATGCAGGTAATCAAAGGGGAAAAGGAAGACGAGGACAAGGAAGGGGCAAAGGAAGGTTTGGAGGAAGGCAAGGCCACTCAAGCAATCAAGGACATGACCAAGGCACCTCATCACAAAGAGGGAGAGGAAGAAAAAGAGGAAGAGGAGGATGACATCAACAAAACAGGAATCAAGATGGCGAAGGATGTTACGTATGTGGCAAGTTTGGCCACTATGCTAGAGATTGCTACCAAGGAGGAAACCAAAGGAGCTATAATCAAGGTTCTTCATTCAAAGGCCAAGGTAATTATGCTTCTACAAGTTCAAAAAATGACAATCTCTTGATGATGCACATGAATCGGAATTCAAGCAAAGTAGATAACACTTGGTATATTGATAGTGGATGTAGCAACCATATGAGTTGCAATTCTTCTTGGTTTACTAATCTACATGTTCCCAAAGGTAAAGGACATGTAGAAACAGGTGATGATACAACCCATGAGATCTCCCATGTTGGAGATGTAACTTTGGATGACAAGGAGGAAGGAAGATGTCTCAAGGATGTCTTGCATGTACCTACCCTCACAAAGAACTTGGTGTCCATTGGGAAAATGGTTGAAAGAGGCTATCAAGTAAGGTTCAACAAAGGTGGATGCTTTGTGGAGAACCCTAAGCAAGGTTACAAGGTCATAGAAAGAGGAAAGAAGCAAGGGAGACTCTTCACTTTGGAGGTAAATTCTCATTCCACTCAACATGTCTACTTCACATATGGAAACAAGAGGATTTCGGAGTTGGACTTGTGGCACAAGAGGATAGGTCACATCAACATACAAAGAATGAAGGAAATGCAATTCAAGAGGCTGGTTGAAGGTCTTCCCAACTTCCAAGGAGAGGGTATGAAGCATTTATGTGAATCTTGTCAACTAGGGAAGCAAGCGAGACTTCCATTCAAGAAGAGTGGCTACATAAGCCAACATCCATTGGAGTTGATACATACAGATGTGTGGGGGCCAACCCAAGAGCAATCCATTGGAGGTGACAAGTACTTTGTCACTTTTATAGATGATTGCACAAGGATGGTTTGGGTTTATTTCATAAAAAACAAATGAGATGTGTTTACATGTTTCAAAGCATTCAAGGCAATGGTAGAAAAGGAAACAGGTACATATATCAAGAAGCTAAGGTCCAATGGAGGGGGAGAATATTTCTCCAATGAGTTTTCTGATTTTTTAATGGATCAAGGCATCAAGAGGCAAGTAACATGCAGGTACACACCCCAACAAAATGGAGTAGCAGAGAGAAAGAATAGATACATTGCCGAGATCGCTAGAGCAATGCTTAATGAGATGAATGTACCTAACATGTTTTGGAGTGATGCAGCAAATACCACCGTGTATCTTATGAATAGGGCTCCTACCTCAGGGATTCATGGCTTGACACCATATCAAGCCTATTATGGTAAGAAACTTGATCTTTCCCACTTGAAGATATTTGGATGTACTAGTTATGTACATGTGCCAAGTGAATTGAGGCACAAGCTACAACCAAAGGCAGAAAAGTGTGTGTTTCTAGGATATTCAAACGATCATAAAGGTTACAGGTGCTTCAACCCAAACACAAAGGATTTGAGGATATCAAGGGATGTAGCATTTGATGAGCTACTCCCTTGGCATAAGAAGTATGATTGTATGCAGGACTATGAAGAAGAAAAGCATGGACATGATGAAGAACAAATCGACCTAGAGCTAAGCGGCCCAAGGTGTTCCATCAATGAAGATAGTTCAAGCATGAACTCACCATGGAGGGGGAGATCTTCATCAAGCTATGAAGCACAATCAATCAACAAAGGCAAAGAAACATTGGTGGAGTTGGATGAAGAAGGTAATGAAGTTGAAGATGATGGACACATGATGGAGAAAGAAGCCACGTCAAAGAAAGAGATCAAGTTCCCAAGGCAAAGGAGGTTTATTCCTCCAAAAGGTGAAGAAAGGAAGTCTTCTAGAGTTAAGTATCCAACTCAAAGGTTTACTTATGATTCATACAAGGCAAAACATTATGCAGATATGAACAAAGTAGTAGAAGATCATGAGCCCGATTGCTATGAAGATGCAAGCAGGTACACCAAATGGAAAGAAGCAATGCAAGAAGAGATCGACGCACTTGAGGAAAACAAACATGGAATCTAGTGCCCAAGAAGGAGAACATGAAGGTAAGAGGTAATAAGTGGGTGTATAAAGTAAAGAGGAATTCAGATGGATCTATTTCTAGGTTCAAAGCAAGATTGGTGGCCAAGGGTTTTGCACAAACCTATGGAGTGGACTTTGAAGAGACATTCAGCCCCGTGGCAAAGATGAGCACCATTAGGACACTCATTGCAATGGCTGCGAGCAAAGGATGGAAGCTTTTCCAATTGGATATCAAGAATGCCTTTCTCAATGGAGACTTGGAAGAAGAGGTATACATGGAGAAACCACTAGGTTTTGTTCATAAAGTGTTTCCACATCATGTTTGTAGGTTGAAGAAGGCAATTTATGGCCTAAAGCTAGCTCCAAGGGCTTGGAACCAAAGATTGGTGGACTATTTGATCAAATGTGGTTACAATCAATGCAAGGCGGATCCATCTCTCTTCATCAAACAAAGAGGAGAACTTGTTGTCTACATGTGTGTGTATGTAGATGATCTTATCATTACAGGTAATGATACAAAGGGCATTGAGGAGATCAAGGCAAAGCTTGGAAAGGAGTTTAGGATATCTGGTTTTGGAGATCTTAGGTATTTTCTTGGCATTGAAGTTGTATACAAAGAAGAAGGTATTATGCTCATACAAAGGAAGTATATTCTAGACTTTCTTGAGAGGTTTGGGATGCTACATTGCAAGCCTATTTCAAATCCCATTGAAGTTAATGTAAAGCTAAGCTCCATTTTTGGAGAGCCATTAGAGGATGTAACTTTTTATCGCTCTATTGTAGGCTCTTTCAATTATGCCACAATAACTAGGCCTGACATAGCATATGGAGTTGGAGTGTTATCACAATTTATGCATAGTCCAAGGACTACACACTTGCAAGCTGCAAGAAGAATGTTAGGATATCTCAAGGCCACTCTAAATGAAGGATTGTTCTATTCATTTGATGATGATATGCAGGTCAAAGCTTATTCTGATGCGGGGCCGGTTCCAAGGAGGATAGAAGAAGTACAAGTGGCTACCTAGTCATGCTAGGTAGCAAGATCATCTCATGGATTTCAAAGAAGCAACCCATGGTGGCATTATCTTCCACCGAGGCTGAGTATAGAGCTTTGGCTCAAGTCACATGTGAGCTAATGTGGATTAAGAAGTTATTTATGGAGCTTAATTTGCAGGTTGACACATATCCAATTTTTTGTGATAATATGAGTAGCATTCATCTAGCATCGAATCCTGTCTATCATGCTAGAACCAAGCATATTGAAGTGCACTATCACTTCATAAGGGAAAAGGTGATATCGAAGGAAGTTTCAGTACATCATATTGGTACCAAGGACCAAGTTGCCGACATGTTTACAAAGGCTTTGGATGGAATGAAGATTTCAAAATTCAAGCAAAGCATCAACATGAAGGAGCTTGGATGAGGATGAAGAATTGAAGCTTGAGGGGGAGTGTTAAAAGTCAAGCTTCAAGCTAAAAATTCGTGGGGAATCTCTTATGGACATGTGGAGTAATCAAAGGAAGCCAAAAGCCATGAGATTCCATCAAGAAAAGTCACTCAACCACTCCCCAATTCATCTCAACTAAATCCTCCAAGTTAGGAGGCTGATTTGGAAAGGTAGTTCCTAGATTTTAGGGGCACACTTCTCACTATAAAAGGAGCATGTATCCCGACTTCTTTTGGGCCATCTTCTTGGATTTTTAGCTCATGTAAAGTGAGAACTAAGTGCTGGAGATGTGATAAGCAAGCCCCTTTCTTGCTTGTTTGTTTTCTTTTAGTAGGCATATCTACGTGTGTGCGCAAGCAGTGTTGCAACTCTCTACCCCTGAGTTGTTAGCATTGGTTCTCCCTCATATTCTATCCATTTGATGTAAATCTTGTCGCATTGGATAGCTATTATAGTCTATTTTATGCTCACAAATTCTCTGGAGCATTCTCTGAGTAATCTGGGAGGAACATTCATTTTAGTGAAGTTATGTGATTGATATCTCTCTCTATGTGTAGGCTCTGTTGAAAATATTTTGCTCTCTGTTGTAAGGGCTGGTTCTCCTTCACTATTTATCCATTTTCTATGATTTTGGTGTCATTGGGTAGCTATTAGAGTGCTGTAAAGTTGACCCAATGTTAAGATTCATTCTCTGTATAATCTATGAGAAAAGCTTGCTAGAGTGAAGTGAGGTCTTTGCTTGACTAGCAGTTGTGAGCATTCAACTAGCTCATGTTGTAGACATTGTTTCTCTTTGTGTAAGCATCCATTTGAAGTAAAATTTATCTTTTTGGAAAGCTCTTGGTGTCTACTACAGGTCTACAAAAGCTCACTGGAGTTCTCTGCATAAACTCTGAGTAAGAGCACTTTTGGTGTGCAGAGGTCAAAGAAGGATACCTGTGGAGGTCATTCCCGCTTTGTCGTTGCTTAGGGGTTGAGATACTTCCCCCATCAAACAACAGCAGCAGCAACAACAACAACAGCAACAACCCCTTCCACTTTGACTAGTTTCAACAGGGGTAACTTACACAAAGTTTGGTGGATTTCCAAGTGACAACCCTGATGCACATGTATGCACCTTTGAAATAAGCTATGTAGTGCTAAATCATCCACCCGATCCGGCATACAAGGCCATCGTATTTCAGTCAACATTAGTCAATGAAGCAGCTCAATGGTTAACAAAGTATGATTTCAATCATTTCGTTACCTATGAGGCCGTAAGGGATGCGTTTTTACAGAGGTTCCGGTTGAAGAAAAATCCTGCCGAAATCTTCGATTACTTAAAGAACAATAGACAAAAGCCGCACCAGAATGTTCAGGAATATGCCACATTATTTAGAACTCATTTAAGACAATTGCCTCCGATACATGCTAATTTACCAGATGATGTTATAACCCACTGGTTTATTAATGGTTTGACCCCACAGCTAAGACAAATCATGATCATCTGCTGTGTGGGAGCTATGACACTAGATGTTGTTATCCCGATGGCCCTGCAACTCGAGCATAAGGTTGGAGGATTGACTGACGACTTGGAATGGCTGAAAGCCAGTAAGCATGGTATAGATGATCAGGCTAAATAGATGTATTGCACTAAGTGCAAAAATCCAAGGCATACCAGCACTACCTGTGCCCTTAATCAGATGTATTGCGCCATCTGCAATATCACCGGACACTCAACCAAAAATTGTGCGTATAATGCCAAAGTGCAGGGACGTGCAGCTGTAAATGCCATTATACAGGAACCAAGAGAGCCAGCAACTCACTACGTGCCACCGCAGATGCAAAACAATCAGTCGCAAGGATACAGGAATGCCCGGGGACAGTGGAGAACTAACTTCAATACAAATCGATGGCAGACAGATACATCACCGGAAGGTACTTCTCTGCCACCACCTCGATGTCATTTTTGTGGTGAGCTTGGCCACATCCGGAGATTTTGCAAGGATGCAGCTGAATATGATAAAAGAAAGAAAGAGCATCAAAACCTGATGACCAACATGGTCTATATGTCACCAGTGGAATCGCAAGTAGCAGTGGTCCAGACAAGATCTTGTAAGCAGTTGCAACCCGTAGTTGAGGTGTTTGAACTTGGCATCCGTGAACAGCATCGAATGTATACCAAAGCTAGCCAATTGACCATCAAAGAGCCTACCGTGTTCCCCGATCCAATTTTGGTGACACACGTTTCCTTGCCAAAAGTGAGAGCGCATAAACAAGACTGTACTCCAGTAATAGGAGAATCATCATCAGAATCGGTGAACAGTACAACTCAAACAGAGCAGGTATGGGATATTCTCTCTAAGGCTTCAATTACACCCCCTTTGGGGCAGCTACTCGCCTTGGTGCCCAGAGTAAGGCAGCAGTTTCAACAACAGGTTAGTCTCGGATCTCCCGGTACTCCGGCGACCGCAACAATACAACCCGAAACTGATTCTACGGTGGATCATTATGTCCCCTTAATCGTTGTCTGGCATAAAAATCACAAGATTACGCAAGTGCTAATTGATGGTGGTTCTGGTGTGAATATAGCGACTGCAGCTCTCTGCAAGAAGTTAGGGTGGACCCAAATCGAGCCCGTTCAATTCTTTGTCAGAATAGCAGATCAATCCCGAGTTCATCCGGTGGGACTCGTAAGGAATATCCCGATTACTCTACAGCGCACCACGTTCAAAATGACTTTTGTAGTCTTAAAACTACCAGAATCTAGCCTCAATTACAATCTCCTTTTGTATCAACCATGGTTGAAACAGGCTAAGGTTATACAGGATTGGTCAGCGCAGGAACTGACTTTCAAAGACAATCACCGTAAATATGTTGTCAAACTGGATGCCATTCAGCCCTACAAACTTCATGCCAGACCATATGTAGCAGAGCCGGTCCACATGTTGGATGGCTTATCAGACAACGAAGAAGAAGCGTTTCTGAAGATTAATAAAGATCTGATTTCCTTAGGTACTGTCGATCTGCAATCTGTCACAGACAACTAGAGTCCGGCAGCCTGTACGATTGTTCCCGTGACCAGAGACACAAATGTAGATGATAATGTTGCTATGGATGAAGCCACTCTACAACAACTTTTACAGCCAGTTGACGATCCGGGGAAACCTCATCAATTATATGTCTCGGAAGACCAATAAAGAACCTATAATTTGGGTGATGAAGGTAACCCGCGACCTGTTAAGATTAAGGCAGGATTGTCCGAAGCATTCCAAGAAGATTTGATCCGGCTCCTGCATGAGTTTTCTGATGTTTTTTCTTGGGACTATCGCGATATGAAGGGTCTTGATCCACGGATCTATCAACATCGGGTCGTGCTCAAACCAGAGGTGAAGCCAATTAAACAATCCAGTTACCGAATGAATCCCAATTATGCAGCACAAGTAAAGGTAGAACTCGATCAGTTATTGAAGGTGGGATTGATTGTACCAATTGAACATGCTGAATGGATCTCTCCGATCATGATTGTTCCAAAGAAAAATAAACAGCTCCGAATCTGTGTGGATTACCGAAAATTGAATGCCGCTACGGTACCTGATCCATTTCCTCTCCCCTTTCTCGACACAATGCTAGACAGAGTGGCTGGGCATGAGATGTATTCATTTCTCGATGGTTATAGTGGTTATAACCAGGTACGCGTGGAAGAGCAGGACATACCTAAAATAGCCTTCATTACGAATTGGGGTGTGTATGCTTGTACAGTCATGTGGTTTGGCTTAAGGAATGCTCCAAGCACATTTCAACGGTGTATGCAAGAATTTTTTTCACCCTATCTGACTACTTTTATGCAAGTGTACTTGGGCGACTGTTCTTTATTCCGCAAGATTGTGGCACACCTGTATCATTTACGGTGTTGTTTCGAAAAATGCCCTGAATATCGGTTATGCTTGAATCCGATAAAATCTGTGTTTGCGGTTTCTTGTGGCAAACTCCTTGGTCACATTATTTCTGAGCAAGGCATACAAGTTGACCTAGACAAAGTTGCAGCCGTGTTGTAGGCACCAGTACCCACCACACCAAAAGAAGTTATGCGACTCCTAGGACAGATTCCGTGGCATGGTCGCCATTTACGGTGGTTAGCCAATTTGGAAACACCACTTAATCGGCTAATGACGAGTACTCCACGACAGTTTGAATGGACTCCAGAATGCCAAACTGCCTTTGATCGTATAAAAGGATTATTGACTCAGGCCCCTATTTTGCAACCCCTAGACTGGGAAAGCCTGTTCCATGTCTTTGTCGATGCATCGGATATAGCCATTGGAAGTGTTTTAATGCAGCAAATTGATAAGTGGTTCCGGCCTGTCTATTACGCTAGTCGTCGACTAGCTTCGACTGAAAAGAATTATTCAGTGACCGAAAGAGAATGTCTCGGATTGGTGTACTCTCTGAAGAAATTTTGGCATTATTTGCTAGGCCAAAAATTCACCTTTCACGTGGATCATGCCGCACTTGTATATCTGGTCCGACAGCAACATTTAGGAGGTCGCTTGGTCGTTGGATTTTATTACTACAGGAGTTCGATTATGAAGTGATTCATCGACCCAGCACTGCACATGCATTAACAGATTTTCTCTCTCGGTTGGATTCCGGTGAAGCTCCGGTGGGTGTTGATGACACCACACCAGCAATTTACGTTACTGAAATGGCTCGTGACGAATCTACAGACCCTCCTGGGCCACCTACCTACTATGAGCAGTTATTAACCTTCCTTACTAACGGATGTCTTCCCCCTCACACTCCTCCTACAATGCGGCAGAAAATTGCAGTTTACAATTGCAGATTCCGGTTGATTATAGGATAGTTGTACTACATAGATCATACTGGTGTCTTACTTCGTTGTATTCCACCACATGAAGTAACCTCACTTATTGCTATGGCGCATTCAATACCCTCCGGAGGACATTTTGTAGCAGATCTTACTCACCAAAAAATTCTGCAAAGTGGTCTTTGGTGGCCTACCATGTACAATAACGTAGTTCAGTTTGTGCAGCAGTGTGACACTTGTCAGCGATCTGGATAGCCATTAAAGTGCCACTTCTTTCCTCTGCAACCTATCTTACCTTTGGAACCTTTTTACAAGTGGGGTCTTGATTTTATTGGACCAATCACACCTCCAGCGATCCTTAGCAACAATCGCTACATGCTGACCTGCATAGATTACACTACCAGATGGGCAGAAGCTTGGGCCTTACGGTCCGCTACAGCGGTTTCGATAGCAAAATGCCTGATGAAGGACGTCTTCCCGCGTTATGTCTTACCTCTGGAACTTGTGACCGACCAAGGAACACACTTTGCTAAAAATTTAATGCGAGTACTAATGCACACTTTTCAAATTCTGCACAAATTCAGTTCTCCATATTATCCCTGTGCTAATGGCTTAGCGAAAAGTATACAAGACGCTGTTAAGTATGCTTTGTAAATTGATCGTGGAATCACCAGAAAGATGGGATCAGTTACTACTTGCAGTCTTATGGGCATACCGGACTACATACAAAGTTGCAACCGGACTGACTCCTTTCAAGCTTGCTTATGGGTTGGAAGCAATCGCACCAATGGAAATTGTAGTGCCTAGCTTACGCGTGGCCATCACTCAGAAATTGTTACCCGAAGACTCTTTGCCATTTCGGTTGGACGCACTCAGAGCTTTGGATGAACGTCGCTGGGAAAGTTTGTTGGTTCTTCAAGAAGTGCAGTTGTGGCAAGCCTGTACCCATGATCGGTTTCTCAAGACTCCAGTTTTTACGGTGGGCCAACTTGTGCTATTTTATAATGCTAAATCAAATCGTGCTGCTGGGAAATTTAAATTACGGTAGTTTGGTCCTTACTAAATTAGTGAACAAGTGGGACCAGCTACTTTTCGGTTGACTATTTTGACCGGAGTTCCTCTTCCTAAAGTGATCAATGGTTCAAAGTTACGGCCGTATCACCAAGCACCTGATTCTCGCTGACGTGTTCTTCGTTTTTTCCATGTGTCACTTACTTTCTTTTTATTTTTCTGTGTTAGTTGAATAAAGACCGTAAAACTCCTCGTTTTGATACATAATCATGATTAATCGCCGCCTTGTGTTATTGATTCTGCTCATGCATGCACGCCGTAATTATGAAGGTTATCATCTCAACACCGCGCGATGATTAAGGGTTTTCGATCGCTTCCCGTTATCGAGTGTCTACTTAATCCTCTTCTTTTCCCTGTTAATCGTTATTGTGTATGTGTGTTCTGTGCCTTGTGTTTCCTGTGTTTGCCGTGTATTCATGTTCTTGTGACTTCACGTGCGCATCATGGTAGCGTGAGCCAATTTCGCTACCTTCCGTGATGGACTCCCTCATGACGTGAGTGAGTTCTTGCGTATCCGCGGCCTGTCGAACTTCACTGAACTGCCTTGGCATTCAGTGGAGTGTCACCCTTGTTACGCACAGATTATTGCTGCCATCACCGCCACACTTACCACAGAGCAATCTTGGCCGATTACTTGTTTACCATCACATGTAGTAATTACTTTAAACTCTTTTGCCGACGCATTCCGTTTTCCCATAGAAGGAGTAGATAATGGTCCTCTTCTTCCTATTGCTACTATGGTAGAATTATTCCCAAGGCACTCATCGAATGAGTACGCCATCTTATGTTGCCCTGATCGTGAATGAACTGCATTGCAATTCTTAGTTGCCATATTGAATTTACAGAAACGTACTTATGGGATTTCACGCCCATTTTACTCGATGATTGACATGGCTTCTCGTGAGCCTGTTAATTTCGCCTCGTTCTATTTCTGACGCATTCACCGTGAATACGTTACAGTTATTAAGCACGGTAACAAGGGAGATCTTCTGCGTTCACGTTTACCACATATCCTTACCTTTCTGTTCCCAGCCATTCAAGCCGCGCAACCCCCACCAAGAGCTCCAATTTTGTACCATGAAGAATCTGCCCAAGTGCTTGAAGATATAGAAGATGATGATGAAGATCTCTTCCAGCTTCTCCATCGGAAACGCAGACGGATAAGTCCCTTTGAGAGTCAAGTACAAGGCTCCACCGCCGGACATGAGGAAGAGGTTTTCCACGACACCACCACTTCAATCCATGTGGAATCTTTTGGTCATTCTTCTCTGAATAAGCAGTAGGAACAAAGTGCGTCCACCACCGCATTTGACGCAATTTCTTCTCAGGAGAAATCTCAGCAGCAGACCCAAGTTGATGTGCAAGCCATTGTTGCTGAGATGGTAAATGAAGTAATTACCTTGGTCGATGTTGTAATTGACCGGACTGAAGTGACTACACAGCAGCCTACTGGAATCGTGTTGGTATCCTCCACTCCTCCACCAATGGCTCCGGTCAAGCCCATTGTACCTGTGGCGCCTATTACCCCTGAAGAACCTGCTACTTCATCCACTTCACCTAATTATTCTCCACCATCTTCCCATCACCTCTTGTCAACCTCTTCATCCTAACCACTTCCTCCTCCTCTTCTTCCTCCGATTCCCATGTTTACAGAATTAGAATCGATGGGTCGTATGTTGATCCAATTCTCATAGCAGCTCCCAATGCAACTCAGAATGGTCATTGATAATATTCATCAAGAATTGCAACATAAAGTCGATATCCTAGAAGTAGATATTACTCCATTGCAAGAAGAAGTGGATGCAGTTAAGGCAGAAAATCATGCCCTGCACGTACAGATTCAGCACCTTCAAGTGCAGATTGCCGAACAGGACTCTTTGGTTGCTCAAAGAGATGCTGCGTTGGCTGAGTTAAGAGCCAAAGATGATTTATTAAGTGCTTGTGATGTAGAGATTATCTAGTTAAAACAATTAGTCCAGGATAAAGAGGATGCTTGCGTGGCACTTGGGAATTTATTGGAAGAAACTAGAGTACAGCTTGATGAAGTTGTGCAGAAAGGACAAGAGATGGCTGATTTAGCCAAGCAAACTAATGCAAAACTCCAGCTTGCAAACGCCAATCTGTTTCAGGCAAATTCTACTCTTAAATCCCATATGACTTTAACCGCTCAACTCTAGAAGGAGGCAGCAGGGATTCCAAAAGTAAGAGATGCATATTAACAGACTATTCAGTATCAAGCTCAACAACTGGAGAGAAGAGAAAAGCAGCTCAGGTATCAAGCAGAACATTTATCCAGAATCGATAAATAGATCGAAGATATGAAATTGAGTCGTGACGTAGCCCTTGCAAATGATTTCTACCTGCAAGAGGCATTTTTGCAGACACAGGCCTACCTTTTAATGAGTCAAGTGATTGCCGCAAGCTCTGTTCATACTGAACACACAGTTAATCGAACCAAAAACCTTAAAAAAGATGCTGGATTCTTTGAAGCAGAAGATTTCAAGAACTTTTAAATTAGCTCGCACCATGTATATACAGCGTATAGTAGATGAGCCCTAAATTTTGTTTCCGTTCCGGGTTCAAGTCCACCATGCATGCCAGTGTAAGCCGCCGGATTGGTATATTGTAACTCCCTATTTTTCATATACCGCACGAACCGAAAGGTCATTGCAAAGTGATGTATCTGTTTATCAACTAATGAAAAGACATTGCGGTGACTCTCCGATGACGACAAGCGGGATCGCCAAACTGTCTGTCTGGGCGATTGTGGTCAGTGAACTCGACGTAGTGCAGTATTCTTAACTCTGAGTATTGTTGTTCTTATTGCTGTATAATTACATTTAATTCGTCATTGATATAGTAAGATTAAGTGTGGATAATAAGTCTGCGTAACGAAAAGGAATAACTCCTGTGTTATGTACGGTGAAAAGTATTAACCTGAGTATGAACAGTAAATCTGTGAGATGACTAACAAGAGTCTTGACAGAAATTCATATTAAACAGAGCTTTGAGCATTAACGTATTGCGACTTGGATAAGTTAATTGGGAAAATCAAGTTACAGGGCCTCTGATTTATCAGACCCCTACCACTCCCAAGAACCCGAAAGAATTTAAAATGCTTGTAGTGTAACTGCGCATTTTAACACTTCGCATGATGACATTGCACTCATTGCATCTCTGCATATGAGTAGATTGTAGGCATTGAAAAAAACTCAATAAAAAATGATGGTCATAGTATTGGATGATGGATTTCAGAACACACATGGACACATGTTTTAATGATATATTTTTATCTTTAAATTCTAACATCTTTCAGTTCATGGATCTTTCATGGTATATGCACATAGAATCTCATATGACATATCTATTTTTACAGATTTGTAGCATGAATTTATACACAAACGCCCATGCATGCACACACATAAAGAGATAGAGATAGAGAGAGAGAGAGACAAAGGTAGATGGACCACCATAAAAATCTCTATACATTCCTAAAATGGAGTTTTGAACATTAATTTGGTACAAGTGTAGAAATAAGGGGAGAGAGAGAGAGAGAGAGCTATGTATTTTCTTGTTTCATATTTCTAAGAGAAACCATAAAGGACCCGAACAAAATCTACTAGAGAGAGAGAGATATAGGAAGATAAAAATATTTAAATAGATAGGAAAATATAAAAAAGATAGAATATAAAGTAATAAAATAAAAACAAAATATAGGTATTAATTTTGAGTGTTTGATTTATCTTCAAAATATGCTAATGAATATTTTTTCTCCATTTTTCATTTTAGAAAAACCCAAAAGATTGGAAGTACAGAAAAGTGGAGAGAGTTCTTTTCGGCCCTCTGGTTGAAAAGACCAAAGGAAGACTATTTTGCTCGTTCGCACTCGAGCAGATTTGATACTTATTCTGATCGGCACTTTAGCACAGCCTACTTTATGATCCTTATCTATATCAAGGATCCTCTACTTTTAATTTAGTTTGTATTTGGCTCTACCCCCTTACATTGTATATGCCCATGGATGGCAACACTATTGATGAGTACATGATTATTGAGGTTTCCAATTTATCTTTTGTATTGAGTTTGATAATTAGTAGTATATCATCTTTCATGAATTTGTGTTTACCTGACCTACTTCCAATCCTACATCACCAACTGATTTCATCAATGAGATCCTGCTCCCTCTTCCATTTGCTTCTCTACTATTTGTGAAACACAAGTGGGGCTTGGAAAACTATCCCTAGGAAAGGTGCCCATCATGCAAACAATGCTCATTGGATAGGGATGACGCAACTCCCCAAGGCCCAATCTAATCCTATGCCTGTTGTGCCATCATGACCCCCTTCCCTTTGCCAAGCTAAACTTGATGTGAAGCCAGTAGATTGCCCTGGTGATAGTAGATCCTTGAATCACCAGCCACACCTTTAGTTCATAGAAAAGCACTTTTAGGCACTTCTAGAGTTACTTGTATTTAGTATTTATTAAAAAATAGATATAAAGATATTTTCACTGCGTGAACGCATTAACTCAAGCTCATATCAAAATTCTAGATATTCATTTTTAATTTCTATGTGCACTTTCATTCGTTCATGCACATAAAAAGAAAGATTGATTTTCCTATGTGAGTTTGATCACTCATATCCTGCATTTAATTTAAAGGATTCTAAAAAAATATCATTAAAATAAATAAAAATCTTTGAGAATTATAAAAATTAAAAACAAGTAATTCAAAGCACAAAAAAGAATTGTTCAAGATCAATTTATAGAAATGGGAAAAGGAGAGGAATGGAAATCAAGTAAAGATCAAGTCTAAGAAAGAAACTAAGTCAAGTAAAGAAATTGTAAAGGAAGAAAAGAGTTCAAGTAATTTAAGCTTGAGAGATCAAGTTAAAGAAAAGTAACTAGAGATGATTTAATCCAGATCAAAGGAAGAAAAGAAACCAAGTAACTCAAGATTTTCACATTCACTCAGACCCTAAAAGAAGAATTTGATTAGGTAGTTAATCAGAGATTAAAGAGCGAGAGCTTTATACGTACTTTCACCTCCTAGCTTGAGACTCATCATGTCTCTTCTCTAAATTCTACTTCGAGTTAAGAGAAATACTCCAGCCACTTACCTTGGACATCGTCCTTCACACTAGGACAAGCAAAAAGAAAGATATAGATTAAGTATTTAAAGAGATAATGATCCCAAAAGAAGGGGCTCGAGCAGTTCAAGCCATCTTAAGAGTCAAAGGGAAGTTTATAGGATTCAATGTGAGTGAGTACTTGGACCTTTTTTAAGACCAAGCTGAGATCCATGGATTACTTGAAGAGATGTTAACGCATTTCTTCACTCAGGAAGTTTCAAGGTCAATTTTAGCATCCATATCAGTACACATAGAAAATACTTGGACATATTTTAGAAATGAATTACATTAACACTTCTATCTAGAAGATTTCAATCAGCACAATAGAGAGGTTTTTTTGTGATGGGTTCATTTCCCAAAACCCGCTACATCTTTGACACATCTCGTTAACAAGCTCTTGTCAATGAGGAGGTATGCACAACTTTCTCATGCTGACATAGACTCTTTAAAGCCCGACCTGTTCATTTCATTTCTCAAGATTTTAAGTCCTAAAGATAAGAATGAAGTTGAGTGAAGGATTGAGGAGATAGAAAAGAGGTTTCAACTGAATAAAGAGTGGGCAAAAACTAGAAGAGAGGAAGAGGTAGTTGCCCAGATGAGGAAATTAGAGGGCATGCTTTATGGTAGGTGACTACAAACTTCTCCATAACAGCCAAGAGAGACACGTATTCTAGTAGGTTCAAATATGTCTACAACATCAACTACACCTAATGTTCCATGCATATCACACACACCACTAGAATTACAACTAGAGATCCTAAGAAAGAAAATAGAAAACGTTATGACAATGCAAGCCTCGTTTTCCAAAGAGATGGCTAGCTTAGAGAATAAGGTGTAGTCCATGGGTTATTAAGACCTCATCCTTACTCAATGAAGCACTACGTATACAGATCCCTTCCCAAGAACTACCATGTCAATGCGTGATACAGGGATACCCAATGCCTCAAGCTATACTTCTTGTGTAGCCAACTCCTCTATAGACCCTTGTACCACTATTTCAGCTCATGTACTAGAGAAAATACTAGGCCATTTAATAGATGAGGAACTAGGGGATCTGGAGGAGCAAAAGCGTGTGTCTATCATGATGCACATGAACAATTTTCCTATGCATGTGAAGAGTTGAAGCACCCAAATGAACATCAATTACTGACAAATATAGACAAGAAGGTTTGTTACTTTAGGACTTGGCTTTCTTTGCCTATAAACTAGGGGGAGGAATGAAGATTCTATATGAGAACGTATCAAATACAAATGCAAGCACATCAACAACAGAGTTAGAGGCAATGGAAGAAGGAAATGAAGAAGAGATTAGGCCATAGAAGCAAAAGAACTATTGAATAGAAACTCTAGTCAGAGCCAGAGATGAGACCATGCAGAAGAATGCTTAGAAGTCTCTTGTGGATCAATTCTCCTTACTCACATATAGGTAATGTTGAGGATAAGAGGAGAATAGACCAAATGCAATATGAGTATGAGCCAGAAAGAAGAGTGACTAAGAGGCAAAGAAAAGATAATGAGGAAAAGGCTAAAGATTCTAAAAAGAAATTCAAGTTCGAGGAACCCGTGGCTTCTCAAGAAGAAGATAAAAGATAAGAAATAAGAAAAGGAAAGAGGCTAGCCAAGCCAGATAAAAGTCAAGATACAAAGCAAGTAGATGAAACTAAACAAGAGACTACTGAAAAAACCAAAAATGTTCAAGAAAATGAGAAGAAAAAGAAGAATAAAGCTCCAAATGCTCCACTACTTTCAGAGCTTGACAAGAAGAATGAATCCACATAAATTTTGAATGATATTTTATTAAATAGTAAAGTAACCATATCTTTGTAACAAGACTTCTCAATTGTAAATCGTGAGTTTAAAGATAGTTTCATTAACCTTATTAAGAGAAAGAGATTTGCATTACGTGAAGATATAGAGATGGGAGAAGCATCCAAAGGCACTCAAGTAATGAATGAAGTTTTTGCCTTGAGTGATTCATCTGATAACAAGGATGATGAGATTGCAATATGTCAACCGAATAGGAACTCTCTAGGACCAATCAAACCTAATGGTGAGACAAGAAAGTTTGAGAGTGATTATAATAAGAACTTCTTGTGAAGAGGGACACCAAAAGTAAAAGAGAAATTAGGAAATCATGGAGATTCATATTTATCTTTGGCCTTGATTGACTCATAGTCTGAGATAAATGTGATATCTAAGAATGTGTATGACAAATTCAGGTGGCCAATAGACAAGGAACATGGCTCGAGGATGGGGATTGTAGATAATGGCTCTTAAGCTTTGCTTGTGACTTGTGCTTTTATGCATCTAATGATTGGGGGAGTTTATGAGGAATTCAAATTCCACTTCCTTGTCCAAGATAACTACTTGTAGAAAGCTATTCCTAGAAAACCATTGCAGATGGAGACAAAGGCAATGGATGATGGATTTGCATATGCAAGAATCTAATCAAGATCTGGTTTGAAATCGTTACAAGTCATGAAATTCTACAAGAATCATTGAGAAACAGAAACAATTTAAGGATATAGCCCATTAACTCTTATGATCATGAGTGTGATGATTGTGAACCAATGAGAGAGGATGGGGCATATTTTGATAATAATTTCTTCTCGGATCCATTACTGATCGAGACAACAATGGGAAATGGTTTGATGTCTCGTAGGACTCTATGTTGATATATTCAGGTAGTGATGTGTGTGAACACGCTAGGACCGTCGGGGCACTTTTTCCCTCTTTAGGAGGTTTTTTTTCCCTCGGCTTGTATATACGCCTATTGCCCTAATGGGCTATTTATCTTTGTACATTCTTTAGTAATACATTCAGTATTGTGTGTTTGTGCTCCAAGCTTCTTCTTCTTCTTCCTTGTGTTGTTCCCGTGCTTCCGTAGACGTCTAACTCCAATAATTGGTATCAGAGCAGGTCGTCGCTTCATCTAGGGTGCCATCGACACTCCTCCATTTGCAGTCTCAGATTCGCACGAAATTTGGTGAGCATACTCAGGGTGTTTCACAGATCAAAACAGCTTTGCTACATAGTGCCAAAATCGCAATCTAAGCTCGTTTCGACCTCCGAACGCATTATCACAGCATTTGTGCAGGCTATTTTGTCTTTTTGTGCCAAAGGTATACACCAGTTTCTGTTCACCAGTATAAGCATCTCAAAGTCTGCTACAGGTCTAGCAGAATTCGTTGGGGTAGTTCTGTTCAACTTTTTGAGATACAGTCAATTTTCTGCATCAAGGTATTTTAGTCACCGGCCATGGCTAAAAGCAATGATGTATTCCGTATGTTGGCTGTTGAGGATAAGTTGGATGGTACCAACTACCCATTATGGGATTATATGATTCGACATGTATTGGTTGCAAAAGGATTGTGGAACATTGTGCAGGGTGTTGAAAGAGGTCATGTTACACCTCTGGCTACAAGTATTGCAAATACAGGTGCTGGAGCTCATGAAGATGGTGTCGAAGATGATATTCCATAGATTCTTGTTCATGCTACTGTTTCTGCTGCACCTACTGCAGAGCACATTCACTGGGATGGCAGAGATGCCCAGGAACATGCATTGATAGCTTTGTCTGTCAAATGTCCCATTATTCCTCACATTCGCTCTTGCAGAACAGCTAAGGATGCTTGGGATACACTTACCACATTGTAGCAAGCTAGAAATGAGGCTCGTGTTGCTTACCTCCGAAAATAGTTGGAGAGTGAGCACATAAATGAAGGTGATTCTATGGACAGTTTCCTAACAAAGATCAAATACTTGAAGGAATAGTTGATTTCTGCTGATGAGGTTATACCAGATAGCTCACTTGTGCAGACCGTTCTCAATGGTCTTCCTCATTGATATTAGAGTTTTGCTTCTACTCTTCGGTTGATGATGAAAGGCAATCCAAATGCCTTGTCATTTGAGGAGTTAGTCTCTGTTCTATTGCAGGAAGATCAGTCCAGACAGAACAGGTCCATTATGCATGTTGCAGATCAAGCTTTCCTAGCTAGTCAGAAGGGCAAAGGAAAATGGAGCTCTTCTACTAGTAAGCAGAAATCTGCAAATGCTGCACATTCAAAGAACCAAGACAAAGATGAGAAAAAAACAGAAAGGAAGAAATTGTTTTGTAAGTACTGTAAAGGGAATGATCACATTATAAAGAACTTTCCAAAACTGGCTGCAAAAGAGGCAAAGAAGAGAGAGGCTCGAATGGTTGTTGCAGAAGCCTCTACACCAAAAACGGAGTCTACTAATCTTGTGCAACAAGAAGAATGGGCATTTACTACTGTTTGCAGTTTTGACCCATCTTCTCATGATTAGTGCATGTCTGCAGTAGACTCAGATGTTTGGTATTTTGACATTGGGGCAACCAAACATATTACCTCGCAGCACAGTTTCTTCTCTTCACTCGAGCCTGCCCCTACAGGAAATACTGTTACATGTGCCAACAACTCCTCTTATCCTGTTATGGAAGTTGGTAAGATCATTTTGATTACTGCTGATGGTAGTTCTTTCACTTGTCAGATGCTTTATTTGTGTGAGGGATCAAGAAGAACATGTTATCAATTTCTGCATTAGCCAAGATTGGCTTGGTTGTGAAATTTGTTGATGATAGGTGTACAGTTCATGATCTGTCAAATGGCGATGTGATTATTGCTTCTCGCATTTTATGTCATGGGTTGTATAAGGTCATAGACTATGAAAGATCTGTAAATGATTTGGCATGTGCAGTAAATGATTCTCAGGCTATGTCAGATGCAAAGCTTTGGCATGCACGCTTTGGTCATCTAAATTTTGCTAGTTTGCTACACCTGCAGAAATCTGAAATGGTGTCCTCTTTGCCCAAACTTGAGGCACCTGGAAAACATGTTTGTGAAGGCTGTATTTTGGGCAAAATGGAGCGTTTGTCCTTTCCAAAAGATGGTTCAATTCGGGCTACTCAAAAATTGCAGCTTGTACATAGGGATGTTTGTGGTCCTATGCAGACACCTTCTTTTGGAAATTATCTTTACTTTGTGACTTTCATTGATGATTTTTCCAAGCATGCATGGGTATATCCATTGAAGGCAAAGTCCGAAGTGTTCATGTGCTTCAAACAGTTTTTGGTTTTGGCTGAAAATCTGTCAGCATGTAAAATGGGCACCCTCTGTTCTGATCGAGGGGGGGGGAATATATGTCTTCCGATTTTATTGCATTTCTGGCTAAACGTGGGATAAAACACCAGTGTACAATGCCATATACACCTCAATAGAATGGAGTTGCTGAATGTAAGAACAGGTCTCCCATGGAGATCGCGAGATGTATGGTCAAGAGTTAGGCTTTACCTCATAGTTTCTGGCTTGAGGCTGCCATGTGTGCAGCATATGTACTGAACAGGTGTCCCACTAAAGCGCTGCACTCTATCACTCCATATGAGGCTTGGCATGACTGCAAGTCATCTGTTGCTCATCTGCATGTTTTTGGTTGTTTGGCATATGCATTAGTGCCTGAACAACATCGTAGAAAATTGGATGATAAAGGAGTAAAATGTATTTTTGTTGGATACAGTTCTGAAAGTAAAGACTATCGTTTGTATCATCCACAGAGTAAACACATTCTGGTTAGCCGTGATGTTGTATTTGTGGAAGATGCTATTCAGCCATTGCTTTCTTGTACTAAGGAGAAATATGCTAGCTCCAAAGACGTGTATGATACTTTGATGCCTCTTTTTACAAGTGGAGAGTCTAGTGCTAGTCCTAATGAGGCAACTTCTCAGCCTTTGCAGGTTTCATATGATGATCCAGATCATTCCATTTTTCATGCAGATTTACATGATGCACTTGTTGATGAGAGAGCTGATATTGAGCAGGAAAAAACTATGCCAAAATGGCTGGTGAAGACTTTGCATGACAGCAAATTAGATGCACCTTTGTCATATCGTACTCGTTCAGGCTCTCATAGTGCCTCCTTTGCATCAGATTGCTATGCTATGGCTGCGTTGTGGAGGTGATCGCAATCCGGGTGGATCGGTTCCGGTTGTGGCACACATAGGGTGTATGAAGCTAATGAATGTTGGATGGTTTAAGGACATGAAAGTGAAATTAATGTTGAGTATGGAGAAGAGAGAGATGTTGAAATGATTATGGGAATGGGAATGTAGGAGTGCAAGTTAGATTTATGAACATGAATGATAAGAATGAAAGAGAACCATACACACGAATCAAATTTGGAAGGAAGAATGGTCCATTGACGGAGCTTCTTAAACACTTCCTAATCCATATGCATAGTCTTCTTTGGATGATATGTATGCATGACGTGAATAGATGGAATCCTTACACATAAACCAGTTTCGAAAGGAACAATGGTCCAATATTGGAGCTTCTTATACACTTTCAAAAACTAATCAATATGTATGGGTATGTATGGATTATATGCATGCAAGTGAATTATGATGATAGAGTTTACTCACAAGCTCAATGAAACATCCTCACTGGTTCAACGCAATACTGCGGAGCCTTCTCACACATAGAAGAAATAGAAGACATGTAAAAATACTTAAGAGACTAAAAGAGGAGACAAGAGACAAGTGACAAGTGACATGAATTAAAAGGATTTGAATTAAGATACATGTATAAGATCGTCGTGGTACGTCAAGCTAGGCAGTCTACTGATCAAAGGTGGTTCCGACCCTCAAACCATGACAGTTCAACCGAATGTCACACGTAAGAAGGTGAGTTCCACTCCAGTGACCCTATGTTGTCTAGGCTCGTAACGTCTAACTAAAGGAGTCTAAGACTCATTAAAATCAGCTCTTACTCACTCACACGCTCCACCGAGGGTGAGTCGAGATAGAGATGCTGGTTTCAAGAGCCTATCCTAGATTGGAGTTCTAACTTAAATTTGAAACTAGGTACTATACTCATACTAGCTCACCTTGGATCCTCACTCGCTCAACCGAGGGTGATCATCTCAAGGAAACCGTAAGCTAGCATGAGCCCTATGGATGCCTAACAATGATGCTCTAGGAGTTTGGAGGGGGGTTTATATAGTTTTTTGAATGAATTTGGGCCCTTGGATCTAAAGAAATCAACTCTCAACTCTAGGATCACTACTTTTGATTACAACCATTTGATTAATCAAATCAATGGCTTGGAATTGTTCTTTCTATCAAATCTAGTGTAAAGGAGTGAAATTTAGGCGCCCTCATTCTCCACCGTTGGATCTGGGGATGATCTGGACCGTCGGATCAGTGCTGACATCAATTCGGATAAGATAAGCCACTATTTTTGGAGAAAAACTGCATTATTGATCTTTGATTGTAAAAAATTATCTTCTTTTATGGAAAAACTCGTGGATCCTCCTTGCTTTAAGCATAAGTGCATCTCCACCCTTGAATATGAGCTCATCTTGATCGTACAACATGGCTCAATGAGCTTTCGCCATGTGGTGGCCCTTCAACCCTTCAATTTGCTTAAACTAGAAAACTGCGGTGATCCTGAAAACTGGACTTTGTTCTCTTTGACCCTCCAAATAGGCTTTGATGAAGATGAAACTTTGTAGGACTATTTTTCCAAAGATCTCCTTCAGGAATATGCAGAAATAACTCCCATCCGAATCTCCCTTATACAAGTTTGACTACATTTGGAAGCTTGCAAGGTGGCATTAAGGTCTCTAGGAAGCTCTGATGGCCTTGAAAATTTGTACAAATATGTAGCCACATATGATCTTTATACATGCCAAACCATATGGCTAACATAAATTTCTATACAAGAATTTGTAGGGTCAAACTAGAAAAATTACATTTTTACAAAATGAACATAGCATATCAATGTGCTACAAAATCCATTTTCTGCTGAAATTTGGGCTATAGACTGCCTTTGACAATCTTTACAAGTATATGGATTTTCATCTAATTTGGTGACAATGAAATTTTTGCCCTAATTTCCCAACTTTGACCAGCTTTGACCGCTACCATGGACTTTCTTGATTTCTTTGAAACTTTGTATGTGAGCTTCCTTTGACATCCTTGATGCATCCTGGACTTCTCGAGGAATTCCAACTACCTTCACCAAATATGTTTTTTTGTAGTCCTTCATAAGTGAGAGAGGAGAGAAAATCTCGACGACAGCGTCTAGTCTATGTGATGAGAATGAGCCTGTTTCTTTTGATGAAGCATAGAATTCAAAAAATTGGATGGCTGCTATGCAATCTGAATATGATGCTATAATGAAGAATGGTACATGGTCTTTATGTGACTTGCCTCCTGGCAAGAAGGCCATTGGCACTAAGTGGGTATACAAGCTGAAGCGTAAACCTGATGGTATAGTTGACAGGTATAAGGCTAGGCTTGTTGGAAAGGGTTATGCGCAGGAAAGAGGCATTGATTTTGATGAGACCTTTGCACCTACATGGCGTATGACTACTGTTTGGAGCATTTGTGCACTTGCAACCCATCATGGTTGGAATGTACATCAATTGGACATTAAAACAACATTCCTGAATGGTGACTTGCATGAAGAAGTGTATGTTTTTGAGCCCCGTGGCTTTGTGCAGAAAGGGCATGAAAACCAGGTGTGCAGGTTAAAGAAGGCATTATATGGTTTAAAGCAAGCACCACGTGCTTGGTATGAGAAGATACATGCCTATGTGGTTGCACATGGTTTTGAGAACAATCCAATAGAAAGCACCTTATATGTTAAGTGTGCTAATAATGTTCTTCTGATCATTGTTGTCTATGTTGACAACATGCTGCTCACTGGTCCTATTGAGAAGCATATTGCTGATTTCAAGGCTGATTTGCATGCCTCATTTGAGATGTCTGATTCGGGGCATTTGCATCACTATTTGGGCATTCAGTTTATGCAAGTTGATGGTGGAATGGCTTTGTGTCAAATGAAATATATTGACACATTATTGTAGCGTTTTGGCCTTGAAGACTGTAAGCCTATTGCCACTCCTATGGAGACAGGTTTACGATTGAGTCTTCATGATGCTGGAGATGCCTTTGATGTTGTTCCCTATCAACAGGCTGTTGGATGCTTGTTTTACTTATGCATTACTCGGCCAGATATTCAGTTTGCTGTCTCATAGATGAATAGATCTACGCATTGCCGAGGAGTCAAGCATTGGCAGGCGGTTAAGCGCATCTTTTGCTACTTGAGTGGTACTCGGCTACTTAGGTTGTTTTATCCCAAGGGGGGATCCCTACCGCCACATTGCATGCTTTTTCTGACTTTGATTGGGCTGGTTGCCACTTCCAGTTGTGAGGCTGAGTATAGGGCAGCTTTCACAGCTACTCTTGAGTGTGTGTGGCTCAGATGCCTTATGGCTGATTTGGGTGTTGGTCAGTCTTCTGCCACCACCATCTTCACTGACAGTCAGAGCACGTTGGCACTTGCAAGGAACCCTTTGTTCCATGCTCGCACTAAGCACATTGAGGTACATTATCACTATGTCAGGGAGAGGTTCTCTACTGGGGAGATCAGCTTGGCATATGTGCCCATGCAGGAGAAGATTGCAGACCTTTTCACGAAGGCTCTGCCTAGGGAGAAGTTTGAAGCTTTCCGCAAAGCTTTGGGCTTACTTCCTTTTGTGGAGTGCATTCAAGTTACTTTATTTGCTTAAACAAGATTTTTCAAATAAATTTAGAAAAACATACGAAAAACGTGACAAAAACTTAGGATTGATATTGCCTGATGAAAAGATTGAAAATATAATTGAGTTGAAAAGTACTTTGACTATTCTAGAAGAAGTTGAGCATGCACTTCAAAGAAATGAAAAATCTAAAATCATTGTGCTTAGTTATATCCAAGAATATTATTTGATTGTTGTTTTTTTTTTGCAAGAACATAAAGCAAATGTAAATACTAAGTACAATACTATTGATAAGAAAATAGAGCCCATAGCTCAGCAATTACTGAGTGATAGTTATGAGAAGTATCTAAGAGTGTCTCATGACCCTATGCTGAGAAGACGAGAGGTCATAGGGAATCACTTTATTGAGGAGACTATTAACTAGATAAAATTTAGACACGGATCTTTTGTTACACAGAGTAAAATATAAAAGCTTATAGATGATAACAAGGGAAATGAGAATTACCATATGAGATAGGTTGTGCCGATTTGAAACAAGTTCTACCCATGATCATGTTTATTGTGCCATATATTCCATGGAATATGTGACCTATTGAAGTCCCAAAGGCTCAATTACTTGATTTCATGAGGTTGTCGAAGGAGAAGATATCCATGTGAATATTGGAACCATCTTCAGCGCAATATTTGAATCGATCATTCACAGTGACACAAAAGAATGGGAAACATCGTTTCATCTAGAATTTACAGCCTCTACATAAATTCAAGATTAGAAATGTAGGGACAAGACCTATAATAGATGAGTTTGCTAAAGCATTTGTTGGAAATTCCATCCACTCCATGGGTGATCTATATTCATTGTATCATCAACTTTAGCTAGCTATTGAGGATTGAGACATCACTATGATGAAGAATCCATGAGGCCTTGTATGAATATGTACTTTTCCTTAGGAGAGCAATGATTTCTATAGCTCACATGATTAATGCCATGAATTTGGTCCTACATGACTTCATACCTTTAGTGATTATGCCTTTTATTGATGATATTGCAATTAAGGCTTGTGAGGAAAGAGTGAAAGATGAGACTTTAGATGCCTCTAATTGTAGGAAGCTAATTACAGACCATAGCTATGATTGTGAGAAAATTTTGGAGAGAATTGAAGAGGTAGGGCTTACATTTTCTCTAGAGAAATCTCTTTATGGAGTCGATGAGGTTCTCATTGTAGGACATCTATGTGCACATTATGGCCACAAGACATATTTGTAGAGAGTTGAAGCCATTACCAGAATTTATGAGGTGTGTCATAACATTAGTGTAGGGAGGAGATTCTTCGGAGCCTCTATCTTCTATGTGATTTGGATTCCTCACTTTTCTCATGTTTTGAACCGTTTATATGATCTACTAAGAAAGAGAAAGAGATTTATCTAGACAAAAAAAAAAGAGCAAAGAGCCATGCATAAACTAAAGCTATTGCTAATTGAAGTGCAGCTCTGAAGCATGTTGATTATTCGGATCAACAGTCTATCATTTTGACTGTTGATACTATTGATATATTTAGGTAGTGATGTGTGTGAACACACTAGGACCGCCGGGGCACTTTTTTGCCTCTTCAGGAGGTTTTTTCCCTCGGCTTGTATATATGCCTATTGCCCTAATGGGCTACTTATCTTTGTACATTCTCTAGTAATACATTCACTATTGTGTATTTGGGCTCCAAGCTTCTTCTTCTTCCTTGTGATGTTCGCTTGCTTCCGCATACATCTATCTCCAACAATTGGTATCAGAGCAGGTCGTTGCTTCATCTAGGGCGCCGTCGACACTCCTCCGTTTGTAGTCTCACTTTCGCACGTGATTTGGTGAGCATACTCAAGGTGTTTCAAAGATCAAAACAGCTTCGCCTTGTGGTGCCGAAATCGCGATCTGAGCTCGTTTCGACCTCCGAACGCACTATCACTGTGCTTGTGCAGGCTATTTCGTCTTTTTGTGCCAAAGGTATATACCAGTTTTTGTTCGCCAGTTTAAGCGTCTCGAAGTCTGCTACAGGGCTAGCAGAACTCGTCTGGGCAGTTCTGTTCAACTTTTTGAGATACAATCAATTTTTTGCATTAAGGTATTTTAGTCACTCGCCATGGCTGAAAGCAATGATGTATTCCGTATGTTGGCTATTGAGGATAAGTTGGATGGTACCAACTACCCATTGTGGGCTTATATGATGCGACATGTATGGGTTGCAAAAGGATTGTGGAACATTGTGCAGGGTGTTGAAAGACGTCCTGTTCCACCTCTAACTACAGGTACTGCAAATACAGGTGCTGGAGCTGATGAAGATGGTGTCGAAGATGATATTCCACAGATTCCTGTTCGTGCTGTTGTTTGTGCTGCACCTATTGCAGAGCAGATTCGCTAGGATGGCAGAGAAGCCGAGGCACATGCATTAATAGCTTTGTCTCTCAAACTTGCCATTATTCCTCATATTCGCTCTTGCAGAACAACTAAGGATGCTTGGGATACACTTACCACATTGTACCAAGCTAGGAATGAGGCTCGTGTTGCTTACCTCCGAAAACAGTTGGAGAGTGAGCACATGAATGAAGGTGATTCTATGAACATTTTCCTAACGAAGATCAAAGACTTGAAGGAACAGTTGATTTCTGCTGATGAGGTTATACGAGATAGCTCACTTGTGCAGACCGTTTTGAATGGTCTTCCTAATTCATATCAGAGTTTTTCTTCTACTCTTTGGTTGATGATGAAAGGCAATCCAAATGCCTTATCATTTGAGGAGTTAGTCTCTATTCTGTTGCAGGAAGATCAGTCCATGCAAAACAGGTCCATTATGCGAGTTGCAGATCAAGCTTTCCTAGCTAGTCAGAAGAGCAAAGGAAAATGGAGCTCTTCAACTAGTAAGCATAAATGTTCTAATTCTGCATATTGGAAGAAGGAAGATAAAGATGAGAAGAAATCAGAAAAGCAGAAATTGTTTTGTAAGTACTGTAAAGGGAATGATCATATCATAAAGAACTGTCCAAAACTGGCTGCTAAAGAGGCAAAGAAGAAAGAGGCTGGAATGGTTGTTGTAGAGGCCTCTACACCAAAAACAGAGTCTGTAAATCTTGTGCAGGAAGAAGAATGGGCGCTTACTACTATTTGCAGTTTTGACCCATCATCTCATGAGCAGTGCATGTTTGCAGTAGACTCAGATGTTTGGTATTTTGATAATGGGGCAACCAAACATATTACCTTGCAGCGCAGTTTCATCTCTTCACTCGAGCCTGCCCCTACAGGGAATACTGTTACATGTGCCAACAAATCCTCTTATCCTGTTATGGGAGTTGGTAAGATCATTTTGTCTACAGCTGATAGTAGTTCTTTCACTTTTTCAAATGCTTTATTTGTGCCAGGGATCAAGAAGAATCTGTTATCAGTTTCTACATTAGCCAAGATTGGCTTGGTTGTGAAATTTGTTGATGATAGATGTACAGTTCATGATCTGTCAAATGGCGATGTTATTATTTCTTCTAGCATTTTATGTCATGGGTTGTATAAGCTCATAGACTATGAGAGATCTGTGAATGATTCGGCATGTGCAGTTCATGATTCTCAGGCTATGTCAGATGCAAAGCTTTGGCATGCACGCTTTCGTCATCTGAATTTTGCTAGTTTGCTACGCATGCAGAAATCTGAAATGGTGTCCTCTTTGCCCAATTTTGGGCAAAATGCAGCGTTCCTCCTTTCCAAAAGATGGTTCAGTTCGGGCTACACAGAAATTGCAGCTTGTACATAGTGATGTCTGTGGTCCTATGCAGACACCCTCTTTTGGAAATTACCTTTACTTCGTGACTTTCATTGATGATTTTTCCAGGCATGCATAGGTATATCCACTCAAAGTAAAGTCTGAAGTGTTCATGTGCTTTAAACAGTTTTTGGTTTTGGCTGAAAATCTGTAAGCATGTAAAATGGGCACCCTTTGTTCTAATCGAGGGGGGGAATATATGTCTTCTGATTTTAATGCATTTCTAGCTGAACGTGGTATAAAACACCAGTGTACAGTGCCGTATACACCTCAAGAGAATGGAGTTGCTGAAAGAAAGGACAGGTCACTCATGGAGATGACAAGGTGCATGGTCAAGAGTGAGGCTTTACCACATAGCTTTTGGCTTGAGGCTGTCATGTGTGCAACATATGTTTTGAATAGGTGTCCCACTAAAGCGTTGCAGTCTATCACTCCATATGAGGCTTGGCATGACCACAACGCATCTGTTGCTCATTTGCGTGTTTTTGGTTGTTTGGCATATGCACTAGTGCCTGAACAACATCGCAGAAAATTGGATGATAAGGTAGTAAAATGTATTTTTGTTGGGTATAGTTCTGAAAGTAAAGGCTATCATTTGTATAATCCACAGACTAAACGCATTCTGGTTAGTCGTGATGTTGTCTTTGTGGAAGATGCTATTCATCCATTGCTTTCATGTACTAAGGAGTCATCTATTAGCTCTAAAGACATGTATGATACTTTGATGCCTCTTTTTATAGGTGGACAGTCTAGTGTTGGTCCTAATGAGGCAACCTCTCAGCCTTTGCAGGTTTCATATGATGATGCAGATCATTCCATTTCTGATGTAGATTTACATGATGCACTTGTTGATGAGAGAGTTGATATTGAGCAGGCAAAAACTATGCCAAAATGGCTGGTGCAGACTTTCTGTGACAGTAAATTAGATGCACCTTTGTCATATCGTACTCGTTCAGGCTCTCATAGTGCCTCCTTTGCATCAGATTGCTATGGTATGGCTGCGTCTAGTGTCTGTGATGAAAATGAGCCTGTTTCTTTTGATGAAGCACATAATTCAGAAAATTGGATGGCTGCTATGTAATCTGAATATGATGCTATAATGAAGAATGGTACATGGTCTTTATGTGAATTTCCTCCTCGCAAGAAGGCCATTGGCACTAAGTGGGTATACAAGTTGAAGCATAAACCTGATGGTACAGTTGACAGGTATAAGGCTAGGCTTGTTGCAAAGGGTTATGCGCAAGAAAGAGGCATTGATTTTGATGAGACCTTTGCACCTACATGCCGTATGACTACTGTTCGGAGCATTTGTGCACTTGCAGCCCATCATGGTTGGAATCTACATCAGTTGGACATTAAAACAACATTTGTGAATGGTGACTTGCATGAAGAAGTGTATGTTTCTCAGCCCCGTGGCTTTGTGCAAAAAGGGCATGAAAACCAAGTGTGCAGGTTAAAGAAGGCATTTTATGGTTTAAAGCAAGCACCACGTGCTTGGTATGAGAAGATACATGCCTATCTGGTTGCACATGGTTTTGAGCATAGTCCAACTGAAAGCACCTTATATGTTAGGCGTGCTAATGATGTGCTTCTGATCATTGTTGTCTATGTTGACGACATGCTACTCACTAGTCCTATTGAGAAGCATATTGCTGATTTCAAGGTTGATTTGCATGCCTCATTTGAGATGTCTGATGTGGGGCATTTGCATCACTATTTGGGCATTCAATTTTTGCAAGTTGATGGTGGAATGGCTTTTTGTCAAACGAAATATATTGACACATTATTGCAGCGTTTTGGCCTTGAAGACTCTAAGCCTATTGTGACTCCTATGGAGACAGGTTTACGATTGAATCATCATGATGCTGGAGATGCATTTGATGTTGTTCTCTATCAGGAGGCTATTGGATCCTTGATTTACTTATGCATTACTCGACCAGATATTCAGTTTGCTGTCTCACAGATGAGCAGGTTTATGCATTGCCTAGGAGTCACGCATTGGAAGGCGGTTAAGCACATCTTTCGCTACTTGAGTGGTACTCGGCTACTTGGGTTGTTTTATCCCAAGGGGGGATCACTACCGCCAGATTTGCATGCTTTTTCTAACTTAGATTGGGCTGGTTGCTATGACACTCGTGTGTCCACCAATGGTTTTTGCTTCATGCTTGGTAGCTCATGTATATCTTGGTTGAGCAAGAAGCAACCTAGTGTGGCCACTTCCAGTTGTGAGGCTGAGTATAGTGCAGCTTTCACAGCGACTTTTGAGTGTGTGTGGCTTAGACGCCTTATGGCTGATTTGGGTGTTGGTTAGTCTTCTGCCACCACCATCTTCACTGACAATGAGAGCGCATTGGCAGTTGCGAGGAACCCTGTGTTCCATGCTCGCACTAAGCACATTCAGGTGCATTATCACTATGTCAGGGAGAGGTTCTCTACTGGGGAGATCAGCTTGGCATATGTGCCCACGCAGGAGAACATTGCAGACCTTTTCACGAAGGCTCTGCCTGGGGAGAAGTTTGAAGCTTTCCGCAAAGCTTCGGGCTTACTTCCTTTTGTGGAGTGATTTCCACATAGCTTGGCACTTCCTTATACATGAGTGCTAGCTCCTTGTTCACCGCATCACTCCCACGGGGGATTTGTTGATATATTTAGGTAGTGATGTGTGTGAATACACTAGGACTGCCGGGGCACTTTTTTCCCTCGTTAGGAGGTTTTTTTCCCTCGGCTTGTATATACGCCTATTGCCCTAATGGGCTACTTATCTTTGTGCATTCTCTAGTAATACATTCACTATTGTGTGTTTGTGCTCCAAGCTTCTTCTTCTTCCTTGTGCTGCTCGCTAGCTTCCGCAGACATCTATCTCCAACAGATACTAGTGTTGGTATAGGATCGGCCATGAGTCAAGATGATGATGAGGGGTAGAGATACACAGTTCAATTTGGTACGAATTAAGATATTACATGAAACTTAGAGAAAGTATCCATAGATAAAGAGAGAGCTTTTGGAATTGGTGACTACATTTAAGTTTGATAAAGAATATTTTGTTGGAGCAAATGTTGTAATTGAGACGAATTGCCTTCCTTTGATAGGAATGGTACCTAATTCTCCTTCTCTAGGTATTGTGATGCTTAGGTGGATCTCATATATGAAGTTTATTAATCCCGCTTTTGTTCATATAGTTGGAAAGCTAAGTATAGTTGTGGATATGCTTTCAAGAGTGAGATTTGATAAAAATTTTGATGATGATAATGAGATATAAAGAGATATAAACATGATGAGATATGATCCACTAGTCTATATTTATAAGTGATTCTACGAGAATGACAATGATGGAGAATGGAAAGACATAGGAAATTATCTGAGTCCATTGAAACCTTCCATAGGAAAAAGTATTACAACTTCCTCCTCAAGGATAGAATTATTTGGCAATACATGAAAGATAAAGTGAAGAGTCCAAAGTGTGTACTAAGTAGTAGGAGTCAAGGCAAAGTCACGAGAGAGATGGATGAGACATTGTGGGAAGGTCACAAAGGCTTTTATGGCACATATGAGAAGATTAGGGAAGCCTCTTACTAAGATCTCTCCTCTGATCTAGTGAGACATGATGCCATGAATGATGAGTCCTTTTCTTCTTGGCCATCGAAGAAGATCTTTCTAACAAGCGATGTAGCCACATCAGGGCCATGTTTGGCACATGGTTATTGTACCGAAGCTTCATCCTAGGGCATGTTTTTTGTCCAAAGCTTCATCCTAAGTTATTATTACATATCGGATAGCTTGGGGAGTCACACAACTTAAGAAGAAGAGTGCTCAAAGGGAAGTTGTTTCCACTGTCCCATACCAGTGGAACCTTCTTTCGATCCATGGTGTCATACCTACACTAAACTGAATATATATATTCCATATATATGTAATGGAATATATAGGTGGACTCTAATGAATCCCATATCCTACAGTCATGTCAGTGGACTCAAATGAGTCCCATGTCCTTGAACTAGTTAGTTTGGTTCTAGACAGTATGTGACAATGGATATCCCTTTCTGTTCCAAATCAACTTGTTCCTAGGCACAAAGACTAGGTCTAAGTACCTCTCTGTAGATCCCGATATACATATATATGTATTGGGTACCCCAACTATTCCTGACTAAGGGATCTATGCTCTATACCATAGAGCTAGTGCCATGCCTTTGGCCTTCCTAATCATCACTTGAATCACATAAGCACCCATCGATGTTGTTCATAGACCTTAAAAAACCACTTTAGGACCTGCAAATAATCATGAACTGATACACAAGTGTCTCTAAGTGAAATTACTCTAATCGCCTTCCCGGGTTGAAAGATATGGCTCTCAGAAGGTAGTTGACAAAAACTATTTAGACTTTGCAGAGCTTTACAGTCCTGCAAAAATACATATTTTCCAAACTTTGTTCTGATAAACTGAAAGTAGAAGTTGTGCTCTTCGAAATGAGCCATAGCACGTCAATTTCGAGTTTTCTAGCCCAAGATATGGTCATTCCAACTGGGACATGCTAAACTAGTGGATTGTTGGAGGGGCAGGAAAAAGTGTAAAAATATGATTTTTTGGGTGCCCCAAAGCAATTTTCCATGAAGCAAATCCCATTGTAGTATAACCCTTTTTTGTGTGGATCGCATGCCTCCTCTTGCAACACATGCCTCCTCTTGCAACGCACATACAGAGATAAGTCATGTTCGTTTCCTCCCAGCCACCGAGCTTCTCATTTCATAAGAGATAAATGTCTCACTTAGATACCATATCATTTATGAGATCTCCTCATGTCTTTTCTACCAAATGGTATATAATACCCAGGTGCTGCCATGTCGCATCCTTGTCCAAAAGGTAATCCTAAACTTTTGAATATCATATGACAGCTGGAAACCAAAGACATTTTAATTACTTAATGAAATGTGGATACATTGGAGCAATGTAGATGGCAACATTGTTTGCAAGAAGGAAGTTCAATAATATTATTACTATGTATTTATACTGACGATTTAATTGTTACAACGTATGATGAATAAAAAATGTACATGAAGAGGAAACTTTGAAGTGAGTTTAAGACTTTGGATTTATGGATTTTGAACTAATTCCTTCTAATTGAAGTAGTTTGAAAAGATGAGTGCATATACTTGATGAATGAGAATATAGTGTTGATTTATCAAAGAATCTTGGTTTGTGTGATTCAAAACCCCTTACTAATCCATTTAAGATTCATATAATGTCAACTATTCATGAATGGTTCTTGATCAGATTATTCCAAGAATCAAAACCAATGTTCTTGCATTTTTTTCATTTTGACAGAGATGTTCTTGTTTTTCGAGTGATTCAATCACCCGATGGAGATAGACTCTTGAAAAAGAACCAATAGTTAGTAGCAAAAGTAGGGTTCAGAGAATACTGTTTTTTAACCAATATCTAGGCCTTCTAGAACTTACAAACGAGTCTACTACTTGTAGGAATAACATAAAAAGGTGAGACAATGATATCCTAGAGCTGAATGTTTTTCCAAGCTTTATAATTAGTAAGCCAAAATTTATCATAGTTTCTTTTAATGAGGCAAGCCCAAAAATCCTTAGAAATTGAAGCTCTGTGAATCCACTTAGCTGACATGTTATGAGCCAATTTAACAAGTCAAAAAACCCTGAGTCCTACCTCTTCTTAATTTCTACAATAAGTATCTCAAGCTACCTTAGGAATTCTAGGGCTATCAATGGAACCCCCCTCGCCTCAGGAATCTTATAGCAATAGGAGGCTAGGTGGACTATTTTGAGGATTCCTCTCATCTCCAAGGTTCACTTCTTGAAGGAGAACTTCAGGAATGACCTCATTTGACTTGAGGAATTTTTTAAAATGGGAGGTCCTCTCTATTCCTAGGCTCAAAATTAGGCTCGTTAGACCAAAAATTAGTCTCCTCAAAAGCTTCTTCAATTTTGACATTTATAGGATCTTCCACCCTTTGCAAAACTTTGTAGTAGTGATTTTCGATAAAACTAGCTCATTTTGCTCCAATGGGCCAATTCGGTCTCATGGCTCGATCTATGCTCGATTTGTGTATTTGGGCACACTCCACTTTCATTCAATGGTCCAATTTGTTCTAATGTCCTAATTTGGTCCAATAGTCCAATTTGAGTACTTGGACTCTTGGGAGTTACTGGCTCACTTCTTGCTACATTTTGCTTACTTCCTGCTAATTTCTCACCACCTGGACCATTTTGTGAAAAGTATCCATTTTCGGTCCCCAAAGGTTACTTGTTGACTTCTACTTCTTTTTTCATGCAAATACTTATTTTTTCTCCTTTGTTAGTATTTGAGCTTAGATTTTCATTTTTCAACTCTTTTTCCCTTCCTTGGGCTTCTTCTACAAATTCCTCATGCATTTCACTAATCTCAAGAATGCAGCACTCTACACCACCCATCATCCAATTTAACATATTATCTTCTTCTTGGGGTAGAGAAGGCATTACCTACGTATCTACATGTCTAGTTGTCTTGGGGATCTTGCATCCCTCCTCTAAATGTATCTTTAAATTGTTATTAGCATTTGAGGAAATCCACATCTAGTTCCTTCCTCAATCCTCTAGTGCTTTTGCTTGCGTTAAATAAGGTCTTCCCAAAAGTAGAGGATAAGAGGTTTTCTAGGTAGGGCAATGACAACAAAGTCCAAGAGGAACTGAAAACCTTGCACTACCATGTGTACGTTCTGGATGATTCTGAGGGGTGTAACCTGATGCTGATATGCTAATGTGGCAATGAAGGGTGCCTTCTTAATGAGGTTCAATTCGACTTTTTTCATTGTAAAAGCAGGCATCAAATTGATGTCTGAGCCTCCATCTATAATGATGCCAGCTAGACCTTCACTGTTTATGAAAATAGATAGCCTTGAACATTGATATTCTACCAAGGGTGCAGACAGAAAGTCAACCAAGAAACCATCTATACTAGGAGGTGGGCTCATGTAGGCCGACTGCATGATTTTTAGAATATCATTTCTCACCTTTACATCCATTCATATAAGTTGAAATAAGTTCACCTCATGATAAATTCCTTTAAAATTTTCTCAATATTTATCTCCCAAGTATTTTCATGAGGGCAAGTTGGTTGCTCTTTCAATGAAGTTCTTATTGTGTAGTGGGCCTCTTCAATCGCCACTCCAACCTCAAAATCAGCCCTCTTGCCAAGAGAAGGTTTGTACTATGGATTCAAATCAGATAGAAACATGGAAATATATAGTGATACATATTGGGCATGTAATTGTGATGATAGGAGATCAACCTATGGATATCTATGTTATGTGGGAGATAAGTTAATCTCTTGGTGCTCTAAGAAGCAACATACAGTTGTTTTGTCATCCACAGAAGCAAAATATAAAGGTATGATTGAAGCTACAATCCTATTATTTCTCTCTTAAATACCATTTTGTTCTGGTGTCTAAGCAATAATGAGTTGATGAGATATATCTTTGTCTTCAAGAAAAGCCTTAAATTCTTTAGACATGTACTCTACTCCTCTATCACTACTCAAAATCTCGATCTTTGACTAAATCTCATTTTCAACCATAGCTAATAACTTCTTGAAAGTAGCAAAAACCTCTAACTTCACTTTAAGTCCATAAATCCATGAATAGCTTGAGAAATCATTAATGAACATAACAAAATACCTAAAACCTTGAATAGCATCTGTTCTCATTTATAGAGCTAACTTTACCAAGTTAAATCACTGAAAATGATGCACCAAGCTCAGAGAAAACATCTCTGCAAGCTGACTGAGAAAACTAAGAGTAATGGCAGTGAGTAGTACAGTTCACAAGAACATGGAAAGATGAACTCAAATAATCATGAAAATGAAAGTATATTGCTTGTACAATACAATGACTTACTGATACATATGTGTGCCTTGTAATCACACCTTGGTATGGCATAAAACTCAGCTCTTGGAGGTCTTCACATAGGTCTCTCTACCCACGACTAAAACTGCCATCTATTTATAGTTGAGTTTGGGAGGCTAACTTCCCTCAATCACTCTCCAATCAATCAATGATTGATTTGATTCTCTACCTACCACAGATCACGAATTCGTGGCTCCTCTTTCCATTCTTGATCAAGTGGACTCAACCACTTAAGATTCTCTTACTTTTACATTAAGTAAACTCTTCAAAAGTTACAAGAGGTAGTTCATAAGTGAAGTTTACATAGTCTTCATTTTAAGGCTTTTTCTATGACTTTGTGGGACTCAAGCCAATACTTAGGCTTGTCATAGACTTGCTCCAACAGCTCCCCCTCAAGCCAAGTATGCTTGAGGTCTTCAATCTTCCAAGATTACCTGCAAACCAATCATAGCCTTGAATTTGCAAAGCTTTGTACCATCCAATGCTTTGGTTAGAATATCTGCACATTGTTGATGAGTGGAACACATATGATATTTGAATCTCTTTGCTTAGAACCTTTTCTCGTACATAGTGATAATGAACTTCAATATGTTTAGTCCTTGCATGAAAAATAGGATTAGCAGCCAAGTGAATAGAACTCATATTGTCACCAAAAATAGTTGGAGTTCCAAACTCCAATCCAAGATCTTTGAATAATGTCTTCATCCACATAGCTTCTTGTGTAGCTATGGCAAGACCTCTATATTCAGCTTCAGTAGAAGAGAGAGCAACTGTGGGTTGCTTCTTGGATGACCATGAAATAAGCTTTGAGCCTGCAAAGGTAAGATAACTTGAAGTGCTCCTTCTATCTTCCTTGGAGCCAGCCCAATCTGCATCAGAAAATAGCTTCAAACCTAAATCAGATACATAAGGATAATAAAGTCCTTCATTTATGGTTCCTTTGAGATACTTGAGAATCCTTTTGGCAGCATCCATATGTGGTTTCCTTGGTGTGTGCATAAATTGACTTAGCACACTCACACTGTAACATATATCTACTCTTGTCAATGTGGCATAGTTGAGACTACCCACTAGACTATGATATGATGTGATGTCCTCTATGAGTTCACCTTCATGTGAGCTCAATTTGTGATTGACCTCCATTGGAGTACCTGCAATCTTACAATCTTGCATCTTGAATTTTGCCAACATGTCCCTAATGTACTTCCTTTGAGTGAGAAACAAACCATGATCTTTGTAGACAACTTCCAAACCTAGGAAGTAGGTAAGTGAACCCAAATCACTTATCTTGAACTCTTCTCTCATCTGATCTTTGATCTTCTTCATACCATCTGCATCATTTCCTGTCAATATAATATCATCTACATATACACATAGGTAGATGACCTCGGAATTACTCTTTTTAATAAAGAGTGAAGGATCTGCCTTGCTTGGTTGAAAGCCTTTGTCTTGCAAGAATGAAACAAGCATGAAATTCCAAGCTCTTGGAGCTTGCTTGAGACCATACAATGCTTTGTTAAGTTTACACACATAATCAGGATAAACTTGGTTCTCAAAACCAGGTGGTTGTGCCATATATACCTCTTCTGTTATCCAACCATTCAAAAATGCATTCTTTACATCTAGTTGAAGTATCTTCCAATTCTTGGAAGAGGCAATACTAAGCAAAACCCTAATAGTAGGCATCTTTGCTACAGGAGAGAAAGTCTCCTCATAATCAATTCCCTGAGTTTGTGCAAAGCCTTTTGCCACAAGCCTTGCCTTATACCTATTAATTGAACCATCAGAATTCTTCTTGAGTTTATAGACCGATCTTGAGCCTATTACCTTCATGGATGAAGTCTTGGGCACCAAATCCCAAGTGTTGTTTTCCTCAAGTGCTTCAATCTCTTCCTTCATTGCATGCTTCCATTTTGTTTTTGCTTTGGCCTCTTCGAATGATGATGGCTCCTCTTGGTTTATGTCATGTGCTATGTAGATAGAGTGTTTAGTTACTAATGAGGTGTCAAACCCATACCTTTCTGGTTTTTTCTTTTCCCTCATAGATCTTCTTAGGCCATGATGTGATGATTCTGCCTCATGTCCAAGTTCCTGCAATTTTGCTTTACCTTTAGACTTCCATGCTTTGATCTTTTCCATCTGAGATTCTTCATCATCCTCTGAGGTGTCTTGTTCTTCAATCTTCGGTTGTTCTCTACCAAGCTTTGGAAAATCTTCTTCAAGATTATATGGTAAATTGACCTTCCTGCATGAATCTTCATACCATGAATTGTTCTCATCAAAAACTACATCTCTACTTACCAAGAATCCTTTGTAGGTAGGGTTGTATAACCTGTAGCCCTTTTGATTGTTTTCATATCCAATAAATACACACCTTTCTGCCTTTGGATCCATCTTGCCTCTAACCTGTGAAGGAACATGAGCAAAAGCAATACATCCAAAAATTTTACAATGATCTAAGCTTGGCCTTCTTCCATTCCAAGCCTCATATGGAGTCATCCCATCAAGGGATTTTGAAGGCAACCTGTTAATCAAGTAAGTGGCTATAGATACAGCCTCAGCCCATAAGTAATTAGGTAAATGCTTTTCATTTAACATAGACCTTGCAGCTTCAACAATTGTCCTATTTCTCCTTTCTGCCACTCCATTTTGCTCAGGAGTGTACCTTGTAGTTACCTCTCTTTTGATTCCTCTTTCTTGAAGAAAAGAATCAAACTCATGGGAGAAGTATTCTCCCCCTCCATCTGACCTTAGCCTTTTTAGTGATTTACCTGTTTGATTCTCCACAAGAGCCAAATATCTTTTGAAACATGAAAAAACTTCATCTTTGTGTTTCATAAAGAATAGGATAGTCCATCTGCTGCAATCATCAATAAAGGAAACATAATACCTTGATCCAGATATTGAAGCTTCCTTGCTAGGTCCCCATACATCTGTATGAACCAACTCCAAGAGATCTCCATGCATATAACCTTTCTTCATGAATGGTAACCTGTGAGACTTTCCAAATTGACATGCACTACAATTATAAATCATATGTTGTTTTGAAAAATTAGGGAGTCCAAGTACACTTTGGTCCCTACAGATTTGCTTTAATGACCTTTCACCAATATGTGCTAAACTTTTGTGCCATACTTCCAATTCTGTGAGTGTCTGACTACCATAATTAAAGAGAGCAATGTTTCTAGTGTCCTTTAATTCAAATGTGAACAATCTACCTGTCTTTTCACCTTTTGCAATTCTTTTGAATCCCAAACTTGGATCTTCAACAAATGCTCCTGCTTTTGTGAACCTGACTTGCAACCCTTTCTCTACTATCTGCCCAACACTTATCAAATTCTTTGTAATGGTAGGGACATAGAGTACCTTACAAAGTAGGTTGATGTTTCCATCAGGTGCTTTGACATTGCCTATTTTCTCCACAAGATGTTTTGTATCATCTCCTGTTTGTACCTCATGCTTATTCCTTGGATCTTCTAAATCTGATAGGAGTGCCACATTTCTTGCCACATGATTTGAACAACCTGAATCTATGTAGAAAACATGCTCATCATATTTATCTTGTGGCATAGCCATGTTCATGATCAATAGCCATGTTATTGTAGTCTCTCCTTCCTTTGTAGCCTCCTTGATAGTTTGAATGATTGTAGTTGTTGTAGTTGCCATTGTAGTTGTTGAACCTTCCTCTTGAGTAGCCATAACTTCCTCTATTGTATCCTCTGCCTCTTTGATTCCTGGAATTCCTAAAGCAATTTTCAGTTGTATGATTAGTTAATCCACAAATAGAACATGAGATGGAGTCTTGGGATCTCCCCCTGCCTTGTCTACCTCCTCTTCCTCTACCTTTGCCATGTCTTCCTCTACCTGCATAGTTAGCTTGATATGTACCTGCTTCATCATCCACTTTCTTTGCCTTTCCTTTGTTATCTTTAGACTTGCTTTTATCCGTGTATAAAGCTGACGATTGATTACCTTTAGAGCTTTCTCCATTTTTGATAAGCTTTGCCTCTTGAGTAAGTAGTTGTCCAATGAGTGTGTTGAAATCAGGTACATGCATGTCCATGTACAAATCCATAGCTGTGGTGAATGCTTCCCACTTATCATCTGCCTTCAAGCCATTGATGACCTGCCTTACAATTTGCTCTTCATCTATTACCTCTCCAATGCTTCCCAACTGATCCGCTATGTCCTTGAGCTTTGTGACAAAATCAGTCACATTTTGTTTGGGAGCCTTCTTGAGAGTTGTGAAATCCAGCCATACTTGATGCTTCCTAGCTTTGGTACTTGAAGAAAAGAAAGCTTCAAGTGCATCCCACACTTCCTGAGATGTCTTACAACTCCTAATGTGAGGCAACAAAAAATCTGAGATAGAGTTGAGGAGATAAGACCTTGCAAGTGCATCCTTGGAGCACCATTGCTCAATCTTTCTTGCTCTTCTTGTGTTGGTTGACTTTTGTTCCTGAAACTTGGCATAACTTCATCTCCAGCCACATAACCATATAAACTTCTACCTTGGAGATAAACTTCCATTCTTAATGACCAAGCTGAGTAGTTACCTCTTTCTAATTTGTCAATTGATGAAGGAAATCCATCTGCCATGTTGTCCAACCTTGCTCTGATACCACTGTGAAGAGATGGATAGGTATGTGCTTGAAGATGAAGAGGTGTTGCAAAATCCTTGATCTACACCAGCCAAATGAACTCCAGGAGTATATGGTGGGCCCTTTTAGCTTGCCAATGGATGTATTAGACACCCTATATACCTTGGAAGATCACTCTCAAAAAGATAGATCAAAACAGATAAGTTGGAGTTAGCTCACAGGTGAAAACTTGCTATTCTTGGTTCATACACCTGTCCAGTGTTTTACATAATTCTCTGAGCACAGCAGCAGTTAGCTTAATTCCTCTTGGGGAAGTCTAGGTAGCTTAAAGAGCTAACTTTCAAGAGTAATCGCATCAAAAATAAGGAACCACACACTGAGGATGAGTTTTAACAACTGATGATATCATCCCGATTTTCACGGGCTGCTACAGAAATAGACCAGTGAGCAGAAAAATCAACATAACTCAAAATGTGGGAATCCAATGATTATGAAAATTTGTACGGTTATACTAGACCGTAAGATGAATCCAACAAGCTTTAAATCACTGAATTTAGATAAGTAACCACTGATAAATGGCTCTGACACAATGAGTGAAAAAGTCGGGTACCTGACAGAGAAGTGAAGATGAACAGACCCTGTTGACTTCAAATGAACATAACTGAAGATTTCAACATCCAAATGACATGAAAATTTGTGAGCATATATAAGACTTATAGAGATAACTTTAACAAGTTAAATCACTGAAAATGATGCACCAAGCTCAGAGAAAACATCTCTGCAAGCTGACTAAGAAAACTAAGAGTAATGGCAGTGAGTAGTACACTTCACAAGAACATGGAAAGATGAACTCAAATAATCATGAAAATGAAAGTATATTGCTTGTACAATACAATGAGTTACTGATACATATGTGTGCCTTGTAATCACACCTTTATATGGCATAAAGCTCAGCTCTTGGAGGTCTTCACATAGGTCTCTCTAACCACGACTAAAACTGCCATCTATTTATAGTTGAGTTTGGGAGGCTAACTTCCCTCAATCACTCTCCAATCAATCAATGATTGATTTGATTCTCTACCTACCACAAATCACGAATTCGTGGCTCCTCTTTCCATTCTTGATCAAGTGGACTCAACCACTTAAGATTCTATTACTTTTACATTAAGTAAACTCTTCAAAAGTTACAAGAGGTAGTTCACAAGTGAAGTTTACATAGTATTCATTTTAAGGCTTTTTCTATGACTTTGTGGGACTCAAGCCAATACTTAGGCTTGTCATAGACTTGCTCCAACACTCATCAGACCATTCACATCTAAATGTATGATTCTCAACTTCCTTGTGGCCATGATAAAAGCATGTTTCTTGAAAGATAGTTTGTGAAGCTTTCCTTCAAGACATCCTTCACATGACTCTACATCATCTGGTAAAGCAAAAGTAGGAAAAATCTCCACCATACCCTGATCTTTGATATGCTTGATAGTTGTGTAACTAATATGGCCAAATCTAGCATGCCATATCTTCCTGTTCTCCTTAGGCGTAGTAAACCTAGCACCATTAGCATGACCAATTTTGGATGATACAAACATGCCACTTCAGTTCTCACCTTGAAGTAGACAATGCTCCTTATCAGGCGAGAGGATCTGACATGTATCTTTCTTGAAAACTACTTTATAACCATCTGAGAAGAAATTTGAGATAGAGAGCAAATCATTCATTATTTTTGGAACATAAAAAACTTTGGAAATTGTGAAATTTTCACCTGGTTTGGACTTAAGCTTCACTTCTCCAACACCAACAACATCCAAATCATGACCATCTGCAATGGTAAATCTTGCACCTGAAGAGTTTGAAGGGGAAGAAAATACCTTTTTGTAACCAGTCATATGCTTAGTAGCTCTGGAATAAAAAATCCAAGGATTATATGAGATTGCATTTAACGCTACGTAATCAAAAGGTATCTCTTCAATAGTAGCACATGCATATGGATCACCCTTTGAAGATTTAGGTTTTGGATCATCTTCAACACTATTACATGATGCTTTCTTCTTCTCATTGAAAATCCTTGCTCTGCATTCTGCTATGAAATGACCGGGCTTCTTACAGTAATGACATACTCCTTTCTTTGAATCAAATGCAGTCGAAGATTTTTCTTTGGGTGTAGAAGAAGCATTAGGAAAAGGACTAGAAGACTTTGGATTAAAAGATTCTCTTTCCTTCTTGGATTACTGAATCTTCTACTCCTTCTTTGTCTCCTTCTTTTTCTTTCCCTTTGACGATGAAAACGTGGCTTCATTATTCTCTTCCATACCGAAGTGAGTTTAGAAGTGTGTTTTCCATCTCTTCATCTGAAATGTTGACTCCAACATTCACTAACTAATCTTGTAAATCTTTAAGCTTCAAAATATGTGTTTGAACTGATTCACCAACTTTCATCCTTGTGTTAGCTAGCTATCTTCTTAGATGAGCTTTCCTAGCAGGGTTTCTACTCTGATAGAGATTCTTCAACTCCATCCAAGCATTACGAGAGGTTCTACAAGACCTAATCTAAGGTATAATATGCCTCTTGACTCCCATAACAATATATGAAAGTGATAAAGAATCCCTTGAATCCTATCTGGATTGCTCTTCTATAGGAAGTAAACTGGTAGTAGTATGGATTTCTGATGATGAAAGAGTTTCTTCTTCTTCATTAACCTCTTGTTGAGAAAAAATAGGAATATCAGGTCTTCTAAAGGATGAAGTAGCCTCTTCTACAACTTGCCTTGCCCCTGGATAGGTGCCATTAACAATATTCCAAAAGTCCTTTGATACTAAGAGATTCATCATCATAAAACTCCTCATTGGATAATAAGACATGCCCTCAACCTTGTCTTCATTCTCAAGTCTATAGTCACTCATCTTATTAAGGTTGTATGTCAACTATGGTCTAATACCAAATGTTGGTATATTAAGGTTTGAATGCCATATGTTGGAAGTGGTAGTGGGCCACAAAATTCAATATATCAAGGTTTACAGGATCTTCCAACACATGAACCTTAACATACACAGATTTTTTGGGTGCCCCAAAGCATTTTTCCATGAAGCAAATCCCATTGTAGTATAGCCCCTTTTTATGCCGATCGCGTGCCTCCTCTTGCAATGCGTGCCTCCTCTTGCAATGTGTGCCTCCTCTTGCAATGCACACACATAAGTCGTGTTGGTTTCCTCCCAGGCACCGAGCTTCTCCTTTCATAAGTCTTAGAGATAAATGTCTCACTTAGATACCATATCATATATGAGATCTCCTCATGTCTTTTCTACCAAATGGTATATAATACCCAGGTGCTGCCATGTGGCCATCCTTGTCCAAAAGGTAATCCTAACCTTTTGAATATCATACGACAGCTTGAAACCAAAGACATTTTAATTACTTAATGAAATGTGGATACATTGTAGCAATGTAGGTGGCAACATTGTTTTCAAGAAGGAAGTTCATTAAAATGTATTACTATGTATTTATCTGATGATTTAATTGTTACAACGTATGATGAATAAAAAATGTACATGAGGAGGAAACTTTGGAGTGAGTTTAAGACTTTGGATTTATGGATTTTGAACTAGTTCCTTCTAATTGAAGTAGTTTGAAAAGATGAGCGCATATACTTGATGAATGAGAATATAGTGCTGATTTATCAAAGAATCTTGGTTTGTGTGGTTCAAAACCCCTTATTAATCCACTTAAGATTCATATAATGCCAACTATTCATGAAGGTAACTACGTGTAGGGTGTGACCTTATATACGAAAATTGTTGGACTTCTTTTATATGCCACATGCACCTTTAGATGTAGCACATGTCACACGAGTGCTTTCTCAATTTATATAGGCACAAAGAGCTCCTCAACTTGTTGCAACAAGAAGATTATTTAGGTGCTTAAAAAACTAAACGATTAAAAGGTCCCTACTATCTAGTTGATCATGGATTACATGTACAAAATTATTTTGATGCTAATTTGCTAGGATATAAAGATGATAGGAGGAGCACTTGCGGATATCTCATCATGCCATGGAGGATGAACATATCTTATATGTGCACAAAACAACCTAAAATGCTTGTCTTCACATCCGAATTTGAGTATAGAGGCTAAGATAAAGTCTCATGTGAGCTAATGTGGCTCAAGAAGTTGTTTGGAGATCTTGACGTGCACATGAAACATGTGGCATCTATTGTGAGAACCTAAGTAACATCTGTTTGGTTTAAAATAATATGATCCATGAAAGGTCCAATCATATAGACATATTTGTTTCAAAGTATGTTTAAAATGTTGGTACAAAGGAACAATACAAAAAATATGTTCTCCAAAGCATAGGATGTATTAAACTCTAACGACTCCAAATCATGAATAGCATGGAAGGAATACAGCTAATATTTGAGGAAAAGTTTTGATAATAAATTCTCACTTAAAAGAAAGCATTCAATTAGGATTTTAAATTATGCAAAAATAAATAAAAAAGAGTCTAAATTTATGGAATCGAATCAAGTTATGAGATCCACCAAAATTAATAAAATTCAAATCTTTTCAATTACCCACAAAAAAGGGCACATACACTAATTGGTGGCTAGTTAGCTAGATCATAGGTAAATCATAACTTCTATACGAGAATCATGTCGCATTTTTTTAATTTGGTTTCCTTTACATCCATGAAAATATTCAAATGCAGCCACTAGTTCCTTTTCTTTCGTATCCTATTTTTTATCATTTTCTCCTCTCTATCTAAACGAGTAGTTAGGCTTTCACAATTGTGTTTGTACAAGATTCCATAGCATTTTTTTCCCTTCTCATTGTATTCATTTTTGTTAAATGCAAGCACCATTTGCTCTCACACGTAGTGCCCAAAATAGTTCCACGATTTGAAGTTCGTTTACTAGGTGAATTGTGGAAATCGCTAAGTTTCTATACCTGTATCTTGTTTCAAATAAATAGCCTATCTTGAAGTGGATATTTCTAAGATTCGGAACAACCATTTCTTTTATTCAATTTTGGATAGGTCTTAGATTCTTTGTTAGGTCAGTTAAGATACAAGCTACTAGATACTTGCAAAGAAAAGTCCATTACAGTGAGCATATATCACTATCTCTAGAGGCAGCCATCTTCTATAGCTACATTGGCGTATTAAAAATTTTCCCCATCAATGTATAAGAGCATTTAATGGGCTTCCAAACTTCACTTGACATAATATTTAGGACTTTGAGGGATCAAGACAACTAATGGAAGCACAAATAGGACTTATCAATTCAAGAAGACATACAACAGGGTCTTCATCTATAAAGATGCCAACTAGTCAAACTTTTACAAGAAAGTAACACACACACACATTCGAAACCACACATAGACATGAGGACAAGCTAGAGGAGCACCATTAAATATCATTATGGCGAAGTATAATTCACAAATAGAGAGTTAAGCAACTACCTTATGGGCAGGGTGTTGTGGAAATGAGAGAGTGACACAAAGCAAATGCCTTATGTACATGATCCACCATTTGAAGGACAATTTAGGAAACCTAATCAATGGATAGAAATGGATAAGAGAGTCATATTCATTCTATTTGAACACTTAAGCAATACCATCATAGGGCATATAAAAGAATTTCGACACATCCAAGAAGGTTTGGAAAACCTTTGAGAACTTCTACTCCACCCATACAAGCAAGGAGGATTCAACTAAAGTAGTGACTTGAATACTTTTAGGAAAGTACCAAGAACTAATATTAATAAGTACATTTAAAGAACTTATAGATGCCTATGCTCAATTGGGAGCCCATTTGAATATTATAATCTTCTTGTTCACATTCTCAATGGCTTTAGAGACAATGAAAGGTGGAAAGTATTCACCTCATCAATGTATGTAAGGGACTCCCTAAGAAAATTTGACCAATTAGTTACATTGATTGTGATTTACAAGATTAAGTAAAGAGGCGCACAATCAAAGGGCAACCAATCCCAAGCTTTCTATGCAAGTAGAGGGAAAGGCAAAAAAGGTGGACAAAATTTCCAAGGTAGAGGAATAGGAAGGTCAAATTCAAGCTCAAAGAAATGGAGAAGGCTCGAACCAAAGATATGGATAAAGAGGAAGACAATGGAGCAAAGGCATTACTAAGGATCAATATGCAGATATGTTTACCATATCATTGGATGGAATAAAACTACAACACCTGAATACATGTATTGCATTGAAGGAGCTAGGCATTTCTACCTGAGCGACGGTGTTAAAAATTAGGTCTCAAACATAAAAAAAAATACTTTTACTCACAGTTTTCATGTGGAACAATTACAAGATTGACCCAAAGTTGGATGATCAAGTTAGGATCTCCACTAAACTCAATGAAAGTGAAATCTTTTCAATCATTCACCAAAACTTAGTGCAGTTCTACTAAATGATGGATGGTTAACTATATCATAGGAAAAGAGAAACTTCTATATAAGCATCGTTTTCAGATTTTTTTCTTGATTTCCCCTAGTTCCATCCTAGTTTGGTGACAAAGGCGAGCTTAACAAGAAGACACATTGCTTGAGTATCGCATTTTTGCATGATTTTGTTCCTCTTTATCTAGAAATCTAATTAGGCTTTCACAATTTTATTTATACCAATTCAAAGAGGATTGCTTGCCCTCTCATTATACTAATTTGTGTCAGAATCAACTATCATTTTATCTCTCATATAGTGCTTGAAACTGTGCCAAAGAAACAAGTTTTTCAACTAACCGAATTGTGAGGAATTTTCAGTTTTGTGTACTATATCTTTGCACATAGGCGAGTATTGTAGACAGCTAGCCTCTATTGAAGTTGAGGGTTCTCTTAGTTGAAAGAATTTCTTTTTAACTATTCTAGGCTTTTTAAACAGGCCTTAGGCTGCACGTTAGATTTGTGATCATTTTTATTGTCTACATAGTTCTAGAGAAAGATCCAGAATAGTGATCATATATCATTTTATAGGCCTAGTGGAGGGCAGCCATCCTTCATAGGTACATTAGGATGTTAGAAATGTCCTCCATCACGCTCAGTTTAGGCAACTTTATATTTGGATGTAGTCTAGCGTTCATTTTTCTTTAGAGATTATTTTTAAGGAAGACTTTGTTCTTGCATTCTACTCATTTATAAAAATGTTAAGCATTGAAAAAATCTTCATGTAGTGTTATATTTGTCCCAAATGTGAGAATAATTCCATTGAGTGTGCCCATATCATTTCACATAGGAAGAGGGTGTTCAAGATTGATATATAGGCTTGAAATGGACGGTTAATAATGATATGAAATCCAATTGGTATGCTTTGAATGATGATTTATTGATCATGTCTTCTAGAAGTGTTAAAAAGAACAAAATTGTTCTCTTTTTTATTCTCAAATAAAAGTACAGAATAAGCTGAAGATATTTGTTTTGTGGGGACCTAGTGGAGGATAGTGACCTTCCAAGGGCGTGTTGGGATACTCTTATTATATCCCATTAAAACGCAAATCTATATTTTTTTATAAGTACACATTTTGTCATATTTTTTTTTTAATATAAAGGAAGTTCGGCAATAGCCTACTCTCCCGGACTTGAATTAAATTAAGAAACAAAGGTACAATAGAAGGGGACTAGTGCCCTCGGGACCCCCCAAATCCCACAAAGCAGGGGAAGCTTGGTTGATTCCTAGGTTGCATTACAAAGAAGGTTGATCACCCTCTCGTCGCCCTCATGCGGGACCCACTTGGGTTTAAACTTGTTGTTGATCAAAAGGAGGACTTGATGATGCCTGAAGGGGGGGGATTTCTTACTGTTGACAATCCTTTTGCCAAGGAGGAATAGAGATTTCTCAATCGACCACTCCCTGGGGGTGTCACCGAAGTTGAGAGCACACCGCTCCCGCCAAATTTTCCACAGGACTTCCCCTCTGATTGCGTTCCAGAGAGCCGCAGAGCACCCAATCGCTTCACCCAAAAGGACTTGTTTCCAACTAAGCTGTTTCTGGACTCTGATTTTCAGTCCAACCATCTGCCAGATTCTGTAGGAGTTGGGGCAAGTAAGGAAGATGTGTGGGACATCTTCGATTGCGCGGTGGCAACGTTTGCACCACGGAGGGATCCCACAAATTTTGCTTGCCTTATGGTTAGTCCAAATTCCTCGATGAAGAATTTGCCATAAGAGGACCGACTTCTTAATCTCTATAAGTGGGTGCCAGATACCCATGAATTTCATGTCCCACCGAAGCCGCGTCCAAGACAGGCACCACTTCTTGTTGAGGCTGATCTGAAGGTCAGTCGTTTCATTGGTGTTCGGGATTTTGAGTAGGTTGTTTCCATTGTGCCATTTGAGACCACGCACGTTCGGAGCGTCATGTCCCATGAGTAGTCGAGTTTCGTGCCGATCCCAGGCGAGGCATCTGCTTTGCAAGGTGTTCCATTCTTCGTAGGAGATGTTTATGCGAGGGTCGATATCCTCGTAGTTGATCCAACTGTTGGTGTCATGTTTCCAGAGTTGTTTCCATTTTTTGAATCCTTTGTTCCATAACTTCTTGGCATTTTGAATGTTCCACGGCTCCACACTCCGGATGCCATGAATCGGAAACCAGATAGAGTCGTTTTGTCTGATGCCGGCCGCCCACTTCCAGTCCTCACTAATTCTTGTGAAGCTTTTGACTTTATTCCAGCCCTTCCAAAGAGAGCATACGAGATTGGAGCCTTTCGGGAAGACAGGTATCGGGGAGAATAACAGGGTCATGATGTCAAGGTTCTTCCAGTTCGGGAATCCCGTGAGGGCCAACTCATTTTTGTTTCTGAAGATCAGCTTGGCCCACGAGGCCTCCCTATTGCACCAAGCTTTAATCATCCATTTGGCTGCCAGTTTGTTAGCCATGCACCCAATGTCCAGGATGCCAAGCCCCCCTTTTGATTTTGGGCACCCCCCTTCTGTTATGGTCACCCGTCCAAAGAAAGTTTCTGCAGATGCTATTCAGTTTGGATAGGCCTTGCTCATTCGGTCTCCAGCAAGAAAGGAAATAGATGGTAGACGAGAGGAGGAACGTGTTGATTACCATCGCCCGTCCAGCGAGATTGATTTGCATACCTCTCCAGTAATTGAGCTTGTTTTCAAGTTTGGCCAGCACCCAGTTCCATCGCTGCTCCATAGAGACGCCAAACCCCAAGGGGATTCCGAGCAGCTGAATGATTTGACCCTGCGGAATGATTTGACAGCCATGATCAATGAGAAGGCCGGGTTGATGTCCCACAATGGCCCTAAAGGCGGTCTTATTGTGGTTGATTTTGGATCCAGAGGCCTCACAAAAGGTATCAAGACACCTCCAGAAAGTCTCCAGACTGGTATTATCATTGTGAACGAACGCATTCATATCGTCGGCAAAGAGTCTCATGATGATTTGACTGTGGGCGTGAGGTAGCTGGAGGCCTATGATATTGCTAGCCTCCACATGATGAGCCACAAGTCTGCTCAGCCCTTCAGTGGCGATGGCAAAGAGAAGGGGGGCAAGAGGGCATCCTTGTCTAATAGATCTTTTAAGATGGATCGCCTTCGAAAGTTTGCCGTTAACGTTAATTTGGGTCGTTGCATTGCCGAGCAGGGTCGCGATCATCTTGGTGAATTTCTGACTACATCCGAGGTCTTGGAGCGACTGCAGAATATAGTCCCATTCTAGCCTATCGTAGGCTTTGTCAAAGTCGATCTTGAGGAAGACCACGTCTTGATTAGACTCGTTTGCAAATTGAATACCTTCCCAAATATCCATAATGGTTTCCAGGATAGACCTGCCTTTGATGAAGCCTTTTTGGTCCTCACTTAGCCAAGATCTCAGATGGCACGATATTCTATTGGCAATGACTTTGGCGATGATCTTGTATCCTGTTTGGAGCATCGTGATTGGCCGCCAGTTCTCGATTCTGTTCTTTTCCCCCTTCTTGTGAACCAGCTTGATAATTCCATTATTTAGACAAGAAGGAAGAGCCCCAAACTTTAGCGCTTCTTGCCAAACCAACTTAAGCGGGGTGGCAACCACCAGCTTGAAGGATTTAAAGAACTCATTCGTGAGTCCGTCGGGTCCCGGGCTTTTACCGAGAGGGAGGGCATCAATGACCTCAATGATTTCTGATTCAGAGATAGGGGCATGAAGAAGGGAGTGGAGGTTGGGTGGAATCCTCCGAGGGGAAACCCTAGAAATTGCAGCCATACAGTCCCTTCTATGGTGGGAGAGGGGGTTCGAGGTTCCCAGGAGACTCGTGAAGTGCCCTTCGATGATGCCGAAATTATCTTCTTCCGAATTGCAAACGTTGCCGTGTGGATCAAGCAGCAGGGGGATCGAATCTCGATTTTGTTTCCTTTTAAGGATACGACACATCTCTTTGGTGGGCTTGTCGGCTTTGCCAGCCCACCACTCCTTGAAGAAAATTTGCAGGTTTTTCCTTTGTATTTCTTCCTCGTATCTCAACACCGCTCTGATTTTTCGGAGACCTTTCTGGGCTTGGTGTTTTCCTTTGTTCACTTCCTCCTCGAGCCGCCAGAGTCTGTGGTAGATAGCCTCCCTACATTTTGTCATATTTTTTGAGTGATATTCCAATTGAGTCATTGAATGAAACCTAGACCATCTTATAAGGTAATGGAAGCGTCAGACATATGGAAAACTATAGAGACCTATTTCTATTGAGGATAGACTATGAACATGCTATGAAAACAATTTTCCCTTGGATTTTGAAGATCATCATATAAAACTTTCTTAGTAAGACTTTTCATTAATTATCACTTGGAGTTGTGTTCCATAAAAATAACCATAGATATTGTAGGATTGTACAGTTAAGCATAAGAAGAAGAACAAGCTTGGATTTAAACAAAGCACTGAATGAATAAGCAAGTGAATATACAAAGATTAGTAACCATTGTTGGAGGGAAGGGGGTCGGGATGGTAGAACTAGTGTAGGGTTGAATCAAGCCCTAGGGAAGTGCATCATCCCTATCCGGTGAGTTGAGATTGCATGTTGGGCACCTTTCCTATGGATAGTCTACCAAGCCTTGCCTGTGCTTCATGGGTAGCGAAGAAGCACGTGGAAAAGGAACCAGGATCTCATGAATGAAATGGGTTAGTGAGGTAGGAGTAGAAGTAGGTACGGGCATGAAGAATTTGGAAACCAAAGATGATGTACTACTAGTTCTCACCATTGATACAAAAGATAAATTGGAAATCTCAATAATCATGTACTCATGAACACTATTGCTATCCATGGGCATATACAATGTAAGAGGGTAGAGTCTAATACAAACTAAATGATAAGTAGAGGATTCTTGAAAAAGATAAGGATCATAAAGAAAACTTTGCTATAACATAGATCACAATCAATATCAACCCCCCTACAATGTAGATGGTAAAAATATTCTTTTTCTTTATCTTCCCAACTACAAGGCCAAAACAAAATCTCTACACTTTTCTTTAATTTCAATCTTTGGGTCTTTTGGAATTGAACATGGGAAAAGAATAGTTAGCTTATTTTGAAGATAAATCAAGCACACAAAATTAATACGTCTATTTTGTTTTGAAATTGTTTTTCATTTTTTTTTGTGTTTTATGTCCTTTTATTTTTCCTTTTACTTATACATTCTTCTCTTCCTATTTCTATCTCTCTCTCTATAGTAGATTTTGTTCGGCCACTTAATAGTTGCTTTTAGAAACATGAAACAAGAAAATAAATAGCTCTCTCTCTCTCTCTTATTTCTACACTTCTATCAAATTAATATGCCAAACTCCATTTTACGAATCTATAGAGATTATTATGATCGTCCATCTCTCTCTCTCTATGTGTGTGTGCGCACACAAGGTGTCTGCATATAAGTTCATGCTGCAAATCTGTAAAGATAGATATGTAATCTACGATTTTATGGACATATAGCATCAAAGGTCCATGAATTGGAAGACGATAAAATTTTAAAGATAGAAATATATCATTAAAATATGTGTTCAGTGTCTTGTGAAATCCATTATCCAATATTGGGGTCATCATTCATTATTGAGTCCTTTTTCAATGCCCATAATCTACGCGTATGGAGACATGCAATGATTACAAGGTCCTCATGCAAAGTTTCCACTACATAATTGTATTTGAGAGCCTAGATGAAAAACACTTCTCTATTTAGGAAGACAAGAATGGAGAGCATGACAAGCACTTAAATAGTAGTTCTCAGGATATTGGCTTTCCCTCTCTCTCTCTCTCTTGCATCACTTCTTTTCACTTCTTTCTTCTTTGTTCTAATTGTTCAATCCTCATTGATACTAGTTCTTCTCTTGTCATTTCATTATTCCATGGGAACATCATCCATGTCAAGATCTGAGTCTAGAAGGGGAAAACTGGATTTTGATAGTACATCAATTTAGCAAGCATAAATCTTGTAGACCAAGTGTACGCCATCCTATCTACCCATAAAGCAAATGGAAGATATCTAGGCCACTACTTTATGTATCCATTTTAGGCCTTAGAGATCACCTTCATGATAGAAGGGTGATCTCTCTCAATCTTTTCATTAACCTTTGGGTTATAGGCAATACTAAGAGACAAACAAATACCATGACTGTCAGATAATTCCTTTGCCTCTCTCATATCTAGCTCTCTGCAATCTGCAACCACTTTCTCTACGTATCCAAATCATGAGATCACGTATTCTAAAATAAATTTGCATACATTATAAGTAGTCTTCATCTGAATCTTCCACATGGTTGCTCATGTCCTCTCCAGCGAGCACATTATATCTCATTTTATTGGTCCCCTTCGGCATGGTTACAAGGTCAACCAAACACTTGTAATGAATACAAGGAGGGTAAGTTGGGTGTAATGGATCTCTATGCCTAACTAAAGAATGCACTTGACATGTGGCACAAGTGCTCACAAAATCTTGCACATGTGTGTGTGTGTGTGTGTGGCAACCAAGAGGCTTCCCTAATCTTCTCATATGTGCCATAAAAGCCTTTGTGACCTTCCCAAAATGTCTCATCCATCTCTCTCGTGACTTTGCCTTGACTCCTACTACTTAGTACACACTTTGGACTCTTCACTTTATCTTTCATGTATTGCCAAATAATTCTATCCTTGAGGAGGAAGTTGTAATATTTTTTCTTATGGAACGTTTCAATGGACTCAGATAATTTCCTATGTCTTTCCATTCTCCATCATTGTCATTCTCGTAGAATCACTTATAAATATAGACTAGTGGATCATATCTCATCATGTTTATATCTCTTTATATCTCATTATCATCATCAAAATTTTTATCAAATTTCACTCTTGAAAGCATATCCACAACTATACTTAGTTTTCCAACTATATGAACAAAAGCGGGATTAATAAACTTCATATATGAGATCCACCTAAGCATCACAATACCTAGAGAAGGAGAATTAGGTACCATTCCTATCAAAGGAAGGCAATTCGTCTCAATTACAACATTTGCTCCAACAAAATATTCTTTATCAAACTTAAATGTAGTCACCAATTCCAAAAGCTCTCTCTTTATCTATGGATACTTTCTCTAAGTTTCATGTAATATCTTAATTCGTACCAAATTGAACTGTGTATCTCTACCCCTCATCATCATCTTGACTCATGGCCGATCCTATACCAACACTAGTATCTGTTGGAGATAGATGTCTGCGGAAGCTAGCGAGCAGCACAAGGAAGAAGAAGAAGCTTGGAGCACAAACACACAATAGTGAATGTATTACTAGAGAATGCACAAAGATAAGTAGCCCATTAGGGCAATAGGCGTATATACAAGCCGAGGGAAAAAAACCTCCTAAAGAGGGAAAAAAGTGCCCCGGCAGTCCTAGTGTATTCACACACATCACTACCTAAATATATCAACAAATCCCCCCTGGGAGTGATGCGGTGAACAAGGAGCTAGCACTCATGTATAAGGAAGTGCCAAGCTATGTGGAAATCACTCCACAAAAGGAAGTAAGCCCGAAGCTTTGCGGAAAGCTTCAAACTTCTCCCTAGGCAGAGCCTTCGTGAAAAGGTCTGCAATGTTCTCCTGCGTGGGCACATATGCCAAGCTGATCTCCCCAGTAGAGAACCTCTCCCTGACATAGTGATAATGCACCTGAATGTGCTTAGTGCGAGCATGGAACACAGGGTTCCTCGCAACTGCCAATGCGCTCTCATTGTCAGTGAAGATGGTGGTGGCAGAAGACTAACCAACACCCAAATCAGCCATAAGGCGTCTAAGCCACACACACTCAAAAGTCGCTGTGAAAGCTGCACTATACTCAGCCTCACAACTGGAAGTGGCCATAGTAGGTTGCTTCTTGCTCAACCAAGATATACATGAGCTACCAAGCATGAAGCAAAAACCATTGGTGGACACACGAGTGTCATAGCAACCAGCCCAATCTGAGTCAGAAAAAGCATGCAAATCTGGCGGTAGTGATCCCCCCTTGGGATAAAACAACCCAAGTAGCCGAGTACCACTCAAGTAGCGAAAGATGTGCTTAACCGCCTTCCAATGCGTGACTCCTAGGCAATGCATAAACCTACTCATCTGTGAGACAGCAAACTGAATATCTGGTCGAGTAATGCATAAGTAAATCAAGGATCCAATAGCCTCCTGATAGAGAACAACATCAAATGCATCTCCAGCATCATGATGATTCAATCGTAAACCTGTCTCCATAGGAGTCGCAATAGGCTTAGAGTCTTCAAGGCCAAAACGCTGCAATAATGTGTCAATATATTTCGTTTGACAGAAAGCCATTCCACCATCAACTTGCAAAAATTGAATGCCCAAATAGTGATGCAAATGCCCCACATCAGACATCTCAAATGAGGCATGCAAATCAACCTTGAAATCAGCAATATGCTTCTCAATAGGACTAGTGAGTAGCATGTCGTCAACATAGACAACAATGATCAGAAGAACATCATTAGCACGCCTAACATATAAGGTGCTTTCAGTTGGACTATGCTCAAAACCATGTGCAACCAGATAGGCATGTATCTTCTCATACCAAGCACGTGGTGCTTGCTTTAAACCATAAAATGCCTTCTTTAACCTGCACACCTGGTTTTCATGCCCTTTTTGCACAAAGCCATGGGGCTGAGAAACATACACTTCTTCATGCAAGTCACCATTCAGAAATGTTGTTTTAATGTCCAAATGATGTAGATTCCAACCATGATGGGCTGCAAGTGCACAAATGCTCCGAACAGTAGTCATATGGCATGTAGGTGCAAAGGTCTCATCAAAATCAATGCCTCTTTCTTGCGCATAACCCTTTGCAACAAGCCTAGCCTTATACCTGTCAACTGTACCATCAGGTTTATGCTTCAACTTGTATACCCACTTAGTGCCAATGGCCTTCTTGCGAGGAGGAAATTCACATAAAGACCATGTACCATTCTTCATTATAGCATCATATTCAGATTACATAGCAGCCATCCAATTTTCTGAATTATGTGCTTCATCAAAAGAAACAGGCTCATTTTCATCACAGATACTAGACGCAGCCATACCATAGCAATCTGATGCAAAGGAGGCACTATGAGAGCCTGAACGAGTACGATATGACAAAGGTGCATCTAATTTACTGTCACAGAAAGTCTGCACCCGCCATTTTGGCATAGTTTTTGCCTGCTCAATATCAACTCTCTCATCAACAAGTGCATCATGTAAATCTACATCAGAAATGGAATGATCTGCATCATCATATGAAACCTGCAAAGGCTGAGAAGTTGCCTCATTAGGACCAGCACTAGACTGTCCACCTATAAAAAGAGGCATCAAAGTATCATACATGTCTTTAGAGCTAACAGATGACTCCTTAGTACATGAAAGCAATGGATGAATAGCATCTTCCACAAAGACAACATCACGACTAACCAGAATGCGTTTAGTCTGTGGATTATACAAACGATAGCCTTTACTTTTAGAACTATACCCAACAAAAATACATTTTACTACCTTATCATCCAATTTTCTGCGATGTTGTTCAGGCACTAGTGCATATGCCAAACAACCAAAAACACGCAAATGAGCAACAAATGGGTTGTGGTCATGCCAAGCCTCATATGGAGTGATAGACTGCAACGCTTTAGTGGGACACCTATTCAGTACATATGTTGCACACATGACAGCCTCAAGCCAAAAGCTATGTGGTAAAGCCTCACTCTTGACCATGCACCTTGTCATCTCCATGAGTGACCTGTCCTTTCTTTCAGCAACTCCATTCTCTTGAGGTGTATACGGCACTGTACACTGGTGTTTTATCCCACGTTCAGCTAGAAATGCATTAAAATCAGAAGACATATATTCCCCCCCTCGATTAGAACAAAGGGTGCCCATTTTACATGCTTACAGATTTTCAGCCAAAACCAAAAACTGTTTAAAGCACATGAACACTTCAGACTTTACTTTGAGTGGATATACCTATGCATGCCTGGAAAAATCATCAATGAAAGTCACGAAGTAAAGGTAATTTCCAAAAGAGGGTGTCTGCATAGGACCACAGACATCACTATGTACAAGCTGCAATTTCTGTGTAGCCAGAACTGAACCATCTTTTGGAAAGGAGGAACGCTGCATTTTGCCCAAAATTGGGCAAAGAGGACACCATTTCAGATTTCTGCATGCGTAGCAAACTAGCAAAATTCAGATGACCAAAGCGTGCATGCCAAAGCTTTGCATCTGACATAGCCTGAGAATCATGAACTGCACATGCCGAATCATTCACAGATCTCTCATAGTCTATGAGCTTATACAACCCATGATATAAAATGCTAGAAGAAATAATAACATCGCCATTTGACAGATCATGAACTGTACATCTATCATCTACAAATTTCACAACCAAGCCAATCTTGGCTAATGTAGAAACTGATAACAGATTCTTCTTGATCCCTGGCACAAATAAAGCATTTGAAAAAGTGAAAGAACTACTATCAGCTGTAGACAAAATGATCTTACCAACTCCCATAACAGGATAAGAGGAGTTGTTGGCACATGTAACAGTATTCCCTGTAGGGGCAGGCTCGAGTGAAGAGACGAAACTGCGCTGCAAGGTAATATGTTTGGTTGCCCCATTATCAAAATACCAAACATCTGAGTCTACTGCAAACATGCACTGCTCATGAGATGATGGGTCAAAACTGCAGATAGTAGTAAGCGCCCATTCTTCTTCCTGCACAAGATTTACAGACTCTGTTTTTGGTGTAGAGGCCTCTACAACAACCATTCCAGCCTCTTTCTTCTTTGCCTCTTTAGCAGCCAGTTTTGGACAGTTCTTTATGATATGATCATTCCCTTTACAGTACTTACAAAACAATTTCTGCTTTTCTGATTTCTTCTCATCTTTATCTTCCTTCTTCCAATATGCAGAATTAGAAGATTTATGCTTACTAGTTGAAGAGATCCATTTTCCTTTGCTCTTCTGACTAGCTAGGAAAGCTTGATCTGCAACTCGCATAATGGACCTGTTTTGCATGGACTGATCTTCCTGCAACAGAACAGAGACTAACTCCTCAAATGATAAGGCATTTGGATTGCCTTTCATCATCAACCAAAGAGTAGAAGAAAAACTCTGATATGAATTGGGAAGACCATTCAGAACGGTCTGCACAAGTGAGCTATCTCGTATAACCTCATCAGCAGAAATCAACTGTTCCTTCAAGTCTTTGATCTTCGTTAGGAAAATGTTCATAGAATCACCTTCATTCATGTGCTCACTCTCCAACTGTTTTCGGAGGTAAGCAACACGAGCCTCATTCCTAGCTTGGTACAATGTGGTAAGTGTATCCCAAGCATCCTTAGTTGTTCTGCAAGAGCGAATATGAGGAATAATGGCAGGTTTGAGAGACAAAGCTATTAATGCATGTGCCTCGGCTTCTCTGCCATCCTAGCGAATCTGCTCTGCAGTAGGTGCAGCACAAACAACAGCATGAATAGGAATCTGTGGAATATCATCTTCGACACCATCTTCATCAGCTCCAGCACCTGTATTTGCAGTACCTGTAGTTAGAGGTGGAACAGGACGTCTTTCAACACCCTGCACAATGTTCCACAATCCTTTTGCAACCCATACATGTCGCATCATATAAGCCCACAATGGGTAGTTGGTACCATCCAACTTATCCTCAACAGCCAACATATGGAATACATCATTGCTTTCAGCCATGGCGAGTAACTAAAATACCTTAATGCAAAAAATTGATTGTATCTCAAAAAGTTGAACAGAACTGCCCAGACAAGTTCTGCTAGCCCTGTAGCAGACTTCAAGACGCTTAAACTGGCGAACAAAAACTGGTATATACCTTTGGCACAAAAAGACGAAATAGCCTGCACAAGCACAGTGATAGTGCGTTCGGAGGTCGAAACGAGCTCAGATCGCGATTTCGGCACCACAAGGCGAAGCTATTTTGATCTTTGAAACACCTTGAGTATGCTCACCAAATCACGTGCGAAAGTGAGACTACAAACGGAGGAATGTCGACGGCGCCCTAGATGAAGCAACGACCTACTCTGATACCAATTGTTGGAGATAGATGTATGCGGAAGCAAGCGAACATCACAAGGAAGAAGAAGAAGCTTGGAGCACAAACACACAATAGTGAATGTATTACTAGAGAATGTACAAAGATAAGTAGCCCATTAGGGCAATAGGCATATATACAAGCCGAGGGAAAAAACCTCCTGAAGAGGCAAAAAAGTGCCCCGGCGGTCCTAGTGTGTTCACACACATCACTACCTAAATATATCAATAGTATCAACAGTCAAAATGATAGACTGTTGATCCGAATAATCAACATGCTTCAGAGCTGCACTTCAATTAGCAATAGCTTTAGTTTATGCATGGCTCTTTGCTCTTTTTTTTTTGTCTAGATAAATCTCTTTCTCTTTCTTAGTAGATCATATAAACGGTTCAAAACATGAGAAAAGTGAGGAATCCAAATCACATAGAAGATAGAGGCTCCGAAGAATCTCCTCCCTACACTAATGTTATGACACACCTCATAAATTCTGGTAATGGCCTCAACTCTCTACAAATGTGTCTTGTGGCCATAATGTGCACATAGATGTCCTACAATGAGAACCTCATCGACTCCATAAAGAGATTTCTCTAGAGAAAATGTAAGCCCTACCTCTTCAATTCTCTCCAAAATTTTCTCCCAATCATAGCTATGGTCTGTAATGAGCTTACGGATCTCCAAATCCAAGAGCCTATCCTCAGCTTCGATATCCCAAGTAGGCAAATTTGCCCCGAACAGTGGTGTCCGAAATGAAGATTCACCAGGAAGTATCACAGTCTCACCGGAAAACTGTAAATTCCCTGCAAGCACGACCGAACAGTCACCGGAATTTGTGGAACTTTCCCCAAAACAGGGTATTCTTTCCCCTGATGGCGTCGTCTCAATTGTACACTGCGTCCCTATACACTCCGAAGTTACTGTACCCTCTTCAGAGTGCACCAAAATTACACCAAAATCCATCGGAATTTCCTTGTGTGGCACCGAAAGGGTATCGGAATCACTGGTAATTGGTTCCGATCCTTCGACAACTAGGCTTACCAGGCCTACTCTTCTGGCCCCTAGGGGTGTCCCTAACAAATTTGGTACTGTCTAGGGGTGTTGGTCTCTCCTGTACTTCGGATACGACTCCCGCCTTCCCACAGACGGCACTAGTGTTAAAATGTGCAGTTACACTACAGGCATTTTAAATTCTTTCGGGTTCTTGGGAGTGGTAGGGGTCTGATAAATCAGAGGCCCTGTAACTTGATTTTCCCAATTAACTTATCCAAGTCGTAGTACGTTAATGTTCAAAACTCTTTTTAATACGAATTGCTGTCAAGACTCTTGTTAGTCATCTCACAGATTTACTGTTCATACTCAGGTTAATACTTTTCACCGTACATAACACAGGAGTTATTCCTTTCCGTTACGCAGACTTATTATCCACACTTAATCTTACTGTATCAATCACAAATTAAATGTAATTATACAGCGATAAGAACAACAATACTCAGAGTTAAGAATACTGCACTACGTCGACTTCACCGACCACAATCGCCCAGACAGCCAGTCGAGCGATCCTGCTTGTCATCACCGGAGAGTCACCGCAATGTCTTTTCATTAGTTGATAAACAAACACATCACTTCGCAACGACCTTTCGGTTCGTGCGGTATATGAAAAATAGGGAATTACAATATGCCAATCCGGCGGCTTACAGAAGCTTCCACTACATGTTGTATTTGAGAACCTAAGTAAAAAACACTTATATATTTAGGATAAAAAAATACAGCCCATGAAAAAGCACTTAAATAGTAGTTCTAAGGATATCGACTCTCTCTCTCTCTTTCTTTCTCTCTCTCTCTCTCTCACTTCTCTCGCTCTCTCTCTTTCTCTCTCTCTCTCTCTCGCTCTTTGTGTTATTCACTTTTCACATCTCTCTCTCTCTATCTATCTATCTCTCTCTCTATGTGTCTCCCTCTCTCTCTATCAGCTCTCTCTATTCTATAGTGCATTCATTCTCTCTCTCTCTCTCTTTCTCTCTCTCTCTCTCTCACTCTCTCTCTCTCTCTCTCTCTCTCTCTCCCAAATAACATCTCTTAATGATCCATATATTGATCGAAACTAGAGGAGTTCAATTTCTCTCTATATAATTACTATCCTTTGCAACATGTGGCATTTGTAACAACATCTCTATTTTCTCTCTTTCGCTCGCTCTCTCTCTCTCTCCGTCTCTCTCTCTCTCTGTAGAGGAGGTACTATGGTATCCAACTCTAGAAATTATCAAACTATACAAGATACTATACTTTGGCACTTCGAGTACTCAAGAAAGGTTCTTCCGTAGGTAAGTATACACTATAATATTTACATGTGCAAGGGTACTAGTTGAAAATAGAGAAACTATAAATTATAGAGAAGGAGAAAATGACAATTACACATATGAGAGAGAAAAAAAAATTCTTAGCTCACTAAATGATTATAGAGGCTCGGTGTGCTCCAAATGAGTGGTACAGTGAGCTTGCATGACATTCTTGAAACTAGACAAAATCAACACAAGAAGTACTAATCATAAAAAGAATGCAATAGTTACGAAGAACTCTCTCCGAGAGAAATACCACAAATTCACACCAAGAGACTATATCCAAGCCTCTCAATCATCACTTTGTAATGCTAATGTCCAACTCCATTGCTTTGTATAATACCCACAGAGTGACCCAAAGAGGGAGAGGGAGAGAGAGAGAGAGAGAGAGAGAGGTTTGCGGATTGTAGGGGGGTTGTGGGAGACAGGGTAGGGCACGAGAGTTGGAGAGAGAGAGAGAGAGAGAGAGAGAGAGAGAGAGAGAGAGAGAAAGTGAGCTTGCGGCTGGGGGAGGTCTTGTGGAGAATATACGCTCATAAAACAACAAATTGCTAGTTGCAAGGAAATTGAACAAATCTTGGTTCATATGGTGTTATTTGGAACATCATTATATTGGAAAACTTAGGGACCCTTTAATTTAAGATCTACCAGAATAAAGAATATGAGCAAGCATGTAGTAGCATCTTTTGTAGATAATTCTTCTAAAATGCAATTTCTAGAACTACAACAGATCTACGATGTAGAAGTTAGGTCGGTTGGATATGGTTGAAGCCAAATTACTACACTTTACTCTAAAATTGAAGCTTTGCACAGAGCGGGTAAGTTGTCTACAAAATGTAATATGTAATCATGAAGCTGCCGATAGTTCGACATCATTGCATATCGCAACAATAGAGAGTAACGCAGAAATTGTAATGCAATCTACAATCAGTTATGGAGGTTGGCCTTTAATTTTGAAAGAGCAACTATACAAGGTGAATGGGCATAGTACTTGCAGGATCTTTCCTACCCCATGGAGGACAGGTTAGACAGACTAATTACAACAAGCCGAAGGCAACACGAGGAACAACTTGTTAACTACAAGAAGCATAAATGGTGTCTTGCAAGTGGGGAGGGTCGAACCTTCATCCCAGCCTTAAGAGGAAAGGGATTTAACCAGTCCTTCTAGTGTGTGAGGACAATCTTCATATATTTTCTTTAAGAGAAAACTCGGTTAAAGCCTAGTCTCCCTTTTGCTTGAATTGATTGAAAGAACAATTTTACAAATGAGCGGGCATAGGACTCATGGGACCCCCTCTATCCTATAAAGCAAGAATTACAGTGTCCAAAGACAATCACTAAGAAGAAATGCTTGAAGGCATCTAATTTAAAACTGCCCAAAAGCATTACACTCGCCTTACGCTCACACATGACTTACCATAGAGGGGGCTTAAACTCTTGCCCCCGCCTCAAAAAGGCAAAGACTAAACCATCCACACTAATGCATGCAGAAAATCTTGTTTTAAAGAGGAAAATAAATGCAAATTTAAAACAATAAAAAATTTTGTACGAAAATCACCATCCTTTCCAAATATTGATCATCTTTATTTTGGCCAGCGTATTGTATTTGCGGGACTTTATCTTGAATTATGCACGTCTCTCGAGACTCTTCTCCTCTGTCTCTCTCTTTCATAAATACACAAAACTACACATAGATGTGTGCACAAGTTATATAATTTTTTATCTCTCACAAGTAAGCAGTTTCTTTCATCTTATCTTGAACTGCGCACATGCAGATGCACCTTACGCAAAGGAAATGCTTCTTTAATTTGGATGTTGTTCATTGTCTCGTGCATTTGCTATGTTTTCTTCTCGTTACGCACATGTGCGTACTCTCTCTCTCTCTCTCAGCGACAGCACATGTTCATAGCTGGAGATGGACGAAGTGAATGTCCACCGATGGAGTGAAACAGTTGAAAACTATACAAACATATTCTCTGCCTATCGCGTGTTTGTACACATGTGCACAATTCAATATAAGATCAAAGCTAGGTAAAAGGAAGAAAAATATATTATTTATATACACACACAAAAAAAAAATACTCAGGTTGGAGATAGAGCTGAGCATATATGATAAAGTAAAGAAGAAAAAGAATTGACAAGCACCCTGCTTTGGGCAGAAACTTTAGGGTTTTAAAATTATATTCACCGAATATCAAGAAGGGGTCCTTTTTGTTACCATGGCACATGGGGGTTGTATGAGAACCTGTATACATCGATAGAGGATACTTGAATGCAGGAGATTTCTCGCGCCTATGGGTAACCGCTCAGTCGCACGAAACGGAATAGCAATTGGTGCATTAATGAAACAACGACGATATGATAACTAAAAATCCAAAGCTTGGGGACAAAAGATTGGTAATTGATAGACGACAAAAGATTGGCCATACTTTGTGAAAAACCTCATACATATAATTTTTATGAATTGCGAAGCCACAAAGAGGAAGGTTCACGTCGACCATCTTGCCTCTTCCCCCAAAAAAAAAGTAACATCCTTTTATCCATCTACTGGAAATGATTCAGAAGGCGCATTTCTCAATACCTAACAACAACACTGAAAAAAAAAAACTATAATTTACTTTACGACTAGGGTAAATGAAGAACCCTAGTTTAATCCTATCATTAATGCTAGAATTAACATCCTAACTTAAATACACATAAATTAATGTAATCCTAGGGATTTATATCCATGTTTCAATGTTTCATTGGTTCAAACACACATTAAATGAACAGTTTAAGGTTAACCCTAATATGAGCACATGTTTTCTCCATCAATTTGTACCTGCTAACACTTAACGAAAGATTAGTTCCAAGCAAGACTTTTGATCAATAGTATAATACATGGATTAGTTTGATTTTCCTCGACATCAACTGGAAGGTGGAAGGCAAAAGATCATTTTAAAAGCGAAGAGATCTCTATTGTAGATGGTCAGATGCTAGATTCGAACCCGTTATCTTACGGAAATGGAGCTTCTTCATAGCCACGAGTGCAATCCCATCGGGTGTCCCATTGGAAAGAGATATCATGTATAGCTTATTTCGGCGTAGCAGATCTTCAAAACTGTAAGCTATAAGGATATAATATCTCCAGCTGTCTGAAGCAGGATTCGAACCCTTAACGTGCACTAAACCAAAGATCCCCTATCCAAAAGCACTATGCACGTTCGTGCTGAGAGGTTGAGCATTCAAGACTATTATGGTTAATTTTCGGGCTGTAGAAGCTTACAATAGAGACAATATAAAAGGAGATCTTCGTGAGCATTGATGGGATTCAAGCCATGCTACTCTATTTCAGAGGCACATCGCTCAGCCACTAGGCTACGAGCATCTCAGTGGCATATCTTTCTGCAGTGCCCATGTATTCTTTGCCTCTGCATATCCCGAGCTTTGGAAGCATCTCCCATACGAATACTTCTTTTGAGAAGCTATTCCCCATCGAATCTGAATCAAAACTAATCTTGATTCATTATTTAAGTATGAGAAGAACACAGGATGGACGAAGCTATGATCAAAGCTAAGTATTTTCCAGTTTCTACTTGGCCTTAGTGCTTGAGTTATCTTGTTTTCATTATTCTACACTTAATCCTAGATGCATATTGAAATAGCCAAGATTTCAATCGGTTAAGTCTAGACTAGGATAATGAAAAAATCCACTTGTCATTCCAAGCATTAATTTGCATTAAGGAAAGACTTGGTTTTAAAAAAAGGATCCCTGTGCATCAAAGAATGTATTTTGGTAGTTTAATTCCAGATTTCCTTTCCATTGAGTAAGCTTTTTATTGCACCACGAGAATATGTTTTTATCATAGTGCATTAGGATAAAGGAAAGGATATACATTCTTAGTACAAGGAAAAATCATGCATTAAGCTCATGCATGATTGTTGCATTATTTTTTGGGCATGCAAAGAACATGCATGCATATGCGTGTGAGCATATGGATTTGCATCTAGGCACATGCATTTGCATGAAAGAATGGGATGTTGTTTGCAAGGAGATATGAAAATGTACTCTCTTAGTATTTAGCTTACTTTATAAAGCTCACAGCTTGACATTAGGGAAGAAATAGGACTAGTTAGTTGCAAAGACATGTGAGTTCTAGTTTGCAGCTCAAGTAATTAGTCGATTCTTCCCAAGTTGATACTCCGTTCTCAAAAGTAAATACTTAATAACAATTAACTATGTTTGATGTCTTACTAGGTATAAGTAAGCACTAGGAGAAAGTTAAGTATTAAATTTTCTTGATGACCAAGAAAATTTAATTACTTGCAAACCTTTTGCGATGTATGATGACTCTAAGTCTAGGATGTACTTAGGGAGTTATGAAGATAAGCTCATAATGATTACTCTAAGTATAGGTGATATTTAGAAAGTCATGCGGATAAGCTTTACTTGATTAGTTACGTAATTTATGTGACTTCTCAAACATCCCAAGGTTGGATGATAACTTCAGCTATGTTTCCAAGTTCCATGAGCACTCTTCTATTTAGAAGATTTTGAAAGTTCTAAGAAGTTTCTTTGTGGTTTCAAGATTCGTATCTCATGATGAAACCTCATTAAGTGACTTTTAGGAATTGAGATATTTCCTAAAAGAGAAACACTAAAATGAAATAGTCATGCCTTCTATTCCACGTGAGATCATTCTCCTACCATGTTCGAGATGAATTTATTTTTCGGAAGGCAAATGTTCCAAGTAGAGGATCTTAATTGATTCATGAACTCTTTCCAAAATACACATAAATTCATAATATCTGATAGGACCAAGGAATGATGATGTTCTAATAAAGGGATGTTAGGTTCTATAGTTGCATCTCTGGTAAATGATGCACTAGCTAAGCAATCATGGAAACATGGAAGAACTACTTTAGAGAGTTAATTTTTTGGTTTCCTTTAAGCTAATTGAAGCTTCAAGAGGAGATCAAAGTAAGCAATCTTTAGGAAATAAGATAAGTTCCTAAGGACTTGAATCAAGTGTGAACTTTTCATTTAGGAATAGAAAATTCCAAGCAAGAAATAGATCTCCAATCCATGAACTTTTCCTAAAAAAGCTATAAGGTTCAAAGTTATGTGTTCATGGTAGCATTACTATTTGATCAATCATCAATAGATTCTTGGACTTTGAACATAATTTTGATTTCTAAAATATGTTTAGACTCTAGCATCATCTAGAGATTGACCAATAATAATGAATCTTGTATCAAACTCAAGAATATTTGTCAATATCACATAAATGAAAGTTTAACTTAAACTTCCAAAAGGTGATATTTAGTCTCTAGTTTGATACTCAAGAAATGAATACAATTGGGTCAGTAAAGTTTCTGGATATTTTTTAAAATAATCCAACATTGCAAAACATTCCATGATGAATCATTTGCTCAAGTTATTTGATTCCCTAGAAGGAATCTCAAGTCTTTGAAGAATAATGTTCTCCCAAGTAGTGAGAAGGAAATTCTTTACACTCTTTAGTCAGTAAGTAGTTCCCTAGCAATTCCTAACTACAAGAAGTGGTACTTAAAGTCCAAATGGTTGAAATCACTTGGATGTGTATCAAGTATTCTTAGCTTTAGCATTTGAAAAGCATTACAACATGTTTGGACTTAAGTTAGGGAAATATCTCTAAAAATCCTGCAGGTAAGCCAAAAAACTTAGAAATGCTCAAGAGATCTTAATGATAAAGACAAATTCTTCATTATTATTGCATCATCAACAAGACTTGATCAATCTTGGCAATGGTTGTCCAAGATAATTTCCATTGCAACTATTGTGAAGCTTGCCCAAGTATTGGCAATCAAAATAGTAAGTTGTTGCAAGTTTGAACAGAGTAGATATTCCAAGCATGTAGTCTACAACCATGTCGACGGTAATTAAGTCTGTGCAAGGTAAAACATAATGTCTATCTATCCTTAAAGGGATTATGGTACAAATCCAAAGAGCATGAGCAGATGCTTAAGACTTAAGTAGTAGAGAGATTCCTATATAAAGTCCCCGAGGTAGGTACCTAAAACATCAATAAAGAAAGGAATCTAAAGTCAAGAACTCAAAATCTTTTGAACGAAGGATTTGATTGACTAAGTCAAGCATTAAGTTCCTAGTGTAACTTGGTAAATTCACTCTTTTGACTCAAAGAAATGCACAAGAATTACATTCCCAATAAGGAGTCAGAAAGACTGAATATGACATGAACTTAGTCTCAAGTGAAGCATTATTTGAATACAAAACTCATCAAGAGAACCTCAGTGGGTCCACATAGTGATGTTGGTTACCACACTAGTATCTTGTGGTTGGATGATGTTTTTGATTTGCTTTGAATCTTTTTGATAATCCGGATTATTTCTCTTAAAGATAGAAAAAATGCTTCAATATCGTGTGGAAATAAATCTTTGAGAAGTTAAAGTCCTGAGTCGTCTAGATTTTGACTCATATCAAGTTTACGTGTGTTTGAAGTATGAATTGGTTGTACAAAATTTTAGTTATTTCTTTTCGCTTTCCAAAATCTTTTGGAATTGGCTCAGATATGGTATCTGATTGCTTTGTAAAAGACGAGGGTTAGCTGGTTAGAACTAAATAACTAAATTGAACATCCTAGATAGATGCTATGTACAAGAACCTTTTCAATCTTCAAAAGATAATAAGTCTAAGTGGACTTATTTATTTGAGTTTGCTTGAAGTTATAGCACAAATGATTTCGTAGAGTCTAGTATACTCTAGAATAGACAAGTTAGGAATTTTTCATCAGATTGACAATTCCCAAGAACTTTCAGCTAAAGTCTTTGAGAAAAGTGTCCTAAGTTGGACAATTTTCATCTTGAACTTGAGTTGGACAAGTTATAGTACGGTTAACTCAAAGAAAATAGTAAACTTTCTCCTACAGTTTATATAGGATTTCTAAACTCACTAGGACAAATTAGTCCTTGGGTCAAGTGAAAAAATCAAGTAACTGTTGGATAAAAGTAAACCAGTGTACAAAAATCTAAGTTAGATGTTTGGGACAACAAAAATTCATGTTCTTCAAAACAAATTCAAGTGAATCAAGAGTTCTCAAAGTCTTTTGATGGATACGAATCCCACCTTCGTTACTAAGTCCATGCACTAGTCATGCCTAGAAATGGACTAGTAATTCGAATCCACCCAGTTCACATGTTTGTGCCTAGATCGCACATAGAGAAACTATGAATTGGCAAGGGATGTTTTTAGATCCACCCTTATTATTCACTCACTACTTTGAACTTTCATCAGTTTATCAAAGTGCAAAGCAAGACAATATTTTGAATTTTTCGGATAGGGATGCCACCACAGAGATGAGACATGTTCTTCTAGTTTTAGAACATGACCATGTTCTTCCAGCTTTAGAACATGAGGCTCGGGGGTTGCCTATAGTATGTATATAGCTCTATTTTCGAGGACGAAAATATTTTCCAAGGGGGGAAGAATGTAATAAAGTAATTTTATGATCTAGGGGTCTGGCCAATTTAGAGATATCTGAAATGGGACACCGTTTGGTCATCGGTGTATATGACCAAAGATCTTGTGTTTAGACTTACTAGGAGGTCTTGTACTCTTGTGAACAAGTGATCAACTTAGCTTAGTGGTTAAGTCTCAAGGATGTGAAGGAGGAGGTCTTGGGTTCAATTCCCATGGGGGACATGGGGAGAGTATTTTGCCCAAAGAGATCTAGAGCCTTCTAGAAGGATCCACTTGAGTTAACTCGAGTTGACTGGGACACTTGGTGCACATGCAGTTACATGGTCGACACATGGCTGGCTAGTATCCATCTTCCCAAGAAGACAGTCCCCTGGAGAGAGTTATATATAGAGGCATTTCGTCGGGAGGAGGGTCATCTCTCTAGCATGTGGTGGTCATAATCCTTAGGCTGTTGCATGAAAGTAAGTATAAAGCTCTCGCTCTTTAATCTCTGATTAACTACCTAATCAGATTCTTCTTTTAGGGTTTGAGTGAATGTGAAAATCTTGAGTTACTTGGTTTCTTTTCTTCCTTTGATCTGGATTAAATTATTAACTTGATCTCTCAAGCTTAAATCACTTGAACTCTTTTCTTCCTACACAATTTCTTCACTCGACTTAGTTTCTTTCTTAGACTTGATCTTTACTTGATTTCCATTCCTCTTTTTAACTTGATCTGTTTATTTCTTTTTCCCTTTTCTATAAATTGATCTTGAACAATTCCTTTTGTGATTTTGAAAGATTTTTATTTACATGATATTTTTTTAGAATCCTTTAAATTAAATGCAGAATATGAGTGATCAAACTCAGATAGGAAAATCAATCTCTCTCTTTATGTGCATGAAGCAATGAAAGTGCACATGGAAATAAAAAATGAATATCTAGAATTTTGATATGAGCTTGAGGTTATGCGTTCACGTAGTGAAAATATCTTTATATTTGTTTTTGAAAAAATACTAAATACAGGTAACTCTAGAAGTGCCTAAAAGTGCTTTTCTATGAACTGAAGGTGTGGCTGGTGAGTCAGGGATCTACTATCACCAGGGAAATCGACTCACTTCACATCAAGTTTAGCTTGTGAAAGGGAAGGGGTCATGATGCCACAATGGGCATAGGATTCAATTAGGCCTTGGGGAGCTTGGTCATCCCTATCCGATGAGCATTGTTTGCATGATGGGCACCTTTCCTAGGAATAGTTTCCCAAGCCCCACTTGTGTTTCACGAGTAGTAGAGAAGCACATGGAAGAGGGAGGAGGATCTCGTTGATGAAATCAGTCGGTGATGTAGGAGTGGAAGTAGGTCTGGTAAACATGAATTCGGGAATGAAAGATGATATACTACTAACTATCAGATTCGATACAAAACATAAATTGGAAACCTCAATAATCATGTACTCATCAATATTGTTGCCATCCATGCGCATATACAATGTAAAGGCATAGATCCAAATACAAACTAAATTAAAAGTAGAGGATCCTTGATACAGATAAGCATCATAAAGTTGACTGTGCTAAAGTGCGGATCAGAATAAGTGTCAAATCTGCTCCAGTGCAAACGAGCAAAATAGTCTTCCTTTGGTCTTCTCAACTAGAGGGCCAAAAAGAACTCTCTCCATTGTTCTGTACTTCCAATCTTTTGGGTTTTTCTAAAATGAAAATGGAAAAAAATATTCATTAGCATATTTTGAAGATAAATCAAACACTCAAAATTAATACCTATTTTTTTTTATTTTATTACTCTATATTTTATCTTTTTTATAATTTCCTATCTATTGAAATATTTTTATCTTCCTATCTCTCTCTCTCTCTCTGTAGTAGATTTTGTTCGGGTCCTTTACGGTTTCTCTTAGAAATATGAAACAAGAAAATACATAGCTCTCTCCTCTCTCTCTCTCTCTTTGTCTCTCTCTTTCTTTCCTTATTTCTACACTTGTACCAAATTAATGTTCAAAACTCCATTTTAGGAATGTATAGACATTGTTATGGTGGTCCATCTACCTCTCTCTCTCTCTCTTTATGTGTGTGCATGCATGGGTGTTTTGTATAAATTCATGCTACAAATCTGTAACAATAGATATGTTATATGAGATTCTATGTGCATATACCATGAAAGGTCCATAATCTGGAAGATGTTAGAATTTCAACGGTAAAAATATATCATTAAAACATGTGTCCCAGTGTGTTCTGAAATCCATCATCCAATACTATGACCATCATTTGTTATTGAGTTTCTTTCAATGCCTATAATCTACTCATATGTAGAGATGCAATGAGTGCAATGTCATCATGCAAAGCTTCCACTACATGTTGTATTTGAGAACCTAGATATAAAACACTTCTATATTTAGGATGAAAAAACTACAGACCATGAAAAGCACTTAAATAGTAAATCTAAGGATATCGACTCTCTCTCTCTCACACTTCTGTCGCTCTTGCTCTTTCTCTCTCTCTCTCTATCTCTCTCTTTTTGTGTCTCCCTCTCTCTCTCTATCAGCTCTCTCTATTCTATAGAGAGAGAGAGACAAAGAGACAGAGAGAGAGAGAGACAAAGTGAGCTTGCGGCTGGGGGAGGTCTTGTGGAAAATATACGCTCATAAAACAACAAATTGCTAGTTGCAAGGAAATTGAACAAATCTTGGTTGATATGGTGGTATTTGGAACATCATTATGTTGGGGAAGTGAGGGACCCTTTAATTTAAGATGTACCAAAATAAAGAATATGAGCAAGCACGTAGTAGCGTCTTTTGTAGATAGTTCTTCTAAAATGCGATTTCTAGAACTACAACAGATCTATGATGAAGAAGTTAGCTTGGTTGGATATGGTTGAAACCAAATTACTACACTTTACTCTAAAATTGAAGCTCTGCAGAGAGCGGGTAAGTTGTCTACAAAATGTAATATGTAATCATGAAGCTTTCGATAGTGCGACGTCATTGCATATCGTAACAATAGAGAGCAACGCAGAAATTGTAATGCAATCTACAATCAGTTATGGAGGTTGGTCTTTAATTTTGAAAGAGCAACTATACAAGATGAATGGGCATAGTACTTGCAGGATCTTTCGTACCCCATGGAGGACGGGTTCGACAGACTAATTACAACTAGCCAAAGGCAACACGAGGATAAAACAACTTGTTAACTACAAGAAGCATAAATGGTGTCTTGCAAGTGGGGAGCGTTGAACCCTCATCCCCGCCTCAAGAGATAAAGGATTTAACTAATCATTGTAGTGTGTGAGGACAATCTTCATATATTTTCTTTAAGAGAAAACTCGGTTAAAGCCTAGTCTCCCTTTGCTTGAATAGATTGGGCAATTCCTATAACTCGGTTTGTCTTTGGGCAGTGTAATTCCTATAAGGCAGGAATTACACTGCCCAAAGACAAACACTAAGAAGAAATGCTTGAAGGCATGTAATTTAAAACTTCCCAAAAGCATTACACTGGCTTTAGGCTCACACATGTCTTATCGTAGAGGGGGGTTGAACTCTTGCCCCTGCCTCAAAAAGCTGAAGATCAAACCACCCACACTAATACATGCAAAAAATCTTGTTTTAAAGAGGAAAATAAATGTAAATTTAAAACAATAAGAAATTTTGTACGAGAATCACCATCCTTTTCAAATATTCATCATCTTTATTGTGGCCAGCGTATTGTATTTGCGGGACTTTATCTTGGATTATGCACGTCTCTCGAGACTCTTCTCCTCTGTCTCTCTCTTTCATAAATACCGAAAACTACACATAGATGTGTGCACAAGTTATATAATTTTTTATTTCTCACAACTAGGCAGTTTCTTTCATCTTATCCTTCATCTTATATTGAACTGTGCACATGCAGATTCACCTTACGCAAAGGAAATGCTTCTTTAATTTGGATGTTGTTCATTGTTATGCACATTGTCTCGTGCGTTTGGTATGTTTTCCTCTCGTTATGCACATGTGCGTACTCTCTCTCTCTTTCTCTGTCTCTCAGCGAGAGCACATGTTCATAGCTGGAGATGACGAAGCGAATGTCCAACGATGGAGTGAAGTAGTTGAAAACTAAACAAATATATTCTCTTCCTATCGCGTGTTCGTTCACATGTGGACAATTCAATATAAGATCAAAGCTACTTGTTATAGAGAAGGAAAAGGAAGAAAAATATATTATTTATATACACACACATATTCTTCTATATACACACATATTCTTCTCTCTCTCTCTCTCTCTATATATATATATATATATATATATATATATATATATATATATATATATATATATATATATATATATAGAGCGAGAGAGTTGTTTGTGCTTTTGCGTATGTGTGAGAGACAAAAAGGTAGAAAAAAATGCTCAGAGTTGGAGATAGAGCTGAGCAAATATGATAATGTAATGAAGAAAAAGAATTGACAAGCACCCTGCTTTGCGCAGAAACTTTAGAGTTTTAAAATTATACTCACCGAATATCAAGAAGGCGTCCTTTTAGTTACCATGTCACATGGGCGCTTGTATGAGAACCTGTATACGTCGATAGAGGGTACTTGCACGCAGAAGATTTCTCGCGCCTGTGGGTAACCGTTCAGTCGCACGAAACGGAATAGCAATTGGTGCATTAATGTAACAACGATGATATGATAACTGAAAATCCAAAGGTTGGGGACAAAAGATTGGTAATTGATAGACGACAAAAGATTCGCCATCCTTTGTCAAAAACTTCATACATATAATTTTTATGAATTGGGAAGCCACAAAGAGGTACTTATAATTTTTATGAATTGCGAAGCCACAAAGAGGAAGGTTCACGTCGACCATCTTGCCTCTTGACCGAAGAATTTACTTTGGAACAGGTCTTTCTTTGTCGAATATATGGCGATGCAGGAAAGCCATTAATCTCGTTTGATAACATATTCGTCCCTGCATTTTAAAGGGAATCCATGCACATGTAACGAAAGTTCATTCCCCATTGTTAGCCTCATTGGGATTTCTCGCCAAACAAGACGGAATTTTTTATGTAGAACTCTCATTCATGAGGAGTATTCTGCATCTTGAAGAGTTTTCCACATACATGCCGTTCCTTTACGTATCTTATACGCTATCCATATAACATGTTTCGTGGTTCATATGCGTCATCTTCAATAGATCGCGCGTTTCTTGTAGCAAGAGATGCCTCACATGGGCTTATGGAGTTTCTAACAGAAATATCCACTAGCTCATTTCAGAACACCTCCAATCTTTGCTCAATGTCCTTTTTTTTTTAATGGGTTAGCATGCTCTTCAAACACAAACATTATCACGTGTTCTCCTCTGCACTTCAAGACATGTACTCTCCTCCTCTATCACTTCTTAAAAGCTGAATTTTAGCTAGATTCTCATTTTCAACCATAGCTAAAAATTCTTGAACGTAGGAAAGACTTTTGACTTGATTTTAATCCATAAACCCATGAATATCTCCAAAAGTTGTCAATAAATGTGACAAAATACCTATAACCTTGAATAGAATCTTCTCTCATAGGTCCATTAATAGCTAAATGTATGATCTGCAACTTCCTTGTAGCAGTGATATATCCATGCTTCTTGAGAGGTAGCTTGTGAAGCTTTCCTTCAAGACATCCTTCACGTGATTCTGCATCATCGGATAGAGCCAAAGTAGGTAAATCTCCATCATATCTTGATCTTTGATGTGCTTGAGAGTTGTGTAACTTATATGGCCAAAATCTAGCACACCATAACTTCATATTCTCCTTTGGTGTAGAAGACCTAGCAACATAAGCATGACTAATTTCGGACAACACAAACATACTACTTTTGTTTTTACCTTACAAGACAATGCTCCTCATTAGGTGTGAGAATCGGACATGAATGTAATCTTTCTTGAAAACAACTTTAAATCCATCTGATAAGAAAGTAAAAGTAAACCACAAAATCTTCTTTATTTATGGAACATAAGGAACATTAGAAATAATGAAATTTCCACCTTCACTTGACTTTGAAGTATCTTCTACAACACCAACAACATCCAAGTCATGACCATATGCTATGGTCACCCTTCTACCTAAAGAGTTAGAATGGGAATGAGAAGAAAAAAACTTCTTGCAATCTGTTATGTGCTTAGTAGCTCTGGAATAAAAAATCCAAGGATTTTTCAGAGATTGCATTTAATGCTTCTTGATCAAAAGCTATTTCTTAAATACTGACACATGCATAAGATTCTTCATTTGAAGACTTTGGCTTTGAATCATCTTCAGCATTATTACATTACGCTCTTTTCTTCTCATAAGATATTCTCTTTCTATATTCTACTATGAAATGGTTTTGGCAAATATATTTCTTGATGTCGGATGTAGTTGAAGTAGAGTTTTCTTTGGGTGTGGAAGTAGTTGAAGTACATGTGGAAGGAGATGTAGAGAAAGACTTTGAAGTAGATGACTTACTTTCCTTTTTGCTTTGTTGATTCTTCTTCTTCGTAGCCTCCTTCTTCTTCTTTCCTTCAGATGATGATATGATGGCTTCATCATTGTCTTCCATAGTCTTTTGCTCTTTTGCAATGCTTCAAATGTAATTTATCCATCTCTTATAGAGAGAGAAAGAGAACTAACAAAAGAATGATATGTAGATGGAAGTGAATTTACAAGGGTATTCATCATCTCTTCATCAAATATACTAACTCCAAAATTAAGAAGTTAATCATAAAAGTGTTGAAGAAAACTGGTAAAACCAATATAAACCTTCGTAGTATGCATGTGGAGATGCCATGAAAGTGGGGATGTATATGGAGTGCTATATCTATGATAGTCTATATGCAAAAGGATAATACAAGCATGAGAATGCATCTCAGCGACTAACTAACTCCATCTTGCACTAGTGGGTGGGTGTATGATGTGGTAGATAGGTGGCGGTGGAGTCCGGGCCTCCCTCATGACTTCAACGAGATTAACCATCATATGGGATCCTCTCTCCTCCATGGCACGATGGTCATGAGCTTGGATCTCTGCAATCTAGTGTCGATGAAGTCTCGAGGCCCGATATCCTATAGCACGGAGTCGTCTCCTAGCGCGAGAGGTCTTAGCCCGCTAAAGAGTCCCCCCTCGCGGTGTGTGATCTGAAAGGGGGAGGGCTGCTCTTCACGTTGTAGAACAAAGAAGTCACTGAGCTCACTATCTCCCTCATGTCTCGATTGCTGCAATGGGCTTGAGTAGGGAATCTCTAACTCTGTATCTCTAAAAAGAGTAAACAAAGTCTCATATCTTCCTTTGATGTCATCATATGCCCTACATCTTCATACAAAGTGCTCCTCATCCTCCATCTCTACTCTGCATATTCGCTCCTCTCTGGTGATGTCTGTAGTTGTGCCCGTCTCAGTCTCTAGTTGGTGTGATGAGACCCTCAACTCACCAATCGCTACCCTCTAGCTATGAGGCATGTAAGTATCCATGTAGCATGGTAAATAGATGAAATCGTATGCTAGGATGTCTAAGAACCGGTCTCGGTAGTGTGATAGTCTCGATCCCATATATGGTATGAGCAATGTCTGACTAATGTAGAGCTTCCAGAGATCCTTCTTGAGCACAACATTCCTCTCACTACGAGAGAGGTGGATGTGACATAAGCGTCATACTGAAAGGGCAGCAATCTTCCATATCAAGTCCCTCACTATCAAACCAGGCCCTAACCTGAGTGTACCAAGCTCTCTCATATCTTGACTCTGTATAGATGCCTCAAATGCTCTCCATGTGAGTTTGTACGTAGGAAGCTTCCTTATCCTCTTAATAAAGAAGATAGTCTCGAGTAGTGCATCTACTACCATGGGTGGTGGAGCTAGCTGTGCCCTGATGATGTCATGTGGCACTAACTGTTTCCAGTGAAATAGTCTCGAGATCATACGTATTTGTGGCCTCTTGATCACACTCCACTCGGTGACTATGAGGCCTGGGGCCCAAACTATCACAACATACATCAAAGCTTGTCTGACTAGTGTATTAAAAAGCCACCCCTTCGTGCGGGGCCTTGCCTCGTGCTGAAGGGACAATGCAAGCTCGTCAAAGTGACTCCGACGTAGACATAGGAAGCGACCACCTCTATCTGTCTGCTCAAAGCTGTAAATCGTGCTCACCATGGGGAAGGTGTGGAAGTTCATGACCTTGGTCTTGCCAAAGGTTTACCGTCAAGCCCCTCTATGTACAAAATGCATCCAAGGCAACCAGATGGCGCTCTAATCCCTTGGATGACTTTGAAATCAATACAATGTCATCGGCATATACTAAAATGTGGACATATGTAGCTGCGAGGTCTACACCCTCTCCTCAAGCTTGGAGAATGAAGTCCTCAATCTCGTCGATGTAGATACCAAATAGAGTGGGGGAGATTGGGCAGCCTTGCTTAACACCGATGGTGCTAGCAATGGCCTCATATAACCCTCCTAGACATTGTACCCTCCTAGTCACATGCTCATAGAGTGCATAGATGGCCCAAATCATATGTGATGGTACTTCCAAGCTCCGGAGGCATCGAAAGAGCCTCTCTTGTGGCACTATATCAAAAGCTTTGTGGAAGTCCACAAAATAGCAATATAATCTCCTCTTCCACACCTTTGTCCCATCAATGAAGCAATGCAGAATGAAGATGTGATCAATGGTGGAGAAAACCCGTCGAATGTCTGTCTGGCAAGCCCCTCCATATGAGTTGCGTTCTACCTCAAGTATGGCCCCATATAGTTTGGCCATGATGTGGCCAATCATGATGGTCCTGTAATTCTCGGGGTCCAAGGTGTCGCCAGATTTGTGGATACGCACAATGGTGTGCCTTTTCACTCCTCATGGAAGCCCTCCCCTGTAGCCCGGTTCAAGAATCAACGGGGCTTTAGTGGAGGTTGCATATATGAGATAATCTCTCTGCAATCCTGTGTGATCTTCCAAACGTCCATGTCGTAGTCGTTCTATGGCCCTCTCAACCATCCTTGTTGTGAAGAGAGAAGAACTAGTAGGGCAAGGTTGAGATAATTGGAGGCTTCCCATGTACCTCGTATGATCTCTAAGCATAATCATGCCATGTATGTGGATCCCCTATAGGTGTGATCGAGCGCGGCTCTCGTAGGATATGCCATGCAGAAGCACTGTCCATACTCATAAAGAGGGGGTATAGCTCAAGCTCTTGTGCCTCCTCAAAGGCTCTCCTCTTTTGACCCGTGAGGGTCTTTATCTATCTCTTTGCTTCTCTCTCTGTGATCTCTCCCAATGCTTGCTTAGCTCATAGGCAGCTCTAGAGATCTCTGCATTCCTCATCATACTAGCGATGTTGTGGCATAGTCCCGAGAGGAGGTGTGTGAACATAGTAGGTGGCATGTGGGAAGGAGCTAATCGATGATGTTTGAAGGACTTATGCTATATGTGAGGTAAGTAGGGGTAGTGGAGTGTCACGATGAAGCAAGAGAAGATCATTCTCAACTTGAGATACATATATGTGGGCTAGCTCATGTGTGAAGTGGATGGTGGTGTGTGGGGTGCATGTTGCAGGTGTGTCTGTGGGGGTATCTCCCTTGAGGGAGAGTGCAAGGTATGTGTGATCGGCCCCGATGGGTATGGGGGGGGATGGTGAATGAGGTGACTAGGCGGATGGCCTCCAAGGATCCCATGACGTAATCTATTGTGCTTTCCCCACCATCTACGACTAAGTGTGGTATGCATGTCAATCCTCCTAAGGTAGTCCATTGAGCCATCCCGTTATAAATAACAAGATTATGCGGAGAGCCTAGTCTCAGTAGATGAGCGCCATAGTGAGTGTGTGTAAGTTCGGTTGTAAGTCCTCTAGGTCAAATGTCTCACACTCGGCATTGCCCATCCTAACATTGAAGTCCCCCATAAGGAAGACTTCCCCTAGTGTAGAGAATTCTGTAATCTCCTTTGACAAGCAAGTGTATGGTGAGTCCTCGCTCTCTCGAGCTTTGAGAGACACTTGATGATGGTAGTGTCCTTAGCCATAGTAGACATGGCGTTGAGGATGGGGAGATACAGTTTTAGCCTATATCCTAATAGTTGTTGTACCGAGTTGTGTGTGTATGTGTGAGAGAGAAAGAACTTTTAAGTTTGAGTTCTCAAATGAATTAGGAATATGGCGTGTGCAACACACTTATTGAATTTTCTCTCTATTATCTACTGACTAGTGTCCCTCCTCTTTTCTCCCCCCACCCTTTGAGTCCCTCCCTTCCCCCATCCTAGACCCCATCCCTACCCTTGTCTCGAGACCTCTTTTATCAACCAACCTTGCCTTGAGACCCGTCCCCCCTCCAAGGTAACTATGCTATTTATAGTATTCCAAAACTCCACCAAAAAAAACATCCAAAAAGCTCATGAAAATCTTGACACAAATTTCAAGATTGTGTTCTTGCTTTAATAATTTATGATTTTGGAATGTGCTGGGTAATAATTAATTATAACCATCAATTGGTGTGCTTTTTCAACTTTAATTCCAAGCCATTTATGAATTATAAGTTAAAAACCCTATGAAAAGCAAAATTTAGGGCTTGACTTTTGGTTGAATTAGAGTTGCTATAATTTTGGCAATTTTAGGACATTCTGACAGTTTTTTTCAAGTAATTATTAGTTCAAGTGAGAGCCAAAGAAACTTCCACATAATTTACCCAATCTGCTTGATCTTCTTGTTGTCTTCTTGTTCTCTCCCTGAAACTTTTTATACCTGATGATTTGCAAGAAGAGATCTATGTGAAGCAACCTCCTCTTTGTGAGGCAACCTCCTTGATTTGCCATAAAAAATAAAAAGCATATGATTTGCCACTTGTGAAAGGATTTGTATGGACTTAAGCAACGGTGTCATCTTATAATGCTTCTTCTTTATGTTCATGAAATTCTCTTGACTGGGTCATGTGATGAAAAACTTGGCATGCTTATGACTAATTTGTAGCATACATTTGTTGTCACATATCTTCGTCTTTTCAAGTATTAGCTTGGCATCCAATTTATATATGTTGACGAAGGAATTGTTGTGCATCAAGCAAAGTATATTGAGAAACTACTTCAATGTTTTGGTTTTGAGGGATGCAAGCCTATCTCAACCCCAATGGAAACTGGATTTAAGTTCTCAATTGAGAATGCATACGATGCATTTGATCTTCCTCTTTATGAACAAGTTGTGGGATGTTTGATATATGCATGTAAAGCAAGGCCAAATATCATAATTGAGTCCATTTATGCATAGTTCTTGGACTAAACATTGGCAAGCCATAAAATGTGTGTTTAGATATTTCAAAGGCACTTTGAGTTTGGGAATCTTTTGTGATAGAGATTCTCAAACATGCTTGCACACAAGCATTCTTTTACAGATAGTAATTGGGCTTGATCTTATTATTCATGGGTGTCGACTGGTGGTAATTGCTTTTTCCTTGGAGGATCATGCATATCTTTGTTGAGTAAGATGCAACCTACTTAGACCCCATCGAGTTGTGAAGCTAAGTCCAAGTATTCATAGGTACATTGGAGATTATAAGGTTGAGACGCTTATATGATGGATCTATGCATACAGATTATTGCACCTACGCAGATTCTCACTCATAGTAAGAGTGCATTTGAGACTCTAAGAAATCTGGTGTTTCATGTGCACGCAAAGCACATTGAGGTTCATTAACATTATGTTAGAGGGCACACCATGCTCTAGATTGACTTGGTATATGTGCGTATACAAGATAATGTGGCACACATATTCACCAAAGCTCTTCCATGAGAAATGTTTAAAGCTTTTTGCAAAGCTTTAGGCTTCTTATCTTGTGCGCAATGATATGTCACTCCCTATATGTGTTCACACCATTCTCTCTAGGAAGGTTTGTTACACTTATGTGTCTCTCGAGTAGCATTGATGTGAATCATTTCCCTATACATGGGCACTTTTTACTCCAATGTTGGCTAGAGGTTTTCTCTCATGTAACCACATATATATCGTATACTCATATGTGATGGTAGATAGTACTTAAGGATTCACTTAAGCTCTCAATCTACTCATTCTCATATTATTGATCATATATCTATAGAGAGCTCTTCTAGCCATCGTGTGTCTTTCTTCATCGATGTCTCTATATGTGTTCACACCATTCTTTCTAGGAAGGTTTGTAACACTTATGTGTCTCTCGAGTAGCTTTGATGTGAATCATTTCCCTATACATGGGCACTTTTTACTCCAGTGTTGGCTAGGGGTTTTTTCTCATGTAACCACATATACATCATACACTCATATGTGATGGTAAATAGTACTTAAGGATTCACTTAAGCTCTCAATCTACTCATTCTCATATTATTGATCATCTATCTATAGAGAGCTCTTCTAGCCATCGTGTGTCTTTCTTCATTGATCTCCTTCTTGACTCTTGCATGTACTTCTGTTCGTGCTTCCTCATTCTCACAAACACCAATATTTTTACATAATATGAAAACTATTGTTTGAGTTTTGACCTTGATTTAGGTGTCAAACATAGAACTGCTATATATGGTCAGATAGCGCTTATCAAGCTCTATCACATTATGTAATAAACTTGTTTTACCTTATTTTTACCTTTTTTCATAAATAGGACCATTTCTTACCATTTCCAATTATTTAATTTATTTAACTTATAAACCTTCAAGTGGGGCCCTTAGTGAAAGGTCGCCCCAATGAATTTCTAACAACAAGGCCTCTATTGAGAAAATATGTCTCGAGTTAAAAAGTAAACAAATATAAAAAAGAATTGATCTTGAATCTAAAAACTTTCATTCATGGGTATTGATTGCATTATGAAGAAAATGTTTCCCCAAACATTCAATTCAAGAGCTCCCCCAATCAAAACAAGCTAATCAATGTCATAATAATGATTCCTCTTATTGCTAACGACAACCATGTAAGATTCAGATCCAGCGTTCACGAACTATCTCGTGTCCACTCAACCATGGCTTCATCGTGCTGTCGTTGAATGTCCGTCGTGCTGAAGTTATCGGAGACTCAATTTTCGTATATAAGGTCACACCCTACACGTAGTTACCTTCATGAATAGTTGGCTTTATATGAATCTTAAGTGGATTAATAAGGGGTTTTGAACCACACAAACCAAGATTCTTTGATAAATCAGCACTATATTCTCATTCATCAAGTATATGCGCTCATCTTTTCAAACTACTTCAATTAGAAGGAACTAGTTCAAAATCCATAAATCCAAAGTCTTAAACTCACTCCAAAGTTTCCTCCTCATGTACATTTTTTATTCATCATACGTTGTAACAATTAAATCATCAGTATAAATACATAGTAATACATTTTAATGAACTTCCTTCTTGAAAACAATGTTGCCACCTACATTGCTACAATGTATCCACATTTCATTAAGTAATTAAAATGTCTTTGGTTTCAAGGTGTCGTATGATATTCAAAAGGTTAGGATTACCTTTTGGACAAGGATGGCCACATGGCAGCACCTGGGTATTATATACCATTTGGTAGAAAAGACATGAGGAGATCTCATATATGATATGGTATCTAAGTGAGACATTTATCTCTAAGACTTATGAAAGGAGAAGCTCGGTGCCTGGGAGGAAACCAACACGACTTATGTGTGTGCATTGCAAGAGGAGGCACACATTGCAAGAGGAGGCACGCATTGCAAGAGGAGGCACGCGATCGGCATAAAAAGGGGCTATACTACAATGGGATTTGCTTCATGGAAAAATGCTTTGGGGCACCCAAAAAATCTGTGTATGTTAAGGTTCATGTGTTGGAAGATCCTGTAAACCTTGATATATTGAATTTTGTGGCCCACTACCACTTCCAACATATGGCATTCAAACCTTAATATACCAACATTTGGTATTAGACCATAGTTGACATACAACCTTAATAAGATGAGTGACTATAGACTTGAGAATGAAGACAAGGTTGAGGGCATGTCTTATTATCCAATGAGGAGTTTTATGATGATGAATCTCTTAGTATCAAAGGACTTTTGGAATATTGTTAATGGCACCTATCCAGGGGCAAGGCAAGTTGTAGAAGAGGCTACTTCATCCTTTAGAAGACCTGATATTCCTATTTTTTCTCAACAAGAGGTTAATGAAGAAGAAGAAACTCTTTCATCATCAGAAATCCATACTACTACCAGTTTACTTCCTATAGAAGAGCAATCCAGATAGGATTCAAGGGATTCTTTATCACTTTCATATATTGTTATGGGAGTCAAGAGGCATATTATACCTTAGATTAGGTCTTGTAGAACCTCTCGTAATGCTTGGATGGAGTTGAAGAATCTCTATCAGAGTAGAAACCCTGCTAGGAAAGCTCATCTAAGAAGATAGCTAGCTAACACAAGGATGAAAGTTGGTGAATCAGTTCAAACACATATTTTGAAGCTTAAAGATTTACAAGATTAGTTAGTGAATGTTGGAGTCAACATTTCAGATGAAGAGATGGAAAACACACTTCTAAACTCACTTCGGTATGGAAGAGAATAATGAAGCCATGTTTTCATCGTCAAAGGGAAAGAAAAAGAAGGAGACAAAGAAGGAGTAGAAGATTCAGTAATCCAAGAAGGAAAGAGAATCTTTTAATCCAAAGTCTTCTAGTCCTTTTCCTAATGCTTCTTCTACACCCAAAGAAAAATCTTCGACTGCATTTGATTCAAAGAAAGGAGTATGCCATTACTGTAAGAAGCCCGGTCATTTCATAGCAGAATGCAAAGCAAGGATTTTCAATGAGAAGAAGAAAGCATCATGTAATAGTGTTGAAGATGATCCAAAACCTAAATCTTCAAAGGGTGATCCATATGCATGTGCTACTATTGAAGAGATACCTTTTGATTACATAGCGTTAAATGCAATCTCATATAATCCTTGGATTTTTTATTCCAGAGCTACTAAGCATATGACTGGTTACAAAAAGGTATTTTCTTCCCCTTCAAACTCTTCAGGTGGAAGATTTACCATTGCAAATGGTCATGATTTGGATGTTGTTGGTGTTGGAGAAGTGAAGCTTAAGTCCAAACCAGGTGAAAATTTCACAATTTCCAATGTTTTTTATGTTCCAAAAATAATGAATGATTTGCTCTCTATCTCAAATTTCTTCTCAGATGGTTATAAAGTAGTTTTCAAGAAAGATACATGTCAGATCCTCTCGCCTGATAAGGAGCATTGTCTACTTCAAGGTGAGAACTGAAGTGGCATGTTTGTATTATCCAAAATTGGTCATGCTAATGGTGCTAGGTTTACTATACCTAAGGAGAACAGGAAGATATGGCATGCTAGATTTGGCCATATTAGTTACACAACTATCAAGCATATCAAAGATCAGGGTATGGTGGAGATTTTTCCTACTTTTGCTTTACCAGATGATGTAGAGTCATGTGAAGGATGTCTTGAAGGAAAGCTTCACAAACTATCTTTCAAGAAACATGCTTTTATCATGGCCACAAGGAAGTTGAGAATCATACATTTAGATGTGAATGGTCTGATGAGTGTTGGAGCAAGTCTATGACAAGCCTAAGTATTGGCTTGAGTCCCACAAAGTCATAGAAAAAGCCTTAAAATGAATACTATGTAAACTTCACTTGTAAACTACCTCTTGTAACTTTTGAAGAGTTTACTTAATGTAAAAGTAAGAGAATCTTAAGTGGTTGAGTCCACTTGATCAAGAATGGAAAGAGGAGCCACGAATTAGTGATTTGTGGTAGGTAGAGAATCAAATCAATCATTGATTGATTGGAGAGTGATTGAGGGAAGTTAGCCTCCCAAACTCAACTATAAATAGATGGCAGTTTTAGTCGTGGTTAGAGAGACCTATGTGAAGACCTCCAAGAGCTGAGCTTTATGCCATATAAAGGTGTGATTACAAGGCACACATATGTATCAGTAACTTGTATTGTACAAGCAATATACGTTCATTTTCATGATTATTTGAGTTCATCTTTCCATGTTCTTGTGAAGTGTACTACTCACTGCCATTACTCTTAGTTTTCTTAGTCAGCTTGCAGAGATGTTTTCTCTGAGTTTGGTGCATCATTTTCAGTGATTTGACTTGTTAAAGTTATCTCTATAAGTCTAATATATGCTCACAAATTTTCATGTCATTTGGATGTTGAAATCTTCAGTTATGTTCATTTGAAGTCAACAGGGTCTGTTCATCTTCACTTCTCTGTCAGGTACCCGACTTTTTCACTCATTGTGTCAGAGCCATTTATCAGTGGTTACTTATCTAAATTCAGTGATTAAAGCTTGTTGGATTCACCTTACTGTCTAGTATAACCGTACAAATTTTCATAATCATTGGATTCCCACATTTTGAGTTATGTTGATTTTTCTGCTCACTGATCTATTTCTGTAGCAGCCCGTGAAAATCGGGATGATATCATCAGTTGTTAAAACTCATTCTCAGTGTATGGTTCATTATTTTTGATGCGATTACTCTTGAAAGTTAGCTCTTTAAGCTACCTAGACTTCCCCAAGAGGAGTTAAGCTAACTGCTGTTGTGCTCAGAGAATTATGTAAAACACTGGACAGGTGTATGAACCAAGAATAGCAAGTTTTCACCTCTGAGCTAACTCCAACTTATCTGCTTTGATCTATCTTTTTGAGAGTGATCTTCCAAGGTATATAGGGTGTCTAATACATCCATTGGCAAGCTAAAAGGGCCCACCATATACTCCTGGAGTTCATTTGGCTGGTGTAGATCAAGGATTTTGCAACACCTCTTCATCTTCAAGCACATACCTATCCATCTCTTCAGAGTGGTATCAGAGCAAGGTTGGACAACATGGCAGATGGATTTCCTTCATCAATTGACAAATTAGAAAGAGGTAACTACTCAGCTTGGTCATTAAGAATGGAAGTTTATCTCCAAGGTAGAAGTTTATATGGTTATGTGGCTGGAGATGAAGTTATGCCAAGTTTCAGGAACAAAAGTCAACCAACACAAGAAGAGCAAGAAAGATTGAGCAATGGTGCTCCAAGGATGCACTTGCAAGGTCTTATCTCCTCAACTCTATCTCAGATTTTTTGTTGCCTCACATTAGGAGTTGTAAGACATCTCAGGAAGTGTGGGATGCACTTGAAGCTTTCTTTTCTTCAAGTACCAAAGCTAGGAAGCATCAAGTATGGCTGGATTTCACAACTCTCAAGAAGGCTCCCAAACAAAATGTGACTGATTTTGTCACAAAGCTCAAGGACATAGCGGATTAGTTGGGAAGCATTGGAGAGGTAATAGATGAAGAGCAAAATGTAAGGCAGGTCATCAATGGCTTGAAGGCAGATGATAAGTGGGAAGCATTCACCACAGCTATGGATTTGTACATGGACATGCATGTACCTGATTTCAACACACTCATTGGACAACTACTTACTCAAGAGGCAAAGCTTATAAAAAATGGAGAAAGCTCTAAAGGTAATCAATCTTCAGCTTTATACACGGATAAAAGCAAGTCTAAAGATAACAAAGGAAAGGCAAAGAAAGTGGATGATGAAGCAGGTACATATCAAGCTAACTATGCAGGTAGAGGAAGACATGGCAAAGGTAGAGGAAGAGGAGGTAGACAAGGCAGGGGGAGATCCCAAGACTCCATCTCATGTTCTATTTGTGGATTAACTAATCATACAACTGAAAATTGCTTTAGGAATTCCAGGAATCAAAGAGGCAGAGGATACAATAGAGGAAGTTATGGCTACTCAAGAGGAAGGTTCAACAACTACCATGGCAACTACAACAACTACAATCATTCAAACTATCAAGGAGGCTACAAAGGAAGGAGAGACTACAATAACTACACAGAAGACTCAAACAAAGAGGATTCATTATTGATCATGAACATGGCTATGCCACAAGATAAATATGATGAGCATGTTTTCTACATAGATTCAGGTTGTTCAAATCATGTGGCAAGAAATGTGGCACTCCTATCAGATTTAGAAGATCCAAGGAATAAGCATGAGGTACAAACAGGAGATGATACAAAACATCGTGTGGAGAAAATAGGCAATGTCAAAGCACCTGATGGAAACATCAACCTACTCTATAAGGTACTCTATGTCCCTACCATTACAAAGAATTTGATAAGTGTTGGGCAGATAGTAGAGAAAGGGTTGCAAGTCAGGTTCACAAAAGCAGGAGCATTTGTTGAAGATCCAAGTTTGGGATTCAAAAGAATTGCAAAAGGTGAAAAGACAGGTAGATTGTTCACATTTGAATTAAAGGACACTAGAAACATTGCTCTCTTTAATTATGGTAGTCAGACACTCACAGAATTGGAAGTATGGCACAAAAGGTTAGCACATATTGGTGAAAGGTCATTAAAGCAAATCTGCAGGGACCAAAGTGTACTTGGACTCCCTAATTTTTCAAAACAACATATGATTTATAATTGTAGTGCATGTCAATTTGGAAAGTCTCACAGGTTACCATTCATGAAGAAAGGTTATATGCATGGAGATCTCTTGGAGTTGGTTCATACAGATGTATGGGGACCTAGCAAGGAAGCTTCAATATCTGGATCAAGGTATTATGTTTCCTTTATTGATGATTGCAGCAGATGGACTACCCTATTCTTTATGAAACACAAAGATGAAGTTTTTTCATGTTTCAAAAGATATTTGGCTCTTGTGGAGAATCAAACAGGTAAATCACTAAAAAGGCTAAGGTCAGATGGAGGGGGAGAATACTTCTCCCATGAGTTTGATTCTTTTCTTCAAGAAAGAGGAATCAAAAGAGAGGTAACTACAAGGTACACTCCTGAGCAAAATGGAGTGGCAGAAAGGAGGAATAGGACAATTGTTGAAGCTGCAAGGTCTATGTTAAATGAAAAGCATTTACCTAATTACTTATGGGCTGAGGCTGTATCTACAGCCACTTACTTGATTAACAGGTTGCCTTCAAAATCCCTTGATGGGATGACTCCATATGAGGCTTGGAATGGAAGAAGGCTAAGCTTAGATCATTGTAAAATTTTTGGATGTATTGCTTTTGCTCATGTTCCTTCACAGGTTAGAGGCAAGATGGATCCAAAGGCAGAAAGGTGTGTATTTATTGGATATGAAAACAATCAAAAGGGCTACAGGTTATACAACCCTACCTACAAAGGATTCTTGGTAAGTAGAGATGTAGTTTTTGATGAGAACAATTCATGGTATGAAGATTCATGCAGGAAGGTCAATTTACCATATAATCTTGAAGAAGATTTTCCAAAGCTTGGTAGAGAACAACCGAAGATTGAAGAACAAGACACCTCAGAGGATGATGAAGAATCTCAGATGGAAAAGATCAAAGCATGGAAGTCTAAAGGTAAAGCAAAATTGCAGGAACTTGGACATGAGGCAGAATCATCACATCATGGCCTAAGAAGATCTATGAGGGAAAAGAAAAAACCAAAAAGGTATGGGTTTGACACCTCATTAGTAACTAAACACTCTATCTACATAGCGCATGACATAAACCAAGAGGAGCCATCATCATTCGAAGAGGCCAAAGCAAAAACAAAATGGAAGCATGCAATGAAGGAAGAGATTGAAGCACTTGAGGAAAACAACACTTGGGATTTGGTGCCCAAGACTTCATCCATGAAGGTAATAGGCTCAAGATCGGTCTATAAACTCAAGAAGAATTCTGATGGTTCAATTAATAGGTATAAGGCAAGGCTTGTGGCAAAAGGCTTTGCACAAACTCAGGGAATTGATTATGAGGAGACTTTCTCTCCTGTAGCAAAGATGCCTACTATTAGGGTTTTGCTTAGTATTGCCTCTTCCAAGAATTGGAAGATACTTCAACTAGATGTAAAGAATGCATTTTTGAATGGTTGGATAACAGAAGAGGTATATATGGCACAACCACCTGGTTTTGAGAACCAAGTTTATCCTGATTATGTGTGTAAACTTAACAAAGCATTGTATGGTCTCAAGCAAGCTCCAAGAGCTTGGAATTTCATGCTTGTTTCATTCTTGCAAGACAAAGGCTTTCAACCAAGCAAGGCAGATCCTTCACTCTTTATTAAAAAGAGTAATTCCAAGGTCATCTACCTATGTGTATATGTAGATGATATTATATTGACAGGAAATGATGCAGATGGTATGAAGAAGATCAAAGATCAGATGAGAGAAGAGTTCAAGATAAGTGATTTGGGTTCACTTACCTACTTCCTAGGTTTGGAAGTTGTCTACAAAGATCATGGTTTGTTTCTCACTCAAAGGAAGTACATTAGGGACATGTTGGCAAAATTCAAGATGCAAGATTGTAAGATTGCAGGTACTCCAATGGAGGTCAATCACAAATTGAGCTCACATGAAGGTGAACTCATAGAGGACATCACATCATATCAAAGTCTAGTGGGTAGTCTCAACTATGCCACATTGACAAGAGTAGATATATGTTACAGTGTGAGTGTGCTAAGTCAATTTATGCACACACCAAGGAAACCACATATGGATGCTGCCAAAAGGATTCTCAAGTATCTCAAAGGAACCATAAATGAAGGACTTTATTATCCTTATGTATCTGATTTAGGTTTGAAGCTATTTTCTGATGCAGATTGGGCTAGCTCCAAGGAAGATAGAAGGAGCACTTCAGGTTATCTTACCTTTGCAGGCTCAAAGCTTATTTCATGGGCATCCCAGAAGCAACCCACAGTTGCTCTCTCTTCTACTAAAGCTGAATATAGAGGTCTTGCCATAGCTACACAAGAAGCTATGTGGATGAAGACATTATTCAAAGATCTTGGATTGGAGTTTGGAACTCCAACTATTTTTGGTGACAATATGAGTTCTATTCACTTGGCTGCTAATCCTATTTTTCATGCAAGGACTAAACATATTGAAGTTCATTATCACTATGTACGAGAAAAGGTTCTAAGCAAAGAGATTCAAATATCATATGTGTCCACTCATCAACAATGTGCAGATATTCTAACCAAAGCATTGGATGGTACAAAGCTTTGCAAATTCAAGGCTATGATTGGTTTGCAGGTAATCTTGGAAGATTGAAGACCTCAAGCATACTTGGCTTGAGGGGGAGCTGTTGGAGCAAGTCTATGACAAGCCTAAGTATTGGCTTGAGTCCCACAAAGTCATAGAAAAGGCCTTAAAATGAAGACTATGTAAACTTCACTTATGAACTACCTCTTGTAACTTTTGAAGAGTTTACTTAATGTAAAAGTAAGAGAATCTTAAGTGGTTGAGTCCACTTGATCAAGAATGGAAAGAGGAGCCATGAATTTGTGATTTGTGGTAGGTAGAGAATCAAATCAATCATTGATTGATTGTAGAGTGATTGAGGGAAGTTAGCCTCCCAAACTCAACTATAAATAGATGGTAGTTTTAGTCGTGGTTAGAGAGACCTATGTGAAGACCTCCAAGAGCTGAGTTTTATGCCATACCAAGGTGTGATTACAAGGCACACATATGTATCAGTAAGTCATTGTATTGTACAAGCAATATACTTTCATTTTCATGATTATTTGAGTTCATCTTTCCATGTTCTTGTGAACTGTACCACTCACTGCCATTACTCTTAGTTTTCTCAGTCAGCTTGCAGAGATGTTTTCTCTGAGCTTGGTGCATCATTTTTAGTGATTTAACTTGGTAAAGTTAGCTCTATAAATGAGAATAGATGCTATTCAAGGTTTTAGGTATTTTGTTATGTTCATTAATGATTTCTCAAGCTATTCATGGATTTATGGACTTAAAGTGAAGTTAGAGGTTTTTGCTACTTTCAAGAAGTTATTAGCTATGGTTGAAAATGAGATTTAGTCAAAGATCGAGATTTTAGTAGTGATAGAGGAGTAGAGTACATGTCTAAAGAATTTAAGGCTTTTCTTGAAGACAAAGGTATATCTCATCAACTCATTATTGCTTAGACACCAGAACAAAATGGTATTTAAGAGAGAAATAATAGGATTGTAGCTTCAATCATACCTTTATATTTTGCTTCTGTGGATGACAAAGCAACTGTATGTTGCTTCTTAGAGCACCAAGAGATTAACTTATCTCCCACATAACATAGATATCCATAGTTTGATCTCCTATCATCACAATTACATGCCCAATATGTATCACTATATATTTCCATGTTTCTATCTGATTTGAATCCATAGTACAAACCTTCTCTTGGCAAGAGGGCTGATTTTGAGGTTGGAGTGGCGATTGAAGAGGCCCACTACACAATAAGAACTTCATTGAAAGAGCAACCAACTCGCCCTCATGAAAATACTTGGGAGATAAATATTGAGAAAATTTTAAAGGAATTTATCATGAGGTGAACTTATTTCAACTTATATGAATGGATGTAAAGGTGAGAAATGATATGCTAAAAATCATGCAGTCGGCCTACATGAGCCCACCTCCTAGTATAGATGGTTTCTTGGTTGACTTTCTGTCTGCACCCTTGGTAGAATATCAATGTTCAAGGCTATCTATTTTCATAAACAGTGAAGGTCTAGCTGGCATCATTATAGATGGAGGCTCAGGCATCAATTTGATGCCTGCTTTTACAATGAAAAAAGTCGAATTGAACCTCATTAAGAAGGCACCCTTCACTGCCACATTAGCATATCAGCATCAGGTTACACCCCTCAGAATCATCCAGAACGTACACATGGTAGTGCAAGGTTTTCAGTTCCTCTTGGACTTTGTTGTCATTGCCCTACCTAGAAAACCTCTTATCCTCTACTTTTGGGAAGACCTTATTTAACGCAAGCAAAAGCACTAGAGGATTGAGGAAGGAACTAGATGTGGATTTCCTCAAATGCTAATAACAATTTAAAGATACATTTAGAGGAGGGATGCAAGATCCCCAAGACAACTAGACATGTAGATACGTAGGTAATGCCTTCTCTACCCCAAGAAGAAGATAATATGTTAAATTGGATGATGGGTGGTGTAGAGTGCTGCATTCTTGAGATTAGTGAAATGCATGAGGAATTTGTAGAAGAAGCCCAAGGAAGGGAAAAAGAGTTGAAAAATGAAAATCTAAGCTCAAATACTAACAAAGGAGAAAAAATAAGTATTTGCATGAAAAAAGAAGTAGAAGTCAACAAGTAACCTTTGGGGACCGAAAATGGATACTTTTCACAAAATGGTCCAGGTGGTGAGAAATTAGCAGGAAGTAAGCAAAATGTAGCAAGAAGTGAGCCAGTAACTCCCAAGAGTCCAAGTACTCAAATTGGACTATTGGACCAAATTAGGACATTAGAACAAATTGGACCATTGAATGAAAGTGGAGTGTGCCCAAATACACAAATCGAGCATAGATCGAGCCATGAGACCGAATTGGCCCATTGGAGCAAAATGAGCTAGTTTTATCGAAAATCACTACTACAAAGTTTTGCAAAGGGTGGAAGATCCTATAAATGTCAAAATTGAAGAAGCTTTTGAGGAGACTAATTTTTTGTCTAACGAGCCTAATTTTGAGCCTAGGAATAGAGAGGACCTCCCATTTTAAAAAATTCCTCAAGTCAAATGAGGTCATTCCTGAAGTTCTCCTTCAAGAAGTGAACCTTGGAGATGAGAGGAATCCTCAAAATAGTCCACCTAGCCTCCTATTGCTATAAGATTCCTGAGGCGAGGGGGGTTCCATTGATAGCCCTAGAATTCCTAAGGTAGCTTGAGATACTTATTGTAGAAATTAAGAAGAGGTAGGACTCAGGGTTTTTTGACTTGTTAAATTGGCTCATAACATGTCAGCTAAGTGGATTCACAGAGCTTCAATTTCTAAGGATTTTTGGGCTTGCCTCATTAAAAGAAACTATGATAAATTTTGGCTTACTAATTATAAAGCTTGGAAAAACATTCAGCTCTAGGATATCATTGTCTCACCTTTTTATGTTATTCCTACAAGTAGTAGACTCGTTTGTAAGTTCTAGAAGGCCTAGATATTGGTTAAAAAACAGTATTCTCTGAACCCTACTTTTGCTACTAACTATTGGTTCTTTTTCAAGAGTCTATCTCCATCGGGTGATTGAATCACTCGAAAAACAAGAACATCTCTGTCAAAATGAAAAAAATGCAAGAACATTGGTTTTGATTCTTGAATAATCTGATCAAGAACCATTCATGAATAGTTGACATTATATGAATCTTAAATGGATTAGTAAGGGGTTTTGAATCACACAAACCAAGATTCTTTGATAAATCAACACTATATTCTCATTCATCAAGTATATGCACTCATCTTTTCAAACTACTTCAATTAGAAGGAATTAGTTCAAAATCCATAAATCCAAAGTCTTAAACTCACTTCAAAGTTTCCTCTTCATGTACATTTTTTATTCATCATACGTTGTAACAATTAAATCGTCAGTATAAATACATAGTAATAATATTATTGAACTTCCTTCTTGCAAACAATGTTGCCATCTACATTGCTCCAATGTATCCACATTTCATTAAGTAATTAAAATGTCTTTGGTTTCCAGCTGTCATATGATATTCAAAAGTTTAGGATTACCTTTTGGACAAGGATGCGACATGGCAGCACCTGGGTATTATATACCATTTGGTAGAAAAGACATGAGGAGATCTCATAAATGATATGGTATCTAAGTGAGACATTTATCTCTTATGAAATGAGAAGCTCGGTGGCTGGGAGGAAACGAACATGACTTATCTCTGTATGTGCGTTGCAAGAGGAGGCATGTGTTGCAAGAGGAGGCATGCGATCCACACAAAAAAGGGTTATACTACAATGGGATTTGCTTCATGGAAAATTGCTTTGGGGCACCCAAAAAATCATATTTTTACACTTTTTCCTGCCCCTCCAACAATCCACTAGTTTAGCATGTCCCAGTTGGAATGACCATATCTTGGGCTAGAAAACTCGAAATTGACGTGCTATGGCTCATTTCGAAGAGCACAACTTCTACTTTCAGTTTATCAGAACAAAGTTTGGAAAATATGTATTTTTGCAGGACTGTAAAGCTCTGCAAAGTCTAAATAGTTTTTGTCAACTACCTTCTGAGAGCCATATCTTTCAACCCGGGAAGGCGATTAGAGTAATTTCACTTAGAGACACTTGTGTATCAGTTCATGATTATTTGCAGGTCCTAAAGTGGTTTTTTTAGGTCTATGAACAACATCGATGGGTGCTTATGTGATTCAAGTGATGATTAGGAAGGCCAAAGGCATGGCACTAGCTCTATGGTATAGAGCATAGATCCCTTAGTCAGGAATAGTTGGGGTACCCAATACATATATATGTATATCGGGATCTACAGAGAGGTACTTAGACCTAGTCTTTGTGCCTAGGAACAAGTTGATTTGGAACAGAAAGGGATATCCATTGTCACATACTGTCTAGAACCAAACTAACTAGTTCAAGGACATGGGACTCATTTGAGTCCACTGACATGACTGTAGGATATGGGATTCATTAGAGTCCACCTATATATTCCATTACATATATATGGAATATATATATTCAGTTTAGTGTAGGTATGACACCATGGATCGAAAGAAGGTTCCACTGGTATGGGATAGTGGAAACAACTTCCCTTTGAGCACTCTTCTTCTTAAGTTGTGTGACTCCCCAAGCTATCCGATATGTAATAATAACTTAGGATGAAGCTTTGGACAAAAAACATGCCCTAGGATGAAGCTTCGGTACAATAACCATGTGCCAAACATGGCCCTGATGTGGCTACATCGCTTGTTAGAAAGATCTTCTTCTATGGCCAAGAAGAAAAGGACTCATCATTCATGGCATCATGTCTCACTAGATCAGAGGAGAGATCTTAGTAGACATCTCCTTAGGATTAGGAATTACCCTTCATAGATTAGGGAAGACCTATTCTTCTAGTACAGAATGTGATGGGTGATTTTATCACCATTGTATCACATACTCATTTTCACGTTTTTAGGAAGGATAATTCCATGATTTTGATTGGATTGTATAGATCCAATCATAGAGGATGGTTGGCAGAGATAGCTCGTTAGTATGGATACACGTGTTTATGCTATCATGTCACATCATTGCTGACCATTTCAGCAGAGGGCTTTCACCCTTGTTAGGAATTTATTTTCTCCACTCTTCACTACATACACCTTCATTAGTCAAGGAAGATTTGTTCTCCATCTTCATAGGAATATATGTAATGAGGGATTATACATTAGTTATGGAAGAGAGGACTAAATAAATTCATGAATTTCTCTTTTAAGGAAAGGAGAAAGTGGGAATCAGCTCAGATATCAATGAGAGATCTCACTTTAGTTCAGTGGTCTCACTTTAGCTCCTACTCTTTGAGAGAGAAAGAAAGAAAGGAAAACATGATTTCTTCATAGGAGAATCATAGAGTATGTTTTCCTTTAGACAGAAGAGGTGTTTGGGAAACATCTCTTAGTCTTTATTTCAGAAGGATTTCATTTATTCTACTTTCCAATGTAATTTTCCTTCACACGAGAGTCTCTCTCTCCACTAGTTTGAAGGAAAACATGGAGAACTTATGTACATGTTCTCAGCTATGAGCATAGTAAATGGATTCAACAGAATCGCTTTCAAAGGGAAAGGGAAAGTGGAATAGGTTCCACTGCTAGAGCTCTTTTCCTTAGAAGAGATTGAATAGAGAGAGAGAGAGAGTTTCACTTTCTCACTTTTAGGTTGTCTAGATAGAAGTGGCACTCTTCTATCAAAGACAAGAGGGAGATCAGTTAATCATGATGGTTAGATTGAGTCTCACATGGAGACTCTAGAGAGGAGCAATTATGTTACTCTAGTGATGGTCTTTGACTAGATGAGATGATCTAGTTATTGACATTAGTTAGACTGGGACTAGAGTTATGACTCTTATCTTTAGGGTTTATAGAAGATAGAGATATATGTAACCTATTAGGGTACCAAACTCTTAGTGGGCGTTACATCATGAGTATGATGAGAAAACATCAGTTAGGAGGATGAGTACTTAGGGATTATCTGAATCTCAAAGGGAATGCTTTCTGCATTCATATGGAAAACTACAGGCAAGAGAAATTTTTGAGTTTGCACTAGTGCCAATAGATGCTCTTCCAATAGAACTAAGTCCAAAGAAAATGGATGACAAACCAAAGACTTCTTGTTCAGTGGAATGCAGAGACTGCATTTTACTATCAAGAAATTCTTATATATGAGGTAGATGAGGAAATTGCATAGTCACAAGGTAGTTTAGAGGAAACTATTACTTGTGAGCACACTCAAGGTTAGGAAGACCTAGAGTGTTATGAGGGCAATCTATTATTTAGTCTTAGATGGGTTTGAAGTCACTTGTAATGGGACTTTGTTCTATATTTTAGAAGATTATATGGCTTATTATCTCCATCATCTTATGGTCAACCCTATAAGCTTGGCATGTTACACTTGATTTTTGTATAATTACTCCATAGAGGGTACATCATATGGACTTAGGCCATTTTGGTGATGTTATATGTTATGGGAGTGATAATTTGGAACTTGATTGTATATGGCAGATAATAGGCACCATTCAGATGGTTTCCCACCTTTGACATGACCTCATATGAGGCTTCTTAAGGGGAAGGATACAGGGAAACAACACACGGAGATGACCATGTACAGAGTACATGGGGTTCAAGGGAGTCTGAACACTTTATTCTACCATTACGGACATTTCATTTACATTTTCGAGGATGAAAATGTTTTCAAGGGGAAGGAAATGTCATATGATATTCAAAAGGTTAGGATTACCTTTTGGACAAGGATGCCACATGGCAGCACCTGGGTATTATATACCATTTGGTAGAAAAGACATGAGGAGATCTCATATATGATATGGTATCTAAGTGAGACATTTATCTCTTATGAAAGGAGAAGCTCCGTAGCTGGGAGGAAATGAACACGACTTATCTTTGTGTGTGCGCTGCAAGAGGAGGCACACGATCGGCATAAAAAGGGGTTATACTACACAAGCCCTTACGTATTTGTTAGTGCAGTAAAAACCCTTCTTAATCTCACATTTGTTAGGTGGAAACCTTTGATCTTCAAAGCTTTGGGCTACATCATGAAACTTGCCCCCTAAACGCTTTCATTTTCAAATGAGTTCTTTGCATCAAATACCAATCTTCCATCCTCTCAAAGATACGATTGAAATTGAACTTTTAATGCTAGTAATATAAGCAATTGAATTGAATTTCTCCTAATACTCTATCCCATACGTTCTAACAAAATATTGGGCAATGAGCCTTAGTTTCTACCCAGGGATGCTCCAATTTACATGTCTTTAGCACGTTTGAGTTCATCCTTAATAGTTTCCTTCTAGTCCATGTTCCTATTTTCCTCATGAAAACAGTTAGATCCTATGCATGTTATGACTTGACTCATGTATGCATATCTTTTTTGCTATGGAGTGACACTTGGGTATCAAATAATAGGGAACTCCATTGTATTAGATGATCATATATCTACATGAGAGAGTAGAAAACGTCTTCTCCTTGATTTGAATTCTCTTACTCTTGTAGGTTGCAAGTTCTCTACTTGTTCATTAGTAGCTGAATCCATGTCTACCCATAGGTGACGTTGCTAATTTACCTTCTCTTATATTTGGCTTTATTGTTGGGAGGTTTAGTCCAATTTGTCTTGATCCGAGACCTTCCTTGCCAAAAGGATGTGATAATATACTTATATGTTGTATGTGAAATAGTTTAACTTCATAGTTCCAAGGTTGTTTTTTACTTTTTTTTTGTATCTCCTTCCTACTTTATATACATCTTCTACCTGCAAGATGTATCTTTCTAGCATACCAAGGTACAATTGAAAAAAATATGGCATTTTTATACACCTTAAATTCTTTGCTATTAGTTTTATAGCACCAAAAACCTCTTTGATCTAACAAATTTCCAAGAAACATACATCTAATTAGCTACCTGCCACTCTCCTCCCAACCTTAAATAGCCCTTGCCCTTGGCACCTCTAGAATCTTCTCTAAGGTCCAAACACTACTCATATGGCCACTCTGAGGAGATGGAATAACCTCGAAGATCCGTGCTAGAGCCTTGGCTCCCCCGAGCTCTCGTCCTTGACCCAGCTAGGGTCCTCAACCAAATGCCGGTAGACCAATGGTAGACCATGGAGGTCTAAATAAATCTAACACTCTCTCCCCCTTCTAGAGATCACTGTCCTCAGTGATCAAGGAAGGAAAGTGTTTGCGAATCAGAGCTTCTGATTCCCAAGTAGCATCTGTGAGTGGATGGCTAGTCCATGCTACTAAATACTCTGATATGGAGCGATTTCTCAACTTCCGCTCCCTCTTATCAAGAACCTGAAATGGAACATCTGGCTGAGATGCTCTATTTTCTAAAGCAACTAAACCATCTACACAATTCTCATCTCGGGAAATGTATGGTCTCAACTTGCTAACATGGAAAACTCGGTGAACTTTACAATTTTCTAGCAATTGCAATTTATATGCGACATCACTAATCTTCTTGATTACTGTACAAGGTCCACAAAATCTAGGGGATAACTTGGGTTTCTGACCCACTGTCAACGATGAACCAAATGGGACCTGTAGAAACACACGATCTCCCTCTTGAAATGTTCGTGGTGTTCGATGTCGATCTACAAATGCTTTCATTCTTTCAGCAGCTTGCTGGAGATTGAACTGAGCTATTTTTAAGTTAGCTTGCATATCTGTCAAAAACTGTGAAGCACTCGGAGATTTCCTAGGTAATCCAATGGTAGCTGGACTATGTGGAATAAATCCATAGATGACCTCAAAAGGTGCAAGCCTAGTAGTCTTGTGCTTCCAACTATTATAAGAAAATTCAACTAATGGGAGAAAACTATCCCAATTTGTTTGCTTTTCTGAAACATATGCACGTAGCATATCTTCCAGTATCTGATTAACTCTTTCGGTCTGATCGTCTGTCTGTGGATGCTCTCCACTACTCATCTTGAGTTAAACTTGAAGCTTATTGAACACGCGTTTCCAAAAATTTCCTGTAAACCTGGGATCCCTGTCTGAAACTATAGATCTAGGTAGACCATGTAGTCTAAAAATATTCTGAATAAATAGTTCCGCGACTTGCGAAGCCTCCACTGATTCCTTTGTAGGAATAAAGTGTGCCATTTTGCTCAAACGATCAACCACTACAAGAATAGCATTCTTCTGTTGTGGTGTTCTAGGTAAACCCATTATGAAGTCCATGGAAATACTATCCCAACAATATTGTGGTATCTCCAATGGCTGTAGCAGACCTGGAGAACTAATTCTCTCTGCTTTATTCACCTGACATTTAAAACACTGACTTACATAATTGTTTACATCTCTGACGATCTTTGGCCACCAAAAGGTACGTCTGATCAACTGCAAAGTTTTCTCAATACCAGGATGTCCTGCACAAGGTACATCATGGTTCTCAAAAATAACCTCTTTTCTAAACTTCCCTTCTTGGGAATTAGGCACACAAATCTTCCCCTTTCTTTTGAGCAAACCTTGCTCCACTTGAAAATTTGAGAATGCTTGATCTTTGTCATTTTGTGATAACTTGCTGATTATAGACTGGCAATAATCATCTTCAATCTGTGAATCTTTGATTTCTTGGATCAAATCACTATCAAGAACTGTGAAGCTAATCTGATGCAAAATGCGAGAGAATGCATCTGCAACTATATTCATTTTTCCTTTTCTATATAGAATTTCCATATGAAATTCTTGCATCAACTCAGCCCATCTAGCCTACCTCCCCCGAAGATCAGGCTGGGAACAAAAATACTTCAAAGTGTGATGATCTGTATACACTTTAAAAGTTGCACCATATAGATAGTGTCTCCAAATCTTCAAAGCATGAACTATTGCATATAATTCTTGTTCATGGACAGGCCAGTTTCTCTGAGCTGGAGAAAGTTTCTTACTTTCAAAAGCTACTGGTCTGCCATCTTGAATCAAAACTGCACCAACTGCGATGCCACTAGCATCGGTTTCTATTTCAAAAGGCTTTTGGTGATCTACCACCAATAGAATTGGGGCAATTGAAACTGCTTGTTTCATTGTGTCAAAAGCTTTCTGTTGTGCACTAGTCCATACAAACTTCTGATTATTTTGTAATAAATCTATCAATGGTGCAGCTATGTGTGAATAGCTGGCAATGAATTTCCTATAGAAGCCTGATAATCCTAAGAATGATGGCAACTGGCGCTCATTCTAAGGAATCAGCCAACCAAGGATCACAGAAACTTTCCGTGGATCCATTCTAATTCCATTTAGTTAAACCAAAAGGCATTACAAGTTACTCATAATGACCAAATCTAGTACGAAAAGCTGTTTTATGTACATCATCGTCCTTGACTCTTATTTGATGGTAACCACTTTTTAAGTCTATTTTACTATATACAATAGCACCTCCTAGTGCATCGAGAATATCATCAATGTGAGGCATCGGATATCTGTGTTTTATTGTAACTTTATTTAGTGCTCTAAAGTCTATACACATCCTAAAAGATCCATCCTTTTTGCAAACCAAAAGCATTGGGGCTGCAAAAGGTGAATAACTGGATGTGATAAGTCCTTTCTCAAGATACTCCTCGACAGTATGGCGTACTTCTGCCTCCTCTTGCAGACTCATTTGATACGGCTGTCTGGCCGGTAGATGAGCTCTTGGTACCAGCTCAATCCTATGCTCCACTTTTCTGCGAGGCGGAAGACCTGAAGGTAACTCTGAAAGAAACAAGTGGTGGAATTCAGTTTTCATTCTAGAAGCTAGCTCAGCCTCTAGACTAGTTTGAATCTGTAAATTTAACAACTCTTTATGCTCAAAATATAAGAAATACAAATACCTACACTCTGCTTTTACCATCGCAGAGGTAGATGCTCGTCTATACACCTGGATGTCCGGCTCTCCACAGATGATAATGCGGCGCCCATTATGATTGAATTGATATATGTGGGTCTAAAAATCAATAGTTGGCTTCTTACTTGCATGCCACTATTTACTGAGGACGAGATCAAATCTAGCCAACCTGGCGATCTCGAAATCTAGCTCATCTCTATAAGTCAAATAGAACTTTAACGAGATGTCCATGTACTTTCCCACTCATGACAACCAACTCGGTGTCTGGAAACTGATACCCTTTCTGAGCAACTATGGATAACACCACATGCGTAACATTCTTAACCTTCTTAGTCACTGTTATATTTAAGATGGGTTGTTTATCTTTAGATGGAGGATCCATCTTAGTGTCTGTAGCTAGAAGATCAAAATCTAAAGGAGATGATGGAGTGGATGGCGAGGACTGCTGCCTCGCCACCACCATCACTGCAGATATCTTTTTTTTCTTCTTAGGACACATCCTGTAAGGATGCCGACCTAGGCATTCATAACAAAGACCCTCACGATGAGCCTTTTCTTTCTGTTGCTGAGTTCAACTGGATCTCTGAAAAGTTCTATCTGCCATGGATGCGGTTACTTTCCTCTTTCCACGACTCAAAGTCTGAATTATGTTCATATGCCTATTAGATGCTGGAACTGAAACTATAGGCTTATTGAACCTTGTCCAAGTATTCTTTTGTCTAGAATGCTGCAATCGAGAGCGTCGCCCATCCTCCAACACCAAAGCAAGTTCTACTGCCTCATTTAGGGTGTGGCAGCGCTCCTTGCGCACAAGTGGACGCAACGTCTCCCTAAGCCCAAGAACAAATTTATGCACCTGAAGAAAATCAGGCACCTGATGTGGAATCTTCAACACGATTTCCCTATATTTTTCTACATACTCTTGCACTGAAAGTTGTCTCTGCTGTAGGAAAAACCATGCATCTAGAGCCCTAGTACGCTCATCTGGAGGAACAAAATTATTGTAAAATATAACTTTAAAGTCTGCCCAAGTGGCCGGTTCTATCTTATCCTGCTCTATTTTCCTCCACCACCGATGAGCAACATCCATCAAACTATAAGTGGCATGTTGAATTTTCTGTTTTTCATCCTCAATATTACAAAGTCGAAAACACTGTTCCCACTTACTTATCCATTGCTCCACCGCATCTGCCGGCCTGGCACTAACTTGTCCGTGGTACTTCGGTGGGTTTAAATCTTTCACTTGCCATCTAACGTCTTTACCAGAAGAAGCCCCCACATCTGTCAATGGTATTTGTGAACTAGATGGTTCAACAGATGGAACTTCCACCTGCATAGGTGTGTCGATGGGTGGCACCTCTGGTTTGTTAATTGCTTGGAGGATCTTCTGAAGGGTATCCTCTATTCCTCTAACTTTAGCATTGAGATTCGTAATCTCCATAGTATAAGGTCGCTCAAGCTCGACCTCTTCCATGGGAGTTACAACCTCATCGAGATTCATTCTAAAAAGAAAAACATAGGACAACTAATAAGTCATGTGAATGCAAAGAGGTAATGCCAAACTAATGATATTCCTAATCGATAGATCGCTCGTATAAAACATGAATTAAAAGATATACCATCGATCATCTCTCAATCCCATACATTGATCACACCACAAAATCCAAGTCCTATACAAGTCTACATGATGACAATACAAGCAATGGAGAATTCCTAGAATACATCCGACGATAAGCACCAAGTATAGGCTATACAAACTAATACATTTTAAAAAATGCTAAAAAATGATCCTATACAAACTATCAATCTATTACATGCTAAATCCAAGTGATTTTTCTCTAAAAGTTACAATTTAAAGTCTATGATCACTTCCTCTAACTTCTTATGTCAAAAAGTGTAGTACCTGCCAAAAGACCAGAACATTAGAAATACATAACTATATACAAAAATGATGATTTTTGGTATGCATATAGCCCTGAAAGTTAGCTTTCATCGCCAAGTGAAATCAAATGAATTGGAGCTATGGTCATGAATTTATGACCAAAACTCTGCAAACCTATACCTATGTATAGGAGGTCCTGGAAGTGAGACATAGCTCCCAAGATCCACTGAGTAACCTATCAAATGAACTCCAAATTCAGTGCAATTTGGGTCATTGGAAAGCTTATCTAAGCATCTATGTGTACATTAAGTTTCATTTGAATATCACTCTCGAAATGAGAGAAACAAGCAAAATAGGATCTACAACACCTGCATATTTTTCACTACTCAGAAATTAGACCAGAGGGAAGATTATAATCATAGACTCCCCAAATGAATTCAAATGCCTTCAAATTTGGTGAGAACTACGATGCCCTACCTGCAAAACATGTCCAAAAAAGTTTTCCTTAATTGGACATTCCATGAAAGAGAAATGGCAAAATTACCAGACCTTTGCGCACTTCTCTGGCGAGTCCTTGCAAGAGAGACCAGAGAGCTAAAATAGCCTTTACACTCCTCAAATCTTATCCAAATCACATGCAATTTACATATGTCTATTGAAACACTATGTTCCAGCACATGTCTAAATTTCATATCATTTGGACAAGTGGTGTGAGAGAATCACCCAAGTTTCTGCACACCTACAACAAATTGCTAGAGAAAATTCCCTACACAATGACCAGCGAGAATTTCACTTTTCTCTTAACTCAAAAATCCAAATGTAATGAAATTTAGAGGAGAAAATCTGCAATAGGTAAGCTTTAAATCCCAATCAAAAACTCTCCAAATGGATATTTCCACCAAGAGATATGACTCTGACAAGAAACCCCTATCAACATTCCAGAGGGTGTTCCAAGAAACAACATCTCTAAAGTATTGGAATCCTTTGACCTACTAAAATAGATCCAAAAAACATACAAATTGGTGTGTAGGTTAACAACTATATCAAGTAACATCATACAAACTTTCATGGAAATTGGAGCTTCCTACATGACTTTATGATTATCACAACATGCAGCAATACCATTTCAAGTTGCTCAAACAACAAATTAAAGATACTTTCATGCTTTTTTGTATGCATTTGAACTAACTCACCTATAATAAAACCATATAATGAAGTGATATGGATAAATATGGTGTCATGAGTAATAAAAAGATTCATGTGCAACATATCATTCATCATGAATTAATTTATTTACAATAAGCAAATTATGCATTGGTTCTAGTTCTAATAAAACACACATAGCAAGTTCTTAATGCTTAAATCAATAGAACTATATGTATATGTATATTGATTATTAGGACAAATTATTTGGTGAGTGCATGCAAATTAATTTCCATAGATTACTAAAATCATATCTTTTTCTTTCAATGCATACATCCACTTACTCTTATGTAATCAAGTAGTTGTAATACTAATTGTATCTTCAAATTCATACAACTGAAGTTCAATGAAGAAGAATAATAATAAATGCATTAATGAATGTCCATGTACAATTGAATATTCACTCTTTATTCAATCATAAACGCATTCAACAAAATCAATCAATGAAGAATTTCAATATCTCATGCATCCTAATAAAGTAGCTATGAATAGAATCCTCTTCCTTTCTTCTACATCGTTTTCTATAAGAAATTTAAGATTTGACATGATTTTTATGACCCTAAATGAAGATAAATATGATGGAAATTATCTCCTATGGAAAGAAACCATGTCCAAAAACATCTATAAAAGAACTAAGAATTTATTCATGCCTAAAGACTCCCTCATGATACTATTCAGTCGACTTCAAAGCTCTGTACAGATGGTCATATCTACTCAAAAACTATCAAATAACCTAACATTACACAGCTCTTGAAGCAAGAAATCTATAGCACTTTGAATTTTAGAATTTGGATATTCCTAGGACAAGCTATGGCCATTTTAGTGCACCTAGGTAGGTGTTTCAGAAGTGAAAATCAGAGAAAGTAAATGGAAATTCGATTTTTTTCCTCTTCATTTTGGGCTCTGTTAGCGACGATGGCGCACATGGCGACACGAAGAGTAAGAGGCGGAGTGGGTAAGGCGTGCGCCTCCTTTCTAGGAGATGTCGGGTTCAATTCCCTTGAGCTGCTCTTTCATTTTTGAAAGCATGGAAGGAAAGAAGTTTGTACTTATCTCTTGATTGCAACAATCGATAGTTAGTGATAGCTTTTGCTTCCTCTGCTACACGCGATTTGAGGCAGTCCTTCTAACTCTACGCACGTGCACGAACTACTCCCCTTCTTCTTTCGCGAACTCCATGAAAATTTCTTACTAAAAACTCCTTCCAAGGAGATGATGCGATGGCTTATTATTCATAGCTACCTGCCACTCTCCTCCCAACCTTAAATAGCCCTTGCCCTTGGCACCTCTAGAATCTTCTCTAAGGTCCAAACACTCCTCATATGGCCACTCTGAGGAGATGGAATAAGCTCGAAGATCTATGCTAGAGCCTTGGCTCCTTCGAGCTCTGGTCCTTGACCCGGCTAGGGTCCTCAACCAAATGCAGGTAGACCAATCGTAGACCATGGAGGTCTAAATAAATCTAACATATCATCCTTGGGATCTAGCATATTCATTAGTTCTTCCGGTATGTGAGCACAATATCCACAATCAAACACTTTGAAATCTAAAAGGTTGGGTTTCTTACACCGAAACTCATAGTGTGTGAATATATATACTTTGAGGTTGGATACATGTTCATAATGTATATGGCTTTATTTTTCTGCATCATCCCAATAAGATTTAGGCACATTGATTTCAATTTCCCAAGCCACGTTTGATAAATACCTATTCTTTGTCTCTTTCGCCCCGTTTTGTTGGAATATATGGCTACAACAAGAGCACCTCTTCATGCTATGATGAGAAGGAAAATTAAACGAAATCATTTGAAAAATACTCTCTCCCTCCTTCTCACTTGAGAGTTTTGATATACTTGGTTGTGCCTTTCTCCACTAGGGATCCAAACTTCTTGAATTGATAAAACACGTGCATAACAAATCCAAACAAATATTGAATGATCATCTATTCAATGTCACAAAAATCCATTTTTTCCAATAGATGGCTACCGTTTGGGTGCCCATACATTTCTCTGTATTAGAACTAACACAAATAATTTCTCACATTGGTTTCCATCATGAATATCACTGCACGTTTACCTAATTTGTAAACATGTTATATATGCTACATATTCTAGGATATGAAACCACGTAGATCACTCACAAAGAGTTTCTTTTGCGTATCCTTAATTCTTTATAAGTTCATGAGGTAAATTCTTTATGGACACAAATCAACCTTTACAATTTCCTTATTGAAAGTCTTCTAGTCCTTTTCCTAATGCTTCTTCTACACGCAAAGAAAAATCTTCGACTCCATTAGATTCAAAGAAAGGAGTATGCCATTACTGTAAGAAGCCCGATCATTTCATAGCAGAATGCAGAGAAAGGATTTTCAATGAGAAGAAGAAAGCATCATGTAATAGTGTTGAAGATGATCCAAAACGTAAATCTTCAAAGCGTGATTCATATGCATGTGCTACTATTGAAGAGATAGCTTTTGATTATGTAGCGTTAAATGCAATCTCAGATAATTGTTGGATTTTTTATTCTAGAGCTACTAAGCATATGACAAGTTAGAAAAAGGTACTTTCTTCCCCTTCAAACTCTTCAGGTGGAAGATTTACCATTGTAGATGGTCATAATTTGGATGTTGTTGTGTTGGAGAAGTGAACCTTAAGTCAAAACCAGGTGGAAATTTCACAATTTCCAATGTTTTTTATGTTCCAAAGATAATGAATAATTTTCTCTCTATCTCGAATTTCTCCTCAGATGGTGATAAAGTAGTTTTCAAGAAAGATTCATCTCAGATCCTCTCGCCTAATAAGGAGCATTGTCAACTTCAAGGTGAGAACTGAAGTGGCATGTTTGTATTATCCAAAATTAGTCATGCTAATGTTGGTAGGTTTACTACACCTAAGGAGAATAAGAAGATATGGCATGCTAGATTTGGCCATATTAGTTACAGAGCTCTCAAGCATATCAAAGATCAGGGTATGGTTGAGAGTTTTCCTACTTTTGCTTTACCAGATGATGTAGAGTCATGTGAAGGATGTCTTGAAGGAAAGCTTCACAAACTATCTTTCAAGAAACATGGATTTATTATCACCACATGGAAGTTGCAAATCATACATTTAGATGTGAATGGTCTGATGAGAACAGATTCTATTCAAGGTTTTAGGTATTTTGTTATGTTCATTGATGATTTCTCAAGGTATTCATGGATCTTTGGCCTTAAAGTGACCTCAGAGGTTTTTCCTACTTTCAAGAAGTTATTAGCTATGGTTGAAAATGAAATTTAGTCAAAGATCGAGATTTTGAGAAGTGATAGAGGAGTAGAGTACATGTCTAAAGGCTTTAAGGCTTTTCTTGAAGACACAGGTATCTCTCATCAACTCACTATTGCTTAGACACCAGAACAAAATGGTATTGTAGAGAGAAAGAATAGGATTGTAGCTTCAAGCATACCTTTATACTTTGCTTCTGTGGATGACAAAGTAACTTTATGTTGCTTCTTAGAGCACCAAGAGATTAACTTATCTCCCACATAACATAGATATCCATAGGTTGATCTCCTATGATCATGATTACATGCCCAATCTGTATCACTATATATTTTGATGTTTGTATCTGATTTGAATCCATAATACAACACTTCTCTAAGTGTACCCTTAATGTATCTTAACACCCTTTGTCCTACAACCCAATGTTCATTCCTAGGAGAATGCATGAATTGAGAAAACACTCCAACTGCATATTACAAGTCAGGCCTTGTTAATGTAGCATAGATTAGACTACCAACCAGACTTCAATATAGCTTCATGTCCTTGAATTCTTTTCCTCCATATCTGCTCAATTTATGATTCACCTCCATTGGAGTAAGTGCTAGCATGCAATCTTCCATGTTAAACTTGAGTAGCAAGTTCTTCAAATACCTTTCTTGAGTTACATATACTCCATGCTGAGTATATGAAATCTCCATGCACAAGTAATATGACAAGTCCCCCAAGTCAGTGATCTTGAACTCTTTCTCCATTTGCTTCTTCAGACCTTGTATGCCCTTCTCATATGTACCTGTAAGAATTATGTCATCAACATATATGCACATGTAAATGAACCCATCATTACTTTCTTTATCAAGCAAGCTATAATCTGCCTTAGACGCTTGGAAACCAAGATCTTTCAAGAACTTCACAAGTATATAATTCCATGCCCTTGGGCCTAACTTCAAACCATACAAAGATCTCTTGAGCTTACATACAAATTCTGGATAGCTTTTATCCTTGAAACCTTCTGGTTGCTCCATTCAAGCTTCTCTAAATAAATAAAACTATGCGTGTTATATGATTGCTTATGACCCTTACCTAATTGACATGCTTCACATATGTATGTCATGTGTTGACGTGCAACATTAGGTAATCCATGCACTGATCCATTATTGATCATATCCTTAACACCTCTTTCATTGAAATGTCCAAGCCTTTTATGCCTAAGATCTAACTCAGAGATCTTGTGTCCTCCATAAGTGAACAAAGCATGACCAACATTGCCTTGAATCTTCAATGTGAATATCCTTCCTTCTTTCTTCCCTAAAACAATTTGTTCATACCCATTGCTAGGGTCTTCCACAAAAACTCCATCATTAGTGAACCTTAATTCCTCATCTTTCTCTACAACTTGGTCTACAGTTATCAGATTATTTGGGATTGTAGGAACATACAAAACCTTACTCAAAAGAGTGCTTCCATCCTTGGCCTTTACTAATCCAATGGATTTCACATTGTGCTTTGTGTTGTCACCTATTTGAACTATATGATGAGTTACCTTATTCTCCAAATTCGTCATCAAAGCTATGTTTCCACTCAGGTGATTGCTACACCCTAAGTCTATGTAGAAGTCTCTTTGATCCTCACTTTGTCTTTCACAAGTTGCATTCATAATTAAGGTTGAATCCTCCTTCTCATTTGAAGCATAGTTGTAGTATGTATTATTGTAGAAATGACTTTCAAAGCCTCTACCTACATTTCTTCCAAAGTAACCTCTACCTCTGCCATTACCTCCCTAATTTCTATTACCTCTTCCTCTTGAATTAAAGTCCTGGTTATATCGTTCACCATTCTGATTATTATGCCAACATTCATGAGCTAAATGATTAGTCTTACCACAAATCCAGCAAGCTTTGACACCATCTATATTATTTCTACCTCCTCCTCTTCCTTTTCCACTACCTCTTCCTCTTAGGAAGTTAGCTTGGCTAGTTGTGCCTTCATATTCATTCAATTGTTGCTTGCCTTTGTTAATCTTCTTTTTGTCCTTTGAATACATTGCTTGACCTGTACTTTTATCAACATCACCTTTGACATTCTGCTTAAAGGCTAGAATGTGTCCTAGCAATTGATTCAAATCAAGAGTGAAATGATCTAGTGACAATTCCATGGACAGAACGAAAGGCTTCTACTTCTCATCTCCTCTCAAACCTGTGTGAGTTTGTCTTACCAATTTTTCCTCTTCAATATCTTCGTAAACTTCTTCTAATGCATCTGCAATGTCCTTCATCCTTGCTACATAATAAAAAATGGATTGAGAAGCCTTCTTCTTAAATGTGGTGAACTCTGCCTATAAAGATGCATTCCTTGACTTTGTAGTGTTTTGGAAATGCTCCTCTAAAGAATTCCATATGTCACTTGCACTTTCAAGTCCTCTAAGGTGAGGTAGCAAGTAATCATTGACTCCCATGTAAATAATGCTTCTCGCTTGAGAATCCTTCTTCATCCATGTCTTCAAATCTGAGAGCTCTTCCCTAGTTGGAACACTAGGATCTCTAAATTCTGGTTTCTCTTCTTCACCTCTGATGTATCCTATCAGATCTTTGCTCATAAGATGAGCTTCAATCCTCATAGACCAATCAGGATAGTTTTCTCTATCCAATTTCTCTATTTGAAAGAGAATTTCCCATCCTTTCTTCACCTGTGCAATAAATTCTTCAAGATTTGTGAATAATGAATGTACCTTTACTCCAAATGTAGTTCCTTTTGATCATCTTGATAGCTTTAGGACTCCTTCTCTAGCTTTCACTTCAAACTTTCACCTTTTGAATCTTCAAAGATTGCTTTCTATATAACTGCAACAGTTGGGGTCCTCCTTTCTTCAATACTGATAACTCCTTCTTTGATATCACTAATAGAGAGTGTTAATATCTAAAAGAACAAGTTATCCTTGATTTTAGAGCACCTATTTATCAAGAACAAAAAAAAACCTCAACCAATGTTGGAAGACCGATGCCAAATTATCAAACTTTGCACTAAATGTGAAGAAACTAATTATTCAAAAAAGTTTGCTACACATAATTCACTCATTGACTCATCAAATGTGTAAATTTTTCAATGAAACTTTTAACATGGCGTCTTCTCACATTTTCACACCTTCTCCAAGCTAAATCTCATCAAATCGGTAACTCTTGAGATTTACTCCAAATAATGTACCTATGTCTAAAGTTGTTCTTCTGTGTAGTCGACCTTGATACCTGCAACTTCTAATTCATGGTTCTCCCAAATTAGATCCCATATATTCAAATGCTTTTAGCCACAAGTAGCTTACCTTCCAATTTAAAGAATGATTTCTTATTTGCTCAAAATGTTCATTGTGGAGGAAGATCGGATCAAAACATTGACCATCGGGATTGCACTTGTTCCTGTCTTCACTTCTTCACATTTACACATGTAAATATTCCTACTTGAAATTCTCTCAATCTGATTACAATAAGGCTCCCAAAACTTGTACAAAGGTCACTCTACTCTAGATTTAGACTTTTACAAAAGCATTCCTCAAGAGGATAAAAACAAAAAGAGCACTGAGCAAAAGATCTAGGCACAATTTTTCAGATTCTCTTCTATTTTGAGAAAGTATACATCTGATGGATGAATTACTTCTTCTTACTCTCTAAGTCTTCTAATGACTTCTATATCTTATCATACACTATCTCTACTACTCATAGTACATCTATATCAAGTATATATAGATGTTTACATCCTGACTCATCAAAGATACAAAGTTTTTATCAACTAATTACAAGATTAGAATACATGTATATACAAGTCTTCAAGTTCTGACCATGCACTAAACTTCAAGCCTCATATGTTGATCTTTGCTTCATTCTTTGACTTCAATCATTTGTCCAAATCATCAATTGTTGATTTTCTTGCACCAACAAAGAACCAAAAGAGATACGACCACTTTTGAGGAGTATGCCAAAGTGGTTCTATCAAACATGGAAAGAGAGTGGTATACATGAATACACAGGAAGAACTAGAAGTCAGACCAAGAAACAACAAAAAGACCAGGTAAATTATGTAGAATATTTTGAGATTCATAATGTTTTAGCTCTTACTTTAGTTGAAAATGAACCAATTAGTGTTCAAGACGCATTACAAAGTGATATGATTATCACAAGTCCCAGGATTGAGTTCAATTAGAGAGATGAGTGTATCTACATAACATAGCAGAAATACATTAAGAAATTATTGGAAAGATTTGATATGAGAGATTCCAAGCCTATGCAGACACCTATGAATGTTAATGTCTTATTACAGTTAGAAGCAGATTAGAAACCATTTGATGCTACATTATATAGTCAAGTAGATGGTTGCTTGTATCTATGTAATATACAACATGACATTCAATTTGCAGTTTGTCAAGTATATAGGTTCATACACAATTAGCTCAAGATTCAAGGGAAATCAGTTAAGAGATATTGGTAGATATCAGAAGTTTTGCAAGTTATTAAACCTTGTACCATATTGACATTGAAGGGGGTATTGTTGGAAAACAATGTCAAAACTCTGAGCATATGTTTACTATTTTCTAGTTTTTGTATAAGCAAAATAGGTCGCACGTTGGATAAACCATCCGTCTCTCAACAAGGTGGTTCCGGTTCAAATCGCACAAACAGTACAAGAGCAATATTGCTTTTAATAAATCAAACATTAGTCTGCGACATTCGCAGCACGACAAAATCGCTATAAGCTTTTGAACATTATGTAATTTTGCGATAGTCAACTTTTTCGAAAGTGCTTTTATAATATGCTTTTGGAGGGAGCACTCAAAGCTATATAAAGATGCATAGCCTCATTGTTGAGACATCATCACTCAAGTCTCTCAAGTTCTCAAGGCTAAGGAGAAGGAGGTGATCAAGATCTTGGAGAAGATCTTTGGAGGCCATCTTGGAGGAGGAGCTCTCACACTCCTAGAGGAGTTGTGGTGTACATCTTGGTGATTATCTGAAGGATATTTTGCGAGCTTACCATCAACATCCATTGTTGATTTACTGTGAGTAGCAAGTCTATTCCCTTTCTTACTTGCTAGGTCACTCGTGTCTGATTTAGCTTAATCAAAATTTGGGTTTGCTGTAAAATAGTTCTAAACTATTTGTATTCTTGATATTCTCACACACGCACTCTTCATACCTCCTAGGCACACAATCTCTTGTATCAGTTCCTATTTATGTGTAGATACAGATATTGTCAATTTGTATCATATATGCACATTGTAATTTGACATTCATATATAGAAACCTTATACGGACATTGTAATTTGTATTCATATACACACATTATAATTTGTATCATATATGCACATTGTAATTTGAGCCTCATAGCTTACCGTTACACTTGAAATCTTGTCTATTCTCTCTCTATCTCTCACTCATCTATTTTTGAGTCTTAAAATGTGTATGTTAAGGTTCATCTGTTGGAAGATCCTGTAAACCTGTTATATATTATTTTTTGTGGCCCACTACCACTTCCAACATATGATATTCAGAACTTAGAATACTAATAATTTCCAAGTGTTCCTTAAATATTTTCACCATAGTCTACTAATCCATGAAAAGAAAGTGTTCAAAAAATTGGAACTCAGTTATTTTATTGAGTCATCTGAAAATTGAGTCTACATAAGTCTCTTTATCTTTTTAATTTGATAACAAACATGAAGCTACACAAGCGAAAGGTTTTATGCTTATCTATGATCAAGAAAAATCAAGTGAGTTGGTGTAAAATCAACACTCTTAAGTATCCGAAGTACTCTTAAGCACTCTCTCAACAACTGGCATATTCACCTTGAAGATAAGGTGGTTACTCGAGTGTGTCATGGGCCTAGACCCTTCCAAGAAACCCTAATGATTAGGATTAGGAATAACTGGGAAGTTTGAGGATGCCAAAATTACTTTCTCTTTTTACCCAAAATTACTTTCTCTTTTTCTTCGACAACGCCCACAGTGCATGCAAGTGATCACCGACGGACAAAATGGATCATTAGGAACAAGGCTATTTCTTTTTTTAAATGGTTCCAAGGATTTAACCCTAGAGGTCAAAAGCCCACTAAGGTCAAAATTTGGATTGAGCTCTCGAATCTTCCAATCTAATATTATCATTAGATAGATAAAATCGGTTCCGTAATTGGTAGAGTGCTAGGTTAGCGATCTAGGAATGGTTTTAACCCTAGATGGGAACCCTTGATCATGGTTGAAGGGGATATCTCTAAGGCAATCAAAAGCAACCTTTTCATTAAGAATTCACATGGTTTTAAATTGCATCTTCAGAGAGTGTAGTCTAGCACAAGATCATTTCTGAGCAAAAAATCGTGTCTAGCTCCACTTGTCTCATTATTGTCAACTTGGTGAGCTCCCTCCTAAATTCTCTTCTATAATCAGCTCCATTTAGCTTCCTATTTTGTATGCAAAACTAATTGGTCACCTGCTAAATTCATCTAAATTGTGTCACCCTTCAAGATAAAAAGGAGCATCAAGGACTAAAAAGCAGTATCAAGGACTCAAATGAAAGTGGCTTCCTTGGGAGAACTCCACGCTATCAAAGAGCCTTATGCGATGTGGATGCTATCATTGAAAGAGCATCAGCATCAAAGTGAGCCCTTTCAAATTCTTCCTTCTAAGCCTTCTCTTGGAATTCTTCCTTGAAAATTTTCCTGAAGAGTCCTTCAAATTCATCCCTTAAGTAGATGAAAATTCATCCTTCAAGTTGATGAAAATTCGTCCCTCAAGTTGATGAAATTTAGTCCATCAAAATTCATCCCCAAAATTAGTCCTTCAAAATTAATCCTTAAAATTCATTAGGGCAAAAAACTGCCTAAAAAGGGCCATGTAAGGATTTCAATTAGTTGTGCTTAATCTCGATTAAAGTTGTCAAATCCTTTAAGAAATTCTTTGTAAGTTCATTTAAAACGTATCTTATGCAAATTTTGAAGAGAGAGAAACTCGTATGATAATCATGAAAAGTTTTGTGATATCTTACGCCTCGAAGTTTCTGCTCATTGGGTGCTGATCAAAATTCAAATTTTCCTCTTGTTCACAGACCTATATAATGTGTGTTGATGACGTTTTGTGCTTTTTTACTCTACTTTTCATAGCAAGCCTGTTTCTCTCTTTCACATCATTTTAGATACTTGTCCATCATTTTTCATAGCAGACCATGGAGAACCTTAACCCAAATACTCTCACTGAGCTTTCAAACAATCGAAATCATTGTGAAAAGCTTGATATCAACATTGCAGTTAGTCAGGAGTATGCGACGACAAGAAAAGTATTCCAAAGGGCTCTTCATCCTCTTGAAGTGGATGGATTGCGAAAGGAGGGCAAGAAACATATCGACATATGGAGAGATGGATCTGTTTATCCAACTGATCCACAAACTAGAAGGTATCTCCCTTTTCATAATCTTCATGATCTGATTAGATTTGTAGGAGATGCTGAGGATGGTTTAGGAGGCTATTGTTCAAGGCTCTGGGATATTTAAAGGAATTATGTACAATACATAAACTATCTACAAAACACACTACATTAGAAGGATTTACATATGAGGGAGCTAGAAAACAAATTATCCACTTTATCTTCTCAGTTAGAGTCTTTTAAAAAATGAAAGAAACTCCTATAGGTTTGAGAATGTGGTCAAAACGAGTAAAACCTTGTTTAGATTTGACTGAAAAATCTGGCCAAAAAAAGAAAAGAATGAAAATTGTTAGAGATCATGTGACAGATGTGCTAGGTGTCAATATGTCGAGCACTTTTGAGCGCGTACATTTCTGTAATGAAATTTTGAGTCAAAATGATGTTTTAAGACTATTGAATCTGAATGAAAATACATGCTTGAAACGCTATGTTTTTCAAAAACTCATGTCAGAAATGAATATGTTACTAGAACCATCTCAAATTCAGAAGATTTGTGATAGCCTCAGAGTGAGTAGGAAAGGTTATAGAGCAATTTCAAAAGTTTGGTGTGAATTTTTAAAATTTAACAAAGAAGTTTTGGATTGCCTAGACCCCATCATGTAGGAAAGTTTCGGCTGTGCTTTAATAAAAAAATCACATCAGTATTTGGTGAATATAAACATATTCACGGTAACATGCCTTACGAAGTAGGAAAACAAAAGTTACATTTCACTTACAATGCATTTAACAACATATGGATAGATATTATAAAACTTTAAACATACATGGTTCAATTCTATAATATAAAAGAACATGAATGTTCTGGTCTATTGAAATTTGTAATCATACTTGATGAAGCTGAGCTCAAAAAACATCAAAAGATGGAGAGAATAAGTATTGCACTGATGAACAAAGCTTTGGACTATAGCCTTGGGAACTTGGATACTCCGTCTCTCAAAGTACAACCAGAAATGGAGTTATGGTGGGTTGGTTGCGCTCAAGTTCCATCTGAGAGCCATAAAACACTTAAATGGTTATTCTCATAAACAAACATTCCAAATGTTATCCAAAGGCATCATGCAAGAGAAGTGTTGAATGTCAAAGACTACGGGAACTTTCAAGTTGAGTGGCATTTGAGTGGAGACCTAAAGATGCTCAAATGCATGTTTGGTATAAGTGCGGGAGCAAATTCTAAGTACCCTTGCTTGTACTACATGCAAAGCCTAGGCACAAATGGATGGATTGCTAGAGCTGAGGCTGAAGAGACTCCTTCCAGACAAAATGTTATTCTTCATAACTACTCATCTTCTTCAATGATTTGAGATCCCATACTTCCAATAGCATTGACAAATGTACACATATGTACACTACATGTAGAGTTAAGAATCATTGACAAGTTGGTCCGTCTTCACTTGGATTATGCATATTCTATCAGGCCTACAACTCTTGTGGATGAGTGCATAAAAAAATGTGAATGTCTTCTTTCAGAAATGGGATTTCATGGTGGTGATGTTCATCTAAGAAAAGATCCAAAGCTTTCACAAAATACAGGTGATGTACTACAGGATGTCTCAATGGGAGGTGCAAAAACAAGGAGATTCTTCAGCAACCGTGATGACAAGCAACTTAATGCCATGTGGAATTGTTGGAAAAAATTTTGTGAGGTCACGACTAATGTAAAAAGCAAACCAAAAATAGAAAAAAAGAGAATGGAGGTGTGGGTCAAACTAGATAATCTTTTTAAGGTCATGAGGCGAAAGGTAACATCAAATAGTTATGTGACAGATTTCAGAAAGGCGACCACACAGCTTATAGAAACCATCATAGAGGCATGGGGTGCCAAAGACATAACATACTACTTGGTGAGTTTCAAAGATATTTTAATTGAAATAAAGATCTAATGAGATTCTTGTGCTCTTCTAGCATATTCTTCTTGTGCATGGTGCATTCTTTGCAAAAAAAGAACCACTTGCCATGTGGAACACCCAAGGCATGGAAATCTCATTATCAAGCAAGGACAAGCTTCTTTAGGTGTACAAGGAAAGGAGGAGTAATAAAGAGCAATGCCTTCAGAGAGCTTTTTGATTGGTTCTTTAGAAGACAATTACAAAGGACCTCATGCCAAATATAATCAGAAGGATATGACTATCACTAGACAAAATCCTCATGTATCAATATCAAAAAATGAAAAAGACTACATTTCAAACAGAGCTTTAATATTTTCAATGTCTTTTATTTCTTTGAGAAATAAAGATGTCATGTATGTACGTTTCATGATGTATTAAGCTTTGAAAAGAAATATGTCTATTACCAGCAGATGACTTTGACCAGAGAACAGATCATGGATCAATAACAATTAATATTAGGCCATGTACCAGTTACACCAAAAACATTTGCAATGTCTTATATCACATTGGGCAATTTCTATATATGTACATTTGTTGAGATATAGAATTTGAAAAAAAGAAGTCATTCCTTGAGCCTCTTTAAAGAGCTTGGCTCTGGAAAATCACCTCTATATCTGAGGAACTCTTTTCTCCTGTATCCAGCAATGCTTTCTAAATCTGACACCCCTACAGCCATAGCATAGCTTGAATAACAAAGAAAGTACCGTGCCCTTCAAGCATTGAGTCCTGGGGCATATAGAAAAATTCTTAATGTAGCTGCTCTTTCAAGCAGCAAAAATCTAAAAGCATTAAAGGGTATTGGAGTAAAACCCACGTATTCTGATAGAGTCCTCAAGCAGAATAATGGAAAGTCTGGCTCCTCACTATAGTGCTTGTGAATAACACAAAAAGTGTCTGGGTTCAAGTTTGGAAGATAGTGGATAATAGAATGAATATCCACCTTTGCTTTTCCTTTCTCTTCTATGGCTTTTCTTGTTCCCTTGCCCTTGCCAAGGTAATTGTCTTCATCCAATAAAGTTAACTATGGTATAAATGAAAAACAAGGTCAGATGAAGTGCAAGCACACTTTAGGAGTCATGAAAAGTAACTTGAAACAATTAGACATAAAGCAAGAGACACGACTGATGCAAGCGATTAGGATCTTTTGAGAAATTCAGATGGTCGTTATCGTTTGCATCGGTCGTCATCAATATCACTTTGCAATCTACCTAGAAACATGCTATATTTGCTGAATGAGGGGAATTCTTACAAGCCAGATATCTATTATCAATGCTACATGCAACTCCTAGACACGACCGATACAAGCGATAATGCCCAACGAAAAATATCCGATGCGCCTTATCGCTTGCATCGGTCATGATCGATTTCTGACATTTCTAATGGACATCTTGGACAAATCCGATACAAGCTAGAGATTTTGCATCGGTCCCATCTCATATCCTTAGCCTACAATTATTGAGAATATAATTAACTATATACCTTGATGTCATCTTCCTCAAGTCCAAACACGACCGATGCAAGCGATAAGGCCCAACAGAAAATATCTGATGGGCCTTATCACTTGCATCGGTCGTGATCGACTTCTCAGAGTCTAAATGGAGACCTTGTTCTTTGGAGAAAACCGATTGTCGCATCTCATCTCCTTAGCCTAAAAATCATGAGGATATATTTTACTACATACCTTGATGCTAGAGATTTTTCATCAGTCCCATCTCATATCCTAAGCCTAAAATTCTTGAGAATATAATTAATTGTATACCTTGATGTCATCTTCCTCAAGTCCAAACACGACCCATGCAAGCGATAAGGCCCAACAGAAAATATCCGATGGGCCTTATCGCTTGCATCAGTCGTGATCGACTTCTCACAGTCTAAATGGAGACCTTGGAGAAAACGGATTGTGGCATCTCATCTCCTTAGCCTAAAAATCATGAGAATATATTTTACTACATACCTTGACCTCATCTTCCTCTTCAAGTCCAAACACGACCGATGCAATCGATAAGGCCCAACGGAAAATATCCAATGGGCCTTATCGCTTGCATCCGTCGTGGTCAATTTCTCACTAAAAATGGAGATCTTAGACAAAACCTTAAATTCATAAGAGTATATTAAATAACATACCTTGACCTCATCTTCCTCCTTGATGAGCTCTTTTGAGTCAATGCAAATTGTTCCTTTGTCCTCAGCAACATCTAAGAATGAATAGCCGTGCCCAAACGAGTATATCCCAAGTTGCTTCTGATGCTCATCAAACTCTTCTTCAGCAAGTGTTGGCTTCTCTAAGATAACTTTCTCAAAGCATTTTGAAAGATCTTGTGATGAATCTTTGAATTCTTCATTAGAAAAATCCAAATCAAAGACGCAAAAATTCTTCTTTTCTTTCTCCTTTATTATTGATGAATCTCCTTGCAACTTCTTCTGACTCAGCTATAGCTACAAGGCAGTAGTCCTCCCTTAGATTGAAAAGTTTCTGAATGTAAAATAAAGGTATAAACTCTTTTTCAGAGATAAAGTAAAAAGGTAGATTTTGGAGAAGTAGTGACTTTTCATACACTTGAACTTCTTCAGTTGGCTCCCTTATTGTAGTTTCTGCTTTAAAAGTGGCCACATCAAAACTTTGACCTGCTCTTCTTCTGCTTGGAGATTGATCTCCAGAACAATCTCCATGACACCTTTCATAGTTTTTGAGCTTCCCTCAAGTGTCAGCTCTAAGAAAGGCTCGTCTTCAACATGAAGATTTTCCTTCTTTTCAACTGAGATGTGATCAAGCCATATCAAGATGGCAATGTTTAAAGGGAGCAAGCAGGAGTCCTTTTCATGCTCTAGGCATAAATCAAGCTTCCCTGGCAAAGGGGATATCCTTTTGCATTTTCTTGTGATTTTTGCCCTATCTATTGGATCCTTCCCAAAGATGTGAGGATGGACATAGGTTTTCTGAGAAATAGAAAGGATCTTTCCATTGATCAACCCCAAGAAAATCTCCCACTCATGCTTAAGAAAACTTTTTGATTTCTCTTGGAGTTTTTCAAAATGAATTTTGGGGTTGAATATCATCATTGAATCAGGAAAATAATCTACAATTAAACCCTCTTGAACCATGAAATCAAGAAGTTTCTCTGATGGAGAGACACTAAGGATCTCATTCATTCCCTCCATCTTAGCTTCAGCTTCTCTTCTATGTCTATGAGGAGAACACAACCGATGCAAGCGACTAAAGCGAGTCAACGTCGGTCAAACGGGGAAAATCGCTTGTATCGGTCGTGTTGGGGACGAAAGAAAAATATGTATGTAAATGAGACAAATTCTCTGAAGGTTCAAAATTTGAGTTTGTGAAGGAAGTAGCTATTTATAGGCGAGGAGGGAGAAAGTAACGGTCGAATGATGTGGACTAATCACTGAGTGCCACATGGCAAAGCATACATTGGGTAATTCAACGGATAGATGATGTGGACCAATCAAATCATTCCACGTGGCAAAAGACATTAGGATTCGCAACGGCTATATGACGTGGACCAATTGTGGCATGCCACATGGCATGAATGGTCAACTCAGTTCTTGGACCTATTTAAGCTTCCCTATTCATTTCTTTCTTTTTTTTTTTGTCAACACTTTTGAAGCGTCAAGGTTCCATCGCCACCAAGTTTTTAAGCTACTTCTTCACAATTTCTACAGAGAGCGCTCTCTGTGTTAGGTAATATGGACACAACGGATCCAAGCGATCAGGGAACAACCCAGATTTGTGGATAACCCTAATCGCTTGGATCGGTCATGTTTCTTAAATGGCATCGAGTCCTTGATCATAGCTTGCAAATTATGTTTCTCTTAGTGATGCTTGAGTATTATGCATTGTAACCTATATTTGAACTTGTATTTATTGAAATTTGATGATGAATTCAGGGACGATCGATGCAAGCGATTAGGGGCATCCACGCATTTACGGATGACTCTTATCGCTTGGATCGGTCGTGTCTCTGACAGTGGAAAGAGTCATTGATCATAGCTTGCAAATTATGTTTTTTCTTAGTGATACTTGAGTATTTTGCATTGTAAGATATATTTCAACTAGTATTGGTTGATATTTGATGATGAATTCAAGGACGCCCGATGCAAGCGATAAGGGACATCCGGGCATTTTCGGATGACTCTTATTGCTTGGATCGGTCGTGTCTTTGACAGTGGAAAGAGTCCTTGATCAAAATTTTTGAGAGTAAGTTTCCTTTCTTTCCTAACTCCTTGCCTAAAGACTCTCATTTTGTGCAGAGTACGGCTAGGACCAAAAAGACAGCAAGGAAGTTGTACCCTGAGGGTCAGGACCAAAATGTTGAGGAACAAAATGCCTAGGAGCAAAATGTCCAGGAGCAAAATCCCCAGAAGGTTCAAGGAAATGTATTAGACAAACCTTCAAAGAAAAGGGTCAAAGACCATGTAAAGTCCTTGAGGGAAATTAGAAGAGCTTAAAAGTCTGTGGGATTGTTGATCCCTAGAATTCCATTTATGAGAGTTGTCAAGTAGATCTCAGCCAACCTATGTTCTTTGATGGAGACCTCATCCTTTATCAATGTGAGGTGGCAAATTCAAGCATTGCTATGCCTGCAAGAAGCTGCAGAGGACTTTGCTATTGATTTTATGAATGATGCCTATTTATGTGCTGCTCATTCTCATAGTGTAACACTAATGCCGAAGGATTATGTTATTGTTTCAAGAATAAGATATAAATTTGATAAATCTCTGGTTCCTATTGATCACCATGATAAAAAATTCTTCGATATTTTAAATATAACTCCAGCTCAAGCACCCAAAACAACAGTTGTCATTGAATAGATCAACCCTCAAGTCACTCATGATCATGAAACTAGAACTGCAGCAAACAGTGAGGAAGAGAGGAAAAAGCAGGGATTATTTACAGAGGAAAGTGTCATCTTAACCCAGATTCAAAAGTTACAAAAAGCAAATAAAGAGCTTCTTAAGAAAGGAGATGGGAAAATAATAGTTAATGTTGCAATGCCATGGCAAAAAGATTGGTTTTTTGACATTAGAGTTGAAGACAACAAAATGTTGAGGGAGATTCATGTTGAAATATTAGATAGTTTTGTCAACATTTCACTCAGGTATATCTAGAGGCCATAAAGTGCTCTTGTATTGCTTAATTTTCTAGTTCCTTAACTGAATTTTTTATTTCTTGATTTGTAGTGCTCTTGTTCAACAATGTGAGGAAGTAGTTGAAAGAAAAGTATTTATTTTAGATCCTCTGGTGACACAATGTTTTTTGCATAAACATGGAGATGCCAAGTCCTTTCTACATAATTTTACAGAAGAGGTAGAATGTGTTATCTACCCATATATTGAAAAGTAAGTATTCATCTTCATTTTGGAAAGATATTTGTTTCATTTAAGAAAGTATATTTACATGCAACTCATTGATAGGGGCCATTGGAGTTTGATTATTGTTGACTTCAATGCATATCAAGCTCTTTTCCTCAATTCCCTTCAATCACAACATGGGAATTGCAAAGTGTAAGTTCTCTATTTTGTTGTTCTCTATTTAAAAGCCATGCCATCCATTTTGATTTTTACTTTACAATGCAGTGCTCCAAAGCTTCTCAAGATGCATATTGATCAGAATTTTCTTGGAATTGCTGAAATGAATGAACAAAAGCAATTTGGATACATACAGATTCATGTGCCATTGCAGAGAGACTCAACATCATGTGGCTGGAGAGTGATTGCAAATGCTATAAGATTCTTGGAAAGAAGGTTTTACAATTCTGAATTGAATTTATCAGACTACCCAGATGCATGGACATATTCTTGATTAAAGAGAGAGAGCAATAAATGGCATGATGAAACATGCAATCTGCCCCTATGATCTAGACTCACCTCCACCCCCTCCACCTAATAAAAAAATGTCTAAAGATAAAAAGAAAGGCTTCCTCTTCACTCACCATTAAAGCATGGGACCAAGAAAAAGAGTCAAGTTGAAAGCTCCAAAAAGGGATAGAAGCAAGAGAGAAAATAGGGCTCCAAAAAGGATAGAAAGGGTTGAATCATTTTTGAGTATTAGATTGAAATCTATTGTAAAACCAACATAGGTTGGAAGATTTATTTATGTACAAATTGTATGTACTTATGCCAATCTTCATCTGGAAGATGGTCATTGTAACCATATTTGTTTTCCTTTACAATATTTATATGCCTTGAGAAATATACAGTTGTATTGAACCTCTTGAGAGTTAAACAAAAGTTCATTGCATGGTCCAATTAAATTTGTTCGTGTCACAAATATGACTGAGTTGTGGGTTTCTTACTTCATTCATGTTGGAAAGTTTAAATTGGAGAAGATACAGAAGAATATAAAGAATTAAGAGGACACGACCGATACAAGCGATACAAGGAATCGGAGAATTTTGGATTGCCCCTATCGCTTGCATCGATCGTATTATCCATTTTAACATAGGATCCCCTTTAAGCAACCTTGCATGAGATGAGCTGTTGCTAGTTGTTTTTATACTAATGAGTCAAATCTTTACGCAAGGTCACTTGTTGAAGTCTCTCGTGGTAGTTTTCTAAAACGACCGATCTAAGCGATAAGGGCCATCTGACAAGTTTAGATTGCACTAGTCGTTTGCATCGGTTGTCTTCTCTAATCTCGTCTCCTCTGTTTTATGCCTTAAGTCATGCTCTTCATCTTTTGAAATATCAAACCTTGGATTGGAATTTGCACCAGGTTCTCCACCCTCTCTTATATTACTGGTTATGTGTACCATGATATTTTCTCTTGCATTACTTGAGGACAGAAAAGATGGATAGAATCAAATTATTTAATTGAGACTAATGTGCACCTTTGATAGACTTATGCAAGTTCCTGTATAATTATTTCTTAGTTGAAACCTCATTAGAATGTTAAGATATAACAAAAAAAATGCCAATATGAGTTTAGATGAAGGGGAATAATAGAAGTCATCAGTTCACTCCTGCAAATAAAAATCAATGGAAATATGAAATAAAGGACCTAGAAAATATCTAAGAATGTCTTGGTTTATATTCTTATCATTGTACAATAAGAACCTCATCAAAATCTTGAAAGTAAATTAAAAAAAGCAAATATGAATATAGACATTTAAAATTCATAATTTAACACACATTCTTTGTCACCATCTTGCAAAGAAAATTTAATGGAAGTATCAATAGAAGCTTCTATTAGAGGAAGATACATTATGTAAGAATGTCAAGGTTAACTTGTTACAATCTTAAGGGTTGGAACTTAATCACCCTTGGTGGCAGGCAACTTATCCAAGATAATCATTTCTCTGATCTTATGTTAACTATTGCATCATCAATTCAGATTCTACACTGTGATGATACCTCATCAAGGTATTCTAGGAGCTCCCTTACATTTGTGAGATTCCAATTTGCAGTGACAGTTATTTTCCTTGATTGAAAATCTGGATGGATCAATACTTCTAACTCAAATTCTAGATAGCTCTCCTCTGAGTCCAAGGCTATCCAAAGTCCAAGCTTTTTTTTTCCACCTTCTATAGTCATATCCTAGAACCAGATATTGTCGACATATCTGATATGAGATTGAAAGAGAATTGGGACTAACTTTACATAAAATAATGTCACCTAGCTTTTGAACTTCTTTGCTATCCCATTCCCTACCTAAAATATCATCAATCTCTGAAATAGAGACTCTCCTATTCAAACACATTGTTTTTGTTTTCTATAATAACATGTTTTTAAAGCATGCTACAAAGACATGAATAAGCAAAAACCATTGGATCTTTATCCTTCTCGAAATTCAGCCTGCTGACATTGCCTTTTGGATGTCAAATTTAATTTTGCATAGAAAACTTGAAACTGTTGAATGATCAGGAGCATCCCAATATAATGAAGAGATGCAAGGTCCAGGTACATGTACAAGATTTCCATAAGAACTCCTCCCTGATGGCACTTGATAATCTGCATAATGGACAAATAACTCTATGCTTTTGAAAAATTGAACAAATTTGTCTGCATACATGAGTTTTGCATATTCCTTATGAAGAACTCTGAATGTTCCTGTTAAACATTCAACAGGTTGCCATTCCACAATATTGGAAGCAAAGATATCTGCAGTACAAAAGCATATGTTTTATTATACAAAAACAATTGGAATGATAGAAAAGCATTGTCAAACTTCACTTACAGTACAAAGGGAATTGCAGATGATTTTCTAGAACAAGATCCTTGGCGGTGTACACATGTTGCACTCCTGCAAACCAACCACATCTCTTCAATTTGAAACTGAGAATACGTCCCTTCCAATGGTTTCTTGTGTTGTCTCTTTTGGCATGCTTGACTTTATGGGCAACTCTGCAGCTAGGAAACATAGTTACGCATTCATTTACTTTCACAGAACGAGGTTTCCACAAAGAATCCTCTCTTCTGTTGTAAACCTCACATGAGGTTACACGATTGGAAGGACGACGAGAAGAAGAAGCCATTTGAACTTAGAAGAAGAAGAATGTTTAAAGCGAGAAACCGACGTTCACAAATTTTGGTAGTATTTATAGAGAAAAAGGCTTTGTACATGTGGAAACTTTTGATTTGATGTAAACCCTATCGCTGAATGATCATGAAATTTTGTGAACCCAAAAATATTTCGTATCTTTAAAAATCAATTCCCTCTTGGAAATTTGAGAATATGCTTTGTGTAGTGTGCCAAAGTATCTTTTTTTGCATCAAACCGAAAAATTGTACACTGAATACGAGACTCTTCATCACTTTAGCGGCGCTTTTAGAGAAAATTGTATTAAAAAAAGAAATTCTTCATACGGTTAAAAGAGACAGCAATGTTATATTCTTGTACACATGGAAAGACTCTATTTGTCAATTTCCTTAATCTGAGGCTCAGGCATCAATTTGATGCCTCATTTTACAATGAAGAAAGTCGAATTGAACCTCATTAAGGTGGCACCCTTCACTCTCACATAAGCATATCAACATCAGGTTACACCCCTCGAAATCATCCAGAACGTACATATGGTAGTGTATTTCCTCAAAGACTAATAACCATTTACAGATACATTTAGAGGAGGGATGCAAGACCCCCAAGACAACTAAACATGTAGATATGTAGGTAATGCCTTCTCTACCCCAAGAAGAAGATAATATGTTAAATTGGATGATGGGTGGTGCAGTGTGTGGCATTCTTGACACTAGTCAAATGCATGAGGAATTTGTAGAAGAAGCCCAAGGAAGGGAAAAAGAGTTGAAAAATGAGAATCTAAGCTCAAATACTAACAAAGGAGAAAAAATAAGTCTTTGCATGAAAAAAGAAATAGAAGTCAACAAGTAACCTTTGGGGACCAAAAATGGATATTTTTCACAAAATGGTCCTAGTGGTGAGAAATTAGCAGGAATTAAGCAAAAAGTAGCAAGAAGTGAGCCAGTAACTCCCAGGAGTCCGAATACTCAAATTGGACTATTGGACTAAATTAGGAAATTAGAACAAATTGGACCATTGAATGAAAGTGGAGTGTGCCCAAATACACAAATCGAGCACAAATCGAGCCATGAGACCGAATTGTTCTATTGGAGCAAAATGAGCCAGTTTTATAGGAATTCACTACTACAAAGTTTTGCAAAGCGTGGAAGATCCTATAAATGTTAAAATTGAAGAAGCTTTTGAGGAGACCAATCTTTGGTCTCACGAGCCTAATTTTGAGCCTAGGAATAGAGAGGACCTCCCATTTTCGAAAATTCCTCAAGTCAAATGAGGCCATTCCTGAAGTTCTCCTTCAAGAAGTGAACCTTGGAGATGAGAGGAATCCTCAAATAGTCCACCTAGACTTCTGTTGCTATAAGATTCCTGTGGCGAGGGGGGCTCCATTGATAGCCCTAAAATTCCTAAGGTAGCTTGAGATACTTATTGTAGAAATTAAGAAGAGGTAGGACTCAGGTTTTTTTGTCTTGTTAAAATGGGTCATAACATGTCAGCTAAGTGGATTCATAGAGCATCAATTTCTAAGGATTTTTGGGCCTGCCTCATTAAAAGAAACTATGATAAATTTTGGCTTACTAATTATAAAGCTTGGAAAAACATTCAGCTCTAGGATATCATTGTCTCACCTTGTTATGTTATTCACATAGGTCGTAGACTCGTTTGTAAGTTCTAGAAGGCCTAGATGTTGGTTAAAAAACAGTATTTTCTGAACCCTACTTTTGCTACTAACTATTGGTTCTTTTTCAAGAGTCTATCTCGACCAGGTGATTGAATCACTCGAAAAACAAGAACATCTCTGTCAAAATGAGGAAATGCAAGAACATTGGTTTTGATTCTTGGAATAATCTAATCAAGAACCATTCTTTGATTAATGATGCAGAGATTGACGAATTGGCTTATCTATCCTTTCATTGTAAACAGGTTCTCTTGCATAAAAGATATTTGATCATGGAAAACTGGGAGATCTTCAATCACTAAAGAGAGCTCAGCATTCATTCGGTGGAGGAAGACATTTACCTCAAGTTCAAAAGGAGAAAGGTCCCTTTGAAGCATATGGGCCTACCCACTTGTTGTCAAGCACTCCACTCTGATGTGGTTGTTATTCACCGAGGTGTCTTGACAGGTAGCAAATCTAAGAGATTGAATATTAGTGAAGGTAGATGTTGCTTCTGTGGCATGGAGGAAGAGCTTGTGCATATCTTTATAAATTGTTATCATGCTCAAAAAATCTGGAGGCTTTTGAACAACTGTGCAATGTGCTGGCTAACTCCCAACTTGGATATAAAGAGATCCTGCTTGGATCTTCCTCTAGAATGGATCCCCTCCTGTGGAAACTTTGGATATCAATTATTCTTTAGTGTATGTGGGATAGGAGAAATAATTGTGTTTTTAAATCCTCTCAGAAGGATCTTCGCTTCTCTTGTATAAGGGAAATTAGGAGAATACCTCTTCAATGTATCATTTCTATATGAGAGGCCCCCCCTGAGAAATACATTATCCCAACTGGAAGAAGACTCTTCTTAGGTTGTATTACGACAAGAGATTCTCCATGTACTATGCTCTATTTGATTGACCTATACTTGTACTCGTAAGATGCGGGCTTGCCTGACATAACTTCTATCTCTTCACTAATATTCAATCTTATTTTTTTTGCTGGAAGAAGACTCTTCTTAGGTTGTATTACAATTTACGACAAGAGATTCTCCATGTACTATGCTCTATTTGATTGAGCTATACTTGTACTTGTAAGATGCGGCCTTGCCCGACATAACTTCTAACTCTTCAGTAATATTCAATCTTATTTTATTTGCCGTCAAAAGAAAGAAAAGAAGAAACGCAGACCACCTCTCTTCCTACAGGTGACCCAGCTATATATTCGGGAGTCGGAAGTTCTATTTGTATCACTTATGAAAGAGGAAGGAGCAACGGAAAAAATATGATATAGTATCGCATAACTCATGTACTTCATAAGTTTGGTTACATCGATATAGATCATTCGCCGCTATTCGTACCAGCGCATACGCCCACAGGCATTACATATACGTCCGGTCAATTATTAGAATGCTTCAACAGTTAGTACCTGGAGATCTTCAAAACCGCAGGTTGAGACCTGTGGAAGTCACAAGTGCTTTCGGGGAGGGTTGCGCCACTTTCCCTGGTCGTTGGGCCTAGCAGGATTGAGCCCACAGAAATTTGTCGCAGTTATAGTGATGGAGGGGCTCCCCTGCAAGCAGCACTATGGGCTGTTGTAGCATGTGAGGTCGAAGCACGCCCCACTCATGTGTCCGCCGTTGAAACGGGCACTAGTGAAGGCTACCGTGCTCGTTCCATAACCTTGACTGTACATGTCGCCATAGCCGCATGCTCCAGTTGCAGAACAACAAGAGGGAGGATCTACGGTTACTTAAAACCGCTGAAGAACAATCGACGTCCAGGAGATGATTTTACCCATGGCGCCCGATAAATCGCTCCACCGTAAAAGGTTGCATGTCCCACGTTCCTATTGTACAGGGTGATTAATAAGTGAGTTCCAACGACAGAGCAGCAACACTAAACCAGTTTCCGTGTCGGATCTTAGGGCCATCCTTTCTCAAAGCTCTAGGTCTAAGCTAACAATCTGGAATATGACCTACCATGAATACTAAACAACCTTGTTTTATATCTTCGAATTCCAATTAATTCAAGCTAATGCGGAGAGATTAGGCCTCAGACCGAACTCTCTTAAAAAGAAAAACAAAAAAAATATTTCTTACTCCGATTGGCGAGGCGCCGCAGCTTTGAGTTGAAGCCCAGGGGCCAGCACACAACTTTCATAAACCTTTTGACAAATGACTACGTTCCATCTCCCTTATGAAATCAAACATTTCGCTCATCGTAGTCTTGACTTTTGGCTTCTCATTTTATCACCATCATGTTTGAACGTATGTCTCGAAGGCATGAAAATATTACATTTTTAGACTGATGGGCCAAATCGTATCACAATGGATGAGCCCATTTTCTGAAGCATTGAATCTATATGACCTTTCTTTTAATAAACTGTTATTCACATTCGCCAAAACTTGACTTCAAGCAACGAATTGGACTCTCACGTTCTTGTGTTGATTATGACAGTCAAGCAATCCGACATGGAGGCCCATAAAGCAAAATTTCTGTACATCTCAGACAGACAACAACGATGCAGAAATGTTAAACCGTTTTGCTGAAAGGGGAAGACATATAGGATAGAGGAATCCTGGAGACAAACCGCCCTTACTGCGCTCAATAATATGATGTTTAGGAAGTTAAACCGTTTTGCTGAAAGCGAAAGACATATAGGACAGAGAAATCCTGGAGACACACCGCGCTTACTGCGCTCAATAATATGATTTTATGCAGGCCATGGCTCGATGTAGCAAGGTGAAAAAAATACGGGGGTTGAATCTAATAATTATTAAACTTTGCAAGAAGATAATCAAGATTCAAGGGGATCATTATCAACAAGTCTCTTCTAAGTGTGGCCATAAACGATGATGATGATGATGAGGAAGCGTTTATGCAACAGAATGGTTTAGTAGCGCCATTATTCAAGGTTGATCATCAGAAGATTGTACTAGAGACATAAAAACAAGCACGAATGATACAAGCAAAAAGCGAAGGAGCAATATCCATAGGGATGAACAACAAGGAATCAAAAGCCAAAACACGACAAGAGGTGCTTCAGGAAGCTATTGAGCAAGATGATTTTAGAAATTGGTCTACAGAGACCACTCCATGTGTATTTGGGACAAGGACTAGCCATAGCCAAGGTCCCTAGCTCAGCTGATATCCCCCGAGCTGGGGACCATGGCTATGGTTGTCCCTTGTCCCACACACACACACACATGGAGTAGTCTCTATAGAACAATGTCCAACAAGATGAAATGCTTTATGATAAGATGATTTCAAGCACTAGATCGATTAAATGTGATCAAATAAATGAAAAAATATGGGGAGTATTAAATCTCTAAAGATCATGAGAATTTGAACACACGGATGTTGCTTTAACAAATCTACTAAGGTAGCTTCTCTTGACGTACATGGATGTATTTGCATGATCATAGGCGGATCTAAAATGTGTAGATCTAGAAGTATACGAGCACATAATCAACCTTAAAAATGCGAAACCCTTATCAAACAATAAAGGTATAAATTGGACCCTCATTTTGCACAAAAAGTCAAGGAGGAATTTGATGAGCTACTCAAAGTAAGATTTACGTGCTTGAAAGAACTGGCTTTCTAGATTTCCACTAATGTAATGGTCCCTATAAGGAATAGGAAGTTTTTTGTGTGTGCGTGTACTATCATAAGTTGAATGCAACACTTGTAACTCATCTATTTGCCATTATGTTACTATGAAACCCTATTAAATTCAATTTCAAGGTTAAAATGCACAACATATTTCTATGGTTTCAAATACTATAACCATATTAGGGAAGTTATAGATAAAAGAGCAAACTCATAGTAGAGTGGGATGCTTTTGCCTCAACATGCATGAACTTTAGACTAGAAACAACCCCTGCAACATTCCCAAGATGGGTGATGCAAGTAATCAACACATAGCATACCACATCTTTAATGAAAGTATTTCTTGATGATTTTAGCATCTCTAGATTGAAGTATCAAATTCTTCATAGTTTCATTTGTGTATTCACAACCTGAGTGAATTTACCTACCCTTCAATTTTGCAAATTGAGCTTTTTGCATTAAAA